>JAVXUP010000092.1:0-735000 GCA_033070095.1 Escallonia herrerae
TAAGCTGTCAGAGAATGTACCTAACAATGTATATCATGCTTATACTTTGACACGTAAGTTGCTTCATTAAGGAGGTTAATTGTTGCTATTCATACTCTCAAATGAAACTATGATTTTAATATAGATGTTGGCTTTTTGAAAGTGTAAATTGATTAAATGTTGACTCAGGCTTCAGTTTTTCTTTTTCCTCCCTTTTTGAAACTACTTGCTAAAGATGTTGCATCAGTGAATGTATTTTACTCTCTCTTCTGCAGGAGAGAATGAATTTGACAAAAATTCTTCTTCTAAAACGCGGGTGGGATCTGTTGGTAGGCTAGTGACTCCAAGGTCCTCGGGTAGTTATGCATTTGAAAGTGCGGAAGATTCTGACGAGGAAGGAAGAGAGATTGCAATAGGAGAGGACACACTTTACACCTTCAAGAACTTCAATTCTTCAGCTGAACATGTAAACTTACATGCAGGCTTTGCTTTTTAAGATGATCATTACCCTTGCAATCTGTTACGTATATGTTGGACATAGTCCCTGAAAGTTTCCCTTGGTTGATCAAACTTAAGATGTTGCTATAAAAATCTGACATGTTATTGGTTCTAGGCAGTAATGGAGATCTTTGCCATGTCTTTGAGTAATAGATTATAAGAATTATGTTTCATGGCATTTCTACTAATTCGTATGCTTGTTTAAGTTAATATTGCTCCATCGTGACCTTGAGTTCATGAGTTCAAAATATGGAAAGTAAGGCTGCTTACATAAAACTCTCCGCACCTTGCAACTGCAGGAGCCGCATGCCCTGGGCTAGCCAATTTTAGTAGTGAGTCAGGACACTTGTGTGACATACTATGCGTAAAGATATGAAATGTTTCTTTCTGGTTTGAAATGTGAATATAAGTATATATATATATATATATATATATATATATATATATATATATATATATGTATGTATATGGTACTAGCATGAAAACCACACGAGTGCCTATTTAGTATTTTCCTTTTGCTGGCCTATTTGTTCACTGCTACAGTTAGTACAATTTGCATCAGCCATTTTTATGGTAACCTTCATGGTTGAATCGTTGCAAGTCCAAATTTGATACTGACGAGATATTTTGATCTCCTTGGGATTCTCGACTGTGTTCATTAGCAGAATTTGGTATTTCTTCCCAATTGTTTGCCTCTCCTTTTTCATCTTAACTTGACACCTTTTATTCTTCTGACATGGTAGAAGGAGGAGTCATGTCAGAAGGAGTGTGAAGATTCTCTTTTGCAATTTATCAGCTGCTTATGCTCTGCAGGGTCCAACCTCATACATTCCCAATTCATATGTTGTTCTATTGAAAGCTGAAATTGTCAACTCTGTTCAAATTCAAGAATGTGGAACAATTTCGAATGAAGGACTTGCTGATGTCAATAAAAAGGTGGAGGGAGCTTCAATCTGCCGTGTGCCAAATGACTCCATTGCCAACGCTATTTTACCTCTTACAACTGGAGGGCATGGTATTCTAAATTCCTTAGTCCCGAAGACTTCGTTGCTTTTCTCTTTTTCCTTTTTTTTATGGCTTACAAAAGGGACAAAATCCCAACTTCTCCCCTTTGAGTCCTAGTTGATTGCCTTTCCTGCCATATGGGTGGTATTTATGTAAACTTCTTTCACTCTTTTTAATCTTTCGGAGAAAAATATTGATAATGTGAAAACGGTCAAGCATTTAGTAGTTGATTGGTTTTTAAGTTAGTTGATTATATTTTGCGCTTGCCTTTACTTTGTCGTGTTAATATAGTGCTTACTACCGAGTTTCTTCTTGCCAAATTTCCTATATTCAGAGTCAATGAGTATTGAAGAGGAAGAAGTACGAAAGATGATTCGTGAATGCTTAGCTTTACGGGAGAAGTATGTTTTCCAGGAAAAAGTTGCTCCATGGAAGAAGGTACACGCGGATGAAACAAATGCATCAATTGTCAATGGTGATCCGTCTGGCGTTGTCCCTGTTGAAACAACTGCTGTAAGTCGGTTCATAATTTGACTGTTAGAAAATGGAATAAAGATTGCTTCTTGCATGTCGATTTTAGGGCAGCCAAATGAAAATTTCATTTATTGTTTAGTTAGCTTACCTGACATTATTTCCTTATGAGCAGTGCACCTTTAGGATGGAAGACGGAGTTGTACATGTTTATGCAAGTGAAAATGGTAAGCTTCATAACTCAAGACAATACTGTAAACTTCGACCTATGGGTAGCTGTTTTAGTTTGGTTATCTGCTTTGCCATGTGCGAAGATTCTATAATTTTATGCTCTCAATTTTTTAGACACTGTAGATCTTTTTCCTGTTGCAAGTTCGACAACTTTCTTCACTGATATGCATCACCTTCTAAGAATAATGTCCATTGGAAATGTTCGATCTGCATGCCATCATCGACTACGATTTCTTGAAGAGGTAACTGTTTCAAATATGTGCTATTCATTATTGTTACGTATTTGACCTGCTCTAATCATCCTATTATTGAA
The DNA here is from genome assembly GCA_033070095.1 of Escallonia herrerae. Lineage (NCBI taxonomy): Eukaryota > Viridiplantae > Streptophyta > Magnoliopsida > Escalloniales > Escalloniaceae > Escallonia > Escallonia herrerae. Next base: position 2,498 of record JAVXUP010000092.1, read on the forward strand.
TGAGAACCGTACAGAAATTCCGCCTCCATCTGCTGGTAAATGCAGATCGGGAGTTTCTAGCTCAGAAGGCTGCACCACACCGTGATTTTTACAACATTAGAAAGGTTGATACGCATGTGCATCATTCTGCTTGCATGAACCAGAAGCATCTTCTGCGCTTCATTAAGTCAAAGTTAAGAAAAGAACCAGATGAGGTACAATTGTTCTTTCTTTTGGATTCTTTATAGTTGGAAGACAAAGTCTACTGTATTCTTTTCTCCTGATGCCCCTTAATGATGCTACTATTTTCCAATGTCAGGTTGTCATATTTCGTGACGGGCAGTATCTTACCCTGAAGGAAGTTTTTGAGAGTTTGGACTTAAATGGGTTTGCTTTGATTTTGCTCCCTCCATTTTTTCTTTTGGAAGTAGAATGCTCTCTGTAATGTTTATGGTTTTATCTGACTTAAACAGCAATTTCTTTCAGCTATGATCTTAATGTCGATTTGTTGGATGTTCATGCTGATAAGAGTACTTTTCATCGGTTTGACAAATTCAATCTCAAGTATAATCCTTGTGGACAAAGCAGACTCAGAGAAATTTTCTTGAAGCAAGACAATCTCATCCAAGGTTTGTGCGTGTAATAAGCTCTTGATATGTTGGTAACGATACTCGTAATATATCTATCTACATACATGTTGGCTGGGTCCCAACCTCATTGATGTTTTACTTTTGGTTTATCTTAGATCCTGTTTGATACTTCTGTTTCGTCAAAAAGTGGATGCTAGATTGGTAAATCCAATATAAAATCTAGCTTGACTGGAAACTAGATAGATTTCAACTCTATTCTAGGAAAAGCTGAAGATTGGGCATCTTTTGTGCGAGTATGTGCATGTTGGTCTACAAGGAAGGGGGTGGGGTGCCAATCTTGTTTCCATTCTGGAATATTGATACTTCTGTTGCGAGGCTCTCAGAGGTGTTTATGAACTAGCTGTTGAGTCAAAATTTCTGCAACGCCTTGTCCTTTATCTTATGAAATTATCAACCATATTCCTTGTAGTCGAGATGAGACAATTCAGCTCCCTCCTATGATTTGCATTGTTGACTTATAATAATCTCATCTTAAGTTCTATGATTCTTCATAATATTGGATCATTTATGCTAAATAATCTCATCTTAAGTTCTATGATTCTTCGATAATATTGGATCATTTATGCTAGAATAATCTCATCTTTGTGGTTTGCTGATGATTTTAAGGAATTATAAAACCTTTCCTGATCACGATGTTTGGCTTAGGCTACTACTAAACTCATCTCCCTTGAGGTTGTGATCACAGCATCTATAGTCAGCACTAATTTGTCCTATAATTTCTTGTTTATTGCTGCATACAAAAGGAGGTCGTTATGATGTATACACAAACTATGTATCAAAAACAAATTGGATTTGCAAAGCTGAGTGGATCAGTGTGTGATACTTTCTGCTGTAATATGTGCAGTCACTCTATTTGGGTACCATAATTAAAAGCACAGTCCCATTAGCTTATTGATAAATGTTCTACATTTACTTTCGATCATTTACTTTTGTGATGAAACCCATGTGAGATTCTACAATAGATAATTTTATAAAAGGAAGGTTAGAACACAGGAAGTATCTTGGGTTTATATGGTGGAGGTCAACATGCAGGTCGTTACTTGGGAGAAGTGACAAAAGAAGTCTTATCAGACCTTGAAGCAAGTAAATACCAGGTAGGACCACTTGATTTGTTGGAATCTAGTTATTCATGTGTATATATCGTGTTTATTTGTGTGTGCTTGTTTGTTTGTTTGTTGTTAGGGTCCTCCTATCTTCTGTTTCTAATGAAGCATAGTTGCAAAATATCTCTTTGATCTATGGCACGCTTTTGAAATTCTCATTTGTTGCTACTCCATGAACTATGGCATTTTTTGCAAGCATTGCTAAATGACACTGAACTCATTGTTGATCGATAATTTTATTGATCTGGTGGGAGATGTGGATGTTCACTGTTCCTGATGGAAGACGTGAAAATTTTTGTCTGCATTGTATCGAAGCCTTTTTGGTTTACTCAAAAGCTAACATGAACTTACCTATACTCTCGTGGTGGTGGTTTTTGTAGCTGTTCTTGTTGTTATGCATCATTACTACCAATTTTTTTCCGCGAATGTCATATCATTGTCATTGTTTGAGAATTATGTCATTAAATTGGTAAATTTTTCGATTTTGGTTTAATGATTCTGTTCATTCACAAGAATCATTGCACATTACTCACAAGCCACTATGCACCGTGCTCAAATGACGTAAGTTCGAATATTTCACACCCAGCATAAAGCAGATAGCTCTTTTAGCACCAATGGCATCTTTATTGCTCTTTTCAAGATTATGTTTGTGGTAGGCAATGCTTTACTTTGCTGGCTTTTACCATTTGAATGTTCTCAAAACTCTTATGACAATAACCCTTTTCATGCACCATATCGAAGTTGTTGTTCTAGTTTGGATTGAAGTAAAACTCTTCATATCTTTGTTTGTAATAGGAAGTTTGCTTATTTTGAGGTTTCACAAGACAGATGCTAACAAGTGCGTGACGGTTACATGCTAATTGCAAGACACTAGGCCTTGGAAATTAGGTATGACGCAGACGTAAATAGTTAAGATGCACGGAAATGGTTTTGCTGTTTATGATGCTTCATTGACAGGGTTGATACACATATAATATCCATTACCAATTGCAAGGACTTGATTATAGTAACACTAATTAGAATGCCTCGTCTTTTTTGCTTAAAATGTCCACATGTTATCAGGACCCAATTAATGGCTTATACTTAACGTATTGTATAAGGTTATTTCTTAGAAGGATTAATATCATAATTCCTCTGTTTTCCAGATGGCTGAGTACAGGGTGTCAATCTATGGAAGGAAACAAAGTGAGTGGGATCAACTGGCAAGCTGGTTTATTAATAATTCAATTGATAGTGAGAATGCTGTGTGGTTAATCCAGGTACTTCAGAATGCCAATGTTGTTCTCGTCTTGTCATGTCATTTAAGAACATTTTTCCCTAGTTGGGGTGAGGGGTGGGGTTTAAGAGTTGTTTGATTACTTCATGATGCTGGCAACTCTAATGTTGCAATCAACGTTAACTAGAGTATGTGATAGGCGTTTTAGACTTCTCATTGCATTCATATCCAGATATTAGCTTTCTGAGTTTTCTTTCGTCTGGGTTTTGGTACTTCGTCTTTATTTTACGACTTCCATATTTTATCCATGTTGCAGCTTCCACGGCTATACAATGTGTACAAAAGTATGGGAACTGTTACATCCTTTCAGAACATTTTGGACAATGTGTTCATTCCTCTCTTTGAAGTCACGATTGATCCGAAATCTCATCCGCAACTACACGTGTTTCTAATGCAGGTCCGTTCACCCGTTTGATGCTCTCCGTCTATGTATCTTATACACTTGATGATAGTTGTATAACTGTTCAACCTTTATGCATTGCTTAGTAGTTAGATTGAGGCAAGAAAATATATTTGATCTGGTATCTCTTGTATCTTTGAACCTATCTAATGATAAAGTGGTTCTTTTGTGTTTCTTAGACCAGTTGCAACAATTTGACATAATATTTCTGTTAAAAATGCCCAGATACGCTTCTTGGTGTTCTGGTAGAGTTGTGACACACTTACATTTCATGGAAACCCAAAGTTTCTATCCTACTTTTTTTCCTTTCTTGTAACTAATACCTAAAATCTATAATACAGAATTGAAGAGTTAATAGAACTTTTGGGGATAAAGTACAAGGTACATGAGGCATAATAGATTAATAAAGATAAGGGTGATGTTTGATCTGACTTGCCTCTTTTATGGAAGGAAACAATCATTCTCAGAAAGAAGAAAAATTGATTTCCATAGCCTATCAACATAATAAACCATGTCTTGCATTTGAAAGTACAATATAACACGCTTTTGTAAAGCTACTACATAGACTAGATAATGACCATTTTATTCTTTAGGCGTAATTATGCTTGGCTTTCTGTCTATGTTAGGGCCTGATCTGGTTCTTCGCTTGTCAACATAGGTTGTGGGTCTTGACATTGTAGACGATGAAAGTAAACCAGAAAGGCGTCCAACCAAGCACATGCCCAAACCGTCTGAATGGACGAATGAGTTCAATCCCGCATACTCCTATTATGCTTATTACTGTTATGCAAACTTGTATACGCTAAATAAGGTTTGTAATTTGTTTCCGACATTACGTAACTGCCGCTTAATCTGTTCTTATGTTAACACTGGAAAGCTGTTTCCCTAAATAACTGTACACACTTTGAATATCGTGAATATCATGTACCAACCATATTAGTTGACTGATCATGGCTTTACTTATCCTTTTCTTCTCAGCTTCGCGAATCCAAGGGAATGCCAACAATCAGATTTCGGCCACACTGTGGAGAAGTCATTATCTAGTTCTCCTTTTTCTCACCTTAATTGTCTATTTATTTTTTCTACATACTAATAAGATTGTGCATAAAACTGCAATTCCTTGCAGGCAGGTGATATCGACCATTTGGCCGCTGGTTTCCTTCTGTGCCATAATATATCTCATGGAATCAATTTGAGGAAATCTCCCGTCTTGCAGTACCTGTACTACCTTGCTCAGGTTGGTCAATTGACTGGGGTTCGCCATAGTACTGCAGAGCAATTGTGTGCAAGGCCTCCTTGTACATTTTTTCATATGATGCCCTTGGGGCATATGCTTATATTAAGTTGACTATCTATTGCTTTCAAGCAATCTTGCAAATGGTTATGCGAATGGACACAAGCACAAGTAAAGCTCCTGTTGAAACTAAGTCACATATTTGGACGTGAGCTTAATATGGAACTTCTCCTTTGTGATAAGCAATCCATCTAGTGGTCTTTTGCCCCCCTTCCCCCCTCTCCCTCCCCCCGTTAATTGTATTCTAATCTTCTCCTCTCCATGCCGTACTCTAGTCTTTTAATTGTAAATTGTTGTAACATAATTTAATCTTTCAGATCGGACTGGCCATGTCTCCACTAAGCAATAACTCTCTTTTCCTGGACTATCATCGCAACCCGTTTCCCATGTTCTTCCAGCGAGGCTTAAACGTGTCACTGTCAAGCGATGATCCTTTGCAAATTCATTTAACAAAAGAAGCTCTTGTGGAAGAATACAGTGTGGCAGCCAAGGTTTGTTTATACCATCCCTAGCATTGGTTAAGACGTTAATAGTCATGTCATGTGCATAGACCTTACAGAATCATAATGTTTCAGGTTTGGAAGCTCAGTTCCTGTGACCTATGTGAGATAGCAAGAAATTCTGTTTATCAGTCTGGATTCTCACATGTAGCGAAGGTGAGGATTTGAATGAAAGACATATCCACCTTCATTCTTAAACTGCCATCATGATAGGTAGATGTATGGTGGATTTTCCTTTTAGTACCTAGTAATTAGAATTACTCAAATGGCTTCTGTGATACAAAAAAGAAACGAAACGAAATTCCACATCTTGTTATCCAACTGTTTAGTGACAAACAAGCGTCTCTGACGAAATCATGCAGTGTTTGCCCTTGCAACGCACAGTGCCCCCCACCCCCCCACAACCCCACCCAAAAATCCCAAATGGTATAGTCCCACGCTTCTATCACGCCGTCCCACGTTGTAGTGGCTTTTCTTGGTATGATTTTGAGGGTTGCTTGCTTTTGGGTTAAGGGGCTATATGGACACTCATGGTTTCCCCATTGGCAACTGTTGCAGTCCCATTGGCTCGGCGGTAATTATTTCAAGAGAGGACCTGAAGGAAATGATATTCATAAGACAAATGTACCCCGCCTGAGGACTTTCTTCCGGCATGAGGTATGCTATCATGGTTTATAGTCATTTTTTACCATAACAATGCAAGTTTTCATGATTTATGACAAACTCTCTGTTATTAATTATACAAACCCTCCATACTTCTCTAGTTGACAATCTGATGCTTCTGCAGACATGGAAGGAGGAGATGCAGTATGTCTTCTCAGGGAGATCCAGGCTTGCTGAAGATGTAGATTATTGACGGAGATAATAGAACCTTAAAGATAAGAAAAGTCTTGTTGGCTGGCTTATCCATACCTGACGCGCATTGGATCCCCTTACTCTGTTCATTCATTGCTTGAGCTGCAATACAGGCGACTGCTTGCACGCCAATCCCTTCTACCCTTCTTTATTCCAAGTTTGGAGGGTGATGGGTGAGTGCATGATACGCGTGTTTGGGTGTGAAGCGTGTATGCAATTTTATGAGTTCAGTATTACAACGTCCTTTGATGTCCGGTTAAGCACATTCAATATTCGCTATGAATTAAAGTCAAGCTCTATCATTGTGATTGTATGTGACTCTCGTGTTCATAATGCTGTGTTTAACCCAGAGCAGAAGACTGCTAAAATAGTCTGAAGGTTCATATGACCAATGTTTGACCTGCTAAAATGAAAAGCACAAATGGCATGAGAATGGCACTTGTGCAAGTGAGATGCACAATGGCCAAGTTGGGTCATCTCCAACCTTTTCCTCAAGATAAAGCCGAGTTTAGAGGCTTTTGGAAAACCTGAGAAGTCATGGTCTCCGATAATGGGCGCTAATAAAGTCTGGGCCGTGACAGCCTGATATGTTTTGATATCCGCTTCACTGCTACGTATTACCGAATTTGTTTATTTAAGGAATCTAATTTTGGCCTCATCGGCCGGTCGAGTTGGCCAATTGAATTTTCCTCCTCGGTATTTAAATCTCTACTCTTATGAAAATGTCTACTTTTACGTATAATGAATTGTGAATTGTGTATAAATTTCGTAATGACTTGTAAAGGTGTGGACAAGTAAGATATAGTGCGGTAATAAATGATTTACTTGTTTAATTTATGATCCGTTATTCTTACACAAATTGATGCCATCTATGAGGTTGAATCATTGTGTTTTGTCATTCAATCTCCTATCTGAAAATGAATGAAACGTGAACATACACATAAGCCCGATACTCTAATTGACCCACGAATAATTATTTAATCCAAATGCTTATTTGGATGTCACTAATTCCTAAAGTCATACAAAAATATGATATAACAATGTTAACATGAACGTGACCAAATTCATATTCAAAACTCAAAAATTTATTAGGTTTTTTATGCAAAGTCATTAATTTTGACAATCACACCTTGACATAAAATTATTTTCTGCCTTTCTACCGTAGGTGTACAATATAATTACGATAAAATTATATGACTTTGTTTAATTGTTAACATTTTTGACTTTTATACTTACAAAATTTGTAACTCATAAAATTAAATAAAATAAAGCTGAATTATATATCCAACTTACATGCTGCCGCTATATCTTGTAGTATTAAGGTTAGCCACTAATAATCAAACGCAAATAAAACCCACAATCCACACTCTCTCTGCCCCTCACTGTCCGCCGCTTCATTTTAACTCTCCCCAAAACCCTCCATCTCCGCCACCGCCGTACACGGCGGCGCAAAACCCAGCTCTACCCTTCCCTAATTCAACAACCGCAAGTCCCACCACCACCAAATGGCGGCGGCAACGGCGGCAGCAGCCTCTGACGCCACGGACGGGCCGGTCCTCAGCCTCATCAACAAGCGCCTCCGCGCCCTGCGCAAGAAGCAGAACCGCATCACCCAGATGGAAGAGGCCGTGTCCCAGGGCAAGCCCATCAACAAGGAGCAAGAGGAAACCTTAAAGTCCAAGCCCTCGGTCCTCGCCGCCATCGACGAGCTCGAGAAGCTCCGTCAGCCCCTCTCCGCTGCCGTCGCCGACGAAACCCAGCTCGCCCTCCAACGCCACACCACCACCAAAAACCCACAAAACCCACCAACCCCAGAAACCCTAGAGAAACGAGCCGATGATGACGTGATAGGGGATCTGTTGAACCTGCTCTACTTCGGGACAATGTTTGATGTCAAGCCGCAGAGCGAGTACACGTCGACGATGCTGACCAGGACCCACGAGAGAGGGTGCTGCCTGACGTACGATTACGTCACTGACGATGATGCTGCTGATCTGTTGGGGGAGAGGGACTTGGACTCGATTTCGGCCCTCGGTGGGCTCTTGGTTTCGAGGCCTGTAGATTCGAGTTTGTCGCACAAGGATGCGCTGCAGCGCTGCGTGGAGCGTGCCAAGCTCTGGCTTGCAAATTCGGCCCAGCCTATCGAGCCCGATTCCTCCGTTACATGTAAACTGGCCGTCATTTTTTAGTAAAAAAAACAAAAATTGTGGGTTTTTTCTTCTTGACTTACATTTGTGAATTGCAGATGCTGGGTTGAGGGAGAAGCTGACCAAGATAATGGGGTCAGATTACTTTACGACGACTCCAGAGATGAGAGCGCCTGTTGATGTGGCAGCAGCTGCAGCCAATTTTGGTTTGGGAGTCAATGTGCGGGTCCAGGAGGAAGATGAGTTGCAATATCAGCACAAGGTAAAACTTTGTTGAACTTAGGATACTTTGCACTTGCAGTCCTATTATCTTATATGAAAGATTTAGTCAATGTTGTTGTAGTGGCTACTTTTGGTGCTCAGTATAGGAAATGCGAGTTTGGATTGACTCTGCAGCATCATACTTTTGTTGGGGTTACAAATATTCGAAATGTCTTGTCTGCTGTTGTTGGAGTTACAAATATTCGAACTGTCTTGTCTGCTGTAGGTTTTAACTTAAGCATTCACCGTTGTCAATTGCATTCATCATGGTGTGGTTTTCTTGGCAAATGAAGAAGACGGATTGAATCTTCCATTTGGTTTTATTTTCTGCTTGACATGTTTCTTGATGCACAGTTAGGTTTAGGGTTTTCTCATGGGATGCATTTGTCTGTTAATCTTGAAGTTTAGTTGTCGCCCAAGATGGGAACTCTAACTTTGATTATCTTTTATGAGACTGGCAATGACTTCAATGTCTTCAATATAGATTCTCATATTAGAAATAAGGACTATTGTTCTGGATAAGGGGGGAGTGTGTTCTCAAAGGTTGGATTTGTCTCCAATGACACCTTACCTAGCACCCAAGATGGGAATTTTAAGCTCAAAAATCTGTTGCACCTTACTTGACTTCGACATGTGCCCTTTTTTGCTGCTCTGATTTGACATAGGGGACTAGTTCTTTATAACGCTTCAGCAAAAAGGGGTTGATCCTACATCAAGGGGAATAATAACATTTTGAACTTCTTATGTCTCTCTGTAAACATAACTCCGGATGTTCCTCGACTCCACATGATTACAGGCAACCGATTAATTAGTCTTGTACAGCACTCTTGCTCCTTAGTATGACGTGCACATCCACCCTTCTGTTTGCAGAGAAAATTTGACCATCCTTGTTGTTTTTGAAAAATGGAAGTCAAATTGGGCTTTAAAACGTTTTTGCATCTACATTAGTTCAGTTCATAGATGTGAGGATGTCAATATAGTTCATATATGTAAATATCGTGCTGGAGTGCGTATCAGTTTTTTCCGGTCAAATGGAACGTAGAAGTACTGGTACAGTCTCTAATTGTTCGTTATTTATGTACCTAAATAATACTAATTCAGCAAAACAAAATATATCTACATATATTTTCACCCTCACAGTTCCTCTGGATTAAGCTGTTCGTCCTTGTATAGTTTAACCTCCTTTCTCAACTAAGCGGTCTGTTCTAGAAGCAGCTGTTTGTTCTTATTATAGTTGAATTACCTCCTCTTGAATTACTTCTTTTTCAACTATCTCATTAACGAATTGTTTATTAAAAAAAAAAGTTGTTTGTTGAAGAATAATGTCTTGGGCTTCAATAATAAGCCGTTTGCCAGTGCGCATGTATGTCTGTGTGAAGCAGTACATAAATCTGATGAAAGCCTTTAGCTATAAATAAAGTTAATCCAAGCTAAGAGGAGAAGTAAAAGCAAACTGAAATTGTGAGGAAGATTGAAGACTTATTACAAGGAAATTGAGGAAGAGGCTTTGATCGATATAATTGAACCGGTCCCCCCCCCCCCCCCCCAATTTAGTCCTTATATCGTCAATTTACTGAATTGGCCAGCCGAATTTCTGAATTTGTAACTTAATGATTTTTTAAGGGACCTCTGCACAGCACATTATCTTGGCCAGTAGGTAGTTCTCCGTATCAACTGTACCACCCGGTATAACCGCTACAGAGCGGTATTATGATTATGATGGTACGAAATGTAAAGGGTTGGCATACCGGTCAAACGCAAAAGTGGTACATACCGGTCGGTACGGAATCAATAATTATGCTTTAGTTTCCTTGTTGTTAATGAATTGGCAACTTTACAACCTGATGGGTGGATGGTCCCCTTGCCACTAGGTCTTCTTTTGTGGTTGCATACTGTGTACTTTCTTTTATAACGCAAGGGGTTAATTGGCAAGCTTTAGATGTTAAAGTTTGATTTTACTGTACTTGACTGATCCGAGTTACACTGCTAGTATTTTCCACTTGGGACATCAAGGATAAGAGCTACATCATCAGATTTATTGCGGAAAGATGACTTTTGTGACGCTCCTGTTGTTTTCTTTCAGAATTGGTTGTCTCCTCAGCTTTGGTCGATATTTAGTATTCAATTTCTGGATAAATATTTAGTTGTAGGAGTTGGATTTGTGGTTGGAGGTGGGGAGTGGGGGTGTGTGTTTTAGTATGATTTTAGTACACAGTTTCAAGCTAAAAATGTTAGGACGATTAAGCAAATAGAGTAGGCTGATGTTTTGTAGAAAGCTGCTTTATAACCTGTCTTAGTGGGATATCCCTCATGGAGAAAAGTATGAATCAAGAGGTTCATTAAGGTAGCCCATCCGAGCCACTAGCAAAATCTTGTGAAGAACAAACCCATGCAGACGTGTGTTACCTTGAACATCCCCATCTATGATCCTGCTTCCTTACAGAACTTTTGGAGCTGCTTATGCAGAAGGGCATGAATAAGTAACCTGAATTATCCATTCTTCTATCTCAGAGAAAATTGAACTGAGCATTCTCATGTTGTCCAGATTTTTGGATGTTGAGAAATCTGTTCTAAAAGGCTTGCTTTACGATTGCTTTTTATAGTTTTGTCTTTACATGTGTGAATTGCTAAAACATATCGGGAGTAGCTGTTACTATATTGTCTTTGTTTTACCTCAGAAACTTCGTTTTCTCTCTTATATATGTTTCTTAGGCGGCAGTATTGTAGTTGAGAACTGACATTTATTATTCTTAGCGAGGATCCTGGGCTTTGTAAATATCGCACAAGGAGGGAGATCTGCGTGATCTTAATATTCCTCTCAAGTTAAATGGAAGATTTAGAGGAGTAAGGCGAATGAGGGTAGCAGAAATGCAGATTCTTAGGTGGATGAGTGGCCTCACTAGGAGAGTCAGCACAAGGAATGGGGATGAAAAAGTGGCTAGCGCATTGCATGAGATGGTTTGGGCATACTTAATGTAGGCTTTTAGATGTTCAGTTAAAAGAAGCGATTTATGCCAAGTTCATTGATAAGATGAGGTATGGGTAAAGAGGAAATACAACTAACCTAACCCAATCAGATCCAGCCCAGGAAAATTAAACGGTGTGGGTCGGGTTGGGCTGGGTTTGGTCAAGCCTATTACAGGTCTCGATTTTTTGGAGAATGTCGATGTTAACCTTCTGTAAAATAGCTCAGCTGTGCAGGCGGCTGTTGCTACTGATAATGGTCCTTTTACATCAAAATGGAACGCAACTGTTGAATAGTTCAAGCATCACGTGGTGAACTGGAAAAAGGATGTGCTTGAGGTCTGGCATCGATGATCTTGGCATGATGTGTCTCCAGGGAGCAAGTGCATTTTTGGACAAGGTGGGTTTTGCAGCCTCTGAACTCATGTGGACAATGAGAGGGATGATGTTCGGGTAGATGAGTGGTGTGGGGGTAAGCCACTTTGCAGGGGGTTCTCAGAGCTTTACAGGATGTCAGTGGATAATAGAACTACTGACTGGGTGGAACCCTTGGGTGATGGGCTGACATGGAACTTGAGGCTCTATGCACCTTTTTTGGCTGCTGTGGGGGGTTGAGTTCAATATTCAAGAGGGTGATGCTCTTTGTTGGAAGTCAGGTTGCATTAATATTGGTTCTCTCCTTTTATTTTATCACTAGGGGGAGGATGTGGGCTATAGTCCCCTAGAACAGTTGCCTTTTCTGTAAGAGTCGGTAGGTCATCTTCTTCCACATTGCGAGTGTTTAAGACTTTTGACCTTAATTTGGCTACATGGCTGACAACAAGTTTCGTGTTAACGTATAGCGTCGGTGCTCAGTTATAGTGCCAAGTTGCATGGGGATGGCTCTTTTTTTTGTCTACGTGTGGTTGTTTGACCGAACAACTTGACATTGAAAGGGTTGGTGCTTCCATTTCACCTCGTCTTTTTTTTTCATTTTCTTTTGGCTGAGGGAAGCATATCCAGTATTGACCGTGGCTTCGTAGATTGTACTCATCCGTGTTGCTTTTGGTTCTCTTAGGAGTCTTGGCTGTCTTGTATTTTTGCGTGGGTTTCTCCCTCTGCATTCTCCTAACATTTGTTTCTGTTCTTTATCTTTTATGTCAACTCCCTTTTACATGTTTTTGCTCCCCTTCTCGTGTAGACAAGGGTTCCTTTCTACCTCCTCAAAGCAACAATTTTAACTTCCGGTGCTTTGTACTTTTCACAATTCGTATATATCAGGTGGTTTTTCTATTTTGTCATTAGAGATAATAACTGCTATACATGGGGCATCTAGGAAGCACGGACACCTCTCCTAGGTGGAGGTATGGTGTCCTAAACAGACGGACACCCCGACACCCTCTGGACACCGCCCGATACATGTCGGACACGGTTAATCGGTGTCGAATTTTTTTTTATTTTCCGACACCGTGTCGGACACTTCGTCGAGGAGTGTTGGACACAGGAATGGGCAGTGTCGGACCGTTTGGGATTACTTTGGAACTTTTGGAAGTAATTTCAGGGGTCGTCGTCTCCTCTCTCACCTCATCTGTCGGCCGTCTTCTTCTCTCTCATCACCGTGTTGCCGGATCTATTGCCGATGTTGCCGAAGCCGACAGATCTGAAAGACGCCGATGTTGTCGGAGCTGACAGATCTGAAAGGCGCCAGTGTTGCCGGATACCGAAGCCGACAGATCTGTCCACCGTCGTCGTCGCTAGATCTCACGCCATCGTCGCCGGAGGTCCGCCATCGTCGCCGGAGGTCCTCCACCGTCGTCGCTTACACACAAGTCTGCTTCTTCTCTTTGTCTCGTGAGTCGTCATCTTCCTCTTTTCTTTGTCTTCTCTTTCTCGCTGACCCACAGGTCCCTTACCTCTCGTGTCTTTCCCTTTTTTTTCCTTTTCTCCCTCTATTGTGCATTCTACCGAAAGACCTCTTTTTTCTTTTTCTTTTTCTTTTTTAACTTCGTTTTTTTTGCCCAGTATCAAATAAATGTTCAAGTATGACTTGTATTTATTTAAATTCCTTGTTTTAGTAGGTTGTGAAATGTATTTGATATTTATTAAATATATATAAATATATTTATATATAATAAAAATATATTAAAAATTAGCGGTGTCCAAAATCTGATTTTTTGGAATTGCGGTGTCCGATGTCTCCGTTGGTGTCGGTGTTCGACACCGTGTCCGTGTCCATGCTACCTAGTGGGGCATTAAAGGTAGACCTGGCAAACGGGTATACCCGGCAGGTAAAATCCGGCCAGGTACGGATAAAAACGGTTCGGGTAATTTTTACCCGATTTTTCTCGGGTAGGGATTTTCAGTGCCCATACCCTACCCTAGCGGGCCGGGTATTACCCAATGGTAAATTAATTAATTTTAATTTTTTATTAACAGATATATTAGTTTTTTTCCCCTTATCAATTCACCTTAATTTCACTGGACTAGATTCACTGGACTATTTTTTCATCTTAATTATTTTTTATCAGCAGTTATCAATCTCAATTCTCACATCCGATCCAAACACAGTACACAACTACTAGCAAAATCACCTACCAAATACTTCCTAAGTCTGATCTGAAGCAGTAAATAAATACAAAAAATTAACACTAATACAAGCAGATTTGTATACATAATACAAGCAGATCTGTAAGCATAAACATAATACAAGTCTGAAAAATAAATTATCACGTAAGCAAAAACAATATTCGATCGGAGACAACTTTGGTCTGTGCCATAAGTTTCTCTTTCCAGATCCGTGGTGACGGAGCTTGACAGGGACGATGGAAGGTGGCGACGGAGCTGTCGGGGCGGAGTTGTGCCTGAACTATGGCGGATCTGATCGGAGACCGGAGGCGGAAGTGGCGACGGAGCTTGACAGGGACAATGGACGGCTTTGGATGCCGTGAGTTTAAGTGGCTGTCGATGGATGCGAATGGTGAGCTGGAGAGAGCGACGTCCTGCGATGGAGCGATGTCGTGAGAGAGAGAGAGATGGAAGAGAGAGGGAGGCGCAGATGGATGGCAGAGAAAAGAGTGAATTGAAAATGAAAAGCATGAAAACCCTAAGAAGGGTTATACTTATATAGTAAACAAATCGGGTAGCCCGGGTAGCCCGTATCCGACCCGGATTTAGCCGGAAATTACGGGCCGGTTCGGGTACGGGTCCGATTTCAACGGGTCTTCAAAGTATGTACCCGTACCCGGGTTTTTTGACCAGGTCCGGGTCCTTTTTTGCCAGGTCTAATTAAAGGAATGGACTTGAGGCAATTTTCGTTTTCTGTTTTACTGAATTTCATAACTTGCCAATGTTTTGCAGGAAGAACATACGGAAGATGTTCAGGGGAATGAAACGTATGGTGATCAATCTAGTCCCGTGGAAGAAAATCACAAGGTGCTATTTGTGTCTTCAGACGTTTATAGTTATCCTTTGTTTGCTTATTGGCAGAACGTAACACCTTCTGTTATGCAGGGTGAATTAAAGTTCGAAAATGCTGGAGAGATATCAGCTGAAACTGAAACAGAAACAGAAACAGAAACAGGCAAATATGAGGCAGAGGGGGCACAAAGTTCAGAGGGGGGACAGTTTGTACCTCGGAAGTCGTATCAAAGCCAAAGAGGTGGTCGTGGTGGTGGGGTTGACCGTAGGGGTTATTCCAATGGTCGCAGAGGCCGAGGCAATGGCAGGGGTGGTGGGGGTTACCAGAATGGCCGCTCCCAATATTATGACCAGCCTGGCTTTTATCCAAGGAACTACCATAACAATAGGGGAAGGGGCGGCAGAAGTGGTGCTGGTGGTGGGAACTCCTACACCCACCACGGATCAGCAGGTTATGCTGGCAATGGTCCCATAGAGTCGTAACCTTGCAACTGATTTAGGTACTTAAAATGGGTTTTTCGTTTTTGCTGTGCATGAAACATGGATTGAATGTGTCCTACTAGACAAATGCACCATCCAGGATCCCTTTTTGAAGTTAAATCGTTGGAGGACTTTCATCCGAAAAAAATTTAGCCTCAGTCTCTCGTTTAGACTAAATGTTTTTGTTTCTGTTAAAATCTAGTTTGTTACGTGCTTCCGTTATATGGTAGTCTCTCTCTCTCTCTCTCTAGTTGTCTCCGTTTCTGAAGGTATGCTATGTCTGAACACATCCAGCTTATACATGGTCTGGTTACAACTCTTGTTAATATCCAGCAAGATATCAATCTGAGTACTTGAATACATCGTTTTGAAATTATCACCACAATAAGTTATTTTTAGCAAATAAAGTAGAATGCATAAATGGTTTGTTAGTTTTTTTTTTTGGTTCTGATTTGAATGTTACCCATAGAAAAATTGTCACATAAACTTAGTATGCTTATTGATAAGCGATACTTTTGACATTTTGTTACAAAATATGGGCGATCATATCTTGTATTACATAATCTTGATTAAAAACCTTTTGGCTTAATATTGGACCGTTATTATTCTGATCGTCAGGTTATACCAATCTTAGATCCAAAATTTATATGAAGGAATAAAGTTGACATTCATTTACTCATTTTCTTAGTTCTTTTGATCCTTACTTTTTGGTTTTGTCAATAAATGTATGTAGTAAAAAGTTAGGCCTAATTTTAAAATTGTACCCTCAAGTTTACTTCCGGTAAAACTTTAGTACTTAAGTTTAAATGTATGTTAAAGAAGTATTCAGTTTTAAAATAGCGTACCAAATCAGTACCTCGACTGACGGACGACGGATGCCGTTAAAAAGTCAAAGGGGTAGAACTATCATTATGCAAAAAGACATAAAGTCTGTTCATGGGGTCACGTGAGTTGTCCTTTTGACATTCTCTCTCTCTCCCTTTACTTCGCGCGCACACAAAAAATCCTCACATAGATTGTTGGTGACGGAAAAAAAGTCAGTGCAGTTTTAAATATTATTGATAGATTCATAATTCTCATTAATTTTTGTATGTATCTGAACTTACATAAATACCCAAAAATTAATGTCATTATCTATTCACGTAATTCGTTCAAATCTGTTCCTATCACATACATTCAAACATGATGAGATTCAAGTATCGTCGGCGATGCTGGTGATGGAGTTATGATTGTAGGTATTGGGTTCTTGCTTTAGTGAAGATATGGTCTGTACAATGTACAACAGAGAGAGAGAGAGAGAGAGAAAAAATGGGTGATGAGTCTGTGTGTGAGATAAAGGGACAGAGAGAAAAAGAAGGGGAGAGAGTGAAGAAGAGGAAGAAGAAGAAAAGAGAGAGAAAATGGGTGTGGGTTTGCGTGAGAGAGAAAGATATATATATATAGAGAGAGAGAGAAAGAAAGAAAAAGGAGAGAGAGAAAGTGGGTCTCCACGTATGTGAGAGAGAGAGAGAAGGAAGGAAAGAAAAGGAGGAAAAAAAGAAAGAAAGTGGGTCTGCATGTACGTTGCGAGTGCATGTATGAGAGAGAGAGAGAGAGAGAGAGAGAGGAGGAGGAGGAGGAAAAAAAGAGAGAATGTGGGTCTGCATGTATGAGAGAGAGAAGAAAAAGAAAAAGAAGAAGAAGAGAGAGAGGGGTGGGGTCAGTGTGAGAGAGAGAGTGAGAAGGAAGAAGAAGAACAAAAAAAAAAGAGAAAAAGTGATGATGGGTCTCAATGTGAGAGAGAGAAAGAAAGAAGAAGAAAGAGAAAAAAAAAATTAATTTGTATTGAAAATGTAAATGGTACATTAAAAATATAAAAAAGGACAGTCACGTGATCACATGAAGAGACTGTCTTTTTTTTTTATATAACGATAGTCATATTCTTCTGACTTTTTAACGGCATCTGTCGTCCGTCAGTCGAGGTGCTGATTTGGTATGCTATTTCAAAGTTGGGTACTTCTTTAGTACACCTTCAAACTTGGATACTAAAGCTGTACTGGAGCTAAACTTGAAGGTATAATTTTGAGAGTAGGCCAAAGAATTACAACCTTTTTTTTCTTTTAAGGGGGATGCATGTGAAGTTCAATCTTTCTAAAAGCATAAACGTTAATTGAGTCACCTGATACCTTTCTTCATCCTGATATCTTTTTTGATGAGAAATACTTCGCATGTGCTTTTGTCTTGCACATATTGAAAAGGAAAGTAATACTCAAAGTGCGGGTCATATCGAAAAGGAAAGTAATACTCAAAGTGCGTTTTGTTTTGTGTATGTTCAAATTATTAAAGATTTACAAACATGACATAATAGTAGATAGAATTAGCATCCTTAAAGATTTACAAACATCTCTATATTCGAACTATTGTCTTTTATTTTTATTAAGTTCATCACTTTCCTCGTCTATATCTAGAGCATAACTTACATTAATGGTACCTCTAAGGTATTACCATTACACTAAATGTCACAACAACGATCGCCTTTGCTATAATTACACTACCACCATCGTACTGCTAGGGCCACAACCACCACAACAATCATTTGCAAATTAGAAGCTAAAATCATTGCAACCATCGCTTGTCACAACCTTCACAAATTTCGTTGTTAACAGAACTACTACTATTACCACAACAATTACCACTGTCACATGCATAATCATAGTCATCTTTACAATTCCAATCACCTTCATAATTTCACATCTACCACTGACAACCCGTTAGTAACATTACCATAACTTTTTAACAACTGGCCAACCTGGCTAAACCCACCCTTTTGTAGTAATCAATTTAGTCAGCGTTGTAATTGTTGGATGGGGATACAACCCGGATTCAGGTAAGCCTGTTACTGGTAAGAGGGCCGTTTACGAACCTACGTGAATAAAACATGATGAGAAATCCTCTTTAACTCATTTAACCTTGCCTTTGTTTTCTTCTCTAAACTCAATCACATCTTATTTTTTCAATCGAATATAATTCTCTTTTGAGTTTTAATTTAAAAGATACAATTCAAACCGAGTGTAACATATTAGACTTTAACAGAGCATATTCCATGCCTAATGTATGAACATGACCACATGCCTAAAGTATGTTTCAGGAAACTTATTCACACCATCACATCGTCGTGCCACTCGCAGCTTGCCAGTGTCATCCAATCACAGTCGCAATGCCTTATTTGCTCAGCGCTTAGCGACGATGGTGCCTCTTTTGGTAATCGCCATACCAAGCTCTTGCCCTGACACTTCCAGGTACCGTAAAGTGTATACTCCACCATTCAATCAGTGCAATATAGACAGTTTTAGCACAAAGGACTAACTTATCTAACACCATCCTTTTCCCTATGGTAAAAGCAGCTGCATAGATTAAGAGATCGAGAACACAGACACCTTAAGAGTTTAAGTATATTTAGAATGTGACCTTGTTTCATTTTGATAAATCATTTGTTAAAGAGTCCTAGCGAGTTGGCAAATTTCTTGAAGAAACTTGAAGCTTACTTGCACAAGGACAATGCTCTTAAATCCAATGTGAAATACGATGTGTCATAAATACGATCCAACATGTGGCAAATAGAGAATTCTACAGATTTCATCTGTCGCAATTTTGACACACTGTTTCAGCTTTGTATATATAGATTTCTTCTACGCCTAACAAAATTGCACTTTTTCAAGTAATCGAGCTGAAATGGTAGTAATACTCCAACTTTCGACTGTCTTGGAATGGTTTTATAGAATCCGCCCATCCATCGCACAACATCATCTCTACTAACCAAATAAGTTCTCATCGCACTGCCATTTCCTCTCTCTTCCTTTAAAGGTGAAAGAAAAACAACGTTACGGGAAAATTTCTAACCGCACCATGGGTTGCAGGAAGAGTCTGCAGTTCAAGAAATATTGACAAATGCTAGCTGTTGGACATGCACAATAACTTTTAGTTCGTGATGCTACAAAGAGCCCGCAAAGAATTGTCCTTAAAGATACGAGTGATAGTCGCATACGCGATATGTGTGCGAAAATAAAATTAATAATACAATTTTAAAAAAAAACGTGTACGCGTGTTTATCGTCATATACAGTAAAATAAATTTTAAATTACAGATACGTGTCTAAACATAAGTTAGCAAAATATTATTATCATATTAAACTTGACCTTTAAATTTTACTTTAACTATATTTTTGATGAATTTGAATTTGTGAAAATTAAACACAATTTTATAAGTAGTTACTTACCAATTAAGATTTTGATTTTATGTCACTTTTTAAAAATTCCCTTGAAATGCCACTTGTCACCATTTTAGGCCGGTAGTTTTGTAACACCAAAAAAGTATTAGCCCAAACTAAGTTTTACCTTAATAAGTAGTATAGATTTATAAAAGTGTCATTTACAATATGATGAGAGTTGTTGGAAGAGTCTAAAACTCAGGATATAACGACAAAGGCTAGCCGCTAAACATGTATACACTTATTTCGTGACACTAAATTTTGTAACGAATTGTTGTTAAAAATATATACGAAAGTGTGATTAATACTTCGTAATATACAGTGACGATCAATAATGGTAATAGTGTAGGCTATTAATGTAACATCTTACTAACGGATTAGGGCGAAAATCATTTTTTATAAATCAACGTAACTCAAGAGGTTCCTGTAAATTAGGAGAATCAACGAGCTTCTGACAAGAATCCTTCTAACTCTTCATAGCGATGAGGTCCATTCATTCATATATACCTTGGGGATTCGTGATCGGTGCTGATCTTTATTTCCGTAGCGGGTGTCGACAAGAAATCTCACTTCGCTCCTCAAACTTTAGAGACAGATCCGTAAATCGGCACATTTGTTCAGGTTCGGTCGAAATTCACTTCCCCCGATTCGATCACGATTCGATACTCTTGCGATCTGAACACGAATACTCACCTGCGAATGCTTTTATTACGGTTAGAGTCACAAATGTTTTGGAAGAATGTTCTAGTTTGTTTTTTTGTCGATGATCATTTCTAGGGTTCTCAGTCTTCTGTGCACGTTTGGTTGTATTTGATGAAGAAAGTGACGTCAAAGTAGAAGTAGATTATGTTACTGGATTTTAGTGGCGTCCTAGATTTATGTTGGTGTGACAAGTTGTGCCGAAGAAGATCGTGTGAGTGGCTTAGGTGAACGTCTAATTGAGGGTAACTCCCTCCGCCGCTGAATACTGAGTATAAGGCTTTTACTGTTTTAAGTTTTCCCTGCTTGTATAAATGAGGTTTGGCTTTTAGTAAATGTGTTTGCTAGATGGGTGGAGAGTGCTACACGTTGCCTAGTGTGGTTTCCTCCTTTTTATCTTACTGTTTTGCTTGTCTTTTTTGTGATGGTTTGTGATGTGAGAACGCGTGCTCACGAGGTTCTGTTTTTAATAACTTTTACCCTTCCATTTTGGTGGGTCGACTGGCAGGACTAGGGACAAACTTGTTACGTGTTTGTAAACTTTACGGTCACGGTGGTTGTATGTAATCTGTTTTTGGACTCAATTGAAGTTGTATAATTTGGTTCCAGTATACAGGTAAACTTATGATAACTTTTTCGCCACAAAACATTTCTTACGTAGTTAAAGTTGAAAGAGAGCACCCAGTACTAAGGGTCTGTTTGACACAACTTTTTTTTTCAGTGGTCAATTTTTAAAGAGCAGTTTTTAAAGATCAGCTTAATTTTTTTTTTTTTACAAAAACAAGTGGGTGTTTGATAACTCTTTTTTTTTTGAGTTTTTTTTTTTGGTGTTTGGTAACCCTTTTTATTTTGACTTTTTTTTTGTGGTGGTTTGCAGTGGCAGTGGTGTGGCGTAGCGGTGGTCGACGGTGGTGGTGGCCGGCGGTTGTCGCGGTAGTCGCTGCCAGCAGTGGTGGCCGGAGGTGGTTGCCGGCGGCGGTGGTGGCCGGAGGTGGCTGCCGGACGTGGCTGTCGGTGGTTGCTGTCTGGCGACGGTGGGCGGTAGCTGCCGGAGGTGGCTGCCGGCGGTGGTGGCCTGAGTGGCCTCCGGCCAGCGGTGGTGGCTGCCGACGGTCGAAGGTGGCTGTGGTGGTGGCTACCGGAGGTGGCCGCCCGGTGGTGGTTGCCGCCGGCCGGAGGTGGCTGTAGGTGGTTGCTGTCTGGCGGCGGTGGTGGCCGGAGGTGGCCTCCGGCCAGGGTGGTGGCTGCCGACGGTCGGAGGTGGTTGTCGGTGGCTGCCGGCGGTGGGTGCGTTGTGGTGGAGGTCTCAAAAAAAAAAAATTTAAGTGAAAAAAAAAAGAGTTTTTTCCTCTTTTTTTTTTACACTACAATTTAAAAAGTGAGTTTTTAAATTGAAAAAAAAAAGAGTTACCAAACACTCCATTTTTTTCTAATTTTTAAAACTGAAAAAAAAAAGCAAAAAAAAACTGTGTCAAGCGCCCCTAAGTTACTCCGTACTTGTTTAGGCCTGTTGTCTCGGCAAAGTTAGTAAGAATAAGATCTTTGTTCATGGATCATAAAAATGTGTGTATAGCAAGCACATTGTCATCTGAAGCTAGAGTCGACAAATTGTTCTTCGAGGCAATAGTTGTTTTTCGTTTTTTATTTAACATTTTCAAGCTTATGTAAATAGGAGCTTTTCCGATCTTTATTTCATTTGAGGGAAGGGCACCCTCTGTGTCATCTATAAATTGTGGGATCATCTGCAATCTGGATCTGGATCTGGAAGTGCAAGCAGTTCTTTTTTCTTTGTTTATTTTTCTGGGTGAAGGTAACTAAAGCAATGGCTGGGGAGTCTAAGAAAGACCACGATGATGTTGAGGAAAAACCTGTGCCGGCGGCTACAAATACAGTTACTGAAGAGAAGAAGAAAAAGAAGATAGGAGTAATATCACGGATATGGAACAAGCTCACTAGGTTACGAGGCGACGACTTTGAGAAGAGGCTGCAATATATTTCCAAGGAAGAGGCTTCCGTTCTTGCTAGAATGAAGAAGCGGTCTTTAAGTTGGAGGAGGGTGATCAGATATCTAATTATTTTCTCCATGCTTTTTGAGGTAAATATACACTTCATTAGGTTTTGGTTCACACGGCCCATTGCGGCGACAAATGCTTGTATTTATATCATGGTTCTGTGAGTGCAATTTTGGATAGTAATGGTGGTCGCAGCCGGTTAATCATCTGTTTGAGCCAGGTTTTGAGGGATTATAATCAGTTGTAGCTGTCTGGTTCACCTCTCGGTGTTTGGTTCAGAATACTCTTCTGTAGACACTTTTTAGTTAGCTTTCCTCCTTTTAAGTTTTGTTTTACGGTATTTAGTAAAGTTGTTTTTCGTGCACCACCTTGACATTCATTTTCAATTAGCTGGTTTTGTTCTTGCAATCTGACCACTTAGTTGATGTCTTTCATCATCTCCACTTTTTTGTACTTTATGACTGAATTCACAACCTTACACACCTAAAGTTTCCAAGTTTGTACCTAATTGCCACACTTATCAGCCCTCGCCCCCACCCTGCTAATTTTCTGACAAAAGAGGTCTTTTCCTTCCAAAATTGATTGTTATTGAAATGAATTTTGGCCAAACTCAAGTATTAAGGCTCAAATGCACCTCCTTACACCCAAAGTGTCCTCCTAAAGTCGTTGTCATGAGTTTATATGTAATGTCATTACGTAATATTGTACCCGTTAAGCTTTATGTTCCGAGTTACATGAAACCTGAAGGTATATCTAAAGTTAATACTTGTTTGACGAATGTAATCAAGTTCATGTGCATATTCTGACATAGCGGCCCTGTTGGGAGTGCAATGAGGAACTTTCATTCTAGTATATACATCCACCTACATATGCATTTCTTCTAAAATGAGCAGTGAAGCCTTATAAATAAAAAGAAGGCATATGGAAACGCCCTATTGGTGTTTTCTGTGCCCTTTTGATCTATTAAGTTCTTATCCTATATAAAAGGAAATTCCTGCGTTTAGGATGGATAGTCCTCAACAGATGCTTAGAGGTTAAAGTGGCTTTATCTGCCATTTCATTCTGGATGCCTTGCAACACTAACACCTGGGCTTTGTTGTAAAAATTGAACAGAAAAGAATTGGTAACACCTCTGATCTCTGTGGCATAGATTGAGTCAGTTCTTTTGTCAGCTTATTGCAGTGGGTTATGCTATCATGACGACAAGATCTTTGGACTTGGACTGGAAAATGAGGGCATTGCGAGTTCTGCCGATGTTTCTTTTGCCTGCTTTATTCTTTCTAGCTTACTCAGCACTTCTAAGCTTCACGAGGATGTGTAAGTTTCTTGAAACTCACTATCAGTCTTGACCTCTATTGAGAAAATTACTATATCCTTAATTTCATTAAAAATTTTAGATGCTAAAGATCCCTTCTTTTGAACTCTACTACATGAGATGTTGTACGCGTGTGTTTATTTTGGGCGCTGCGTTCTACATGCAAATATACAAGTTTGATTTGTGTCTTTCTGGTCCTTGTCTGCTTTTGATGCTTGAATCCACCTAAAATAAGAAGCATGGATACAGATACAGGAAGTGGATTTTCAAAATAAGTTGGATGGAAGATAGGCCAGGGATTCATTGATGACTTTTACTTTATGGTCCTAAAATTAGAGAAGAATTTTTACTTGATGCAGGAATAAAAAGTTTCCCTCATTATCATTCACTTTAGAACTGTTTGCACAAAAAACTTGATTGCACATGAAGTCTACACAAGTACCCCAAGACATACAAAGCTGTTGATCAATTGTGACCGGTCTATTAGTTTTACGCGGTTAAATTTGAGAAGTTGTTGTAAGAGCACTTAACTTAGTTATCGAGAGCCCCGAGAATTGAATGGAAACCAATCTTCGTCTTTAAATTCATGTTAAGGGGAGCATCTCAGTTCTGCCTCCCCCCTTTTTTCTTTTGCATTTTCACTATAAGAGGTGACTGGATTTTCTGTATTTTTACATCCTGGCGGAGGAACACCGGGAAGTTCTATGAGAAAGAGGGGGCCAGGGGGTATGAGATAGTCGGGCCTATGGCATAAATGAGCCTAAGTTAGATAGTGTCCTTCAATCTACTTAAATGATCAGATTGATATGTGTAGATCTAGTACGCAAAACTAACACATGTTTTCAGTTTGTATCTCTGAGCAACCTCACTCATCCTTTCAATCAACGGTTTAGTTTCCAAATTTCATACACAAATGTTGGGCAAAACGATTCAAGTTTACATCGGCTTGAACATCATATTACGCAGATCATTTCCTAAGTGACATGATACTTGCACCAATGGATAGGATTCTAGGGTCTTCTTTTGTAATTTTTTGTATATCGAGTTTTACCTTTTAGTGGGACAGGTTGGGTAATGACACTACAATGCTTTCTCCTCCCCCAACCCCCACCTTGCCATACATTGGCGTTTTGGTCGGTTATGGCCAGGTTCATCAATTATAGTTCCTTTGATCTTATAGGCGACCGAAAGGACCAGAAAACTTTAGAAAGGCTTCGGGCTGAAAGGCAAGAAAAAATTGATGAACTCAAAGAGAAGACAAATTACTACACCACACAACAGCTCATTCAGGTAAGTGTATGCTCTCATTATATCGCTTCTGATGGTAGAGCGATGATTCTAAATTTAAGTTCTATTGTGCAGTAGGTTTTTTTAATTTCAATGCATGAGGCATACTTGGTAAAGTATGTTGATAAATACAGCATATAAGTGGAATGGAGTTAATATACAGTTGCCTACATATTTAGAACTGCTAAGACTGTTGGAATAGAAGATACGGTTGTCTTACACACGAGTTTATTATTTATTGTAGATCTTACTTTCTGCAAAATCCAAAACGTAACGAAATAAAAAACAAGCTGTTGTCCACTGGAGGGTGTCAAGGCCCCAACCTGCCCAAGTTCCTATTTTGGTTTGAGGCCGGCTTAATGTTCATATGAAAGCAATCATCAAGGCTTTCAGCCTATGGCATTTAATATAAACAGTTTCAGTTTCAACCAGTTGGTAATACTAAGGCTTAGCGGGGAGTGGTCTAGTCTTTATGATAAAAAATTTTGCATCCTATACTTCGTTATTTCTGTATTCTTGGTGTGCTCACTCTCAACTTTTTACTGCAGAGATATGACCCCGACCCAGCAGTGAAGGCAGCTGCTGCTACTGTCCTTGCTGCGAGGTTGGGTGCCGATTCTGGCTTGAAATTGTACATGGGGACTGAATCAACGCTTAATCCCCCTGCAGGGAAGAACAATGATGTTGAATACGTGCAATCTAGTGGTCTTCGAAATCGAAAGCAGTCGAACACCAGATCTTCCAGTGCAGATGCCACAGTGTTGCGTCAGTCTGATGAAGAAATGCTTCAACATGCAGGTAGTGAGGGGCCTGAGATTTCTGAGCATAATCAGCTGGTTGTTGAGCATCACCATCAAACTGGGGCAAATACACTTGATGGGGGATGGATTGCTCGAATTGCAGCATTGCTCGTGGGAGAGGATCCAACTCAGTCTTATGCACTCATATGTGGCAACTGCCATATGCACAATGGTAAGTAGACAGGGAGTTATGGATGTGTGTCTCATCATGGAACAACAAAGGAACGAGTAGAATCTTGGCAACCATGGTCATGTTTATTCACTGCAGAAACAAGTAAAGTATATACCTTTTCTGATTACAGGGCTTGCGAGGAAGGAGGATTTCCCGTATATAACTTACTACTGTCCGCACTGCAATGCCTTGAATAGGCCAAAACAAACGGAAGAACATGCCTCAGATTCCATCTCCCTTATTAAGAGCTCCTCAAAGGCAGTGGATCATATTAACACTGTTGAAAATACAAGGAAATCTATGAGTGAAGCGGTACCTTCTAGCAGCAGCCCAGTGGAAGCTGGCGTGGAAAAACATGAAGAGAGAGAGAAAACATCGGCTTCTGATCTTGTTAACTAACAGCACGTTCAATACGGATAATACAGCTTTTTCTTGGTTTGGGAGGAGTGAACTTCTCTATGTGTAAGTGCGGTTTTTGAGTTTGAAGGTTGTGATGTGTAAAAAGGATATGTAGACATCTTAATCACATGGCGAAAGTATTTTGGTACTTGGCTGATTGCGTTTGAGCTCCTTTGGCCATATGGTGTTGTATAAGAGATGTATGTGTCATCCTTGACGTTTGTCGTGAAAAAAGTGACGCGTATTTTCATTCCAGAACATTATTATGATCGTTGAAGTGTAGCCTTGCTGCCCATGAAGTTTCACATTCCGTTCGAGCACACGGGCCGCAAAGTCTACCAATAGAAATCGAAAGTGTTCGTGGAATCAGCTTTTATTAAGTCATGCCCATGAGGCCAAAAAGTCTTAATCGGGGGCATGCAAGTAGCAAACTTAGGCCCCGTTTGACAAAAAAAATTTCCCTCTTTTTTTTTTCAGTTTTAAAAACTGAAAAAAAAAGAGCGTTTGGTAATCATTTTTTTTTCAATTTAAAAAATCAGTTTTTAAACTGCAGAGTAAAAAAAAAACTCCAAAAACTGGTTTTTTTTTTCACTTTTGGTTTTTTTTTTCGACCACCACCACCACCCTCCCACCGCCGGCAGCCACCTCCGGCCGCCGGCGACCACCGCCGGAGACTGCCGACAACCACCTCCGGCCGCCGGCGACCATCGGCAGCCACCTCCGGCCGCCGGCGACCACCGCCGGAGACGGCCGGCAGCTACCTCCGGCCGCAGGCCACCACCGCCGGTGACTGCCGGCAGCCACCTCCGGCCGCCGGCGACCACCGCCGGAGACTGCCGGCAGCTACCTCCGGCCGCCGGCCACCACCGCCGGTGACTGCCGGCAGCCACCTCCGGCCGTCGGCCACCACCACCACCACCGTCGACCACCGCTACGCCCCACCACCGCCACCGCAAACCACCAAAAAAAAAAGTCAAAATAAAAAGGGTTACCAAACACCAAAAAAAAAGGGGTTATCAAACACCCACTTGTTTTTATAAAAAAAATAAAATTTAAGTTACTCTTTAAAAAACTGCTCTTTAAAAACTGAAAACCAAAATTTTTTTTTTGTCAAACGAAGCCTTAGATTCTGCCATTCTGCTGCTGGGAACCCAGAGTTAAGCTTGGGACCATATTACAAAGGTGATTCGTTTTGCACACCACAAGTCGATTGCAATTTAAACACGCCGCTCAAAGTTGTACCTTGATCCAGCTTTCCTGTCACCCGTGTGAGGAAGACAAATGCACTAACCCAGCCTAAAGGGGATCCTCTTCCGTGTCGATCATCCTCAGGTCTTGCATAAATTCCACGAGTACGATGATCTTTGATTTCATTTTACGGAATCGTTTCATTCCTTTCGTTGTGAAGAACTCATTTCACAATCGTCTCGAGCACACGATAATAAGTACAATTTTCTGATGATGTATTAGGACGTAAATGAGTGTTTAGGCGAAACAAATTGAGGTATTGAGTCGAATAATATAATTTGTGGGCGGAAAATTTTGAAGAAGATTTAGGAAAGGCATACTGGTTTGAACTGTGAGCAGTGGTAGAAAGAGCCTTTTGTTAAATCATATTAGCTGTAATTATACGCTTCAAAATTTTCCAAATTTAGTACCAACGGTGCAAACAATTAGAGGGTCACATCAACAACTGGAATCATATACCCATGTCACAATTTAAAGTTTTCCCACTACCATCTCGACTCCCTATAAACAGCCATCGCGCCAAGTCTAAAAAATCCAAGCCAGAGTTCATCTTCAGGAAGAACAAAGTGTGAAGAGAAGCATATACCTGAAGAAGGAAGGAAGATGGGAGCAAACTTCTCTGCTATGGTAGATCAGGCCAATGGAGCAGCGCCTGGAAAGAGGTCTCAGGTTATTGCATTCCATTCCTCATCTGTATGGAAGACGCATTTTGAAGCCTCCAAAGAATCTTCCAAACTGGTAAATATTATATCACTGTACCAGTTATCACAACATCTTTCTAGCATTTTTCATGATTAAGTAATTCTCGGGTTGCTAACGATGTCTTTTGGGATTGAAGTTGGTCATTGACTTCACGGCTACGTGGTGTGGACCTTGTCGATATATGGAACCTGCCCTTAACCTGTTTGCTGATACATATACCGACGTCGAGTTCATCAAGATTGATGTGGATGAGTTGCCAGTAAGTTTTTTTTTGCCCTTTACCGGGTTATATGATCAATATCTGGATACTTCATGCCCTTCTATTTCGACAACCAAGTAAAAGTATTGAATATCTCTTGATACAGGATGTGACTCGGGAATTTCGTGTGGAGGCAATGCCAACATTCTTACTGATAAAGAGAGGGAAAGAAGTCGACCGGGTTGTTGGAGCCAAGAAGGATGAACTTCAGAAGAAGATTGAGAAACACAGAGTCTGATCCCTATATATAAAGCACTATTAGTATGCCATATTTGCTCCCACTGGAGCTCTGGCTTCGCGTTGATGGCTTGGTTTGAGAGCAGCGGATGGGAAGCAATCCACTATGCAGGAAAAAATAAAGAATAAAAAATCTGAGCTTATCTAATATAAATAAAAAAATCATGTCTCCTCCTTTTCAATTTTGCGGGTACTGTAATTATTGGAGCAAGATCCTTTTACAGCAGATATAAAAGTGATAACTGCCCTTGATAACTCTATATGTATGATTGGTTTTCTGCAATGAACCGTTGGATTATGAAGCTCCTTCTTGTTAAGGTTCTAGCTAAATATAATTTTCCCAATAGTTTATCCTATGAAGAAAATAGTGCCAGTCCATGAATTTAATAATCTCAGATGCAAATATGAACGTCAACTCTATCTTAAAGCAAACAAGAGGAGGACATTCGGTCCAATAACTTATATTATCATGCTAGACAGAATCCTCCCCTTAATTTTAGCCTTTAAGGTCAATACTCCATAACTTTACGAGGGCATGTAGTGAAACTTTATAATAAACATATGCCCATGATCTTAAATTCCTGACGTGAGCAAGAAATGCAACGTTCAAGTGAGATCTCCTTTCTTACTTGTATTCGCTTCCTATTCATGCAATCTTCGAGTGATACTTTCCCTCGTAAGGAACCGGTTTCAATTGAAATACAAGAAAAAACTCTTACGGATTCATGGGATTAAAGGAAAAAAGTTAAAACAATCTGGCACCAAATTCCAGTAAAGCAAAAAGCAGCAAACAATACAAGAATAGATGTTATAATTACCAAAAATGCAATGAAGGAATATATCCTCCACCTTCGGTCAGGAAATTTCGATATTACAATGAAAGAATATATAACAAAGGCAGAATCTACTTGAAGCAGTAACTGAAGTTAACTCTGTTTCCATGGTGCTATATAACATTAGATGTTGCTAGCAAATGTTTATACTAAGTTCCTACAATGTACAAAGTTCCTCGCTAATGGCAAAAACTGTCACGTATTTACATATCCAGTGTTAGCTATCCGCACAATCCTTGAGTTCAACCCGGGACTAATCAGCAGCTCCCACCCAGAACCCTTCTGAGAACTGATTTCTGTTCTGCAGTAAACCTGGAAGGAAATTTGACATCAAACTTGATCCTCAAGTCCCCTCTCTTCCCAGGTTCTTTTGAGATGGGCATTCCTTCATTTGGGATCGCAACCTCATAGCCTGGTTTGACAACATCTGTAAT
The DNA here is from genome assembly GCA_033070095.1 of Escallonia herrerae. NCBI lineage: Eukaryota > Viridiplantae > Streptophyta > Magnoliopsida > Escalloniales > Escalloniaceae > Escallonia > Escallonia herrerae. Next base: position 32,446 of record JAVXUP010000092.1, read on the forward strand.
CGGGATTGTGAGATCCCTTCCATCCAAGGTGATTATTTTGAGGGTCTTCCCAGTGAGAGCCTCCAGTAGGGAAATCCTCTTATTTAAGAGTAAATCATTTCCGTCTCTCTTGAAAACAGCATGAGGTTTCTCATCTACTACGAAAATAAGGTCTCCAGGAGTTACACCAGGTTCTTGGTTGCCTTTCTCAGGGAAAGTAATTTTGGTGCCCTTCTTCCAACCAGGTTTAATATGTATTGCCAAGACCTCCTCAACGGTTGTAGGCTTGCTGCAGATAATCCACAGATAAATACCAATGGAGACAAAGGATGAATCAAAAGGTAAAAAAAGAACAAAGTGAAGTAAGTCAAAAACAAGAAGGGATAAAAAAAAACAAGGTATCCATAATAAGTGTTACCATGCCCTACTGAAAGATGAAATGTAAAATCTTCGAAGTTCTTTGACTACCAGTATCAAGCCTAATTGATGCTCACAATCCTTAAGATGCTCTTCACAAACAAACATATTTGATTTGTACCGCCATGTTATATTTACCCATATAGATTGAAATTCTTGTCACTTCATCATAATGTGAATCAAAGACCACCAGCTCAACATGTAAACACTTCAGTATAATTAGCTCTAAAAATATTAAGTTCATCCAAGTCCATTATCCCGGAGTAATAGTTACTTGTCCACTAACACTGCAGCAATGGACTGGCTGCCAGAAGAAAAAGATGCCTACTATAAAATGCAATTTTTTGAACAGTTAAACAGTTCAACGTAACTACTGCAGTTAAATGCCAATCTACACCAAACAAATAAACCTAAAATTAAAGTGCTAGGTAAGTTAACTGAAGTCCTGGACAGGTTGTCAATTTGGAAACCATCGTGTCATCCATGTGCAAGATCAGAAATTTAGATAATATTCCCAAATTTCACACCTAAAATCCCATGGCAACTGTAAAGAAGATATTTTGCCTTGAATTCTGACACATGGCTTGATGTTAATCAGGCCAATATGGAGGGAGGTTTTATTAGGAAGAGTGGTGTCCTCTCACAAGATTGGCCGAGAAGATATGCAAGGAGCAGGACAATCAACAAGTGATAGTCCCAAATCAGCCATCATGTCCCTAAATGCGGAAATCAGGCTGGACATGTCACTAGGTAAAGTATCAACCCGCTATAAAGAGCAAAAGACCGGACTGGCCGTTAAAAAATCTTCTTGTGATTGATCAAGATGACGGAGAGGTTGTATCCTACCTGAGTCTAATCTTATGGTGGAATGACTATCACCCCACAGAAAATGTCTCATGCAATAACCCCTATTTTTCTGGAAACCCCGTAACTCATTAATTCATAACTGTTGGTTGTGACAGATACTTGACATAAAAGAGAAAATTCATTCCCCGAAAACAAAACTCACAAACCCAATATACTTTCTTCCGTTTTTAGTTCACCACGACAAGACATCCAGAATGTGTCCCTGACAGTGATAATAAAGGTCTGGCAACCATCGACGGGGGCTGGGATGGTGGCGGCTGATGACTCTCGATTTCGGAGCACTTTTGCGTAGGCATTTTTCACAGATAAGTTACCTATGAAATTTCTCCGGTCAGTTAGTCCTATTTTTATAGTACATCTATCATTTTCACGAATCTGACAATACAACCGCCGCAGAGGTCACTTGCAAAGGTGTTAACTTGGGAACAAATCAATTTTCGCAAAACAATTACACCAGTTGTATCTTTAGCTCATTCAACCCTATTGTAACAAGAAAATGGAACTAGTGTCTCTGCGACCAGTGCACTTTTCTACATTCATAAAGGAGTAGACTTGATTTTCCGTTTCGTACTTGTTCTAAATCCAAAAAAAAAATTGAGTAAGAAAAAATCTCCCAGACCCAAAATTTGAATCATATAAACTATCAAAAGAAAAAAAATATTACCCAGAATCATCAAGAAGGACCCGAGATATCTTCATCTTTCTTTTGGAACCCTTGTAAAGCTCCTCTAGACTACACGGCAACTTGTTCTCCACCGTAGCTGCCTTCCCAGCCGTCTGATCACCATCACCCTTATTATTAGACTCCTTCAAAACAGTCCCATCAAACACCCTCCTGCCGCCGCCGCCGCCGCCACCAAACAACTCGGCAAAGATATCACCGCCGTCAGAAGGGGAGTGACCGGCGCCGAGGCCCTCCTCGCCGTACACGTCATAGATCCGGCGCTTTTGGCCGTCGCTGAGAACATCGTACGCCTCAGAGATCTGCTTAAACTTGGCCTCGGCTTCCCTTTTGTCAGTACTGCTGTTCTTGTCCGGATGCCACTTCATTGCCAAGCGCTTATAAGCCTTCTTCAGATCGTCTTCGGTGGCACTGCGCCCGACTTTCAGCACCTTGTAGTAATCAACACCCATCTTTCTGCAATCTCGAAACGCTCGAAAATGGTGCTGAGGCAATGTGTGTGTGTATGTGTGTGTTCTTTTTGATTGTGTATTCGATGCGAATGATGTGGGGTGAAGTAATATAGTATGTGAGAATGTGGGATCTGAGGAATGCGGCGAATGAGAGTGGTGTCACGATCGGGTGGGTCGGGACAAACACCGGCGAGTCGGCCGGTAGACGACACTGCCGAGGCTAGGAGCGTAGGACTGGGAGGATAGGCATATTGGGCGGATGCAGCGCTAAGGTACGCGTCGACTTGAGAGAGATATTTTAATAAGCTTTTGGTGCAGTAACGGCCCCCAAAGGAAATGAAGAGTCATCGTATACTTTTTTTTTTCCCTAGGGGTTTGCTTAGGACAATGGAAAGTTTAGAGTCCGCCTTGGACGTGGAATTTTGAAGTATTATGTATTTTTTAAATTTTTATTAAAAATTTATTCGTTTATAAATTTCATCATTTACAAAATATTCTGTTTGAAATTTTTTTATTATTCAGTAAAATTTTTACTGAATTTTTGTGAATTCTTTATTTGGATGAGTATTAAAATGTAGAAACATATATCCTAAAAAGTAGTGAGGAGCAGATATCTTAAAAGGTAGGCATAAGTTATGTAGTGATTTTACAAATTACATAACAAATAACTAGTCCAGACTGATTATAACTAATCCGGACTAGTTATTTGAGTTATGAATTTAGAGGCCCCAAATTTTCCGTTCAAATCCCTCCACGAATTTTGCAAATTCTCTTTTGAATAATCCAAACAAGAGATTCTATTCAACGAATTTCTTTTTACCTCTCCAAATTGAAATCCTCAATTCAAATCTCATATCCGAACACTCTCTAAAGGTCGTAGGTTTAGAGAAAAATATTGCTACCGATCATTAGTAGTTTCTTTTATCATTTACGATCGTTGGATGAGAGGTTGATGCAATAGAAAAGCTATTTTATAGGTCTTGGACTAACCAATATTTTCTAATAAATTTGAGTCTCGTGAGGCTGAGTACACATACAACGGAAAAACTTTAACTGTGTGACAGTATGTTCTGATTGTATTGATTTGGAAATATTTTGAGACGCTTCTGACCATCTTGATCCAATTGATTTTGATGGTTTCTGAAAGGATCATAAATAATAAAATTGCTTCTGTTGTTATCTTTGTCGTATTTTAATTGATTTTAATGAGTTCGTATAAGCGAAAAATCCTCCTATCGTTATGTTAGCAGGTTCAAAATAAAAACATTTTTAGCCATTTCGAGAGTTTCAAATATAACTATTGCTCGTGAATGTGGCAGATTTATTTCGCCTTCAAATTCCAGCTTTCTCAGCAGCATGATCTGCTTAACTTTGTCAAACCCTACGGTGTGCAACTCCCCGTCCTACTACATAACCAGTTTCGCCATCAATAACAATTATGAACCAAACAACTCTCGTTTGGCAAGTCAAGTTAAACCTCTGCACGCACTGAACAAATAAAGAGCAAAAAATTTGACGTGGCGGATCGTTATTGGGTGGTGGGGAAGTTTTGGTGACGGCAGTGTGAGACACAGAGACGGGGGACTGGGGTGGGGGGGGGGGGGGGGCCTTGATTGTGAGCAAGTTGGCGGGGGAAAGAGAACGTGCAGCCGAGTAATCAAATTGGCCGACACCCCGTATCTTGCCTTAAATATCTTGTGAGATTGGCTCAACGGAATCTTGCTTTGGCGTCGCTCGGTGGCAACACCTTACTGGACGCAAAGATACCCAAGTGACGTCGGCTCAAACGACTTGCTCTCAAAATTGGACTCTTTCTGGGTTGGGCCCAAGTGAACCAACAACTGGCTTTCTTTGTATTTGTAAGTGAACTCAAGGGCAGATGGACTACCCGAAGGAGAAAACAAGTAAACTGAGGGAGGGTGGCCTTGTCTCTAGGCTTTTGGTGGATGTGGATTGTTCTGTTGAGCGAACTGCACTTCTAATTTTGTACCCGTGGGCAAAACTACAAAAATGAATTAGGTTCTGTCAGTGGTAGCACTCACTTGAGTCTAATAGCTTGTTTGCGAGTTTTGAGTGAAATGGAAGAAATATAACCAAGCAGAACGGAATAAGTTATGAGTTAGCGCGAGTTTAAATATGAGAAATACTTAGTCTCTTTTACGGTGGTTGTGGGTTGGAAAGAAAGAAGGAAAGACAATTCTAAGTTATTACAAATCAGATATTTTTTTTAAGTATTATTTTTTGTGTTTAGACATATTGCCCTTATTATAATCATATGAATAACACATGCTTAGTTTAAAGGGATATATTTGGAAGAATGTAACGATAAAAAATAGTTTTGCTTTAGTTTTGTCAATTACAAGGAATATCATAGCTAAAGTTGTAATTATAGAGAGTGAACTACAAATTCGTTTATATCATAGGAGACAATTTTGTATCCAACCCATTCTTGAGCAAGGAGAAACCTCCCTCCCTAAGTTCTGGAAAGTATAAGCTTTTTCAAATGCAGTATCTTTGTCACAGTCCCTTCCACTGTCCAAGAATGCCTTTTTTAAAAAGTCCAGTTAAAGTTGGTACTTCTAAAATTATAGGTAAGATCTTACAAGGATAATTTTATAATATTCTATATATGGTGTGAGATATTACAATATGTCATCCTTATGCCTTAGCGTTATTGCTAAGGCGCGGTTACATGTAACTTAAAATCTTCTTTTCTGGCCAATGCGACATATATCTGACTCACCATTCGTTACCTGAACCATCTTCTTAACGTGGAATTCACCCGACTTGGCCTTCCTTTCTCAAAAATTAGCAACTCGACTCGATAACATAGTTCAAACTTTTAGAATCGACTCTGTAACCATTTATAACAATTCGATTTACGACTCTTTCACATGGTAATGCCTTTATCAAAAAGACTAGTCAAAGTTAGTACATAAACGCCCAATACGCTATAAGGGCAAGATTTCCCTAATAATTTATCGCGCATATCTTAATGTAATGCGATTGTGCGTCGGATAATTTATTGCGATGGCCATTTGCTGCTGCTAAATTATAAACTTTGCCATTGACAAACCAAGTTCAGTTCAGCCCGGTGAAAGAGGCAAGTTACCATGGTTCTTGTAGCTACACCAGCCCCACCTTCCCACGCTGCCCCCTTCAGCACCACCGCCACAACCACCAACACCCAAACGTCCCACCACCATTCGCACCTCCTCCACTTACTGAACCAATGCACCTCCATGTCTCAGCTCAAAGAAATCCACGCCCAAACACTCCGCACCACATCAACCCAACACCCGCACACCCTCTTCCTCCACACGCGAATCCTCCATTTCTCTTCATCACACGACCTCGACTACGCTTTTCGCCTTTTCACCCAGATCGAATACCCCAATTCCTTTGTTTGGAACACCCTCATTCAAGCTTGTGCTCGTAGCAATGACCGCAAAGAACAGGCTATTCTGCTCTACAAAAGAATGTTGAATGAAGGCACTGTTTTGCCTGATAAGCACACGTTTCCGTTTGTTCTCAAAGCCTGTGCTTACCTTTTTGCCTTGTCTGAAGGAGAACAGGCGCATGCCCATGTTTTCAAACATGGGTTTGCGTCCGATGTTTATGTTAACAACAGTTTGATTCATTTGTATGCTTCATGCGGGTGTTTGGACAGTGCACGGGATGTGTTTGAGAAAATGTCTGTGAGAACCGTGGTTTCGTGGAACGTTATGATTGATGCCCTTGTTCAGTTGGGGGAGTTTGATGATGCTTTGGGGATGTTTCGTGAGATGCAGGCATTATTTGAACCGGATGGGTACTCAATGCAGAGTGTTATACGTGCTTGTGCTGGTTTGGGGGCTTTGTCGTTAGGGATGTGGGCACATGCTTATATTTTGACAAGGTGTGATCCTAACGTGGCTAGTGATGTTTTAGTGAACAATTCTTTAGTTGATATGTATTGCAAATGCGGTTCCTATGGGATGGCTCAGCGGGTTTTTGAGACGATGGAGAAACGCGATGTGACATCATGGAATTCAATGATTCTAGGATTCGCCATGCATGGGAAGATTGAGGCAGCTGTAGAGTACTTCACCCGCATGGTCAATAAGGGAGGGTTGAGCCCAAATTCTATCACATTTAGCGGTATCTTGAGTGCGTGTAATCATAGAGGTTTGGTTGGTGAGGGTCGGAAGTATTTTGATATTATGGTCAATGAATACAAGATTCAACCTGTACTAGAGCACTATGGCTGTATCGTCGACCTCCTTGCTCGAGCTGGGTTCATTGAAGAAGCACTAGATATTGTGTCGAAAATGCTAATAAAACCTGATGCTGTAATCTGGAGGAGCCTTCTTGATGCTTGTTGCAAGAAGAACGCTGGTGTAGAGCTAAGTGAAGAAGTGGCAAGGCAGATCATTGAATCAGAAGAGCACACTGTTTCTAGTGGTATGTATGTGCTTTTGTCCAGAGTCTATGCAGCAGCTAACCGGTGGAATGAGGTTGGTTTGCTAAGAAAAATGATGACAGATAAGGGCGTAAGAAAGGAGCCCGGGTGTAGTTCGATAGAGATAGATGGCGTCGATCATGAATTTTTTGCTGGTGACACATCACATTCTCAAACTAAAGATATATACCAGCTTTTGGAAGTCATCGAGGACCAACTGGGGTCGATTGGGTATCGCCCTGATGTTTCACAAGCACCAATGGTCGACGAAACTATTGATGGAAAACAACACTCGCTTAGACTGCACAGCGAGAGGCTAGCGATTGCTTTTGGTCTTTTGAACTCAAAGCCAGGGGTGCCAATTCGTGTCCTTAAAAACCTTAGGGTTTGTGATGACTGTCACAATGTGACTAAGCTGATTTCTAAGATGTATAATGTGGATATTATTGTAAGAGACCGTGCTCGGTTCCATCATTTCAGAGATGGCTCATGTTCATGTATGGATTATTGGTGAATCTTTGCTTTGGTCTAAGTTTATCTAAAATCATCCATTTTACATTGAGTGCAATAGAGAAATAGTACAGCAATTAGAGAGATCTTATACGTTTTCTCCGCCCAAAATCAGTCATATATAAAGCAAATTTTGCCAGTAGCAGTTCTGCGCGGAACAAGAAAAGTTTGTCGGCATCTAGAAGTGCTATATACCTCTTTGGTTATATTATTCAAGGTTTTCTGATTTGACGAAGTTCTCTCTGTCGTCACTTTCAACAACCAGAAATTCTGGACAGTTTTTTAGCTGCAGCTAGTAGTCATCGTCGTCATCATACCTTTGTCATACCTTCGTCCCAAACTAGTTGAAGCCGAGTCGCTACAGAAATCTCTGTCAAAGCACATGTCCGATAAATTCTAGGTGATTTAAGTCTTTTCTCATTATTCTCCTCAAGTTACCCTCGGGCTACATCTACCCCTACCTCGCCTTACCCCATCAACTTGGCAAAAGTCACTTCTTACGGGGGCATTTAAAGGACAAGTCACATTAAAGAAATGTGCGAAAAGAATGCGCGTGTTTGTGTGAGGAGGTGGGGGGGGGGGGGGGGTGGGGGTGGGAGAGAGAGAGAGAGAGAGAGAGAGCAAACCATAAGTCTATTAACTCCAAAGTTGCTCAAAGAATTCAGTCATCAAACAATAAACCTCTCGAATGACAAAAAGTGCAGAGAATTTTTACAAGAAAATGAAAAAGAAAAAAAAAAAAGGAGAAAATAGTGGTTGCAGAGGTTGCTCAGCAAAGAATATATGAACTGATGTAACTGCCCTAACTTTTCAATCTTTCACTACCACAATGTATATGCATATTTACTGATGTTCTCTAAAGAACAGAAAAAGAGGAGCAAGCATCTTAAAACAGAATCTCTTAACATTTTCAGCAAGCGCACGAAGGACTTGGAGCAGAATGTACACAAAATGCAGCTATGCATTTCTAGGTTTAAGCAAAACTGTAATACTTCCTCGAGGCAATTCAAGGAATGCTTTCCTCATGTCCCTGATAAACCTAGAAACAAGAGGGTAAAAGGTCAGCCAAAAACAACGTAGAATCCAAACACACAGACTAAGCACCGAGATGGATAATAAATATAATGCTGTGTCAAGAAAATCTTTTACTGCGAAACTTTATCTTAACAAACCTGATCAGGTAGAACTACAACGATGCAGAAGCAAATTGACGAAAATTCGAGGAAAAAAAAAATCACCATGCATATTCGAAAGAAAGCGCAAACAAGAACGGAAATATGCAAGATGCTATGCTACCTCATAGCGAAGAACAGTTGATATACAACTTCAAAATTCTCCGTGAGTCGTACAGCTATCAAAGTAATTCACATACTAAATTAAGCAATTTTGCTTTTGTTTGACCTGAACCAAGTTTCCATTTTTTTGTGCAATTCTGACCGACTTTTCATCAAGGAGATCTACTTCATTGAGTCGAGGATCGTCCCCTACGAAAAAGTTGCTCTATGGTGTCCTACAGGTCACAAGTCCAAAACACATCTATACAAGGTGGGGGGGTCAAGGCTGCATACATCAACCCACCCCAAAGCCCGCAATGGCAGGAGCCCGGCGACAATGGTAAGGGTCTAAGAAGCACGGACACGGGTGCGGATACGCGGATACAATATTTTTAAAAATTTTAGAATACGGGTGCAATGGAGATACGGCATATTTTATAAATATTTTTTTAATTATTGATACTTAGTATTTAATTTTTAAACAATTTAAATCTTAATAAACATAATATATGTGTTTAATATATGTGAAAAGATATTAATATTCCAACCAAAGTAGTGAGTTTTTAAGTTTAATGGGTTCTTTTGTAAATTTTAAAACTTTCAACCAAATTAGTAAGAATTTGTTAAGTTTAATGGGTTGTTTTATAAATACTGAAATTGTAGAACTGAACATAATAAAATTTTTATGTGGTATCACTTCTATTTCTTTGAAATTCTGGGATTAGTTTATGTAATAACTTAACAATTGGGGTCCTTAAATAATATAACAAAACTAATGTCAATAAGTCAAGAGTCGGAAGATAAGAACATTGACACATCTTACAGAACATCGACTTCTTCTCCTCCTTTGGAAGGAGGCGCACACCGCAGTGGGTGGCCGGGACTCGGCGCACGCCGCAGTGGATCGCCGGTAAGTAACCTTCTCCTTCTTCTTCTTCCTTCTTCTTCTCCTACTTCTTCTCTCCAGTGTCTCCTCTCAAATTTTTGCCGGAGTTCCCGATGGTCGCCGGTGGTGACAGATCTGAGCCGATATGCACTTGATCTGCACCCGGGATTCAAGTAATTAAAAAAAAATGGTGGACACGCACCGGTGCCGCACCCGAGGCACACCCGCACCTGACGCGTATCCGGTGCTTCACCCCCTAAGTGCCGCACCGGTGCTTCATAGGTAAGGGTGCTCCACTATGATCCGGAGTCATAAACTGAAGAAGACAACAGCCTCCTACACTCGCCCCGTTTTTCATTGGTTAAAGATCTGATCAACCCCCTCAGATGAAACATAAAGTCCATTTTTTGCATGAACCGGTTCCAATACTACAAACTTTACAACCTCAATCAGTAGTGTGTCTCCTCATTCCTTGTACAAAGTACAAACTTAGTATTAATGCTTGTTCTATTTCCCTACACTTCTCAATCAGTTAATCAATCTATGAACTGAACTATCTATAGTTACATGCTCATAATGAAGCCTAAAGATGGAACTTGCAACATATCTCATTAACACATAATGCCACGAAAGTTGATCTCAATTAACTCACACAGATGAAAGTAGAAACTAGATGAACAATAACATCCAAAACTATTTCCAAATCTAAACTACCATACATAGCATAAACTAGCACGGGTAATGGACTGAATGCAAATGTGAGTAACTTGGTCCCAGTTTTTAATACATCAAAAAGCTTTGACCTTCTACCAAGATGAGCACAAGCAAGTTATTCTAATATATTAACAGAGATCACATTTGCATAGGAAAGTAAGACAAAAATTACAAAAGTGCATGAAGTCGAAGCAAAAGCTCACCTTTTTGAACTACAACAACGTTCATAGTCACGTTGTTCGGAGGAAGCTGCAAGTGAAGAGGGTAAAGCTTCCCGTTTAACGGACTTCGTGAACACACAACAATATCCTGAAGCCCTGTCTCTTCCTCCAACTTACGAGTCAATTCATCAACACTGCTTCCCTTAAATGTAATGGAATCCCCTTCAACATCCTCATCCACCCCCCCAAACTCATCGGCAATATGGTAATATATAATCCTTCCATCAACTCGCTTTGGTGGAGAACTAACAAGTGAATCACCAGACTGCAATACCAAAAACAGCACAAGAATGTAACAGCCTAAATTTGCAAATGAAGATCAACTCAATATTCTAGCCATTAATTTCTCTTCCTAATTAGTGTGTAGCAAAACTTCAGTCACATTTTTAGAAACTTTGGTTCTACATGAATTGGCAAAAGAGAATGTAAACCAACAAAATTGCAAATGGAAGATCAATAAACGTAGTCCCAAATTTCAATCTCTATTTAATCTTACAAACATTTAGGTTTAAACATTCAGGTCCTACATGAATTGCAAATAATCATACCCCTAAAAGTGCAAACTAAGAATCCATCAGCTATTGTCTCAGAATTTTAGTCCTCGTCCATGAGTTTCAGCCTTAAAACATGTTCCGTCGTGGTCAGGTTCACAGAGAAGACGAAATCGTCTACAGATCGATAATGATAGTGGGACTCAAAACATTTGTATAAAATAGTAAATCGGAAACAGTGATCCACACACTAATCTTAGGAGTTGCAGATAGAACTAAAGACAGAAAATATGTGAAGAATTGTGCGATTTGGGACTCAAATCTCGGAACAGACCAAGTAAATATGAGAAAGAAATCCATACCTCTTGTCTCGAGAAACTTGCAGACTTAGTCGAGTGAGTCGAAGGCGAGCTCGACTCGGACGTTGCAAACGAGTCCGAGCGAACCGCCACCAGCTTCGGCGGCGGCCCGGGCGCCGGCGACCTCACAACGATCTCCACCACGTCAACCTGCCACAGTATCCAGTCCTGGGTCGCCGTCCGCTGCGGTATATCGTGCGTAACCGAATTCCTCCACGGCGGCGGCCCACCGTTGGCCCTCAAAAACTGGCCGTACCTCGTCCTCAGCTTGACCAAGCCCCCTTCTCTAACAGGCTCCCACTCCACCGACGAGTCCAGCCGCCGGGGGAGCGTCTGGAGGACCTTCTGGCCGGTCATGCCGAACAGGAAGTGCTGGTTGGACGCTGTCAAGTACTTGTTGAAGCAGCTCTTCAGCCTGATTATTTTGCTGTCCGGCCCGCCCTCGACGAACTCCACCGTCCACCTGGCTTTCTTCGACGACCCGTTCCGATCTTGGGTCACAGTCTCCTCGTCTTCCTCCGCGTGGAGGTACTTGCCGTGGTGGCCCCGGAGGCGCACGGCCTTAGCGTTTGCGAAGAGGTCCATTGTGGGCCGCGAAATAGCCAGTGGGCTCTGCGCAACAAGGAGAGTCGGGTTTCAGATAAGAAAGTTAAAGTGGACGTTGTAATGAAAATTGAAAAGGGTCTTAAGTAATCTAACGTGGGGATTAATGAGGTAATTAAATTAGGAGACAACGACGTCGGTTCAATTTTGTCTAGATGCCAGTCAGCGCCAGCCAAAGCTGATCCCACGTGAGACACACGGGTTCAGGTTTATGGGAAATACGCGTGCACGAACGCGGACATGTCATTGAATTGTGAAGGTGAAATTGCCGGCGACTTCAAGCCTAATCAAGACTAGACGTGTACAATTATTATTATTATTATTGTTTTAATACAATTGTTTCACACTGATATGACCGATTATGATCCTCAGACTCTTTCTTCAAGTGTTGCAAAGCGTTGGTCCGTAAAAAGTTCGATATACTAGACTACAACATTAAACGATATAAGGCCGTTGTGTAGCCTAACGCTTACATTCTCATGCGTATTCCTGCGCTAGACGCATACAAAATTGAGTCTAAGGCAATATTTTCAAAACTTGATTCTGCTACTTCACTTTTTTCGCTATGACAATAGTTATAAAGATTTTAGCGATGAAACTAGATCTTAGCTAGTAAAAGATGAGCGTCGAATATCATTGCTCGGGTTGTAAAAAACTATACACATGTGAATCTGGTAGATGCAGATGTTGACCAACTTTATTGGATACCATCATGTAAGCAAGCACCTGATTACTTGGCGTAAAGTTTTGGGATGCTGGTGTGAAGGACACTAAACAAAATAGAAAAGGCCAGAAGGACACTTTCATCAGTCTGTATACTTCTGATACTCTAAATTTATGAATGTGCGGGTGATAAGAGTGACGTCGTTTCAGGACTGCCCATATTGTCCCATTCATGACCTCACACGGGCCAAATTTCTCATAAGGTATGAGAAATCTAGCAAGCTATGGGAATCACTAGTAGTTGAGGAGTGTGGAGCGCACAAAGCATAGTTTCTGTTACTCTCCCATTATATATGTACTGTATATAAAAGAAAAACTCTTTTTAATGTAACACCTCTTTGGTGTTATCAAATAGTGACAAGTGACACAAATTATAAATTTTAAATGATAAATAACTACTTATAAAAGACATGTTTGATTTTCATAATTTAAACTTCATTAAGAAAATATAGTTAATATAAATATAAAGCCCAAACTTGACATTACAAAAATATTATGTTAGTTAAAATTAAATGTAATTTTGATATGATGATAATATTTTACTAACTTATTTTGCCACACGCATGATTAACTTATATTCCTGCATTTTAAGATTCAGTTTTTCGAATGTGACGATAAACACTTAAACACATGATGCTTGATTTTAATTTTTTTAACAAAATTATTATTATTATCAACTTTATTTTTCTACACGTAGTATCGCGTGTATGACAGTGACTCATACATATAGTTTTAATAACTGAGATTGATTGTTAAAAAATATACAACATTTATTTGTGTGGAGAGAAAATTAAAGATCACTTTATAGTTAGCAATTCTTTTTTCCATGCCCTAAATGTCAAATTTGAACCAAGAGGGCGCTCAGCATCTTCTAGAAATGCAGTGGACTTTTTCTTTTACTCTTCTATTATGAAATTTCAATTTCAATCATAGCTACCCCCCCACCCCCAACACCCACCCCACAAAAAAAGAAAAAAAAGAAAAAGAAAAGGTAGGCTAAAGTTGGAAACTGCAGTGCTGGTATTTTTTCTTTTTTTTTAAAAAGTTATTTTGTACCTTTTTGTCTTTAACTAAAGTTTATCACTAATTAATTTGCGACTTCACTCAATAATTGTGAGTAATTGACAAGCCCACCTAATTAATTCTAAAGATGAGAAATTTACCTTCTTAGCCATGGACGACTTGGGTGTGCTGCCAGAATAAACTGACACCGGCGACCCCAACTCCAGCCCGGCGAGCTCATCGGAAACCGAAGATAAACTCGATACCATCGACAAATAATCATGCATCGACTCGTCTTCCGATACCTCGGCCCCTAACACGTCCCAGAGAACCCAGTTATGCCTCGGAGAGCTCGACTCACAGTCATCATGTGTCACCGAATTCCTCCACGGCGGCGGCCCTCCGTTGGCGCGCAAGTACGTCCCGCCGAACGCCCTCAGCTTGACCTGAAACCCGTCCCTAATCGGCTCCCACTCGATGGACTCGTCCTTCATGGTGTAGGGCGTCGTGTGCAAGACCCTGTTCCCGGTCATGCCGAGGAGGAAGGGATGGACGGAGGCGGTGAGGTACCCGCCGTGGAAGCTCTTCAGGCGTATGACGTGGGGCTTGTTCTCCACCAGCTCGACGAGCCACCGTGACTTGCGCAGCGAGCCGTTGCGGCTCTGCCGGACGGTCTGCTTATCATCGTCGTCGGCGACTAGGTACTTGTCTAGGTGGCTGCGGAGTTTGACCGCCCCCGTTTTGGTAAAGAAATCCATAGAAATCCTTGGTGATTACAGAGACAGGGGTGAAGGCTAGAGTTTAGGGGAAGGTAGTGAGAGATTACTTGAATATAATAGTAGGTGTGAGGGAGGAAGAAAAGAAGGTCTTTGTTTGATGGTGCTTGTTTTGATGTAAAAAGAGGAGATTGGGATGATATTATACACAACTTTGGGTAAATTATTAGGGTTTGAACTTTGATTGATGTCTGCCTTCCTTTATGGATTTCGACTTGGATTTCAGATCAAAAGTCGCAAAAAGTGGGGGGAACCAAGAAGAAGGATGGATGCGTTGACGAGGAAGCTACGAGGTAACTCACTGGAAGAACTTACAAACCTATTATATAGCGGTCACATTTGCTTAATGACTTTTAATTAATAGTGTTTAAGAAAACCGTTAAGAATTATAACTAAAAGTATTTGTAAAAATATTATTAATAATATTTAATGATAATTACTTCTTATCAAATAAAATATTAGAAGCTATTTCTACTAACTACCGACTCACAACCAAAATCCTTTTCGGTTCGATTATAATATGATTTTGCTATAAAAAAGAAATATAGCAAAATACTGAAATGCACGTGAGCAAGCGACATGTGCGTAATTCAATTTTTTTAAGTATTTATTGATTGATTTGATTAATTAATTAATTAAAAGGTTGCCCCGTGACAGAGGCCAGACCGCTAGAGCCTCCCCCTGTAAGGATAATTCTCCTCTATGTATAACAGAATCAAAGTCTTCATTGGGGGTCAACTGAAATTAGTAAATTGACCAATATACTTTTGTCATTTAAAATTCTCAGTTATTGGCATTAGTCATTGGTGTTATAAAT
Organism: Escallonia herrerae; assembly: GCA_033070095.1. Taxonomy (NCBI): domain Eukaryota; kingdom Viridiplantae; phylum Streptophyta; class Magnoliopsida; order Escalloniales; family Escalloniaceae; genus Escallonia; species Escallonia herrerae. The sequence goes on from JAVXUP010000092.1 coordinate 47,660, forward strand.
AAACAAACTGTACACAGGTATATAGTGTTTATAAAAATCTCAGTTTGAAATTGAAATACTAAATAGAATTACATTTCCGTTTAGTGGTTGAAAAATACGTTCCAACTGAGATTCGCATCAGTTTTGAAAACAATGTTTAGGTCTTTCGTTCCAAAATTAGTCAGTTCAGATTCGACATCACCTCACTTGGTTCACAAAGCTGAAACTATCACAAGTAGAGGCCGGGTTCTTCATTCTCAAAAAAAATAATGTCTTATTTGTTTATTGTTTTCAATTTCAGTTTTTATAATGATAATAAGAAGTATTCATTTTATCATGAACATTTATCGTTTTCTGCTGTTAACCCGAACAATATGAAAATTTTTGCCGCTTCTCACTTATTGTTAGAGAAAAGTAGTTAAATTTTTTTTGTCGCAATGATAAAAATACACAATCATATTTCATAACTAAATACAAAATTGATAGAAATGAAAACACAAAATAAAAGCATAAACTAAGAAGGGTTCACGAACGTACCCAAATTATTTTCTAATTTCTAAGTAGGGGTTCTTCTCGAGTTACACGTGGATGAAAGTGAGTGAAGATCTACAAAAGGAAGTGGCCGACCAGAATAAAAGAGTTATAGTGAGCTGATTGATAGGGATGTAAAAAATCTAGCAATGTTCGCATCGTGACATTGAATTGTTTCGATCAGGGGGCGAAGCAGAGACGAAAGATACTTTGATTTGCACACCAAAAAAGAAAAGGAAATATAAAATAATTTAGACATGTAGGAAAAAAAAATAAGCTTATCTATACGTTGCAAATGTACTATCAAAGAATAGCCAATCTTCGATGAAGCGTAATATACAAGATGAAGCTGTATCGAAGATTAGCTTACTTGATTTGAATTTTATTTAATTGTCTAATCTAACTTTTCTAGGCACATTATATTATACCCAACTAATTGAACTCATCTTTTCATTTGGAGTTTGTTTGATTGAACTCTACTTAAGTGCCTCATCTAATTTTTCTAGAGACGTTATATTATAACCGTTTAATTGAACTATTTATAGTTTTTTTTTATTTATCTTCTCCAAATATACTGCAATATAATCTGTTATTATAACAACTATAATGACACTAATTGATTACTTTTTACTAATTTAAGATTTAGGAGATTTAATGTATTGTATTAAAATAACATTTGACTAATTGTACCGGATCAACTTAACATCAAATATGAATATAAATATGTACATTATCTTATCACTTGTTAATGACACTTTATCTCATACTTTATGTAACTTTTCTAGGTAAACTGCTTTAGAGTCAAAATCAAACTTATTAATTACCTTTTATGATTGTGAGATCACAGTAATGGTTAACAAAGGAGATTGCATTAATGCATCCTATTAAATTGACATTTGACTAATTATACCAGATCAATTCAATGTCAATCAAAATAAAATATCAATATAGTTTAATATAACATGATACTAATACTAATATGGTGATAATAATAATATAGTAATATATTAAACATATAGAAGATAAGTTGAGCTCTAAATAAACGTCTTCTTTTCATATCGAACTCTCCCGAAAGTCTTAACTGAAGGAGATTGAATGCATTGTTTTATATGTAAAAAGTTGTAGCTTAATTTAAAGAGTCACATAGTAATTTATTTTTGTACTAGTACTTTTTTATTATTTATGTTTTACATAAAGCACTAGAAAGTACAAATTTATCTTTTTTCTTCTTCTTTTTGTCCCGAAAGTGGATGAATGAAGCTTAGCTAACGATTATTCTCGAAATTATGAGGACCACAACTAAATAATTTATTTATCTCATTTGTCTCAAAGGTAGTTAAATATTATAGAGAAAGTTCAGCTGCATTAGAAGATTAATAGGATAAATTTTTCTTGGTCAATGTAATTTTTGACCCTCTGTGGAAGGAGACATCACTGTTACTCCTATAAATAAAACCATATAAAAGAGAAAGCCTCCATTCACTGTTAGTGCGCAACGTTTGTTCTGTGTTAATGCATGACCATTAGTGCGCAGCTTCATTTGTTTTATGTTAATTCATGTCATAAGAATAAGGCGTGATATGAGAAAAAAATTTACGGTTAAGTTTGTCATAACTAATACTATGATAACTATTAATGTTATATTATTGTTATAAGGTTACATCATTATCGTTTTTAACATGATACCATCACCTATTAGTATCGATCAGTTCCAAACACATAGATATATTCTTCTATCACTTAATTAGAAACAAACATTTTGTATTTAGATAACTTACTTATCTATCTATATAATAGTTTAAACTCCTTGTTTTAGCTTCTCGAACACTGTTGAGTACTATGCTAGTCTTTGATGAAGCGCACGCAACACACAAAATGAAGCTACAAAGACACATAATTATCATATCTAAACGGAATTTATGTCGAAAAGATTGGACCTAGATTGGAGCATTTGGAAGAACATCGAACAAAGAAATTTTTATGAATGCCAATTGTGAGGCTGAGAAATACATACATTTATATATATATATATATATATATATATATAGAGAGAGAGAGAGAGAGAGAGAGAGAGAGAGAGAGAGAGAGAACTTTACTTCTCAATGTTTGATTTAAGGTGACTGCATTATCAGCTCTATGCACTTTGGCATTAAAACTAGCCCTTTGAAATGAGACTAACCAGCCCAATTAATGTAATGGATAGATTAATTAGCGCGGTCATGGGGCAACCATTGTGGGCATACAAGTCATCTTTCGTAAAAGAAGAACGGGAAATCCAAATGACTACCTATTGTACTAAGTTTGTATATCTGTACAATGATACAAGGATGTCTTATGTGTTCATCAACGCAAAATCCAAAGATTAAATGGTGAGTTATGATTCTCAATTAACACCTCTCTCAACCCCCATGCTTATCTACGTACTCGGACGACATTTCCAGCAAGCACGAGAAAGACCTGAATCCGAATGCACAGAACATGCAACTGTAAGTCCCTCGAGGCAATGCGATGAATGCCTTCCTTTCTTGCGTATACTCTCATGCCCCTGATACATCAAAGAATTAGAGGCAAAAGGTCAGCCAAAATGATGTAGATAATCCATGTAACATTCATCGCGGCTCAGTACAAAGGGCTAAGCACTGAGATGCAAACTTTATTAAGAAGCATATGTTTAGCATGCCAGATTAACGAAGCAGAAACAAGTATACATGAAGTTCCAAAAAGAGGATGTACAGACTCGATTTCTTTAGACAACCATCAAATATTTTCTTCAAAGGTATAAACAAGAAGAACGAAGCATGCAAGATCCTAGGCTACCTCAAAGTGAAGTTACATAAGCCAAAGGAAACTTCTTTCAAATGTTGTGAGATTAGTACACATGATCTACGTACGCTATCAACATACTTAAGCTGACAATTTACGAGATTCTGTTTGATAATGATTACCCGATTTACTTGTCATTGACCTCACATTATGCAAAGGGATAAGCAAAAGCAAACTTGAGCAGACACACAAGCTAATCTGCAAACTCAATGCAGTTAAGTTCAGGTTACTTCTTTGTAACAAGAATCCCCATAAACTCAAAGCATAGCTCACCTTTGTGAACTACAAAAACTTTCATAGTCGAGTTCTTCGGGGGAAGCTGCAATAGAAGAGGGCAAAGCTTCCCATCTAAGGGACTCCGCGAACACACTACAGCATCCTCAAGCCCCGTCTCTTCCTCCAACTTGCGAGTCAAGTCATCAACCTCATTTCCCTTGAATGTAATAAAACGCAGCCACTCCACATCCTCATCCACCTCATATTCATCTGCAACATTGTAATAAATGCGTCTTCCATCAACCCTCTTAGGTGAAGAACTATTAAGCGAGTCGCCCGACTGCAAATTATACAAACAACACACAAAACTCAAATCCCAAAAAGAGTAAGCATCAGTTTCAATTACTGTATAAAATTTTAGTCCTCCTTCCTCTTTTATATATGGCTAGCGAATTACAGTTTCTGTATATCTACCTTTAGCAACATGGGTTTTGCACGGAATATCGTACCTTTTGGCTCGAGAAACTTGTTGACGTAGTTGAATTGCTTGAGGGCGAGCTCGACTCAGAGGAGGAGGCGAACGAGTCAGAGTGAAGGATCAACTTGGGAGGGGGTTTAGGGGCAGGAGAACTAACCAAAATTTCCAGAACATCAACTTCCCAAACAATCTCATTCTGGGTGAAGGTTCGTTTGGGGATGCCATGAGTGACACCATACACCCAAAACTTGTCGTTAGACCTGAGAAACTTGCCGTACCGGGTTTTAAGCTTTACACGATTCCCTTCCCTGATGGGCTCCCAATCAAGGGAAGAGTGTAGCTGGCTAGGCAGGGTTTGGAGGACCTTCAAGGCAGTCGGTCTCAAGGCGACTGACTCGCCGGAGGCCGTGAGGTACTTGCCAAAGCAGCTCTTTAACCGCATTGTGTTGCCGTACCCGAACTCGACGGTCCATCTGCATCTCATGGACGAGCCCTTGATGGTTTGGGTCACAGATTCTTCGTCTTCCTCCGCGTGGAGGTACTTGCCGTTGTGGCCGCGGAGCCGGACCACCTTGGCGTTAGCGAAAACTTCCATTCCCGGACGTAAAACTGGAAGAGCTCCGGGTGTGAAATAGACGGAGGTAAGTTGTTAACAGCAGCACTGAAAACCGGCCGAGAGTTGAAAAGTGGATTTCAAAAGTTGGAATTAGAATGTGGCAGTGTAGGGTTTATGTATCCAAATTTGGTTCGATTAATGGATTAATTAATCGCATTAGGCTTTGATTCGGCCAGCGCCAGCCACACTTTGATACCATGGCGAGGGGCGACACGGTCAAGCTTTCAGGGCACGCGGACATGTATGATGAAACCCTCGTCATTTAATTATGAAAATGTCATGCAAAATTCAACTGCTATGACCATGTCTTACGAGAGTTATTTTCGAACCTTCTTTTATGAAAATGAATTAATTACATTCATGTCCCCGAGATTCGAGTAAAATTACACGCGTCTTTATAAGTTTGAAAAATAAGTACTTGTATCTTTTGACCTAATGAAAATACTGAAATATATAACGGTTTGAATGCAATAACCAAAATACCCATCACTTCCAAATAGAATTCTTCTAACGCAATTCTTCCTTCCTTCAACCGCCATTCCTCCTCCCACCACCACCATCATTCACTACAAGAAAACAGGGTTTTTGCGACGGGAAAATCTGTCGCTAAAAGAATTAGCGACGGATTCACCGTCGCTAAAAATCCCTCGTATAAAAGCCCGTCACTAATAGTTTAGCGACGGAATGTTTTAAATCCGTCGCTAAATATGTCATTTTTTCCGACGGATTTATTTTTAATTAGCGACGGATATTCCGTCGAGAATTATATTTTTTAGCGACGGATTTATATTTTCGAGACGGAATATTCCGTCGCTAAAAAATATAATTCGCGACGGAACATTTCGTCGCTAAATAATTATTCCGTCGCCAAAAGTCAATTTTTTTTTGATTTTTTTTTTATTTTTCAATTACCCAGACCTGTAATACAATTTTCAAATCTCAACAACAACGCGCAATAATCAATACAGAAAGAAATATATATAATCAATTATAAAAAAAATTTATAATAAAAAAAATTCATATATGTACAAGCCGGGAACCGGATATAGCCGGTTAGGAGAGGGGAGAAGAGTACAAGCCGGGCACCGGGGGGGAAGCTAGGAACGGGCACGGGAAGGGGCTCATCAGGGGTTCCCGAGTCCCGGATCTGGATCCTGCTGATCCGGGGCCTGGGCGGCCTGTCCAACAGTGCCCTGCTCCCTGATCATCCGGCACACCACTGTAGCAATGCGCTGGATCTCCTCGTCGTCCAACTGAGGCCGAGGAGCCGGTGTCTGTGGAGGGGCAGCAGGGGGTGAGGACGCTCCTATCACGGCACGAGCAGTCGTGCTAGGCAGGCCGCGTATGCGGCCTTTCGGCCGATTCACGACCTCCGGCGTATCCAGCCATCGCTTCAACCCCCCAGTACTCGCAGCCGTACTAGTGGACGCTGATGGCTGTCCGGACTGCTGCTCGGACCCCCTTAGCTGTTCATACGAGGCCTGCAAAAATAGTGGTTTAACGATATGTTAGGGCATTAATTAACGAAACAGACATTGAGGATAGAAAGAAAAAACATTAACTTAAATAAATTGACTCACATCGATCCGCCGGGCAATATCTGAAATATAGTCGCCCGCCCGGTGCGTCTCGTCCTTGTCCTTCTTCCGCACGTGCGTCTGATTATACGTCAGAGCTACGACCTCATCGTCCTCCAGATCCGGGTGCTCGACCGCGTTCTTGTGTCGGACGATGTCGTGTGGCACCGACCCCCCCGTGTGCGTCGGATCTTTGTTCTGTCTGTTCTCAGTCCCGCTCTTACTCTTGGCGTCCCAACCTGGATCCGCAGCCCACCGATCTATCATCTCCCCCCATACACGGTGAGATATCCAATGTGGGGGATATCTCGCCATGTCCGTCATCGGGGCACCCGCGGGCAGCGCCTTCTTCGCCCGGTCCCGTGCATCGTGGAGCCATCGGCGGTAATTCTTGCCGATGTAGGCAAAGAAAGCCTGCTGCCCCAGTACCTGCTGCTGAGGCGTGTCAAACGTGAACCCCTCCTGTAAGGCATTCAATAACACAAATTAACAACATAAAACAAACTGTAATTTAACATTTACTAACGCTGAAAAAAATACTTCACCGTACCAGCCACTCCTCCCATAGGGCCTCCCTCGCAGCGGCATCCCAGTCCTTCCAGTACAGGCGTGGCTCGAAGAATCGGCCCTTCACAAGAACGCCGATCTTCGTCCTCGCCATATTCTCCAGGATCCTGCCAAAGAAGTAATTAAATTAATTAATACAGTTCAAATATAAATTAACACCCCAAAATTTTAAAATAAGGCATGAGGTGATATTTTTAGTACTTACAGGCCCTCCTGCGTGAGCGTAACTCTCTGTTTACGCTGGGGGTCGATGCGTACCCCGCGTGTCGGACCACGGCCTCGTCGAGATCCTACAAAACACAGACATTAATACAGTTCAAATATAAGGCTAGCGAAAATGTACGAAACACCGTTATCAACTATACCTGAGGTAGAACCCACGGAAGATGGAGAATGCACGCGCGTGTGGGATGAATCTGCGTCGGGCTGGGGCGACGGCGATGGCTGGGGCTGGGGCGACGGTGACGGCGACGGCTGGGGCTGGGCCCCCGATGGCTGTCCGCGATCACTCTGTGCCTCGTCATCAGTAGGCAATGACGAGGTGGGACTAACCGGGGAGGAAGCAGCTCGGCGTCCAGCCCGGCCACGAATAGCCCGTATCCTATCCATATCTGACTTCATATAGATTATATACAAAGACATTAACACGTGAAAAACAATAATTTAGGCATAAATCATCATCGGCACTATATATATATATATATATATATATATATATATATATATATATATATATATATATATGAACGGATGTGCAAAAACACATCAATAAACACCAAGTTCTAAAATGTTACTACATTTTTCCCGTGATGTTACAACATTACAAGTCAATCATTTTCAGTTTGCGAATCATCTTCATCACTTTCCTCGTCGCCCTCTTCTTCGTGGGACTCGTCGTCCTCTTCATCTTCTAATTCATCCTCTTCATCAGTAGACTCGGTCACATCATCTCCAACACTTTCAACATCTTCCGCGTCATCATCTACGACTTCTTCTCCCACAAGAAGTGTTGTTGGAAGAGGAAGATCGTCCTCCTCGTTGTTGACCTCAACAGGAAACAAGACACGTGGTTGGTCGGCTTGAAAGGAGTCTAGCTCACTGTCATATGTCACGGGCAATTTCTTGGACTTGATAGTTGTATACCAATGAGATTTGGGATTGGCGACGTCCTCCGCGTAAAAGACTTGTACAGCTTGACTAGCAAACACAAAGGGCTCGTCTGATGCAAGTCTTGACTTGACATTGACATCTACAATCCCTTGAGAGCTAACACGGATTCCTCTACTGCATGTGACATCGAACCACGTACACTTGAACATTACCAGGCGGTTTTGGGAACCCAGATATGTTAGCTCAACAATCTCATCTAGCTCTCCGTAAAAATCCATGCAATTCTCGGCATAACAGTCGCCGTTGACCAAGACTCCACTGTTTTGGGTTTGTTTTGTTCGGTCATCATCTTTTACGTTAAACCTAAACCCGTTGATGATATAGCCTCCGTAACAGGATGTTTGTTTGTTAGGGCCTTCGGCTAGTAATTTCAAGCATGAGGCCACTGGTCTATCCATTGACTGAACCTATTGTAGATGACGGTAAAAATTAAGGATAAATCAGTATACTAATTGGCCACAGAACTGTATATAACACATAATATAATTTCGTTAAATAATCTTACACGGATTTTGAACCACTGTACAAATTGTGATTTCCGATGAGATTCAAGTCCAGCGGGATCAGTGATTAAAGATTCCGCATCGAACTCACTGCAAACCAATATGCATTTAACTCGCTTAACACACACTTTCAATTATGTACAGCAATGTAAGTGAATTAAGACTTTAACTTACTCAACGAATGCCGAAACTTCATCACAATTTAGAAGGGCATATATTGTTGCAGCACTGTACTCTTCATCTGTTAGCCATCGAGTATACGTTCGGCCGAACGGACTCCCTGGCTGCTTGAATATTGACAATTGCCCTTCCAAATTTGTGCTTGCTCCGGGATCATTTTGGCCTAGTTGATTTAACCTCGTACCAACATTAGGCCCGAAATATTGACTACAAAAGTTTACAAGTTCTTCCGTTACGTAAGCCTCCGCAATTGAGCCTTCAACCCGAGCCTTATTACAGACTTTTTTCTTTAAATGGAACATGAACCTAGAAGTTTAGCGAATCGAGTTAGGTGGAATATCAATGATAACAGATGTCGCATTAAGTGTAAACGAACAACTGTAACAATTTAAGGATTACCTCTCGAAGGGATACATCCACCGATATTGCACGGGTCCACCCATCTTAGCTTCATATGCCAAGTGAACAGGCAGATGCTCCATTGAATCAAAGAACGAAGGTGGGAAGATTTTCTCCAGCTTGCAAATCGTCACCACAATGTTCTTCTCAAGCACTTCCATGTTACTCACCCGGATCGTAGAAGAGCATATATCTCGAAAGAAATGAGATAATTCAGTCAAAGTCTCGCAAACAACCCGTGGCAACAGTCCCCGGAAGGCAATAGGAATGAATCTCTCCATGAATACGTGGCAGTCGTGACTCTTCATCCCTTGGAACTTGCATTCCGATACATTGCAACAACGAGATATGTTGGACGCAAACCCATCCGGAAGCTTCAAATTCTTAACCCACTGACAGACCTTCTCCACTTGTTTCTTGTCTAGACAGTAAGGTGCTTTCGGAAGTATGGTCCTCCCACTGACTGTCCGAGGATGCAATTCACGGCGTACACCCAACTGTTGTAGATCCCTTCTCGCTTTAAGGTGATCTTTCGATTTGCCCTTGACATTCATCACTGTGTTGAACACATTATCAAAAACGTTCTTCTCAATATGCATCACATCCATGTTGTTTCGGATAACGAGCGTCCTCCAGTAGGCTAACTCCCAGAAGATACAAAATTTTCTCCAGTTGTGCTCTTTCCCGAACCCTGCAATCTTTCGATCCGGCACACCCTTACCGTGTGGTATGTCAGTATCAAGTGCCTCCAGGTGTGAGAGTACTTCTTCACCAGATGGGTAGTCCAGTGTGACAACCTCACGCTCGATTGTCCCGTCAAATTTATCCTTCTGCCTACGAAACTGATGGCCCGGTGGCAAAAGCTTACGGTGACATCCGAACCACGAGGCCTTTCCGCCGTGCTTTAACGTATGACCGGGGTTCACGCCCATACAAGCAGGGCATGCTAGCTTCCCATGTGTGCTCCAGCCACACGTCATTCCCAATGCGGGGAAATCATGTATAGTCCACATCAAAGCAGCCTTCATCTGAAAATTTTGTTTAAGGGATGCATCATATGTTTCGACTCCATGATTCCATAATTGTTTTAACTCATCAATCAACGGCCTTAAATACACATCTATGTCCTTACCGGGACTCTTCGGCCCGGAATAAGCAACGACAAGAACATATACGGCTTCTTCATGCACATGCCTGGTGGAAGGTTGTAAGGGACAATAATAACAGGCCAACAGGAGTAAGGCGTGGTAGACTGACCGAAAGGGTTGAACCCATCGGTTGCCAGACCAAGTCTAACATTCTGAACTTCCTGAGCAAAGACTGGATGCCTGCGGTCAAACTCCTTCCACGCCTCTCCATCAGCTGGGTGTGTCAGCACATCGGCATCGTTGCTGCGAGTCTCACGGTGAGCCCTCATATGTTCAGCTGTACTGGAGGAGTAGTACATTCTCTGAAGCCGTGGTGTGACCGAGAAATATCGCAATATCTTCCATGCAATGTTTTTCTTCTTCCCTTTGTCCGGTTTGTACCTCGAATGATCACATACTGGACATACTGACAAATCCTTATTCTCTTTCCAGAATAATACACAATCGTTATTGCACGCATCTATCCGGTCATAGCTCAACCCAAGTTTCCTCATCATCTTCTTCGCGTCATAGTACGACGGCGGTAGCTTTTCACTTTCGGGCAGTATTTCTTTGATGAAGGTAACAAACTCGTTAAAACCTTTCTCACTCAGCCCGTGGTCTGATTTCAACTGTAATAACCTACTAACCGCAGACAGCCGTGTGTGTTTTGGAGCTCCATCCCACAGCGGCTCTTCCGCAGCTCTCAACAACTCATAAAACTGATGAGCCCCCTCGATCGGCGGTTGTGGACTGTCGTTACCCCAGTCAACATTAGCATGCCCAGCATCCATAATCATATCTCGGAAATCATATCGTGCCTCCTCCCTAACTTCAGTTTGACTAGCTAGGTTGGACGACAATACTATCGTTTCCCCGTGCTGCGTCCACCTTGTGTATCCACCCATAAAACCGTACCGACGAAGATGCCATTTTACTTCAATTCTTTTTCTCCAGTGCAACAACTCACATCTACCGCACGGACACCTTATCTTATCAAGGTCAACATGTGCAGGATGCGCATAAGCGAAGTCGAGAAATTCGTCAACGCGACACTCAAAATCTTCAGCATTCTTCCTTTTCATCCAACTTCGATCGACTGACATGACGACTGAATTATCGTACTGTATACCACCTTCAATAATGACCAGTGATTAGGCATTGCCGATGTAAATATCAATGCATGAATGTTACAACATGTCTACATATTTTCCCTCCACTCTTGAACAGGTAGTGGTCCTATCCCATTCAGAAAAGCACATGTTTATAAAACAGTGAATAACTCATGCTTAGTCCGATGTCTGTGGAAAATTCGGCAGCACCTCCCCGCATTTCTCCAAGTACACCACATCGATTAGGTGTTCTAACATTCATCTAACCTTGCTCAGGAAGGTTTGACGGATGTTAGAACACCAGATCTGTATGCACCCGGAGAAACACACGAGAACGTGTACCATATATCCACGACATAGAACATAAAGCATGAGTCAAAATACTGTTTTATAAACAATTAGCTTTTCCAAACTATCCAAACTGGACATCCAAAGGCTCATTACAAGGCATTACTTTGTAATGAGTACCTTTGAACGGGAACTAAGGGTTTCTATGCATGCATGTGTTCAGAAATTGATAAGATATGCAAGAATCTTTCCGAAATATCAAAACTACAGAATGATCGTTGCATATGTTACCAATTCCACATTAAATAGAACTCGTTGGCAACGAGTTGAACCATCTCGTTGCCAATGGACTTCTCAAAACAACAATTAATATAAAGAAGGCAGGGTTTGTAAACAACGAGTAATTGAACCATCTCTGGGCAACATGGAGTAATTATGGGATGTACAAGGGCTAATTAGGGCTAACTGGGTTATTAGGGTTAATTATTAATTATAGCTGATTAGGGTTGATTAGGACTAATTAGGGTTATTTAGTCCTAATTAGGGTTTAATTGTGCCGAGTAGTGATGATTAGTCCTAATTAGGGCTAATTGGGCTTAATTGGGTTATGTTAGGGCTAATTAATGTTAATGAGGGATAGTTTCGGATAATTATAGCTGACTAGGGTTGATTGGACTAATTAGAGTTATGTAGTCCTAATTAGGGTTTAATTTTGCCGAGTAGTGCTGATTAGTCCTAATTAGGGCTAATTAGGCTTTAATTGGGTTATGTTAGGGCTAATTAATGTTAATGAGGGCTAGTTTTGGATAATTATCGCTAATTAGGGTTGATTAGGACTAATTAGGGTTATTTAGTCCTAATTAGTTTTGATGGTGCCGAGTAGTGTTGATTAGTCCTAACTAGCGCTAATTAGGCGTAATTGGGTTATGTTAGTGCAAATTATGACTAATTAGGCTAACTACAATCAATATGCGCGGGTTTTGGGTTCATTTGGGCTAATTTGAGGTAATTATAGCTAATTTGAATTTCATCAGGTTCTTAGGGTTAATTAAAACTAATTAGGCTCGTTAGAGCTAATTAGGGTTAATTGATTTACTAAAATATTGTTAATCAGGACTAATTAGGACTAATTATAGCCAGCGCTGGAGCCACGATTAGATTTCAGGGGGTGCATGCTAAAAATGTCGCATTAACCTAACTAACCTAAATTTAATGCACATTCAACAACCTCAATTCCGACACCTCATATACAGTGTCGATATGGTGTCCGATACGTGTCTGACACCTCCGGCCACGTGTCCGACGACACGCACCTCCAGACACATCGGCATACGTTAATTTGTTTTTTAAATGCTGGACACCGTCGATCAAACGTGGTGTCCGTGTCTGCGCTAACTAACATATATCTCAATCCAATTGGGTCTCATCCTCCGTCAACAACCTCAATTCCGACACCTCATATAGGGTGTCGATATGGTGTCCGATACGTGTCTGACACCTCCGGACACGTGTCCGACACATACCGACACATGTCTGACGCCTCCGGACACGTGTCCGACGCCTCCGGACACGCACCTCCAGACACATCGGCATACGTTAATTTGTTTTTTAAATGTCGGACACCGTCGATCAGACGTGGTGTCCGTGTCTGCGCTAACTAACAGGTATCTCAATCCAATTGAGTCCCATCCTCCGTCAACAATCTCAATTCTCAAATGCTCAATGCAATAAATTAACAAAAATCACACATTCAATCCAATTGGGTCCCATCCTCCGTCAATAATCTCAATATCTCAAATGCTCAATGCACAATTAACAATCTAAAATCATCTTTAACTTTTCACAGCAATTTACATGTATAAGAGGAAGACAAAAGGTATAGCGTAGAGCAAATAGAGAGGAAGACAAAAACTTTACCTCACGAGAAATACTGCCGGAGGTGAGAAACCGTCGTCTCCGGTGGTCCCGGTGGTCGACGCTGCTCTCTCTATCTCTCTCTCAGTCTCTCTCCTCTTCACAGATCTGCCGGAGGTGAGGGCCCGTGGTCGCCAGAGTTGCAGGTGGTCGCCGTCGTCGAGGGAGGTCACCGCCGGGGTCGAGGGAAGTCACCGCCGGTGTCGAGGGAGGTCGCCGCCGGGGTAGTCTCTCTCCTCTTCACAGATCTGTCGGAGGTGAGGGCCCGTGGTCGCCAGAGTTGCAGGTGGTCGCCGTCGTCGAGGGAGGTCACCGCCGGGGTCGAGGGAAGTCACCGCCGGTGTCGAGGGAGGTCGCCGCCGGGGTAGTCTCTCTCCTCTTCACAGATCTGCCGGAGGTGAGGGCTAGTGGTCGCCGGAGGTGCAGGTGGTCGCCGTTGTCAAGGGAGGTCACCGCCGGGGTCGAGGGAAGTCACCGCCGGTGTCGAGGGAGGTCGCCGCCGGGGTAGAGGGAAGTTGGGTTTTGGGATTTTCGAAGAGAGAAGCAGATCTGTGGATTTAATAGACTTTTAGCGACAGATTTATTCCGTCGCTAAAAGTCCGTCGGTGAAGACCTATTTGTACCGACGGAGTTTTTTGCGACGGAATAAATCCGTCGCTTAAATAATATTTCACAGCGGAGTGTTACCGACGGAGGTTTCCGTCGGTAAAACGCCTTTTCACCGACGGAGTTTTTTGCGACGGAATAAATCCGTCGCTTAAATAATATTTTACGACGGAGTTTTACTGACGGAGGTTTCCGTCGACAAAACTCATTTTAGCGACGGAATCTATGCCGTCGGTAAAACTCCGTCGCAAAAAACGCCTTTTCTTGTAGTGATTTAGCTTCAACATACACACAAACACACTTTTGTCACAAGCGCACGTGATATTCCTCCTCCCTTCTTCTCATCATGTAGCCCCTACTATCACCACTACCGCACCATCTACCAATGCCAAAACTCACAACAATCAATTGCTGAATTCTTAATCCTTAAAAAATGAAATGTACAAATTAAATCTACAAATAATTTTTATAAACATCAGATCTTGACACGAACAACATCCATGCCTTGGTGTTCATCCTCCCTAACAGGCCACCAGCAGTATCAGCGTGATGGCTGCAAACCCGCACCGGAAGCACACCATCATGGCCATGGCCGTCTCCATCTAGGGGTTGTGATAGTGCTGGGTGGTCTCCGGAAGTGCAGCCTGCTTGATATAGAAAGACCATCTTGTAGGCCCAGGTGACCCAGCAGAGGATCACGCTGACGAAAGTGTAGAGGGCCATGAAGGCTGAGTTGAATGATGACGGCTAGGTGGGGGGCTGCGACGAGGTGGAGGGATCACATATATAAAAATGAGGGTAGTATTGTCATTTAAAAAATAAATATTGATGACGTAAGTAAATACGTATGTTTTTTTTACGGATGAGTGACAGAATGATACGTCTGTTACCTTTTGAAATATTGTCTTCTTGACTATAATTTCATCCTAACCTCAGGGATATTGGTGTAATTAACCCTATGAAAATTTGTGGCACAAGAGAAATAGAAGATAGTACTTTTTTAAGCCTAGGCAGTAGACTTGATTTTAATACTGTGTCAAAGACTCAAAAGCATGCTCATAGCGGATAAAAAGTTCATCAGATATACGACCCGATATCAAACTTCATATATAATAACCGTGGGGTTGACAAGTACAAAATGGTAAAAAGATCTAGAATTTTCGGCTACTATGGCAAGAAAGACCTGATCAACTAAGTCATGCCACTAAACTATGAATTGAAAGGGAAATTGCCTGCCACTTAAGACCTAATTAAGAAATGTGTAGGAAGTTACCTACCATAACAAACATTCTTTTTAATCTTACTTTGCTGACAAAACTTAGTGCTACATGCAAATCGGAAAAAAAAGAATGAGGATTCACACTCAAATATATGTGTAATTATACTTCTGTCGTAAATGTGGATTTGGTGCATTCAAAGAAAAAATGCACCAACTCTTTCCATCATCTCTAACAATTTTTTTTAAAAAAAATCGTTTGTTCCGCACTACGTGGTTTTTGCCTGCTATTGTACTACATCTATCTTTCCAGATCGGTCAAAAGTAGATCATCCACACTTATCTTAGGAGATTCAAATAAATATTGTGATCTCATTTTATAGAGCTCTCGAAGGCTCAAATCAAATATCTCAATGATAGATTTCAGAATCTTTAGCGAAACTACACCTCGGGGGTTATAAATAATACGTCGCTTTTGGTAGTAACCAAGGTTGCATTTGACATTTTTTTTCCAGTTTCATAAACTGAAAAACAAAACCCCATTTGACAGATAGTTTTCGTTTTTTTTCCTTCAGTTTTTAAAACATAGCTATTTTTAAAAACTCAATTTGGGAGTTTTGGGTTTCCAGTTTTGATTTTTGTTTTGAGATCATACCTTCAAACCTTTTTTAGAATTAAAGAAATGAACAACATTTTAACAAAACCCCCATCACACCCAGAGAACCACCATGGCAACCAGACCTATCGCCATCACCATAACCCACCACCACTACCATTTTCACCATCACCACACACCACCGTCAGCCACTGCCCTTGACAACCATAACCATTGCCAACCTCCCACCACCATCGAGACCAGCGCCACCACTCATATTCCTACCCCGCCGCCTCCATCGCACCGTCACAGATTTGCCCACTGTTTCAGATCTGTTCCACCAGACAATTATTGTTGTAGATCTGTGACGACCAAATGTCGTTATTCAAATTAGACATTGCAGCCATCATTAATGTCACCTCCACCATGCCCGCAAGGTTAGCCAATCACACCATCGTCGTTACAGATCTGTGATTTGATTTGGGGGGGGGGGGGGGTGTTGATGTGAGTTTGGTGGTGGTGGACGTGGCTGGAGGGTTATTTTGGAGAAGCAGAGAACATCTTAAGGAAAATTGAAAAAAAAAAAGAATGAGGAAAGAAAACTAAAAATCAAAACTGCTTTACCAAACATCTACCTATATTTTCTTCAAAAAAGATCACAACTAATTTTAATTTTATCTTTTCGAAAATCAAGATTAAAAACCACAAGTTCGCCAAACGGAGCCCAAGTTAGGTGATTAACACTATGGGAATAGTTTAGAGAAACACAACACAACTTTGTGGGCACATAAAGTTTCACAGAATTGCTCAATGAATTCGTAGACAACGGAGTGGAGAAGTGCCTTTGGTAGTGCACGGAAGTTGGTAAAGTGGACTTCGGCAGGTGCGTAGACGAGAACTCATTGGCGTTGGCGGAGGTTGTTATCCTCGACCTCGACCCTCCCTAGGTATTCCCTCTCTAGAAGTTGGAGCTCTGAGTGGATGAAGTTATTACCACAAATTAGCTTGTTCTCAGTGTTTGAAGCTTTTTCACGAAAACCTCATCATTTGCCTTGACGTGGATCTCATCAAGTCACCACTCTTCCATCTTTAGTCAAGCACAATATGACTCCACGGAGCTGATGGGCAAATCGATGGGATCCAAGACCGTGCGCGTGTACCGCGAGGCCACCGACTGTGCTGTCGTGCTTGCCTCCTTTTTATCTTTGATGATGTATTTTTAGTTCATTGCAACCCGAAATTGGAGACTAGATATTTCTTTTTTATATTTTACATAAAACCTTCGGCTCCCCCGATATCACATCCTAGATTCGTCCCTGCCGATCAAGATGTATCTAGAGAGGGATTCACTAATATGATCAATATCTATCGAAGGAGTACAATGGACTGTATTAAACCAATGCTCCAAGTTAATTCCACCGATATTAAGTACCCACGACTTACGTATAACTCGCTTTAACTTTTATGTGTAACTTGATTTAACTTTTATGATATGCGGTATCTACCAAAAGAAAAAGGGGAGTTTTGGAAGGAACCTATTCTTGTTTCTTTCTTCTCTTACGATCCATCCATATGGTTGCAAATGAAAAATGCACATGCAAAGAGCCTCTAAGTTTTGTATTTTGACTGGCATCTTTGTTCTTAGCTAAAGACGAGAAGATCTTCGAATTAAATTTTTTTCAAGTCTTCCTCTCTATAATTAAAGCGATATTTTCTAAATGATGTGTTTTAACTAGCATCTTTATACTTAGTTTCGTTTTTCCGTTTCCTTTTTCACTGTTGGTACTTAGCTAGATTCAACAAGATCTTCTAATTAAATGTTTTCAAGTATTCCTTTCTACGAGTATAAGTCATAGCAATAATTGATTATTAGGAGAAAGTCACTAGAAGCAGAGGGAGGTTTTCAAGTCTTCCTTTCCACAATTCAAACCAATATCGGTTGAAAAAATTTTGGCTGCTACCAAAATTAAATGAATCTTCCTCTTACTACTCATATAGCGACAATTAATGTTCACTAAATATTTTTAGTGATTTTTATGTAACGATACTAAAAAAATGCTGCCAAGAATTGTAGCTGAAAATATTAAAAAAAAATTCATTTAGAAATATTTATCAACTATTAATCATTAGTGTATATGAGATTGAAGAAAAATTTCTACGATCCGGATAGTAGCCTAAATCGGTTCACGTTTATTTATTGGGAGAAAGTTATTAGAAGTGGGGGAGGGCATGTGGTCTACTTTTGCCTGCTTGTTAGCCTAGACCCTGGGCTAACTTTCATTATAAGGCCCAGCCTAGGAAGCTTAAATCTCTTTCTCAATCAGAAAATCAAGCTTATATATATCCCCATGTGGGCCTTCTATAAAGAAAAACGCATCCACATCCAGTTAGCCTTTCATTGAGGGCAACCTTTTCTAATTAGGCCAATTGGGCCTCTCCAAAAATAACGTGCCATAAGAGGCGGGTTTTAGGTGTGTGAGGCCGCAAGCGAGGAGGGACGTCGACGCTTAGTAGCCCAATCCATGTGATCCCCTTGTGGGCCGGAAAGAACGATCGAGTTTGGCAGTGGAATGGCAATCAGAGCTCAGAGGAGACCTCTATTTCCTCCTCCCACAATGATAAGACTTTCAAACTTTATCTCTTTCACTTTCAATTGTACAAGACCCCAGCTCATGTCAAGCAGATCAATAACTGTGCAAGTGCTTGCTAGTGTCCGCCACAGGCATGACATCAGGTGCGCTAGCACGCATCTCCGCTCCACCGTCACATTACTTCTCATGCAAGGTAACTGATAGAAAGCTAAATATTATCCATATTACGAGAGAAAGATCTAGTGAGCATCTAGTTCATTAGACCATGTCATATATACTAACGATAATATCATCTCATTCCTGTTAGGTTGGAAAAAGTTTGTTCCACACCCATCTGAAGTTTGAGATCTATTGTAGCTTTCTCTCTGTCGCATAGAAAGCTCTGTAAGGAAAGTAGGAATGGAACTTGAACCAGGCGATGCTGATGATCCTGCTAGTAGAGGTCAAGGATCTAATCTCCCTCAAAGGATAGAAAAATATATTACCGAATCAAGTCCTCCCTCGTCTCCAAAGCTGAACCAGGTTAGCCCGAGACCTGGTCTTCAGCCTAAGATTATAGATTCCCTACTTCTTGAAGTCTCGAAACCAAAGTCCTACCGAGACATTGTATCTACCTCTCAAGGAAGAGAGATAGAATTCGAAAGATACATGGAAGATTCAACGTCAGATGAGGAAGAAGAAGAAGGCAACTAGTTTCTTACTCCCCAATTTGTTGAGATAAATGACAACCCGCTAAGACCTAACATTTCTCTGTCTCTTGCACTCATCCGGAAGATTAGGAAGAAATGGGAAGGTACCTTAATTGTAAAGCTGTTGAGTAAAATGATAGGATTTTGAGCTCTTTCTACTAGACTTCGATCCATTTGGAACCTTCAAGGGGATTTTGAGATCATTGACCTGGACGGGAGTTTTTTCCTAGTGAAGTTCGACTACATACAAGATTATTAGTATGTAGCGAGTGGAGGGCCTTGGATAATCCTAAACCACTACCTTACGGTTCGGAAGTGGGAACCAAATTTTAAGCCCTCTGAAGCTCTGGCAACCAGAACTGCTATTTGGATTAGGCTACCTGAATTGCCAATTGAATACTACAACGAAAGGGTGTTGCTGAAGATTGCTAAAAGGTTTGGCAAGCCTCTAAAAATTGACCTAAACACCGCTACATCAATTCGTGGTAAGTATGCTCGAATTTGCGTGCAGATGGATCTTTGTCAATCCCTAATTCCAACCTTTGTGATCTGTGGGAAGGAATACAAGGTTGAATATGAGTATTTAAACAACATATGTTTTGGTTGTGGATGTGTGGGACATCGCCGGGAGCTTTGCCCGGAGAAGAGATTGAAGATGCCGAAAAATTCGAACAGGATGGACCAATCAGACACACAAAGGATTGACGTCATCAGCCACGTGGATGAGGGACGGGTGACAACCGAACAATCCCAACGGACACATGATGCAACGGCTAATAATGAATTTGGGCCTTGGATGTTAGCAAAGAGACGGACCAGAAGCCAGGCTGCCGTGAGGCCCAATAGTGTGGTCTAAAACTCTAACCGTTTTCAAGCCCTTCAGAATGCTGTGGAACCAACTGGAAACCGAAGAGTGAATCTAGAACCTGAGGCCGCACCTAAGCCCACAAATGAGAAACCACCAAGGCCTGACCTAATACAGGCCAGCCCTAATAGTATGGCCCAGGCAGCCATAGCCCAAGAAGGCATAAGCCTTGAAGCCCAATTGGAACCATCTAGCTTCCCCAACGGGGTAAATTCTGGACGTCCGATGAAAGCATGAATCCTACGGTGGAGGAGCCTCCTGTGAACCCTATTGAGATAAGTATATCCCTTCCTCTTCACCCAGTCGCTTAACCTTCCAGTTCTACTCCTAATCCCAAGCCTCTCGGGAATATCTTGTCAGTTAACCGCCCAAGCCTGATCCCGTGTACTGATTAACCGGTGTTAATGGAGACCTTCAATGCTTACCCCAACAGAACCCAAGATAGAGAGCCACCCAAACCCCCTTTCCTAAAGCATCAACCCGAAAGTGCCTGCCAGCATTCCCCCTCACGTCATCAATCATTTTCACCCAAGGCTAGAAGAGGCAGATCTGAAAGCTTTTTTGTGTCTGATCAAAGCGATGAGGACTCAAGAGAAGCGCTGAAGGTTAAGGGGTCTAGAACCCATCGTCGTGAAAGAATAGCCATGAAAGATGGCCAGATTCAGCAAATGGATCCCCAGGATTAATTTGCTCCCAGTTGTTCCCCCCTCCTTTTTTTATTTTATGGATTTTTTGTTTTTGGAACTGTATGGTGCCGGCAACAACAAGTTCAAACGTGATTTTCGGGAAATGGTGAGAAGATTCAAACCTGCGGTGGTTGCAAATTTTGAACCTATTGTGAAGATGGAGCAGCTGGGGGAGTTCTTCACCAATTTGGACTTCACTGATCATTTTGCTATGGACCCCGAAGGAAGATCAGGGGGTATATGGCTGTTGTGGAATTCCAGAAGCATGACTATTTTGATTATTCAAGCCCACCCGTAAGTCGTCCACGCCATTATGTCTAACCCTAGCTCTGATGACTGGATCCTCTCCGCGGTCTATTCCAGCCCCAACTGGTCTAAGCGCAAAGACTTCTGGGAGGTCTTCAAGAAATTTGTAGCCAATATCTCTTTCCCTTGGATGCTGGGGGGGACTTCAATGATATTGCGGATTTGAATGAGAGGAAAGGAAGTCAAGATTTGCTGGACTGCAGCCGTATCAAAAAGTTCAACAACAACATAAACCACTGCAATTTGGTTGATCTGGGATGTTGCGGACCAAAGCTTACCTGGACTGATGGAAGAAAAGGAATTGCAAATACCCAAAAACGGCTGGATCGTGCTATGGCCAACCCCGAATGGTGTATCAAATTCCCTAAAAATCAGGTGTACAACTTTCCTAGAATTTCTTCTGATCATTGCCCCATATTTCTGAGCTGTTCTGGTAGTTTAATTCACTCGAATAACCCTAAGCCCTTTAGATTTGAGGTAGCTTGGGCTAGCCGTGAAGGTCTTCTTCCCATCGTGAAAGAAGCCTGGAATCCTAATAATAATGTTCAGAATCTTAGTCAGAACATTTCCCAGTTTAGAGGTAGTGTCCAGTTGTGGAACAAGAATACCTTTGGGAATATTTTTCACCGAAAAAAAGACTGTGGTCGAGAATTTTGGGTATTCAAGAAGCCTTATCTTTTCATTCTTCCCACAATCTTCAACTGCTTGAGAAGGATCTTAGAAATGAGTACAATAATACTCTGTTTCAAGAACAACTTCTTTGGTTCCAGAAATCTAGGATCAAATCTTTAGAGTTAGGAGATAGGAATACTAGATATTTTCATATGTCCACTGTGTTTAAAAGAAAAAGAAACAAGATAGAAACCCTTAAGAATGAGCTTGGAAATTGGATAACTAAACATGAGGACCTCGTGAATCACATAAGTAACTACTTTCAGGATTTGTTTAGCCATGAAAATTTTGATCCCCAGGATATTAATGATATTTACATTGATGTTAGGGGTCCCAAGATTGATGATTTTGAGTCCAGGATGTTAGGGACCCCTTTAGTGGATTGTGAGATTCATATGGATTTTCTTAATATCAGTCCGTTCAAAGCCCCAGGGCCTGATGGTCTTAATGGCTTTTTTTCTTTCATAATTACTGGGAGATTGTAGGGCCTTCTTGCTGTAAATTCATTAAGGATTGCTACAATAGTGGGATTATGCCTAATGATAACAATCTTGCTTATGTGACCCTGATTCCTAAAGTTGACATTCCCCAAGAAATTGCTCAATTCCGGCCCATTAGTCTCCTGAATGTTACTTACAAAGCCCTGTCAAAACTTTTGGTGACTAGAATGAGACCTTTGTTACATAAAATTATAGGCCCAACTCAATGTAGTTTCATACCTGGCAGATCTATATCATTATGAGCTGCATTACTAGTGCATCCATGTCTGTTCTTTGGAATGGTCAACCTCTTCCTCCTATCAAGCTTGGTAGGGGCTAAGATAAGGAGACCCCCTATCCCCTTATTTTTTTGCTCTGTGCATAGAGAGATTATCTCACATGATTCACCAGATTAACAAGGATAGAAAATGTCTGGGATTGAGAGCCTCTAAATCTGGACCTTTTATATCTCATTTATTTTATGCTAATGACCTTATGTTGTTTTGCTCTGATAGTAACTATAACTGTGATACTTTCATGCATATCTTGCATGACTTTTGCTGCATGTCTGGTCAAAAGGTGAATCTCCAGAAATCTAAGCTTTATTTATCCCCTAATGTCCCTAGTATTAGGGCTAAGGAACTTAGCCTCAGATGTGGTATCCCCCTTACTTCTAATATTGGTACTTATCTGGGAATACCTATGGTGCATAAGAGAGTGTCTAGAGGCCTGTATGATAGTATCATAAAAAGAATGCAAAGCAAACTTGCTGGTTGGAAAACTAAATTCCTCTCATTGGCTGGAAGATCTACTTTAATTCAATCTGTCACTTCCACTATGGTTAACCATGTGATGCAAACCCAAATGCTGCCCAAAAAGATTACTGATGATATGGATAGGATAAATAGGATTTTTTTGTGGTGGGATACTGCTGCTACTAGAAAAATCCACTTTGTCAATTGGAATAGTGTCTGCCAATCTAAAAGAAATGGAGGTGTTAACATTAGGAAAGCCTACCTAAACAATCTAGCCCTGACAACTAAGATTAGTTGGAAATTAATTAGCAATGAGGATCACCTTTGGGTTAAGGTTCTTAAGGCCAAATATTCTGATAATGGCAACCACAGAAGTTGGCCAAAGAAAAGTGGGGGATCTCACATCCAGAGAAGTATTAGAGCCACCATGCCCATTCTGAATGTGGGGGTTAAATAGAATGTCCAGGATGACAAGTCCATATCCTTTTGGCAAGACTGGTGGGCTGGAAATAGGCCAATTAATTCCAACCCTCAGTATGAGACTAACTTGACAGTCGATAAGTTTATTTCACAAGATGGGAGCTGGAAGGTTCAGGACCTTTCTAGGTATATCCCTAACAATCTGATCCAGGCCATTACAACCATCCACCTACCTATACATCAACCTGAAGTGGACTTCCCTTTTTGGGATGTTGTGGGAAATGGTAAGTTCTCTGCCTCTAGTGCCTATAGAATAGCTTCTTCTCTGGATGTGCACAATGCCACCTATCCTAAATTTGTTTGGATATGGAGGCTCAAGATCCCCCCAAAATTTAAATTCTTCCTTTGGACTATCAATCATGGAAGGCTTCTCACCAATGAGCTGAGAGCTATAAGGAACATCAGCCCGAGTGCCACTTATAATAGATGCAAAAAAGAAGCTGAAACCATAGACCACACACTTAGAAAATGTCCAAAAGCTAAAAGCCTATGGACTGAGTTCTTTGACTCTAATCTCTTTGAGCAGGAATTGAGATCCAACATCATTGATTGGATTAAAAGGAATTTAACATCTTATGTTAATCAACTTTTCATGAATTTAAATTGGAAATATGTGGTTTTAGCTTGTTTATGGCAAATTTGAAAGGAACGCAACAAAGAACGCATCATCGAAGGGATCACATTGCCTGTGTAGCAAGCCTGAAAAAGAGTTCTGGGACTGGCCAATTCCTTCATTCCTAGTAAAACTCCCATGCTTATCAAATGATTAATGCCACGTGCAGGTACCCTAAAAATTAATACCGATGGCTGTGCCAAAGGAGAACAGAGAGAGGAGGATTAATGGCCTCTGCCCAGTTCAAATCTTTTAAAGAATCTACGCAGATGCACTCGTTGCCATGCTCTGAAACAGAGAGAAAATTACTCTCTAAATTATTGCTGACTTGTTTAGATCTTTTGAAACAGTTTCCCACGTCCCTTCTTTGGGCAGAGGCCAGCCTTTTTGGGTTTTTGTCTTCACCCCATACCTGTTCACGTGATCGTGACCCCTCTCTTTCTCCTTCCTCGAGACAACAACCCCACAACCTCTCTGTTTTCTCTTACGGCGGTTCAGCTCCAGCAACCTAGGCAATGAGCTCAAACTGAGCTCAAATTCCCTGGATCTCAATCTTCCCATTAATGCCACCAATACCCAGTTACACTTCCCCATGCCTCCGCAACCACCACCACATTTGGCCGCCGCCGTCCTCTTCCTGATATTCGCGATCCAAACAACCTCACACACCTGCTCGACGCCATCATCACCATGCCCACCGTTTACTTCCACCCCTCCCTTCCCCTTCTCCCCCTCACTCGGCTGCGGCCACCCTTTGTTCCATATCAAATGCACCAACCCACGCGCCACCATCTCCATAAACAACCTCACCTTCTCGCTCCTCCGCTTTGAGCCCAACTCCACCTCCCTCCTCCTCTCCCCTCAACCCGCCGACACCACCACCGCCCACCGTAACTGCACTCCGACTCGCTCTCTCTCCATCCCCACAAAACCCATCAACCTCTCGGCCTCCCCATTTCACGTCTCAGACTCTTCTTGCTCTCGCCTTTCTGTGCTCAAGCCCTGCCCACCTCCAAATCTCCCAAACTGCAGCCACTGTTCATGGCAATGCAAGCTAATAAAAAACCCGGTTCAACTCCTTCACGAATCATGTGGATCTGCATCTACTCATCCCCCTGAACAAGGCTGCCAAGCCGACATTCTAGAGTTCCTAGACAATTTCTTGACGTGGGGGATTGAGATCGACTGGGATGAAAATCAAGACACCTACTTCTCCAAATGCAAAGATTGCCAGTCCAAAAGCGGAGTCTGTGGATACAATTCAACGGATCCAAAGAAGGAATTTATCTGTGTACGATCCAGATCCCAAGTCTCCCCTCCCTGGATTAGTCAACAACGGCCTAACCGCATTGCTATCCTCTCACTGATTTTCTTGTTCATCTGTTTGTTACTAGTTGCTACTATTAGTACTGTTATTGTTCGGCCACGACCGAAGTTGTCTAATACAGAAGAAGATCCAGCCATCTTGTATCTTCACAGCCACCGCTCGGCTAGTCTACTTCCACCTACATTCACCTACGAAGAGCTTGCAGTCTCCACCAATAACTTCGACCCAAAGCGCAAAATAGGCAACGGTGGTTTTGGCTCTGTTTATTTAGGCCACCTCCAGGATGACCGAATTGTCGCAGTGAAGTACCTCCACAAGCACCAACCAACTATCTCCACTGCCGCAGAAGCTGCCAAGGCCCTTACATCTACAAAGTCCTTCTGTAACGAAATCTTGATCCTTTCCTCAATAAACCACCCAAATCTAGTCAAGCTTCATGGGTACTGCAGTGACCAAAGAGGGTTGCTCTTAGTCTACGACTACGTCCCTAATGGTACACTGGCCGACCACCTCCATGGTTCCAAGAGCTTGTACAGAAAAGGGTCGTTGAAATGGCAAGTGAGAGTAGATATGGCGTTACAAATCGCAATTGTGATCGAGTACCTGCACTATTTAGTTGTACCCCCGATAGTTCACAGAGATATAACTTCTTCGAATATCTTTATCGAGAAGGACATGAGAGTGAAAGTTGGTGATTTTGGGCTTTCAAGGTTGCTGGTGAGAGATACAGATAGTGTTTGGACAGGTCCACAGGGCACTCCGGGTTACTTGGACCCTGAATATTACAGGTCTTTTCACTTGACTGAAAAGAGCGACGTTTACAGCTTTGGGGTGGTGCTGTTAGAGCTGGTGACGGGGATGAGGGCGGTGGACCAGAGGAGGGAGAAGAGGGAGGTGGCGCTGGCGGACTTGGCGGTGGCGAGGATACAGATGGGGTTGCTAGAGGAGCTGGTGGACTTGGATTTGGTAGGCGATGGGGAGGCGGCGATGGCCGGGGTTGCGGCGGCGGCGGAGCTGGCGTTCAGGTGCGTGGCGGCGGATAAGGACGATCGGCCGAATGCTAGAGAGGTGGTGGCGGAGTTAAGGCGGATTAGGAACCGCACACGTGGGGTGGTGGGACCTGCTCGGTCCCCGAATTCCACCAATCATGTCGTTCCTGAATCTTGATTGGTTGGGCGCCTACTGGTCTTGACTTTCGAAATGTGGGAGCGGGGAAAGAGGGCTTGGGCTCACTGCACCTGCCACGTGTACACCGGAAACTGTGCTTAGACATGTTACAATTTTGTATATAATTTTGAGCGACAAAATTTCAGGCCACCGCTCTTGTTCGTTCACTCCGCAATATTTTGCTATTAAAAACTTCAAAGCACGAAATTTATGGCTCTTGCACTCATTTTCGCTCCGCCAACTTCTATAAATTAAAGTATTGGGAACGGGGCGACTAAGAGCGCGTTCAATCCCTCATGTGCTTTTGGATGCCTCGGCCACCTTAACGCCCTCCACCTCTAGCAACGACCTTCGTTCACTGTCAATAAATATTGGTAAAAAATGTAACTGAACAAAAAAATATGTATATATTTTTTAAAAAATTAAAAACTAAACAAGACCCGTGAGCAATCGTGTGCTTATCTTAATAATAGGGCGAGTTAGATCTAAATGAGATGGAGCTGACCAACCTAGATCAAAGAGAGAGCATTATGGGGAGGCAAATGGGGTTGAGGCGGGTGGGGCGCCCTAATTTGCCATCCCTACTCCCATCCCGTCTAGGACTAGGACGGCCAATTTCCAGGGCAGCATTACTTTTTCGTAACCGGAAGACCAGCACTCTGTATTCCAAATGAAAGTAGTTGTTCAACCAATACATACACTGATACATATTATTATTTATCTGGACAAAAAGTGCAGTGGAATTAGGTCTCAAATTCACCAATTATCATGATCTTTGATAAGCTTTAAGCCACAGGATCTGCCTGCTTCTCTAGCTTCTTGAAGTATGCAGTCTCTAAAGCGCTGGCCTTCTCACCTACAATCCTAGCTTCCTGCTTACCCAACATTGAATAGCTCCTCTCCTGAACCGAAAATGCAATAACGTACGTTGATTTGCATATCTAATTGTGCTCCGAAGACAATTCTCTAAATCTTTGATTAAGCTAACAAAGCATTAGAGCTCAAGTATAAAGCAAACTATACCAGCAAGCGCCACAAGAATGGGGCTCCTTCTCTCTTCTTCAGCTGTTTCTCAATGACTTCAATTGCTGTTAAGTGCCGTAATCAGGGTTAGAAACCAGCAACCATCACTATTCTTTTAAGCAAAGAAAATGATCTCACCCTTCACAGCTTGGCCAGTATTGAGCAACATTACGTAAAAGACTTCGTTGAAGACATCAACCTGCTCATCGGATGCCCCAATTATCTAGCAAACACAAATATAATTTCTTAGTTGTACAGAACGAGAGTGGGACGGGGGCAGGAGCACCTAGCTAAGTAAGTGCTATTTATATTTCTGTGCTATAAAATGTATATCATGTGCATTATATGGGTGGAATATAAATACACACAGACACACACATGAATTGTGGTTTACTTAGTATTATACTCCGTCGTACCGAGCTGCTACGATTTTGTTCAGCCGAATATATAATACTTGCTCAAAGCTTCTTGATTGAAAGACCAGTCAAAAAGAGCCTGGCATGGTCACTCCACAGCCATGCATCCTTTGACGAAATGTGCTCTCTGTGTCCCAGCGAAACTACCAGCCTTAGTAAATATCAGAACGAAGAAAAGCTTGGCACTCTCATATCCCAAAGCCTGGCCAGCTTTGTCTTCCTCGTATGGGAAGAATCTGAGGCTACTTAAGCTTGTGATCCCAACCCAAATTCGAAAATCATAGGGAGATACACGGTCTACCAACAAGAATCCTGCAACTAAGTAGGATTCAAGTGCGTCTAGTGATGCATTAGGATATACCTGAGATCTAGACGCATCACTTTATCATATTACCTTACAGTTGATGGCATCAAAGTCTGGACCCAGTAATTCCAGTGCCTGTTTGTCCTCACCCTTTCCATATTTGTATAGGGCCTCTGCAAGCTGGAATGAAAGAATCAAATGATTATAGAAGTGCAGAAACGTCATAGTGTATGCACATCAATGCCGGAAGATGGCAGTGCCATTCAGTTTAATAAAATAGCAATGCCACTTCAATTGAAGTCGAAGTGCCTAGCAATAGCAGTGCCACATTAAGCCAAAATAACCATGATTCTCTGTTCCAATTTTGGTGACTAGAATTGATAAAGAAGAACCGTTCCTTCTAGAAATAGTAAATAGGATGTGGAACATTCAACGGAAATCAACCTCTGACCTGAGCTAATATGAAGGATGCGAAGTTCTTTGAGGTATTTCTAAAGGATACAGAGCTCTATAACTCGACTGAGACATGCCTATATGAAGCTTATATGTTGCAACTTGCAACGAAACTGAAACGAAAAAATTAATAACCAGAGGTAAAAAGAGGCCATTTGGGACACACCATCATTCCTCTCTGCATTGAATGTTGCTTCTTTTTGGTCATCATAGAATGTCTATAAACAAAGACAAGAAAAATTTATCGACTATGTAAAATAAACTGCAGCAAAGAGCAAGCAAGATATCCCTAACCTGGCCCTTAAGCCCTTCAACAATTCTTCTGCTTTAGCAGATTCTCCGGTACAAGTTAAGGCCCATAGTGTCAACAGATCAAGGTGCCACTCAAGATACCAAAATGCCTGTAATCGTAGAGCATATCCAATACGCGGAGAACAATTAGTTGAAGAACGTCAGATATTTCAAATTGTTTTTCACTTGTGCACGAGGGATGAAAAAAGAAATGCACATAGAGATGCTATGGAAGGCTAGCCCAGTGCAGGAGGCTCCTGCCAACTCAGGTTTGACAAGGGTTAGATGTATGCAGCCTTATCCCTACAGTTGCAGAGAAACCCATTCTTGCATTCTGCACATTTATGCCATTTCTAGTATCATATTCAGGAAAACAAGGCAATGCCAGGTGGGAAAAGTATATGGTCATTTACTACGGGACATACTGGCATAACAATTAGAAGAAGTGCAGAATCAACAGGGTATCATATTTTCCTGTTTTCTCTTCCTGTGTTTCTTTTAGCTTTTCCTTTCTTAATTCCTCTTTTGGCGAGCGATGAGCCTAATGAAACACCATACCCATTTTAAGACCTTGCGTTGACCAGTTACTGCATTGCTAAAATTGCATGCTTTTCTAACTGATTTTCTGATGTCCCCGCTTAGCTGGGTGAGTGATTTCTAACTTCATCTCGGGAAGCATAAAGTTTAAGATTAGGGCATATCTATGTGAACCCAAAGTCGCACACAGACACTTTATAGATAATGGCAGCACACTTCAAAACACGTGATCCAATACCCAAAAAGGATAACGTCTCTGATACTTCAAAGTACCTTAAGAAAAATCATGTACTAACTCACTTGATCTGCCAGACAGCCTGCTAAGATCTTCAGACGGTCCTCAAAGACGTTAATTTCACCACGTACATATACCCGCAACAACAGTGCAACAGCATTTAAATATACCTGGATGACGATAAGTAAGAAGTTGGCAGCATATTGAGATGAAGTCAAGAAGAATAGAACACCACATAACATACTTCTCCCTTTATAGCATCACTTCTTTCCAACTCCTTCCAAATATGCTGATCATAGACCTGTCGGACCTTTTCAACGGAAGAATGACCCTCCAAGTAACAGAGAGCAACATGCCACCAATTGTGTGTAATCCTGAACATTAAATTTTCTTATAGCCATGATGATATTACTGTTTAAGATATGTTACCGGTTACCATCAGACCTAAATGCTTACATGAAGGATGACAAAGAACCCCATGACTGCGAGCACTCTTGCATGAACTCCACTGCTTCCTTGAATCGACACTCATATTGAAATACATGGCACAGCTGCAAGAGAATCTTTACATCATGACAACAACCGACATGATTGAAATATCGGGGGTAGATATAATATGACAAGATTTTTGCTTTTGAAACATGTGCCGGTTTCAGTAAGGCATGAATCAGAAAATGCTTGTATTTCTGATTTTACTTTCATAGAATTCAAGTCTTCAAATTCATGAGCACTGGATGCTATGGTTGAGTACATAGAGCTTTACGTGTGCAATGGACAGCATCCTTAAAGTTACTAAAACAGCTTTATTCCTACTATAAATCGAAAGATTGATAAAAGCATGATAAGATCACATTATTTGACTCACGGCATGTTGCACCCAAGGATCTTCCTTGTTGATCTCATATCCTAGCCGTGCAGCTTTCTCTGCATCAGCCATTCTGCCAAGCTCTAACAACGGAAACGCAAGCAGGCCATAAATGTAATTTTCATTTTCATTCATGGGTAGAACCTATTTGATTTATATAGCAAATGAACTCTCATCAATATGGAAGAACTGGAGCTTCTCTGGGTAACCGAAACAGAAGATGTCAACCAAAACGCTTATTCACTTCGTACTAATTGCAGTAACAATACATAAACAATTGAATAGTTCAACTTAGTTAAAGACAGTGAAGACTCGATTCTGATTTTGGTAGTAAGGAACCTGCTGAACAAGTTCCAAAGATAGATCAGGTCGACCCATGTAGAAGGCTAGCACTTGAGCCCTCTTTAAAGATACCAAATCTTTTGGGAAATGCTTCAATAGCTGCAAGAGGCGGACAATGTCAGACGAATGTTGTGCAAACGCTAAAAAGAAATACCAAGGCACTGAATGAAATAAAGCATAAGCGAAAATATCTGTAGACAAACACCTAAAAAGATTTAGTGTTTCTTTTGCTTCTCTCGGAAATTGTTTAGAACAGTATATAGACTACACAACGAGAAACAAAGTAAAGAGATAGAATGACAGATACCATGTAATCATATTTGTAGAATAAGAGTCAAATCCCATTTAGTTTTTTTTACATAGATCAAATACTGTAGCAAGTATTATGAATTTCATGGTATTCTGTATCAGATAGTCCATGGCGTCTCTTATTTACTCGTGGTCATGGCCAGATAATATCAGACCGTTCATTTCAATAAGCAACTGAACTTTTCTGCCAAAACATGGAAATTTTAGTACCAAACTCGATATTATTAGTTTACTCCATATGCCAAGGAATTCCATTTACGGAACACTATGTTCACCAATAAGCATTACCATGTGACTAAATAGCTTTACTACTAGTTAGTTGAGCAACATAGTGAATGTTGGGAAGACAAATTATCAAGCAAAAGAGAAATATAAAGAAGACAAACCCACCTTAAAGTGTGATTCAATGGTAACATCATCATCTCTTTCCGGCGAAATCAAACAATTAATGGCATCAAAAACCGCTCTTTCGTAAGAGGTAGCATGTTCCTAGAAAATGATAATTACAGTCAATCCTCGAACAAAAAAGTTCAAAGACACTTTCCCCTTTCTGGGTATTAACAGGCTAAACCTGGGAGAAAGAGAGATTATTACGAGCAGAGACTTGGCAGCTCGGAGGTGGAAAGGAGCACGGCAAGGATCAGAAGAACACAAGAATTGACAAACCAGCATGTTGGCTAAAACGCAGTTTGGGTCATGAATTGGAGCTTCTAGTATCACTGATCTCCTTCTCCCATAGCTTAGCACCTTCATTCCATTAGCTTATCTCAAAAACTAACAACAATACACAAATACCCACGTGTAAAGTCTCTCTGTCTAATTAATGAAGAAAGGAAGAACCTGTTCATAGTAGGCGTTGATTGATGAGATGCAGGCATCTGAAGTGGTTTTCACCTCGTATCCCCATTTGTCGAGCTTCACTCTTCCTGCTGCCTCCATTTTACTTCTTCCTCCGTGTGATTTCTCTCCCTGAACAGTGGCGATTGTGCTCTGTGTACTACAGATTTATAAGGCGGTCCCGAGAAAAGGACGAAGTCACGCGGGGGGTCCAAAATTAATTTGTCGTTTTTTGGTTGTACAAGATAAGGAAACATATTTTGGCTCTGTGGGTCCCGTATAATTAGTTGTAGTTAAATAGTTTTTTGTGATATTTTTTTTATGTTAAAACGGTTAATATTTTTCACTTTGGGTAAAATACTTTCTGCACTCTTAAACTTTGTCCTAAATTACATACAATTTTGCCTATCTTTTTTTTATTACATTCCGCTCCCTGATTCTCGATTTTTATGGTGATAACGGTTTGACGCAATAAGACATTTTTGCCCTTACAAAATTTGATTGGTCATTTTTTTTCCTCTTCTTCTCCCTATTTCTACCGGGTCTTGAACCCTTGACCTTGGGCCATAGCAACACTTTGTAACCCACCAAGGAGCAAGGTATCCAGGTTTTGTGATTGGTGGTCGTGGGTGTGATAGGATGGCCGTGGGTGGGCTGAATTTAGATGTAGATGGGCCAACTTTGTTGGGCCATAGCAGGGCAATATGGTGGCCATTGGTGGGTCTGTTGATTATAAACGGTATGCGTGGGTGGTCGTGGGTGGCCCTTGGGTTTTGTGATCTGTGGTCGTTGGTGGTTGTTGGTGTGTCGCAATGGCCGTGGGTGGGCCAAATTTATATGTGGGTTGCATCGGCGGTGGTGGGTAGCGGCTGGGCAGTGTGGTCTCCACTACCCATCTCTTTCTCTCTTTCTCACTCACACACAAACATTCATCACACTGATCGCGCGACCACCTACAGCCGTACACCACACCACCACACATATCATACAGATCGGCGACCATAATGATTTGGTGGTCTGGTGATGGGTTTTAGTGGCTGTTGGTGGGGTTATTAGGGATGCCACATGGTGCTGTCGGATGGGGCGTTGCCGGCAGTGTTGCAGGATGATGTTGCCAGTGGTGGCCCATGGTGGTTTGTGGTGGTGGCCTATCAGTAGGTGGTGGCGCAAGGTAGTGTGATGGCCGTTGGTGGGTCACGATTGGTCGAGGGTGTTGTTGATGTAGGCTTGGTGGCTGTGGTGCTAATTCCGGTGGGATTGGATGTTGTTAGCAGTAATGTTGTTGTACAACATGCATTGTTGGTTGTACAATTTAAATTCTCAAATATTATTTGGATGTTTAAAAACCTAGAAAGACAAACTTGGTTTTGTCTCAATAAAGGAAGGGTAGTTTGGGTATTAAAAAAGCAAAAATAGTTTATCAAAGAGTCTCCAAACGGAGTCAGGTTTTCCCGTAAGATTTGTGTAGCCCCATGAAATGTGGGTACAAACCTCAGGGAGCGGAGTACAATAAAAAAAGATAGGCGGAGTTGTGTATATTTTAGAATAAACCTCAGGAATGTCGTGTTTTAATTTACCCTATCACTTAATGTATTATCAAAGTTGTTGATAAACATATTTAGTAAATATTACTCTGCAATTCTTATTATGGAGTATATGAGAGGTTATAGACATCTTTCTAACCACGAGCACTGGCCGAAATCTATGCGAGCAACTATATAGTGTCGTTTTCTCTTTTTTGAGCGAGGATATGAAAATAATTTAATAGTTTCATTTTGTGTGAACAAATAAAAAGGCGTATTTTTTAGTGTGTATCAAATCAAAATAGTGCTTAAATGAAAAATGATAAAGAAAAATACGGTCACTTTTCTGAAATGAATCAACTTGTAAAGTTGTTACCACAATAACGAGTGAAGTCAACATTTAACTACACAAAATCCATCCTAAAATTACGTAAAAAACCAAACGGAGGAAAGTATAATAAAACAAAGAAAATGATATTGCATCGTGGTTGAGCGGGGAAAAGTCCTATAGAACGACAATAATAATGCCTCCATTTGACAACACTTTCAGTTTTGGTTTTCTGTTTTCAAAAAAACAAAAATCAAAACCAGTTTAATATATATATATATATATATATATAACAAAAACGAGTGGATGTTTGATAACCCATTTTTTATTTTGAGATTTTTTATTTTGTGTTTGATTATCCAGTTTTTATTTTGAGTTTTTTCTTTGGTGGTGGTTTGTGGTGGCGGTGGTGGGGCATGACAGTGGTCGTCGGGGGTGGCTGTCGGCTGCTGGCAATCGCCGGCAGGCGGTGGACAATGGTGGTGGGCGGTGGCTGCCAGCTGTGAGAGGGTGGTGGTAGTGGTGGTCTCAAAATAAAAACAAAAACTGAAAACCGAAACTCCTTTTTGAAGTTTTTAAAAACAACCTTGATTTAAAACCTGATTTTTTAAACTGAAGAAAAAAAAAAACAAAAATTGATTGCCAAACGCATTTAATTTTTTCAGTTTACAAAACTGAAAAAAATTCTGTCAAACGGGACCTTAGTCAAGGATTTGCATTAAAGACGAGCCGCGCCTAACATGCCTATTACATTTAGCTAGAACTATGTCTTCATATTTGCACATGCTTGTTTTTTTTTTTTCTTGACACACCTAATTTAGTTTTTTGAAACTACTGAATTTTTTGGCATTTGTTTCTTTCTGTAAATTTTCATTTTAGTTAAATTTTTGGCATTTGTTTAGAGAGGTTATTTCTTTCGATAATGATGACATATATTGGACAACATTTAGGCACCTGATAGTTATCTTTACATTTGTCACAAATGTAAAAGAAACTCATATTTTTGAGAGAGCATTAAAATATTACTCCATAACTAGCACTAACTTGGCCTCCGGTATCCTGAAAACTTTGGTTTATTAGGACATCTATTGTCCGATAAATCTAAGAAGCATAAAATTTAATCATAGTAGGGTATCTACTCACAAGGTATTATTCCTGCCTCCTAGTCTACAAGTGGCCGAAATGGAATATATTCCACTAGGGCACAAGGTTGAAGTTGCTCAAACATCCAAAGATTAAAGAAGTGAAAAAGAAGTTCACTTTAATGAAGACGATAAGCATATTTGTGATCTGAACAAGAATGTGCATCAAGAGTTCAAAACTTGCCACATAAGGTGGTGACTTTGTTAGTAATGTCTCGCGCCTAAATGGGTCCTTACATCTAAGAATCCTCTTGAGCATATTTTTAAGTTGAACTCTAGACTTTTTGAATCTAGATACTCAGGTCAAATTATGAGATCTCCTATTATTTCACGCTGTAAGTGAAGATGAGTGTGAATATCTCAATCTTACCTTCATTATGAGGAATGAGATCAAGTCTTACACCCAATATGCTTCTTTTTTTCTTGAGCATATTTTCGTTTTTTTTTTCCAAATATTATATTCAAGGGATAACTAGCGAATGATTTATGTACTATACACGGTGTGTGATTTCCCCCCTACAATTATAGAAATTGGGCACCTTAGACGGAAACCATTAAATTTAACAGTGCGTGGTTAACACGCGTATTGACTAACTATTTTTTTTATAAATACAATTTTGCTCGATCTTTTAGGGGTAATTAATTCATGACCCCTCTACTAAATACGGTGTGCAATTTCGCCCCCTCTACTTCAAACTTAACCACTAACCTCCCCTTACGAAAATATGGCACTTTAGACGGGTCTGTTATGAATAGTGTGAAATGACCAAAATACCCTTATAATCTTACCCTATTTAAGTTCAATACCATTCTTACAACTTCTTTTTCTCTCCTCTCAGACTTTTTACTCAATCCCACATAGACGCACTCCACGCACACCCAGCACACACACAAAACCCACACATAGACGCGCACCCACTATAAACATACACACACGCTGCTCGCATGCGATTATAGCGGCAACATCATCGGGAATCTGGTGTAGCCCCAGCGGCGTGTAGCCGGTCATGGGATGCTACTTGGCGCGATGTTGCGGATTGGGATGGCGCGACGACGAAGGTTAGACCTGCGATTTGGGGATGTGGTCGTCGATCGTGGTGGCACGGATCTGGATGGATGTGCTGCAATTAGACGCCGATAGCGTGCATATGTGGGGATTGTTGCTACTGGTGTTGATTGCGCCGGTCAGTTGGTGGCCGATGAAGAAGCCCCATTGGCTTGCAGATGCAAGGCGATGGGAAGTGGCGACGAGGAAGTAACTCGCGACGATGTGTAGCCGAACAATATAAATTAAAGTTTGGGGAGTTGGCCGGAGTGGTGCCAATCATGGTGGTTACTGCAACACTAATTCATGGTAGCTGTTGCGCCGGCGATGATATACCAGCAATGATCGTGGTTCCTTTTTTGTTGTTGTTGTTGTTGTTGTTGTAACTCCTTGGTGGTCGGAGAAAAAGACCGGTGGTTGTGGTCAGTGAATGCGCCGATTGTGGCGGGGCTGACCAGAGGAGGAGGTGCAGATTGGGAAAATCCCTTGTTTGCGGTGAATCTAGTAGCGCAGAAGGGCGTAGGGGACTAGTCTAATAGGTGTGGGGGGAAGGAAGGAGGGAGGGGCATGGGCAAAATTGTCATTTAAATTTAACAGTTTTCATCTAAGGTGCCCAATTTTTGTAAGTGGGGGGGGGGGGGGGGGGGAGATTGCACACCGTGTATAGTACAGGGGGTCATTAGCTAATAAGAAAATAATGGTATTTTGGTCATTTCATGCTATTCATAACGGACCCGTCTAAGGTGCCCATTTTCTGTAACTGTAGGGGGTTTAGTGCTTAAATTTGAAGTGGAGGGGGGCAAATCATACAAAGTGTAAAGTAGATGGGGTCATTCGCTATTTAATCCTATATTCAAAGTCACTGGTCATTTTCTTAGAAAAAATGGAGTTCTCCACCACCCATATAGCTGTCCACCTGTGAAAGTGGACGACACAGTTCACTTTTATATTTACTCTAACTTTCTTGACCGCCACTCTTTGTAGCGGTTAAGAATTACGTCCAAAATGTCCCTCGTGCGCTTTTCAAGACTCTCTCGCACACTTCCCAATACAACAATATCTGTCTGACCGCTACAAAGTGTAGCAGTTAAGGAGATTTTTCTATTTCTATGTTCCTTTGTGTGTCCAGCCAACACCATAACCGTGACAGACGGCCACCAGCCAGCACACCAGCAACTCACCATGGCCAAACACCATAGCCAAACATCAAATACTAACAGTGTATTGGATCTAAAAAGGTTCATATAATCAAATGAAAAGATGAAAATAATTTGAAGATGAATTGGTAAAAAAAACTTTAATCAATTGGAAAAATAAGATCCCATCACAGTTCAAGCATTGGCGGGCATTTTCCCAATCAATCACAATACCACGGTCACAGTGCACCCACCACTGTCGACCATCAATGCCCACCACCGAACCCATAACCACCCAATCACAGTCACAATACATCCATCGTACCCACCTTGTCCACAACCACCGCATACCCATCGACCAACACCACGGCGACCACCAAACAACCCACCATCAACACCACCTCAACCCGCACCCACCTACCAACCCAACTGCCACTTCTATACAGGTGGACGGTTAGATGGGTGGTGGAGAAATAGCTCCACCGGTTTTTGTGTGTGTGTGTATTAATGTCAAGGTTGAAATCGGCAAAAGAGAAAGTCAGGACTAATGCATCACCCATCGCCCATTACTTAATTTCATTAGAAAGTACCAATACCAATAGACTACTACAATTTTGTAACCAATCCACTGCCCCTGTACGATCTATCTTATTACTACCTGCAAGAATGCCAGAGGAATGACAGCCATAAACAATACAACCCCAAAAAACATAAAAAAAAATAATAGGCATTTTACTTGGAAGAAGCTTTTAGCCTGGCCTGAAACTCCTTATAATGCTCTACAAGCTTCTCGGGCTCTACCAAGACATCCTTAACAGCAACATTTGAAGAGAACCTCGCAGCCCATTCTGCTAGCCTGGGCGTTTTGGTTTCATCAAGCAGCTTCACGTTGGCAAGTTTCTCCACTGCCCCCAGCCAGCCCAAGAAGCATCCCAAAGCAATGTCAAGGTAGCCAATGTCATCCCCACCAAAGTAAGCCTTCCCTTTGCTACACTTCACAAATGTCTCCTCCAGCAGCACCAGCCCTTCAACTATTCGCTCTGCCAGTGCTCTTGCCTCCTCTCCTTTCACCGTTCTGAGCTCCCTCACCAATGGAAACCACTGCAACAATAGTGTGTTGTTACTCAGATGCAAAAACTTGAACAAAAGTAACCCATGTATACCTAAATTTGAGTCTTTTTCTATCTTAAGCCGCGAGTTAGAAGCTAACAAAATTTTACATAGTACAACCAAGTTTGCACATTGATGTGGTAGCTCACTGCTGGTTTTGTGAACGGTGCATCAAATACTTAGCAGGAAATCAGTTGGCTAACCACAGAAATGTTC
This sequence comes from Escallonia herrerae, assembly GCA_033070095.1. Classification (NCBI taxonomy): domain Eukaryota; kingdom Viridiplantae; phylum Streptophyta; class Magnoliopsida; order Escalloniales; family Escalloniaceae; genus Escallonia; species Escallonia herrerae. Next base: position 86,299 of record JAVXUP010000092.1, read on the forward strand.
TCTGGAACAATGCATTGAGATGCTATACATTGCACGTATAATTAAACGTTTCTTTAACGACAGCTTTGTCAAATTGCAGAGGTAAAACAACTTATTATGCACAGTGCATAATTTAGGGCTATAAAGAACAATTCTATGGCCGGCACATGATTGCTCTCTCTCAATACTGTTTTTGTCTCTATAGTATGTAGTTTGTAGATCCGCTTGGAATGACTATTCTGTCTAATTAAATGCTAAAGCAAGTGAAGGCAGACTAGTTGACAACCCAAATAAGGGTAAACGAAAAGAATATAGTTAGTTTTTTTTCTTCTTTTGCAGAGGATATTCAAGAATTCGAAATAAAAAGGATAGCTTTCAAATGAAGCATCCATTGAATTCAAAACAATATAAGAACAAAGCTAACTCTAACCAAAAAGAGATGACCAAATTGGCAAACATCCTTCCCAATTTCAATCATCTCCACAACCATATACATGCAATCACAGATCAGTTCTGCCACTACTAACACTATAATGTGACAACTATTTGTACCCCCAAAGCATAATTGCCGCTGTAAGGTAGTTATTGAACGAATAAGTTATTTCCACCTCTTTATCACCCCCTTTTGTCACTAAAAAGGAATTTTGGCGACAATTGTTTGCCACAAAAGAGGGTGAATTAGCGTACCTTTTCGTCAATGTAAGCTGCCCAAAATCGGGCCACGGCACGGTCATAGGGATCAGATGGCAGGATGGAGGGACCATCAGCCCAGACCTCATCTACGTACTGGATGATGACAAGGGTCTCGCAGATGGTCCTGTCGCCATGGAAGAAAACCGGGATCTTCTTGTAAACCGGGTTTGATTTCAGGAGGAGCTCACTTTTGGGAAGGTAGCTCTCCACGATGAACTCATAGTCAATGGACTTGACATTGAGGGCGATCTGAACCCGGTTCACGTATGGGCTTGGCGATGTTCCCAGAAGCTTTACATCAGTTTTAGTCGCCATGGACAATCTTTCTTGAAAACTTGAGTTCCGGGAGGTTAAACGGAGAAGCCGGTAGATAACTGTGTGTCGATGTGATCAGTCAAAGGAGAGAACGGTGACGTAGGGTCTGATGTTAATGAAGGAGGTGGTCAATTTGAAGTGAAATTGCTAATTGTCGCTGAAAGGATAGATTCCTCAATTCCCTTTTGGTGACGAATTTAACTTGAATAGAATAGTAGAGCAATATTAGCACAAAAGAAAAACCAATTAATAATGGATGCGCTAAAATTTTTCATCCTGTTCAATTGACTTATCATCCACTGTTAAAATCTTTCACATTCAAAAACTTATTTAATGACATTTTTCTTGCAACTGCTGTTTATATAATGGAGCTGAGTTTGATTGTTCTTAGTTTTATAGATCAAAACCACCGGATGAGAGTAATAATTGGTAGATAGCCAAATTCATATCTCATGTGCCGTTAATGATGCTTTTATGGTCATATTTTATCCTTTGGCTTTGAAGAGTAGCAAAATAAATATAAATGCATCCATTCATCTTTTTCTTTTTCTCTTTTTCCCATTTTTGAGAGCATTCTCTAGAAAAATATTTCAAATTATATCCAAAAGCATATTTATGTAATCTCTTATTGACCGTTGACTTTTAAAGTAAGTGGGAGACAAATTTGAAGGACAACACTTGAAATTATCTTGCTACTTAGATGTTAAATAATTATACCGTGTGTATCTCCTTAGAATTGAAGATTTTTCATTTAACTTCGTAATCATTTGCCAATGCTGGGTAGGAGAGCTTATTTTTTCTAGTCTAAGCGATAATTTTTTACCAGTTGCCAATGATTGCTACTCAGACAATTTTAGCGGATGACAAGTGGTGGTGAAGGTGATGGCTGGCAGTGGCGGATGGTGAAACGTGGTGGCTGGTCGCTAGTCTTCAGGTTTTATGACTTAGGCTAATTAAAATTGTAGGTTATCAATTGTATAGTTAGTTAGGCACCCATTTAAATCCTTGGGGTTATTGTACTTCATATTTATTGACCCATCAAGATTCACTTATGTAATGAATGAGTTTGGGTGGCTTTTAAGTGGATGGATTTTGGCAAATAAATGAGTTACGGTTGTACAATACTTATGAACACAATCAATGAGTCATCTAAAAGCCAAATTACAATCATGGTTTGCAAGTAACCATCTGCCAATAGAATCAGAACATTTACCCCCACACTGCTTTAGCAACTTTGTTTAAGATGATAATAATGGAGACTAAAAGAGCCAATCAAAGGCATGTTAACTTGAAGGAGCTCCGAGTGGGCTCGGTACCTCTCAACGAACTCTAACAACTCCTCAGGTCGGGGCATGACATTCTTAACCATCTCATTCTCATAAAACCTCGCGGCCCGTTCTGCCAGCCCTGGCGTTTTGGACTTGTCAAGGAGCTTCACATCTGCCATGATCTCTTCTGCTCTCAATCACCCCAGGAAGCAGCCAATATCAATATCAAGGTACCCAATGCTGTCACCACCAAAATAGGCCTTGCATTTGCTGGCTTTGACGAACACTTCCTCCAGCAACACCAACCCTTCAACAATTTGTTGTGCCAAAGCTGTTTTTGCCTCCTCTGTTGTCGCCATTCTGAGCTTTACCAGCAATGGGAACCACTACAAATTCAAGAAGAACAATGATTGGAAACCAACAATACACGGGAATGAACGTAATTGGCAGACTTGAGATTGGCTCGAGTTAAATGTTTGGAAACTTAACGCTCCCTCGTAGGCTCAACTAACTGATCTCTTGAGCTCGATACTTAAAGCTCGTTTAGGAATGTATTATGACTTTTTTTTATAAGAAAGCTTGTCCTCACAAAGTTAATGAGCTCGTGTCGAAGTTAATGAGCTCGGTCCCCGACACGAGCTCATTCATCAACTGTGTTAGAGCTCGTTGGAGTTACAGGTTAACTCATTCAGCTCATTATGTTTCGCTCGAGCTCAGCTCGACTCAGCTCATTTATTGCCCAAATTAGAAACGCTTCACATAGGTGGAGAACAGTATCCATGCACTTGCATTTCACGAAAATGATGAATATGTATATCAAGGAACATGAACCATCAGTTTATCAAATATTTGGTGGTTTGACACCAATCACTATAGGAACAATGGTGCAATTTGAAGAAATTTAACCCAGTGAACAATATAAGCTGGCAGATATAAAATGAGACTAAAGTGAGAAGGAGGTATATGATCTCCTGGAAGTAGATCTTTTTTTAATTCGCCTTTCAAACTGTTAGTGTTTTCCAAAATATTGTGTCAATTTTGGTTCATTGCCAATTTTTTTTTCAGTCACGAAGCCATACCATAGAACTACCAACACAAACACACTTTAAGGAATTATGTCTGATGTCCACGTTCTTGACGTCCTCCTGTCACAGCTTAGATGCTATCTAAATCCGTTGCAATTAGCTCTAAATATTACGGGATTCGTGACTAAAGGCCACAAATCACATTATAGCTACAATTGACAGAGCAGTTTCTTTCTTGAAGAAATTTTAGACCAATCTCACAAAAACATGATGATCATCTTTCACAAGAAACAAGATGGATACAATTTAGATAAGGGTCAGCTAATAGATTCTGAATTCATACACAGAATAAAGATGGAAAGGAAAAGGGAAAAAAACGTCAGTTTGAAGAAGCTTTGGCAGCTTTGGCTTGATACTCCCTAAGAATCTCTATAAGCGTCTCAGGCGGCAGCAAGACATCCTTAACAGCATCATCAAGAGAAAACCTCACGGCCCATTCTGCCAGCCCAGGGGTTTTGGTTTCGTCGAGCAGCTTTACATCCGCCAGTATTTCTCCTGCTCTCAGCCAGCCCAAGAAGCATCCTAGAGCGATGTCAACGTAGCCAATGCTATCTCCGCCGAAGTATGCCTTACCTTTGCTACACTTGACAAACGCCTCCTCGATCAAAGCCATACCGGCAACCATTTGCTCCAACGCCGCTGCCTTTGCCTCCTCCCCTTGTGCAGTTCTTAGGCATCTCAACATTGGAAACCACTGCATGCAATTGTTTGACATTGTGTTGAAATAATAATAATCTTGATTTTTTTAGTCACATGTTACTAATTAAGTTAGTGTGTTGATGGCATGTTAGTGGTCATTAGTCATGTGTTAATGGGTGTTACTAATATGTTAGTGGGGTGTTAATAATATGTTAGTGGTGCATATGTTACAAATGCATTACTTGCATGATTATGAAGATGAGTAGTGGTCTAGTAATTATGTAGATAGTGGGGTGAGTGGTATGATTATTGTAAGTTTGGGAGTTACTTTTAGGCATTATATAAACTCATGTACCTCATCCATTTTGATTAAGTGGAATGAAAGTATTCTCTCAAAATCTCTAAATTGCCTCCTCATATATTTGTGAGTGTGAGTTTGAGTGCAACAAAGTGTAAGCTTGAGTGACCATTTATTTACAACCAAGTGGTATCAGAGCACCAGGTTAGTGGTGCTCAAGTTAGTGAGAGAGAGAGAAAGATGGCAAACAATATGGTTCCATTTCAAATCCCGCGATTCACCAAAGACAACTATGAAAATTGGTGTATTCGCATGAAGGCGATTCTTGGATCGCAAGATGTGTGGGAGGTGGTAGACAAAGGCTTTACCGAGCCTCAAAGTGAAGCTACACTCAGTGCTACCCAAAAGGAGGCCTTACAAGCCACTAGAAGGAAGGATCAAAAGGCTCTTGCAATCATCCATCAAAGCTTGGATGATGCGATGTTGCAAAAGGTTGCAAGTGCAACTACTTCCAAGAATGCTTGGGAGATTCTCCAAACTTCTCATGGTGGAGTGGAGAAAGTGAAGAAGGTTCGTCTCCAAACGCTAAGAGGCGAGTTTGAAGCCTAACGCATGAAAGAATCCGAATTAGTTTCGGACTACTTTTCAAGAGTTTTGGTTATTGTTAACCAAATGAAGAGAAATGACGACGATTTGAATGACGCACGAGTGGTGGAAAAAATCCTCCGTTCACTAGATCCCAAGTTTGACTACATTGTTGTAGCCATTGAAGAGTCTAAGGATGTAGACTCCTTGAGTGTTGATGAACTCATGGGATCGTTGCAAGCTCATGAAGAAAGACTAAACAAGAAGAAAGAAGAGTCTTTGGAGCATGTGCTACAAACAAAGCTTTCTTTGAAGGAGAGAGAAAGAAAGCAAGAAGGAGCCCAAAAAGGTCAAGGAAGTGGACGTGGAGGTGGACGTGGTCGAGGTTGTGGCCAAGGAAAAGGAAGAGGAGAAGGAAGCAATGCTCGCTCCCACAACAAAGAAGGACGATACCAAACCTCAAATCAAGTAAGAGGTCGTGGTAGAGGAAACTATTCCAGAAAAAGGTATGACAAATCTCAAGTTAAGTGTTACAATTGTAACAATTTTGATCATTATGCTTCGGAATGTGGATATGATGCTAATGACATTGAGGAGGAAGCTAATTATGTTGAAAGTAGCGAAAATTGCAAAAACGAAGAAATAGAGCATACTTTACTGTTGGCGTACAAGGGACAAGAAAGTGGCGAGAAGAATTTGTGGTATCTTGACACCGGTGCTAGCAACCATATGTACCGAAACAAGAGTATGTTTGTGGAGATCGATGAATCAGTCAATGGCAAAGTTACTTTTGGCGACTCATCTCAAATTCCGGTGAAAGGAAAATGTAACATTTTGATTCGTTTGAAGAGTGGTGAGCATCAATTCATTTCAAATGTCTACTATGTGCCTCATATGAAGAATAATATTTTGAGCTTGGGACAACTCTTAGAAAAAGGCTATGAAATTGTTATGAAAAATTATAGTCTTTTCATGAAAGACCCGTTTGGAAATTTGGTTGCTAATGTTCCTATGACAAGAAACCGGATGTTTTTGCTAAATATTCAGAATGATGTTGCTAAATGTTTGAAGAGTTGTGTTAGAGATTCATCGTGGCTTTGGCATCTAAGGCTCGGGCACTTGCATTTTGGAGGACTAAATTTGTTGTCTAGAAAGGAGATGGTAAAAGGATTGTCTCACATTAGTCACCCGAATCAGCTTTGTGAGGGGTGCATTTTTGGCAAACAATTCCGGAAAAGTTTTCCAAAGGAAGCTAACTCAAGAGCCATGGAGCCGCTTCAACTTGTTCACTCGGATGTTTGCGGGCCAATTAATCCACCGTCACTTGGTAAGAACAAATATTTTCTTTTGTTCATTGATGACTTTAGCTGCAAGACTTGAGTTTATTTTCTTAAAGAAAAATCGGAGGTATTTGATGTTTTCAAGAAGTTTAAGGCTCTTGTTGAAAGAGAAAGTGGTTATGATGCGAAGGCTATAAGATCTGACAGAGGAGGCGAATTCACATCAAATGCTTTTAAAAAGTATTGTGAGGAAAATGGAATTCACCATCCTTTAACAGTTCCAAGGTCTCCACAACAAAATGGCGTCGCCGAGAGGAAGAATAGAACCATTCTTAATATGGCCCGGAGTCTATTGAAGACCAAAAGAATGCCCAAGGAGTTTTGGGCAGAAGCCGTTGATTGTGCGGTCTACTTGTTGAACCGTTGTCCCTCTAGAAGCGTTCAAGGTGAGACACCACAAGAAGCATGGCATGGAAGGAAGCCAAGTGTCTCTCATTTGCGAGTTTTTGGTAGCATTGCTTATACGCATGTGCCAGATGTGAAGCGGTCCAAGACTGATGACAAAAGTGAGAAGTATGTTTTCATCGGCTATGACTCGAGGTCCAAAGGCTACAAGCTCTATAACCCAAGCAATGGCAAGATTGTTGTTAGCAGAGATGTTGTATTTGATGAAGAAAGTGCATGGGAATGGAACATTCCACAAGAAAGTTACAATACTTTTCCTTTTCTTGATGTGGAGGAGCAAGAAGATGATGACATGGAAAGGGACAGTTCTCCTCCATCATCTCCTGAAGTATCCACACAAGAGCAAGCTTCACCTACTTCAAGTGAAAGTCCACCACGTCGCACAAGGAGCCTCCGCGACATATATGAAGAAAAGGAAGAGGTAACTCAAAGAATTGGTGGTTTGACTCTTTTTTGTCTTTTTGGTGATAGTGAACCTTTGAGCTTTGAGGAAGCAATCAAAGAAAAGAAATGGAGAAATGCGATGGATGAAGAAATTCAATCCATAGGGAAGAACAACACCTGGGAGCTGACCACACTTTCAAAAGATCAAAAAGCAATTGGAGTCAAATGGGTGTATAAAGCCAAGAAGAATGCAGTAGGTGAAATAGAAAGGTACAAAGCAAGGTTGGTTGCGAAAGGCTATAACCAATGGCATGGCGTTGACTATGATGAGGTATTTGCACCCGTTGCCCGTTTAGATACTATTAGATTAATAATTTCTTTGGCGGCACAAAATGGTTGGAAAATCCATCAAATGGATGTTAAATCGGCATTCTTAAATGGCTTTCTTGAAGAGGAGGTGTACGTTGAGCAACCCATGGGCTTTGTCATGAAAGGGCAAGAAGACAGAGTTCTTAAGTTGAAGAAAGCATTATACGGGTTAAAGCAAGCACCGAGAGCTTGGAATAGTAGACTTGACAAGTATTTCCAAGCAAATGACTTCTCCAAGTGTCCTCACGAGCATGCTCTTTACGCAAAAATGAATGGTGATGGAGATATGTTACTTGTTTGCTTGTATGTAGATGACTTGATTTTTATAGGGAATAACCCAAGCATGTTTAAGGAGTTCAAGAATGCAATGGCTCAAGAGTTTGAGATGACGGACATTGACCTCATGTCCTACTACCTTGGCATTGAAGTGAAGCAACGAGATAATGACATTTTTATTTCCCAAGAAGGGTATGCAAAAGAAATTCTGAAGAAGTTCAAGATGGATGATGCCAATCCCGTGAGTACCCCCGTGAAGTGTGGAGTCAAGTTGTCAAAGAAAGATGTTGGAGAGAAGGTAGACCCAACTTTTTTCAAGAGCCTAGTCGGAAGCTTGAGGTACTTGACATGTACAAGATTGGACATTTTGTTTGGAGTTGGGCTTATCAGTCGCTACATGGAAGCTCCTACCGTGACTCATATGAAAGCGGCTAAGAGAATTCTTCGTTACCTCAAAGGTACAATCGAGTTCGGTTTATTTTATTCTCCTTCTAACAACTTCAAGCTTTCGGCTTATTGTGATAGTGATTGGGCCGGAGATTTAGACGATCGGAAGAGTACCACCGGGTTTGTCTTCTATATGGGAGATACGGCATTTACATGGAGCTAAAAAAAGCAACCTATTGTGACGCTTTCTACTTGTGAAGCAGAGTATGTCGCCGCCACATCATGTGTTTGTCAAGCTATCTGGCTTAGATTTTTGTTGAGGGAGCTTCATTTGCCACAAAAAGAGTCAACCGAGATTTTCGTTGACAATAAGTCGGCAATAACATTGGCCAAAAATCCGGTGTTCCACGATCGAAGCAAACATATCAATACAAGGTATCACTACATTAGAGACTGCATTACCGAAAAAGCGGTGGAGCTCAAGTATGTGAAGTCACAAGACCAAGTTGCTGATATTTTTACCAAACCCCTCAAAGTTGAGGCATTACGCAAATTGAGAAGTTTGCTTGGAGTCAAAGATCAAGTTTAAGGGGGAGTGTTGAAATAATAATAATCTTGATCTTTTTAGTCACATGTTACTAATTAAGTTAGTGTGTTGATGGCATGTTAGTGATCATTAGTCATGTGTTAGTGGGTGTTACTAATATGTTAGTGGAGTGTTAATAATATGTTAGTGGTGCATATGTTATAAATGCATTACTTGCATGATTATGAAGATGAGTAGTGGTCTAGTAATTATGTAGATAGTGGGGTGAGTGGTATGATTATTGTAAGTTTGGGAGTTACTTTTAGGCATTATATAAACTCATGTACCTCATTCATTTTGATTAAGTGGAATGAAAGTATTCTCTCAAAATCTCTAAATTGCCTCCTCATATATTTGTGAGTGTGAGTTTGAGTGCAACAAAGTGTAAGCTTGAGTGACCATTTGTTTACAACACATTGTTCAAATTGGACGGCAATACTAGATACTTCACCACAGGACATCTCATACAAAACTTATCATCACAATGAGGTAATAACAGCATTCATAGCCCACGGCAAGCTCTTTTTACTAAGGACACATTCTTCCCAAATTCAAAGCTTAAATTCTTGTGGTCATGCATTTCATTAGCGGCAGATATTACTTAAGTCATTTGAGTCACTTCTTTCGCATGGTCTACTACAATAAGATGTAACCTGCGAATCCCTCAACTACAGAGAGGATCGGATCCACAATTTATTAGGTATCTCCCTAATCATATATGCCTTGCTGAAGCATTTTGAAATATTTTTCTGAACTAAGTGAAGCATACCTTATCATCAATATACGCTGCCCAAAAGAAGGCTATGGCACGATCATAGGGATTGGATGTGAGGAAGGGAGAACAATTAGTCCAGACCTCATCAATGTACTGGACGATGACAAGCGACTCGCAGATGGGCTTCTCGCCATGGAAAAAGACCGGGATTTTCTTGTGAACCGGGTTCGATTTCAGGAGGAGCTCGCTTTTGGGTTGTAGAGTTTCTTGGATGAACTCGTATTCAATGGACTTCAAGTTGAGGGCGATCTGAATCCGGTTCACATACGGGCTTGCATGCGCACCCAGAAGTTTTACATTAGAACTTGTTGCCATAGCCACTTATCAAGGAAGTAGGAATGGTAAAGACAGAGCTGCAGTTTTATACACAATGCCCTTGGTGGCCTTTCCTGGTAGTGAGAGTCTACAAAGGCTGAAAAGAGGTAGCACACATCACTAGATCAGATGAAACAAATTGAAGCTCAGTAATAGATGCCTCCTGTTTACTCACTAAAGCTGACAACTTCCCTGGGTAGGGAGATAACATTCTTTCCAACCCAAGTTTTGTCGAAGTATGACTATCGTGACAATGATTTATCAACAACTGATTTTGTCTCATATATGACTAGTAAAATCCATTGCCTAATTTGATTATTTTTGCTAAGCAGAGGATTGGAATATGGATGGGATCCTTATCCTCGAATTATCAAATATCTTAATTAGGAAGACGAGTTAAATCTTGGCCATACATCTGCGATTATTAGGTCGTTTCAATCTTGTGCCACATCAAAGGTCACGACTATCATGAAGATCATTGCTAAGGTCTTGGTTTACTGCAACACAATTGACAATGTTGTCGATCTTACTTTAGGTCTTACTTGTCGGCTATAGTTTCTTTAGGTGATATTATAGAGCAAAATGTGGTGGAGACAATAACATAAAGTGAAGACAATAACTAAACATAATTTCTCTTTTTCACTTTTAAATGTTTGATTACTAAATCTAAATTGGCCTTTTTAAGCACAACATGCAAGTTTTGTTCATGTTATTTTCTCCTTTGGTACCTTCCCCTTCTCCCTCCTTCACATGCTTGTTGTCTGAAAGTCAACAATAGCCAGCGATGGGAGCTCAAAAACTAAACAACCAAAAGAACCACAAAAAAGAGGAAGGAGAAAAAGAGGACAAGAAAATGGAAAAAAACAAAGGGTTAATTGTATAAAATACTCTTGTGGTTTCTGGTTGTTGCAAAAGACCATATGAGGTTACAAAAGTTGTAAAGACCTCCCTCTAGTGTTTATTTTGTTGCAACTGTTAGAGAAGTCGTCTAATTGACAGGGCGTGATCTTCACTCTCCTGAAAAATGCGTTTATGTAAAAAATTTTTTTACATAAAAAGACTAAAGTACCCTCCCTCCTTTTATCTATCCCATAAAAAGACTAAAGTCCCAATTTCTTCTCAAATTCCACCAAAACCTATCCCATACAAGTGCTCATGAATTTATCTTGAATTGGGAAAAAAGAATTGGTTACTACATGGGTATTTTCTTTTAAATATGTCCAGTAACTTTTTTTTGTAATGCCAAAACAATTCTTAAAAGAACGTATGTAAAACGATTGTAATACTAAAACAATTGTTAAAAGAATGTATGCAAAATGACACTAATAACATTTAGCGACAATGATCGTTGTATAGAGCAAACTGTTGTAGGCTACTTTTACTTTTAATAATGGGTTGACGCTCGAAAAACTTTATTGTTGATGCGCTCTTACATTTTACCATTATCATTCCTTAATGCTAAAAAGGAACTAGAGCAAAAGCGAGAAGCAAAAAAATGTTTTCTTTTTGTGTGTCAATTCTTGTTGTTTTAGTAAGAGACGTGAATATGAGATTTGTCAAAATTGTGCAATCAAAGAAAATCTTGTAAGTATAATTCGAATAGTACACAAATCTCGATCTCAAAATATGTCCCAAGATTACGTTTCTTCGTCCGAATGCCTATAGAAAAATGATTGCTAATTACCCGAAGTGCGAAGCAAAAATATTCTTATAGAGACGTTTCTCAATAATATCACCATGACTCTCAAAGTTTGGGGTGTTTTTATAAATACGTAAAGTTTAAGGACATTTGTGTAATTTTATAAAAAATAATTTAAAAACCTTATTTTATTGTCTTGCCACCTCCTCCTTGTTACAATGACTAAGCTAGTTAAATGTTAAAATATGAGATATGTGGATAATGGATGTCTCGGGTGGAAGATAATGAAATAAAAAAAAGGGAAACCTTTCCCTTTTGGGAAAGAAAGAAGAACCAAGAGGTCCAAGACAGAAAACAAACAGCAAAACCGGACTAGAACCGGGCCAGAATCGGGCTGCAAACTGGGCCAAATTCGGGCTTCTATTCGTGCCGAGCCAGAACCGGGCTTTTTCCAGTATTTCTTGGCTTGGTCCAAGCCCAGGCCCAAAGCCCATTATATTAGGGCCGTCACTGTTCATCGAGGGGGCCGGGCCAGCCCGGGCCAGAAACGGGCCGGGTCGGGCCAGCCCGGGCCAGAAACGGGCCGGGTCGGGCCAGCCCTCTGGCCTCCCGACCCTTTTGACAACTCTATTTGCCAGCAAAAACCCTAGCTGCCACCCTCACCATCACCGCCGCCATCTGCCACCTGCGTCACCCATAATTAGCACCACCACCACCCCAGCCTTGTGTGTCTACGCTGCCGCTAGCCCCGTCACCGTGCACCGCCAGTGTAAGCCTCTTCACAATCCCGCCTCCACCTCCTCATCTACCACCTGTGCCACCCATATCCGGCGCCATCATTTGCCTCATCCAATCCCGCTATCGTCAACTGCTGCACCCAATCCTGTCACCGCTAATAGCCTACCCAATCTTGCCGCCACCATCATCGCTGAATGTCGTAGCTACAATTACCCCTAACTAATCGCTCAAACTTAGATCGAACCCTAATCCCACTGCGGCCACCAATAATTCAAACCTTAATGTGCAATTGAAACCCTAGATCCGAGTTTGTGCAATTCGGGAAAATCATCAACATATAAGCCGTCGCCAGCCCCATCAATCCCAACTTGCACCATCGCCAGCCTCGCCATCAAGCCCAGCCATTTGCCGCCGCCACTAGCCATAAACACCCACCACAAGCCTAGCCTTGTCCACCAACACCAACACCATTCAAAGAAAGAAAGAAAAAAAAACCCTAGATCTACAATTAGGTGAATGAGTTTATTAGGATTTGGAAGTAAAAAAAAAACCCTAGATCTTCTGAATCTTCTAACGTCTTCTGATTGAGATGAACCCAAGTGGGGTTGGGTTTACCACCAATTTTTTATGCCTTTAGAAGTCACACATTAGAAACAAAAAAGTGATGCATTCTAATTTACATAAAGGGACGATTTAGACATTTTTACCATTATGTTATGAAAATTTTACGGTACAACACTTTTGTAATTTCATGTCTTTATGCAACTTTTGTAATTCTAGGTCGCTTTTCGCAACTACCCCAAATTACAAAGGTGCAATTAACCAAAAAACAAAGTGACCTTCTTTCACCTCTTCCTGAGTCTGACGTGCCAACCAACATGAACTAAGCTTCTGTCCTGAATAGCTTAAGAAGCTCAATAAGCTTTTTGGGCTCAAGAATAACATCCTTAACGGCATCATCTGAACAGAACCTCGCAGCCCACGCTAAAAGCCTCGGTGTCTTGGTTTCGTTAAGTAGCTTAGTGTTGCGGAGTTTCTCGACCACCCTAAGCCACCCCAAGCAGGACCCTAGAGCAATATCAAGGAACCCAATGCTATCCCCACCAAAGTAAGCCTTCCCTTTGCTACACTTGACAAACAACTCCTCCAATAACACCAATCCTTCACCCATTTTCTCCATCACAGCTGCCTTTGCTTCCTCTCCTTGCGCCCTTTTTAGCTCCCCTGTTAATGGATACCACTGCAACAATATCAACATACAATTGCAGGAGTGTTAACACCATCTGGGCAACTCGGGTGCATTTCAATCTGTTCATGCACTTGTCATAAATGTCATATGGGTCTAACTATACCAGAATTTTATCTTATCATAGGTCTGTCATGTGCATAATTTAATACACTGTGGCCCGATTGATTATGTGGCGCCTCTAATATAAGTTGGACCGCTTATTGTAGCTCATATATGATTTGAGCAAGTCTAGATTTTTTATGAGATATAGGATTGTTCAAGAGACTAAGAGCAATGTGTCAACGATTGCCTCTTATTCTCGTCAAAGTGCAACTCACAAAAACTCAAAAATTAAATTGCCAAAGCTCAAAATGTTCAAGCTTTAGCTGTAGTTGACCCGTTCTATGGAAATAATGTTTATTGAGAATTTTAAGCTGCATCAAGTGTAGCATAAGTTCTTGATTAACAAAGTCACCACAATGGAAGAAGATGAACCATACCGTATCATCGATATAACCTGCCCAGAAGCGGGCAAAGGCACGATCGAATGGATCAGATGGGAGGATGGAGGGACCATTAGTCCAGACCTCATCAATATACTGCACAATGATAAGGGACTCGCAGATAATCCTGTCTTGGTGGAAAAAAACCGGGATCTTTTTGTGAACAGAGTTTGATTTCAGGAGGAGTTCACTTTTGGAACCCCAAGTCTCTTCGAGAAACTTGTAACAAACAGTTTTCAGGTTGAGGGCGATCTGAACCCGGTTTGAAAATGGGCTTGACCGTAAACCAAGAAGAATCACCTCACCTGTTGACATGGCCAACTAGTATATAGACAACAGTTTACTTTGCAATAATTCAGGTGCAAATATGGAGCCTATATAGGGAAATGGCCTTTTTCTTCCATTTTTACAAGACAAAACCTTGTAGACTGCGACCTTTCGTGATTCCCACAAGAATTTAAAGACCAACGATGACTACAAAATAGGTTGCAACTTCACCTAGGATAACCCCCTTCATCATGGACAAACTCTGCTCTATTCGGCTTCTTAGTTTGACTTATTTGTCGTGTCTTTTTCTAGTTCAATCTTGTGTGCACAAAAGAAAATTGAGAAGAGGAAGGAGAACTTTTTGATGAGAAAAGCAAGTTGTTAATCGCCTAACTTTGTGCTTCTGCCTTAAAATATGTGCTCCATTATTCATCCTAAAATATGAAAGCTGGAAAATGGCCTAAAGGCCTACATACTCCAATAAATTCTGGTACACAGTGCACTATTATTACTCCGACCGATGCCAAAATATACAATTATACTGTGAATTAAAACAAGATATCTTCGTTCAGGTACCTAAAAAACAAGATATATATGGTCCCTAAAACGTTTAAAACATTTACAATGGCACATGATCAATTAATAACTTAAACAAAGTAAACCAATATCCCAGAAAGGCAGATAGTAGGAAAGATACAAAGTGATCAAAAGGCTGCAAACAGACCCGTTATCTTGCATGATAATATGACAAAAAGCATCATAAGCTGGTTTACTACTTTGCAGCAGCTTTAATTCTGGCTTGAATCATCTTAACAAACTCCACAAGCTTTTCAGGCTCGGGCAAGACATCCTTGACAGCATCATTTGAAGAAAATCTCACAGCCCATCCAGCCAGTTCGGGCATTTTAGCCTCATCAAGCAGCTTCACGTCTGCCACTATCTCTACCATTTTCAGCCAACCTAAAAAGCTTCCGAATGCAATATCAAGGTACCCAATACTGTCCCCACCAAAGTAAGCCTTCCCTTTGCTACATTCTACAAATGCCTCCTCCAACAATGCCAACCCTTCAACTACCTTCTCAACCAGTGCTGCCTTTGCCTCTTCTCCTTGGGCCGATCGCAGCTCTCTCAATGACGGAAACCACTGCATTGATTTGGATTACAAAATTAAGACCCGAGTGCAATATCTAAATGCTCTGCTGACAGAATCTTAAGGAAGTTGAGTGCAATATTTAAATGCTTCCTTTTGTGTTTTCTTTGCTTGCATGTTGTTTGGACCTAAATTCTTAAAGAAAATGATAATCGAACATCACTTACATGCTACTATTGTCACTTTTTTTTTTCTTTCTATTTGGACGGTAAACGTTTCATCAGGTCAGCTTTATTGTCAACTAAGACTGTCCCCTATTCGGACGATCTTAAGGGGACATTCCTGATATGGGTTTTGTGCATTCAGAGAAATGTAATTTCTAAGTAATGGCCCAAAGTTTGAATTCAGGAAGTCAGGGAAGGTAGCAAATCGTATATTGTCACTAAATAAGCAAAACGTGTCAATATATGCTTTACGAGTGTCACTACCGATAATTTTGGTGACAATAGTTCAATTGAAGAAGAAATGCTTATAATTTATTATTCTAAATCTTTTTATTTTTGGTGTCTAAATATGATTCTATAGAGTTGGTGAAGTATACTAGATCCACGATGGGCATAGCTTCAACCATATCATTTTGACAAAGTTACTACTGTTATTTCTTTCTTTTTTCCCCCTTATATCAACACAGAATATTGTGCACAACTTCCTCATTTCAAGTTTTACGACCAAAATTTGGTACAACGATTCTTCAAGAAAAATAACATAGAAGGGAGAATAACATACCTTCTCATCAACGTAAGCAGCCCAAAAGCGGGCTACGGCACGATCGCAGGGATCAGATGGGAGGATGGAGGGACCATTAGTCCACTCCTCGTCGATGTACTGAACGATGACAAGGGACTCGCAGATGGGCTTGTCACAATGGAAAAAGACCGGGATCTTCTTGTGAACAGGGTTGGAGCTAAGTAGGAGCTCGCTTTTGGGGAAGAATTTCTCCTCCATAAACTCGTAGTCAATGGACTTGACGTTGAGGGCCATCTGAACGCGGTTCACATATGGGCTTGACCAATAACCTAGGAGCTTTACATCACTATTTGCCATAATTAATAGCCAAGGGAATATGCTGGACACCAAGCAGTGATGGCTATGTCAAGTTTGGGTGGAGATGAGTTCGAGGGATGAACCACTGCTTAAACTCCTATATATATAGGGGGGGTCAGCATAGCAGGGCACTGTGATGTATGCAGTGATGTACGAGGAGGTCAGTTTGAACCTGAGGAGATGGATTGGCAGATGAGACTTCTCTTACAAGAAAATTTCGAAGAAAGGGGGGAACAATTGACTAGCATATTATATATTCAAAAAAGGTGAAGAAAAACCTTGAAAGATCTCTCTCAGCTGGTCCATGGAGATGGGAACATTCCTTGTTCCATCCTACTTTGATCTGTACGTCAATGGTCAATCCATGAATCGTCGATCATTGCACAAAAAACATAGAGAACTTTACGCCTTCTGAGCAGGAAGATGCCTACGTCATAAACAGATACATAAGTGAAATTTCTTTTGGTACTCTCCGGTTACAGATATGTCTCGGGTTCTTGTATAGAAATAATCAATTATTATTTAACAAATATTTGTTTAGTGATGTTAAGAAAATTGTGATTTGTGATTGATTTTATAAGACCCTGTTTATAAATTCATAAATACCTATTTAGCTAAATTTTTTGAGAGAGACATTGTTCTGTGGTGGGACTGTGGATCACGTTGTTATAAAAATGCCTGATAAAATATCATCGAAAGTGTAAACAAAAATTTCACAAAAAATATATAGCAACAATTTATTACCGCTATACGGGGAGTTCTAGTAGCAGCCAAAATTCCTACATACAAGTGGCAGAGCAAACACTATCTTGCTATTAAAAATAATCGTTCGAGCTCCTTTTAAATATTTGAGCTCCATAAGTGTCGCTAAAGTGATTGTATTGCGACACTTGAGATATCTTCAGTAAGAAAAGTGGAGTTTAAATAACTAAAAGTGAAGCTTAAATTTGATTGTAATTATTAGTCGAGAAATCCAGACAAGACAAGATATCTTCATTTGGTATGTGGCCTGCATCGAAATTTCAAGAATGTGAATAACCAATAAGTTATCTATAAATAAGTACATGAACCAAGCAGCCTAGTGACCAAGACTTTTATTCTCCTGGAATCTTGAGAAGTACTATGTTTCCAGCTATAGATCACAAAAGTGGGAAAGATGCCAAGTATAAATGCCAAATGTAAGAATGGGCTAGTACATGAAAATGGTTAAGCTTAATGACAGATTATGATCTTTCTTGATCAATACTTTGTTCCCCTCCATTCCTAACGATGTAGAAAAGAAAAGTTCAGCAACATTTTGCGAGTTTTGCTAAAACTGCAAAGTGGCAATCTTGTGAAATCCTGAAGTGAAAAGCGGAGCCATCTTGAGCGACCATTTACAATTAATATCTTTTTCTTAGGTGAGCGTCACTCGCTCTTGGGTTGCATAAGAATTCATTATAGAAACTGTAAAAATTTACTCTTGCTACCTAAGTCATGAAAAAAAACATATGAAATATAGTAAAAATTACTAGAAAACGCACATGGATAAGATTTCTGGAAAGCCCCGCTCCTGATTTTATTTGAACTCCAAAGCACACGAACGTTAACAACTAAAACAAGCAGTGGCGGAGCCAATGGGTGGCACCGGTGGGCCGGTGCCCACTTGCTCCTTAAAATTTTTTCCTTCTTATGCAATATGTTTTATCCACAATGATAAAAGTGCCAACCTAAAAATTCTAAAGTTACTTAAAATGAGATTTTTTTAGTTATTTTACATGTTAAAGTATCTAAAAATTTTAGCGAATGTTAAAAGAAATGTCCTTTCAGTCATTTAAACAGCTAAACTTAAACAAATAAACACAAAAAAAAAAAGTTCAAACTCCAAATAAGTTAACACATAAAGTCAACGTATTTAACCTCACAGTTTAGACTTTACAAAACGATAGAGTACACCGCATTTGGGCTCTGACTGCTACACCGCATTCTCTGCCTCTGGCCTCACCTGTTTTCTTCTCCCCCTCCTCTGGCCGATCTACATATGTTGCGTAAGATCCAATAAAGTTGAGCTCCGTTTAGTGGCTTTGGGGTAAAAATTGATTCCCTCGATTGGCATTGTAATGGAAGGAGGTTTTCTATCTTGTTTTTGAGATGCCCGAATCAAGCTGAAGTGCTGCTTGTTGGCTTGTGGCAATTTCACGATGCACTCCTTGTTTGTATTTTAACACCCGAAGGTCATGACAACAATTTTCACGTTGAGATCCGTATTTGGAACTTATAATTTGCATGTTTAACTGTAATAGCAATTGGGCCTTTAACACCCAAATAATTATATGTTGAGCTTCAACCTGAGCTACCTAGACAGAACCAAGAAAATTCGAATTTCACTATTCCATTCGTTTGAAAGTGGACTTAATTCCATAAAAATTTAAACTTTGCTGATGTAAAAGCATGGACAAGCATATTGTGGCACGAGTCTTTGGAATATTCATCTCACTGAATCTTAAAAAAAATCAAGTGCCACCCCGCTCAATGTTTCTGGCTCCACCACTGAAAACAAGTGAACAAAGTTTGAAAAGAAGAAGGAAACCAAAAGAAAGGTACAAAACTAAGCCAAAGTCTGCTCGATTAGCCAAGGTGACATCAATAATATCACAGGCATGTCGATCACTTTGCAACAGCTTGGGGTTTAGCTTGAAGCATCTTGAGAATATCTACAAGCTTCTCAGGCTGTGGCAAGACATCCTTAACAGCGTCATTTAAAGCAAACCTCACGGCCCATTCTGCCAGCTTGGGTGTTTCGGCTTCATCAAGTAGTTTCACGTCCGCTGTCATTTCTTTAACTTTAAGCCAGCCCAAGAAGCACCCCAATGCAATATCAAGGTACCCAATAATACTATCCCCACCAAAATAAGCCTTTCCTTTGCTAGACTTCATAAATGCATCCTCCAATAACAACAATCCTTCAACTATTTCCTTGATCACAGCTGCTTTTGCTTCTTCTCCCTGTTCTGATTTGAGCTCCCTCAGCAACGGGTACCACTGCAGTCATTTATATGGTATCGATTAAGACATGACTGCCACAGTTTGGTAGAAATAATGCTTATAGTAAGTTGTCATTTGTGGTATTTTAATGAAGTTAGGACCACGTATTGTCGTTTTGTTGAGGAAACCAAATGTAAATCATGTTCTAGTACGCTATTTACACACACTCATCAAATTCCAAGTTTCGCTAAAGTTAAACTGTTGTTGCAATATATATTTTTGGGGGCTGCCATTATTAAGTTATATGCTTTTCTGCGCAGTTTACAAAAGTGATATTCATTAATAGCTATAACTTTTGATGATATATTTAGCATTTTTGAGGACCAACTTTCTTATTTGAACTTACCTTACCTAACTCAAAACTTGCAATTTTTTCAAGAGAAAAGCTATTTTCTATGCATATATGCTAATTGACTCTCTTATTTATTTATAAGTAAAAAGTTGTTAGTGTTTATTACCGAATGACTAACGTATAAAGGACTGAAAATAGCATTTAACTTTTCTCAGTTTCAACATGCTTGGAACTACATAATCTGAGACTCAGAACTTGTTTAACTAAAAGTTCAAAAGATGACTAGGATCGTTCTTTAAGCAGAAAATGTGGTCCGATATGCCCACTTGAAAGTATGTCCCAAGCTGCACTTGAAGCTGCACTTGAAAGTATGTCCCAAGCTGCCCCATGGATCAAGCCATCATATATTCAAAGACTTTTTTTTTTTATGAGAAATAGATTTTCTTTTGAGTATTATGACTGAACTTGAGGAATATGTCCCAAGCTACCTACGTATCCAAAGGATCAAGTCATGACGTAGTTCAAGAATTTTTTTTTAATGAAAAATAAATTTTCTTTGATTATTGTGACTGAACCTGAGGAATATGCCCCAAGCTGCCTACATACCCGAAGGATCAAGTCATCACGTAATTCAACACTCTTTTTTCTTTATTTATGAAAAATATATATTTTTTTATTATTGTGACTGAACCTGAGGAATATTTCTCAAGCTGTCTACGTACCTGAAGGATCAAGTCATCACGTAGTTCAACGACTCTTTTTTTTTTTTTTTTTACGAAAAATAGATTTTCTTTTGATTATTGTGACTGAACCTGAGGAATA
Source organism: Escallonia herrerae (assembly GCA_033070095.1). Lineage (NCBI taxonomy): Eukaryota > Viridiplantae > Streptophyta > Magnoliopsida > Escalloniales > Escalloniaceae > Escallonia > Escallonia herrerae. Next base: position 106,705 of record JAVXUP010000092.1, read on the forward strand.
TGCCTCAAGCTGCCTACGTATCCGAAGGATCAAGTTATCACGTAGTTTAACAATTTTTTTTTCTTATGTCCTAACTTTTGCCTAGACCGCCCTTTCCAGGGTTTTCAGTCTAGCGGACATTTTTTTTTGCCCTAACTTTTGCCTAGACCGCCCTTTTCAGGGTTTCAGCCTAGCGGCTCTTTCTTTTTTTTTTCTTTGCGCCCTGACTTTTGCCTAGACCGCCCTTTTTAGGGTTTTCAGCCTAGCGGGCATTTTTTTTTTTGCGCCCTAACTTTTGCCTAAACCGCCCTTTTTAGGGTTTTCAACCTAGTAGACATTTTTCTTCATGGGTAGTATTTCTTCAAGAATCTTGCATTTGTGGGAAGGATTACCCGGTCCTCGTCCATGGTGACCAACAGGTATGTTCCATTAGAATAGACATTTTCAATGACGTAAGGTCCTTCCCATTTAAGCTCCAGCTTCCCTTTGGTCCTTTGAGTGACTACGATCGGTGTTCGAACCATGAGGACAAGGTCCCCTTTCTTAAATGACCGCAGCCTTACTCTTTTGTTGAAGGCATTTTCCATGCGTTGTTGATATATCTCAAGACTCTGTTGAGCAATAAGCCTTTTCTCATCGAGGCTTTCTAGTTCAGACAACCTGATCTGAACACTTTCTTCATTTGTGAGTGATTCTTGGATGGCAACGCTTAACGAGGGTATTTGAACCTCGAGCGGTAAAATTGCCTCACTTCCAAACACGAGCGCATATGGGGTTGCTCGGGTTGAGGTTCTAAATGTGGTCCGATATGCCTACAAGACCTCAAAAAGCTTTTCATTCCAACTTCTTTTGTTTTTGTCAACCATTTTTTTGAGAATCTTACACAAAGTTTTATTAAAAGCTTCTGCCAATCCATTCGCCGGAGCATGGTATCTGGATGAATGGTTATACCTTATGTTGTATTTGGCATAGAGCTTATACAATGCCCCTTCCTTAAAGTACTTTGCACTCATTGTCAGCAATGATGGACTTGAGAACCCCAAATCTGTAACATATGTGGGTTCTGATGAAGTCTGCCACAGTTTCCCGCTTAACATCTTTTAAGGCAACTACTTCGGCCCGTTTTGAGAAGTAATCAGTTGCTGCTAAAATGTATAGGTGACCTCTGGATGATGTTGGTGTGAACGGTCCTATGACATCCATTTCCCAAGCGGCAAATGGCCACGAACATGTAGTGAAATGCAGAGGTTCTGGGAGACTGTGAATGAAATCACCATGAAATTGGCATGCTTGACACCTTTTAACAAAACCTATACAATCAGCTATCATAGTTGGCCAATAGTATCCTAAGTGTTTTATCTGCATTTGTAGCTTATGACCTGATTGATGGGCTCCATAGGTTCCAAAATGGACTTCTTTCATGACGTCCTTAACTTTATCTTTAGCGATACATCTCAAGAGCATTCCATCCAGAGACCTTTTATAGAGAATATCTTTCCACATTACAAATCGAACTTCGGTTCGTTTGGCACGGTCATCTGGTAACCTCCCGTGTTGCAAGTATTCCATGAATGGTTGACGCCAGTCTAACTGGTTATCTTGTCCCTCCAACCTTTTTGATGTTGTAAGGACCTCATCTGTCTGTACGTCCACGGAGACCTTTCCATAGGGGTGCAATACTCTTATTGCCCCAACTGTTATTGTCATTTCCTCTTTTTTGGAAACGCCTAAAGAGGTGGCGAAGCTAGCTAAAGCATCGGCCCTACCATTTACCCCTCTACGAACATGTCAAATCTGAAGCTTTGGGAATTTTGATAAGAGATAGTCTGCCCTTTCATAATAAGGCAAAAGATTGGGCTTTCTGATTTGGTATTCACCCTTCAGTTACTTTATGATCAATTTTGAATCTCCATATATTGTTAGATCGTCTATCGACACTTTCAGGGATAACTCGAGCCCCGCAATTATGGCCTCATATTCAGCTTCATTATTCGAACAACCCTCCGTTAGAGAGAAAGAATGGAGGATTATGCATCCTTCTGGTGTAACGAAGACTATCCCAATACCAGATTGATTATTCTTTGGATCATTTTGTTTTTCACCATTAGTACATCTCCTACCCTTTTTTAATCTCTGTCTGCATGACCTCTTCATCAGGGAGATCCAACACTAGTGGAGAATCATCCAGAACGGGGTGGGCTGCTAGAAAATCTGTAAGGGCTTGTCCTTTGACCGCTTTTTGTGGAACATACTCGATATTAAACTGATGGAGAATAACTGCCCATCTTGCAAGTTGTCTTGTTAATACCGGTGTTGCCAGAATGTACTTTAAGGGATCAGCCCTAGATATTAACCGGATTTCGTGTTCTCCCAAATAGTGCTTTAATTTTTGGAGAGCAAATACCAAAGCAAGGCATACTTTTTCCATAGCCGTATACCTTAGTTCGGCTCCAACTAATGTCGAACTCAAATAGTACAAGGCATTTTCTTTTCCTTGATCATTATGTTGAGCTAGCAGAGCTCCTAGGGAGGTATCCATTGCTACCGTGTACAGGATCATGGGTTTCCCTTTCACTGGAGCCATCAAAACTGGCAGTTTCATCAAATAATCTTTGATTCTGTCAAATGCCTCTTGACAAACTTGATCCTAAACAAATGGGGTGTCTTTTTTCATAAGGCGTGAGAAATGCTGACAACCCTGCAAGATTAGAGATGAATCTTCTGATGTACGTGAGTTTCCCTTGCAGACTCCTGAGTTCTTTTAGATTCCTTGGGGGTGGCATCTCCAAGATAACCTTTATTTTGGTAGGATTAACCTCAATCCTCCTATGACAAACCATAAAGCCTAAAAATCTTCCAGAAGAAACCCCAAATGCACACTTTAGGGGGTTCATCTTTAACTGGTACTTTCTGAGCCTTTCGAAAATGATCCTCAAGTCTTTGAGATGGTCAAGACAAATTTTGGACTTCACTACTAAGTCATCCACATAGCATTCTATGGTGTCATGGAGTATATCACCAAAGATGACTGTCATGGCTCTCTGATATGTTGCTCCGGCATTTTTTAGCCCAAAAGGCATCACTTTATAGCAGAAGACCCCTTTGGATGTTTGAAAAGCTGTAAGTGCTTCATCTTCCGGAACCATGCGGATCTGATTGTATCCAGAATATCCATCCATAAAGGATAGGACCTCAAATCCCACAGTGGCATCCACAAGGAGTTCTGTGATGGGGAAAGGAAAGTCGTCTTTAGGGCAAGCTTGATTCAAGTCTCGGAAGTCAATGCACACCTTAATTTGACCATTATTCTTTCTGACTGGTACGATATTTGCCAGCCAAGTGGGATACGGGACTTCCCTGATTAAGCTTGCTTTAATGAGCTTGGTAATCTCTGCTTTGATCTGAGCTACCAATTCAGGCTGAAACTTCCTTTGTGGCTGTTTAATAGGCCTCTTTCCATGACGAATGGCTAACCTATGAACAACAACCTTTGGGTCAAGGCTAGGCATCTCTGTATATGACCAGACAAATACATCCCGATATTCCTTGAGAAAATTGGTATACTGTTGGATTTCCTCTTCAGACATTAAGGCGCTGGGTTGGCCTCGGGTCTTCTTTGGTTGCAAGATTAACTTCCTTGAGTTCATCAATAGTGGCTTGACCCCCTTCTTCGTATTCAAATTGAGCCGGAGAAGAATCTTCATATTCAGTTGCATAGGAAGTCATGTTCACTATTTTCTTGACAAAAGACTTAGAATCTTGATACCCTAGGCCTCTTCTAGGGTGCTTCAGTGTTCTTCCAGTGAGTAGAGCATCAGCTTGTTCTTCATTCATCATCATCTCAAATAGAGGAGGATTGTGGGTTGAGGTGCAATCCAAGCTGACCTTTTGAAACATTTTCACCATATTTGGACTATCAGTGGTCTTCTGAATAGTTCTTTTTAGCTTGACTTACCTTCTCTGGGGTTGTGTTTGTGTATTGTGCAAATTCCCCAACCCATGAAACTTGATAGGATTTAATTCCTTTTTATATGGAGGGACAAAGAAGTGTTGATAACTCTCGACATACGAGCAATCCGTTTTCCTTAAGGGCAACACAAGTTCCTCCTTGAATGCTTTCAACGTGCTTGAGGATCCTGATTCCTGCGCACTTGACCTTCTTTGTGATTTTGGGACATAGACAAAGGTTTTCTTTGGAGACTTGCTCTCTCTTTCCCTTTCTTTTCCCTTGCTTCCACCTACTGACACATGTTCATAAAATCGTGCATCTACATAATAGGCTTCCACGCCATGAAAATGTTTTTCTCGTCATCTCCCAAGGAATATTTTAGGCACTGATGTAGGGTAGATGGGACAATGCCGTTGGAGTGGACCCAGGGCCTTCCCAAAAAGACATTATATGAGGTGTCGGCATCTATCACCAAAAACTCGGTGTCATCTTTTATGTCTGCAATCCTGGTGCTCAATTTAATTTTCCCACCGGTCTTTGCTCATTTTGATTAAAACCTTGGATTACTACCTTACTTAGCTGAAGTCTCAAAAGACGAACCCCCAAGATGGATAAGGTCCTTTTTGGTAGCAGATTCACCGCCGATCCCCCATTTACTAACACCCGGGATATCATCGCCTCGTTTACTTTACCGGTAATATAGAGGGGTCTGTTGTGATTTTGATCATCAATTTGCATGTCTTCTTTTGTGAAAGTCACCATTGTCGAGGCACAGACTCTCTTTGTAGCAACCCATTGATGTTTTGCTGGTGATTCATGGGGACTCAATTCATTACAAAAGTCCTCGGGTTTTGTCAAAGCAAGGACAAGAGACTTTCGTAGCTCATCAGATAAGAGAAGAGCATCGTATAAGCTCAACCTCGAAGGGATCCTTTTTAAATGAGCTAGGACATCATATTTAACATAGTTTGATTTGTCTCCTGTCGTGGTGTCCTCTTGCACCGGGATATCAACCAAAATTTTCTTGCGTCCATGGACAATATTAGCCTCTTGGACCTCTTCATGTTTTTCTTTAACCCGCTGATCGCTTTCATATATAGCTTGTGGCAACTCATCAATTTGGACCATGTTAGTGGAAGCAACTGATGACTTGTCATCTCCCATTTCCTGGATCTGGGGGCAATGACCCAATCGGTTTAACGTTAGATTAATGGCCCTTTCTCTCAAATATAGAGGATCATTACGGTATATATTTTGCTCCCATAGAAATATCTTTTCTATTTGATCCCATGAGGATATACACAATCCAGTCAAAGAACAATACCAGTCGAAGGCAATACCTCTAAGAGAGAGGGGAAATTGCTTAAGACATAGGACATAGGGCAGAGTTTCGAGCCGTTGGTCCACATTGTCGCATGAACCTATCAACATGACTGCGAGGGGAACCAAAACCCTTATATTTAATAAAGTTAGGGAGATTATATCCTTCAGGGAACTGGACTCACCTTACTTCAGGTGGGTACAAATCTCGAGGCAATGAAACCCCTGTATCTCTGGCCCTAGCCTAGCAAACTCCAATGTTACGTTAAGCAGATCTTCGGTCGAAATTTGTGAGAAGGAAAAATTTTGCACTGAGACTTGGTCAATGTCTTCTATATCATCATACCCCATTTGTAATGGAGATGATACATAAAACTTTCTATAGAACCTATCAGCCAATGTATCCCAGTCAGGGATAGATTCTGGAAGGAGGTTCAAATACCAAGCGAGGGCTGTCCCCTCTAAAGACAAAGGGAACTGCCTTAACAAGAATGCTTGACTTTGCGCTGTGTCGCAACATATAGAGAGAAACAAAACAAGGTGTTTCCTAGGGCAACCAGATCCTCTATATAAATAAAAGTGAGAAATGATGTAGCCTAAGGGATACGGTATTTGATCTACCCAGGCTGGGTATGGTGCCCTTATTATCTGCCTCATCTGAATAATTATTCTATCTTGATTCATTTGGATGTTGTCCATATCAATTGATATTCTTGTTCTAGCAAAGCCTGTCCTCTGTATATTTATAACTGATCTTGCCTGGTCATGAGCATTGTGTGTGACTTCAACATCTCTTGTACTGAAATCAACATCCACTGTGATGATGTTTCATGCAAACCGGTCATCAACGGAGAAATGGGAGCTTCCAATACTTTCCCCATCATACGTCCCTGCCTGAGGATAATATGAGCCATCAGACTTGCAAGCATAAGAACATGTCTCATCTTGCCCCATTAGCAAGGATCTTAACTTTTCCTCAATATCTTCCAGAGTTACATCTTGCCCTTGAGCGCCCGATAATCAATGCACATCGCGTCCGCATCAGTCGAAGAAAACTTTGTATTTTGGTAACTCCATCAGACACAAGCGTTGTATCTTTCTCTTCATTACTACTTAGTTCAGAATTTGACTGATATTCTTGGGGAAAGAACTCATGGAGAGTAAATGGCAGCCTAGGAGGTTGGATCAACAACTCCTTAGTGGTTGGATCTCCCTTGTGACTTTTCTTAGAGATCTTCTTCTTTTTCTTCTTGTCCTTGAGGGCTTTCAATCTCTTAAATTTCTTCAAGACTCCTTGTAGTCTACTTGCAACATGTGAGGCCTACTTGGACCACCATTAATGCCTTTTCTTAGCACCCCTGCTTTCAAAAAGGACCCATTCCCCCTCGTTATCAATGGAAAGGGAGTGAGGTATATCTGCTGAGTGAGGAGTAGAAGGTCTCAATATTTCTTCTGGTTCAAGTGCCAATGTGATAGGGTTGGCTGTGGTTTTCTCAATATGAGGGAGGCTTATGTCACCTGCATTGATGAGATTTTATATCTGTTCCTTTAGGACAAAACACTTTTCAATAGGATGACTTACCAAACGATGATAAGGACAGTAATTAGGGTCATTGATTTTTCCTTCCTCGCTAGGTCTTTTCACCTGAGGGAGGGTTATGAGGTATTCTTTTAACAATTCCTTGAAAAGGTCCTTGATGATATCATCAGGAAGATAATACCTTTTCTCCATCCTTTCCTTTAATGAAGGTCTTCTTTCACCCCCACCATTTCCTTTCTCGACTGGTTCTCAATTTCCTTTATGATTTTAGGAAGAACTGCAAGCTGCTTTCTTATTTCCTCCACTAAAGTGGTTTCGACTTTATCAGTGGCTCTAGATCTCATTTTTCTTTGGCCCAAGTGCATTTCGAGGTCATGTGCTCTTGTGCACAAGTCATTGAACCCGTTAAAGGTTTATGATAACAGGTGTATTGAGAGTTCATGCTTAAAATTATCTAAGCACATTTGTAGCATTTCTCTTTGGCTAAAGTTGTGAGAACACCTAAAGGTGAGAGCGTTTCATCATGCAATGAAATCGGATGCTGACTCATTGTCACGCTGCTTTGTATTGATCATCTCCGCTATACTCACTTGTCGTTCTATATTACTGAACTGGTTGTAAAACTCCCTGATCAGAGTGTCCGAGTCAGGAATCGACCCTTCTGGCAGATTGGAGTACCATATGAAAGCAGGTCCTTCCAAGGATTGCGCGAACAATTGTAGCCATAAAAGCTTATTTTCACCTAGATGCGCTGAATGAGCAATGAAATGAGCTACATGTTCTCTTGGATTTCCTTTCCTGTTAAATCTTCGGAAATCTGGTTGAGTGAAAGTGGACAGAAAAGGGACTTGGTCTACCCAGGATGGGTACGGTTTTGTTACCAAGCTAGTAGTGGGAGTGGTCCCATCTTCGACTTTCCTTGTTTCCATTTTGACTATACTGTCGATATATGATAAGAGGTTTGGGTCCAAACTTCCACTGGGTAGGTGATGTTGCTTAGGGCCCCCCCAGCATAAAGGTTTTTGGTTTGACTTGTCTTGGCCTCTGCGTATGGTATGCCGAAAGGTTGGGAGCTATGGTTGACATAACCATCATCTCTCATAAAGCTTTTCCTTTGATCATGACGCTTTGAATAGTCATGGCGAGATGATGACTTTTTTTTGGCTATGGCCTTTGCTAATTTAGCTGTTAGGCCTTCTATCTGCGCCATCATCATAGCCATCTGATGGGCCATCTTGGCTTCTAGGCGAGCAACCTTATCATCAGAAGAGAAGTTATCTTCACTTTTATCATTTGGTATTGAATGCCGATCTTGTTCAGTATTCTCGCTAGAAGAAGGGGAAGAAGTCCGAATAGTTAAGGCTTTTTCAGGAGATGCCAGCTTATCAGGCACTTTTTTGAACAATGGATTAATAGCCCCTCGATAGGTGCCCCTTTGGCTGTCATAGAGCGAGTTACACGGACTGAGCAGTCCTCCTGAGGTACTATTTTCTTATCTTTCCTCAGGTTCTTCTTTTTTAAGTCTGTGCTGGATGCTGTGGAACTTTGACTATCAACCACACGCACCTCTTCCCTCACGTTCCTTTTAGGTTTTGGCTAGCGATTTTGTCCTTTCCTTGCCTCATTCCCAAAGACTGGTGACTCCGTGGTTCTTATCTCGCCTGTTTCAAGGCTCAATGTCTTATTTAGACTAGCAGCTATAGTGGCTGCATCTATCTGGGACGACTAGTTTTGAGAGATAGACTGTTCCTTATGCCCTATTGGTTTTGACCCTACTACCATCGTAGAAACAAACTCAACATGTTTACGTGGCTAGACAGGTGGGATATATCTCCTGAAGTTTCCTGATGGCACATGCCTGTTTGGCTCGACATTAGCTTCCAAAGTCTTGACCCTATAGAGGACTTTAATTTCACCAATATTTCTTGGTTGATTTACTTAAATTTTAACCGATTCCCGTCCATGTTGATTATTTTCCAATGGAATCTTTTGAGACCCAATGTACTTTCTGGATAGGGCACCCCTTGGTAACCCAGTCACCACTGGGCGGCACACCTGAGAGGGCAAGAAATATCCTCGTAGATTATCCTGGCGAGGTCCAGGGGTTCTGACTGGATGCGGCCTTAGCTTATGCCCCAATGGCTTTACTGCGTCGGATGCCTTTGCTTCATAGGCTGTGGGATGTGGACCCTGAAGCCTTTGCTTTACATGATAATGCCCCTTGGGAAATTGAGGCCGTGGCCTGTTTCCACAAGTGATGGGCCCTTAAAAATTCAAGGTCGTAGCCTATGTTCCAAAAGGGGTGACCCTTGGGGAAACTGTGGCCATTCCACAAGTGAGGAGCCCCTAGGTACCTGTTGCCTTGGCTTTTGTTCCTTGAGGACTGACCCCTTAGGGATTTGTGGCCGTAGCCTGTGTCCCCAGGGATATAAGGTGGCCTATGTTCTGCAGGCAGGAACTAGGGGCACTCCTCTGTCGTTTTATTTGGTATGACTTGACTTGCCTATATATATATATATATATATATATATATATATATATATATATATATATATATATATATATATATATATATATATAGGGAGCTGATCCATTGATAGCGCTAGCAAAATAGGAGAAGTTGCTAGCGCGATCTGGCCGTCCATCCCAAAAGATGGACGGCCCAGATCTTTTTTTTTGCGTTTTTTTAAGTACGTCCGCTACATTATGTAGCGGACAATTTTTTGCATTTTTTTGACAATAATACCCTCCGAGTCCGTCCGCTACATAATGTAGCGGACAAGTTTTCAAACTTTTTTTCTCTTTCTGTCATTAATGTTCTGACTTTTTTTTTCTCTCTCTCCCGTCCGCTACATAATATAGCGGACAAGTTTTCAGACTTTTTTTTCTCTTTCTGTCATTAATGTTCTGACTTTTTTTTTTCTCTCTCTCCCGTCCGCTACATAATATAGCGGACAAGTTTTCAGACTTTTTTTCTCTTTCTGTCATTAATGTTCTGACTTTTTTTCTCTCTCTCTCCCGTCCGCTACATAATGTAGCGGATAAGTTTTCAGACTTTTTTTCTCTTTCTCTTTCTCTTCGAGTCCGTCCGCTACATAATATAGCGGACATTTTTTTTGACATAAATCTATCCGCTACATTATGTAGCGGACAGAGGCAGACCCTTTTTCTCTCCTGACATGTCTGCCTCTCATGTCCCCTCCTTTCTTCTTCTTCATCTCTGTCTCTCTCCTCTCCATCCTCCTTGCAGCAATGACAACAGCCCACAACACGGCCGAGCTCGACTCCGGCGTCGCCGCAGCAGAGGCGTTGGCCTCATCCCCGAGCTCCGACCACCACAACCAACAAACCCACGATTTCAGCCTTGGCATTACCCAGATGTTTCAGCCTTTCAGCGCGGCCTATCTCAAACTCCCATTACCCAGATGTTTTTGCATTCAATTGGTTGATTTCAGCCTTGGCATTCAATGGGCACTACAGAGATGGTCGGCAAGGTTCTCCAACGGTCCCTTTCCGGTCCCTTTCCGGCAAGGTTCTCCAAAGCAAACTTTGACCCAATATTCGTGGTCCATTTCCGACCATCAGTATCGGTAGAATCCCCAGAACCCCCACAGTCCAAGAAAATCTTATCCATGGCAACAAAGTCAGCAGCCAAACTTAACCCAATCACAAAAGCCAACAACAAAAACGACGACGACGCCGAACTTAACCCCTTCACCGCAATCTGGTATGTTCACCGGCAGCGACGACGCCGTCCCCCCGACCACCGCCTCAGCCCTCTTCGCCGCCGCCAGCGGCTTCTTCCTCGAACTCACCACCAGTTTCCTGTAGTCCGGCGAGACGACGCCGCAGCCGACCGAGCTCCACACGTCCAATTCGTCCGATTCGTCTGAAGAAGAAGCAAAGGAGGAATGGGGGAGTGGAGTGGGGACAGCAAGAGAGAGAGAGAGAGTCTGAAAATTGATGGGAGAGGGAGAGAGTGTGTCAGCACAAAAAGAAGAAAGAAAGGACAGAGAAAGAGATATGCAGAAAAAGTGTATCTCGACGGTCCGCTACATTATGTAGCGGATGGGCACAAAGGGTATTTTTGTCAAAAAATTGTCCGCTACATAATGTAGCGGACATACTTAAAAAAATGCAAAAAAAAGATCTGGGCCGTCCATCTTTAGGGATGGACGGTCCAGATCGCGCTAGCAAATACCCATTTTGCTAGCGCTATCAATGGATCAGCTCCCATATATATATATATATATATATATATATATATATATATATATATATATATATATATATATATATATATATATATATATATATATATCACTGCTGCTTTTGCCTCTTCTCCTTGTGCTAATCTGAGCTCCCTCAGCAACAGGAACCAGCAGTGGTTTATGAAGTATGGATTAAGACATGACTGCCATAATTAGAAAATGTTGCGTCGACGTACCTCTCAGTAGAGATAATGTTTATGGTAAGGTGTCATATGTGGTATTTTAATGATGCTAGGACCGCGTACTGTCCTTTTGTTGAAAAAACCAAATGCAAATCATGTTTCAGTACGCTATTTAAACACCCTTATTAAATTTCCCGTTCCGTTAAAGTTATAAAGTTGTCGCTATATTTGTTTTTAGCCACTGAGATATATGGAGGGTGTGTTTGGTAAAAAAAAAGACAATGTTTAGATAGTCCTTATCCTAAACAAGTGTGCAAGTTCATATATCTACTTGGGTAAGACATCATCGTTCCAAAGATACGCTGCACATTGCTATGATATCAGCTGAATGAAGATTACCCCAAATCTTGCAGCACCACAAGGACTGCTCAATTTTTCGTCTGCATTTACACGACTGTCAAACAATTGAGTTCCATCAATCAACCTCCAAATAAAATGCAACATTAGACAGATGGATAAATGGTCACATATAAAGTATCCAATAATATGATTCCAACTCATAAATGTTAGGAATATCGTCATTCTTCCGTCTAGATAGTATTACCAGAAACAAGGATCTCGGGGCTGACTTCAAAACAGAATTCTTGAGTCAAGAGCCTTGATGTTTGTGGATACAAAGTTCATAATTTCTAAAAAGTATCTTAAACAGCTTACAATTACAACCTGTAATTCAGTAAAAATAGTCATAAATGCAATTATATATGCTTAATAAATATAGTTTTTTCCAACTGAAGTATGATCAGATATGAGTGCAAAATAAGAAACTTACCATTCCATAATGATTGCTAGTGCTATGGGTGATGGCTTAGAGGGTGTTTGGGATTAATTCTATATTGATCAAACCTGATTAAATCTAGATTAAATCAGTCTTGAAGTGTTTGGCAAAAAATAGAAAACTGATTAAATCTGCTCTAATGTGCTCAAAACTGATTAAATCCACAATCCTTATTTTCTTGGATTAAGATTTAATCAGTTTTGAAGAATCAGGCTTGACAAAAAAATTTACCAAATTATCCTTACATATAAACATCATTAAATGCTCAATTCTAGTTTGAATATACTATATGATAATTTTGCTACACTAAACTTACTTTAATCATTTTTTATCCAAACACCTTCAAGAACTTTTAATCTGTTATGTCTAAAATGGATTAAAGCTAATTTTAGAAACTAAGTCTGATTTAATCAAAATCTACTTTTAAGAATCAATTCTAAATGGCCTTAATATGCTTAAGCAAATCTTGATTTGGATTTTGAAATGACCGTTTGGCCGAAACAACGAAAAAAAAGAAAAAGAAGAAGGAAACAAAAGCCTGAAATGACATATATTCACAAGAACCACTAGAATTCTATGAATTCAAGGAAGATAGTTAAATAGTGAGAAACATTACTAGCAACCACGTAAAGAAAGGAGGCTTGAAACGTTATTCAGCAGGCAATTAGAGTAGTCCATGATAAACAACCCCTCCAAACTTGGTGACACATGGTCCCCTGATTGCAAATTGCCATCCAAATATAATCTAGTAAAAGCATAATGTGAAGGTTATAACTACTAATAAAGAGCACAGCGCAACAAGCAAAACAGTACCATCCCCTCCCCTTTTTAATTCCATTCAGATATCTTTCCTAACATTTTTAAAATGTTTGGCAGCCCATGCTTTCTTGGTCACCAATGTACCAGGTATTGGCCCTTAAGTCTTATGTTTATGTAGAAAAAAATCATAGTTTTCACAAAATAAAAAATAAAAATGAGGATAATGTCTTAATTACCAACTGTGCTACAATACAAGGGTCTCTCTACCAAAAATGCTAGACCTTAATACAAGCAAGTATGATGAAAATTGTGAAAGCCTCAAAACAGAAATATCAAAGAGAATAAGCAAAATGAAGCAAAAAGGCTAAAATAAGCTTAATACAATTGATCATACTTTAGCAGCTAAGAAACCCTAATGCAAAAAAGCATAATGCAATACAAGCGTAGAGAATACAGAAGGAACTGCATTAGGCTCGTATGATTCCATCTTAAACTTAATACCACATGTATTTCTTATATGTAACATCTAATAATTCAAAACAACAATTCCTCGACAAAGATTAAGAAATCACTTAACAACAATTCCTAGTTTCAAGAGTCACAATTTTCCTAATCTAAGAGGTCAAATTGACATAATTTTATTTTTTGTGGGAAAAGCCCCAAATTTTCACTCGATTAGAAAACCTAAAGGCGTTGCAAATTAAAGTAAGAGGACTATCTGCTACAACCTGTTTTTCTTATAGTGAAAGCCGGAATTCCATCTAAAGAAAATATCACAAGAACATAATGAAAGCTGGAAAATGGCCTAAAGGCCTACTGACTCCAATAGATTCTGGTACACTGCACTAGAATACATTATTACTCCGAGCGATGCCAAAATCTACAAACAAGTCATATGTTACAACCGAATAATGGTTGGTATGTACACCGCGAAACAAAATAAAATTTATTGATTAGGTAGATAAAAAGAAGTTATCATCCCTGATATACGTTTGAAGCGGTTACAAGGACACATGACTAATCAACAACTTAACAAAGCAAACAAATATGAAATATACAAGAAAGGTGGATGGTAGGAAAATCGTCATAAGGCTAGTTTACGACTTTGCAGCAGCTTTGACCCTGGCTTGAAACATCTTGAAAAACTCTATAAGCTTTTCAGGCTCAGGCAAGACATCCTTAACAGCATCATTTGAAGAAAATCTCACAACCCATTCAGCCAGTCCGGGGATTTTAGACTCATCAAGCAGCTTCACGTCTGCCATTTTCTCTACCACCTTCACCCAGCCTAAAAAGCTTCCGAATGCAATATCAAGGTACCCAATACTATCCCCACCAAAATAAGCCTTCCCTTTGCTACATTCTACAAATGCCGCCTCCAACAATGCCAACCCTTCAACTATCTTCTCAATCAGTACTGCTTTTGCCTCTTCTTCTTGGGCCGATCGCAGCTCTCTCACTGCTGGAAACAACTGCATTGATTCGGATTACAAAATAAAGACCTGAGTTCACTATCTAAATCTTTTGCAGACACAATCCTAATGAAGTTGAGTGCATTATTTAAATGCTTCCTTCCGTGTTTTTTTGCCCTTCTCTTGTACGAAGTTTGGACCTAAATTCTCAAAGACTACTACTGTCACTTTTATTTTCTTTCTAATTTGGACAGTAGACTTATCTTCAGGCTGACTTTTTCATCAACTAAGATTGTCCCTTTCGGACGATCTAAAGGGCACATCCTAATATCGGGCCGGTGCATTCAGAGGAATATACTTTTCGAGTGTTGGCCCAAAATTTTAACCCAGGAAATCAAGGAAATGAACAGTCCGTATATTGTCATTAAATAAGTAAAACGTATCAATATATGCTTTACGATATTTTAGGTGACAATAGTTCAATTTATTTAAGAAGAAATGCTTATATTTTTATTGATTTAAATCCTTTTTGTGTTCTGAATATGGTTTCACAGAGTTTGTGAAGTATACTAGATCCAGGATGGGCCATAGCTTCAACCATATCATTTCGACTAAATTATTAGTGCCATTTCTCTTGTTTTTCCTTATATGTGCACAACTTCCTCATTACAACCAAAAGTTGGTACAATGATTCTCCAAGAAAAATTACATACCTTCTCATCAAGGTAAGCAGCCCAAAAGCGGGCTACGGCACGATCGCAGGGATCAGATGGGAGGATGGAGGGACCATTAGTCCACTCCTCGTCGATGTACTGAACGATGACAAGGGACTCGCAGATGGTCTTGTCACCATGGAAAAAGACCGGGATCTTCTTGTGAACCGGGTTGGAGCTAAGCAGGAGCTCGCTTTTGGGGAAGAATTTCTCCTCCATAAACTCGTAGTCAATGGACTTGACGTTGAGGGCCATCTGAACGCGGTTCACATATGGGCTTGCCCAAAAACCCAGGAGCTTTACATCACTCTTTGCCATGATTAATATTGCCGAAGAAGTATGCTGAACACGAAGCAGCTAGTGATGGCTATGTCAAGTTTTGGTGGAGATAAGTTTGAGGGATGAAGCAAATGACTGCTTAAGCTCCTATATATGTGGGGTTAGCATAGCAGCACACTGTGATGTATGCAGTGATGTACGAGAAGGTCATTTTGAACCTGAGGGGATGGATTGGTAGATGAGACTTCTCTTGGAAGAAAGTTGTGAAGAAAAAGGGGCACAATTGACTAGCATAACAAATAAAGGTGAAGAAAACCTTAAAAAATCTATCTCAGCCGGAGATGGGAACTTTCCTTCCCATCCTACTTTTAATCTTGGGCTAATTACAGCAGTGTCCCTGAGAGGTTAGGGTATAATTACAGTCAATGACATTAAGTTTCAAAATATAACATACCGTGACCAAAAACTTTGAAAATGTATCAGCCGTATCCATCCGTTAGGGTTCCGTTAAAAAATTATACTTTTTGGCTGATGTCATTCATATGTATTTTTTAAATACCAATACTACCCTTATACCATATATCTACATAACACTGTATAAAGATTACAAACCCTTATTTAAAAAAATTAGGCTTTCAACCCTAATTCCCAAAATTAGGGCTTCAAACCTACTTCTTTCTCTTTTCAAATTCAGATTTTAACCCTATTATTGAACCCTTATTTTTTTCACTCTTTCTTATTTTAAATCCTTTTTTCTTTACTTTTCCTATTTTTAAATCTTTAAATTTTCACTTTCATATCTTTAAATCTTATTTTAAATCATTTTTTCACCTCTTCTTCTTCACAGCAGCCCCCCGACAAATCCCCATCTCCTATTTCCCGTCCAACCGGCGACCGATCAACCAACAGTGCCCGCGATGGAGTCGGTGCCACCAGCAACCCCGACGGATCCCTATCTCCTCTTTCCAGTCCAACCGGTGACCAATCAACCAACAGCGCCCACGATGGAGTCGGCGCTGCCACCACTATCCCCGACGGATCCCCATCTCCTCTTTCCCGTCCAATCGGCTACATATCTACTTTTTTTTTTGGATAATTACCTTAAATCTTGCTTTAGTTGATAGGTTGACTTAAACACAGTGGTAGATCGGTGGTTGATGGAGTTCGTTGTGGTAGTTTGATGACTGTCAGCGATGGTGGTCAAGAGTGGTCCGTGATGGTGGGTTTGGTTTTGGGTAGTTGTTTATTTAAGGTTAGGGTGGTCAAATGGTGGTAGTTGTGGTGGAATTTGGGTCATTGGTGGAGGCGGTGGTGGATTTCGGGTTGGTGGTGGTAGATTGGTCATGGCAATAGTGCAGGTGGTGGACCACGACATGGTGCAGGATGGTTGGGTCACGGTGGTGGTGCTGGGTGCTTGGGTCACGACTGTGGTGCCCGGTGGATAGGTCAAGGCGGTGGGGCATGGTGGGTGTAAGTAGTGGTTTGGGAAGAGAGAGGAAAAAACAAACTGAAGAGAGAGAGAAATTTATGGGGTAAAAAATGGTTTGGGAAGACAGAGGAAGAAAAAAATAAAATAAGAGAGAAATTATATTTTGAAAGTAAATAACCTTCAAACTCAAGGGTAATGAAGTCATTTTCTTAAAATCGTTAAGTATTTTTGTATTCCGTTTGGTCAACGGACATAAGTGTAATTTGTCCAAACTATTATCCTTGCCTGTAATTACTCCCAAACCTCAGGGATATAAGTGTAATTAGCCATTTAATCTTTATGTCAGTGGTCAATCCATCTATAGTTGAATTTTTGTGATTTTTGCTAAAAAATATAAAAAGGGCTTTTGGCGACAAAATTTCCGTCACTAAAAATTTTACAAATCTCTCGTAAGGATCCGTCGCTTTATGTCTATTTGCTTAAAAGACGAAACATTTTAGCGATGAAAAATCCGTCGTTAAAAGTCCATTAAGAAAATTGAAAACCTTTTAGGGACATATTTTCGTCCCTAAAAACCATCAATGGTTTGTGCAAAATACTTTGGTGACATAATTTCGTCGCTAAAAGTCCATTAGTAAAAATTAAAAAAGCGTTGTTTTTCAAGTTTTTTCTTATTTTTTTAAGAATCCTAACTTGTTTTCAATAATTCAATTCACACGAACAATTAAATCAACTAATCTACCAAAAATTAACCATAATCAACCAATCTATCAACAATTTCATTCGTTAGACAGACTTAGACTAACACACGTGCTTTACTAAATTTCAAGTAGTACAATAAGATTTAAGTCAAACATCAACCACAAAAATTAGATATTTACTAAATATAATACATCACATCACAAATTCCAAAACAAAATTACAAGTTTCATAGAAATGAAAAAAATACAAACAAAAAACTTTGCTCTGAAGCCTGTACAATAGACACTCCAATCCAATATTAAACAAAAATAAAAACAAATAGTTGAATAGCCTTTAATATCTGTGAAGTTTTCCTTAGTAAAAGGCCTTCATCCTTTTTATTGATTGTTTCTCCCTACATAAACCATATATATTGACATTTGCATAACACGTAATACGGGTATATAATTAAATACCTTAGCTATATAATTTGAATTGCAGAACACTTATAATTTCTTCTAAAAGAACAAAGAAATAGAGGTTCTCAAAGAACAAAGATATTTTTAGCACTTATAAGGGCTATATGTCTTACATAAAGAGGGATAAATTTAACTGTTCGGTAGGAATTAAACATACCAAATTAGATCCCTAATAAAGAGCGCACGTCGGATCACGAGCCCATTACCAACCATAGCAACCAACATTGAGACGGCCAAAAACTTTTAATGTTATTAGGATTCAGGAAATTCGTCCACTGGACATGAACCAATGTCATAGTCATAGAACAATATCAAACAAGCATTTCAAATATCACCTTTTTCAACTCCGGGTGCATAAAATAGATTACCATTAATGCAATTGGCATCCACATAAAGAGAAGTGTGGCCGTCCATCCAAATTAGTTACTAGACTGGAACAGTGATAAACATAGATACATGTATAATCATAACTACTAATTACACTAATCACTTTATTTTTGTGTAAGATATCCAAACTTAACCACCACTAGAAAGAACTACATCCATCCATATCATTGCCCCTTTGTTATAGTCAGCCAAGATAGCCCCACTATGACCATTTGCTGACTGAGTTAGCTTGGAGTTTCTTGAAAAAGTATCACTATTATACA
Source organism: Escallonia herrerae (assembly GCA_033070095.1). Taxonomy (NCBI): domain Eukaryota; kingdom Viridiplantae; phylum Streptophyta; class Magnoliopsida; order Escalloniales; family Escalloniaceae; genus Escallonia; species Escallonia herrerae. The sequence goes on from JAVXUP010000092.1 coordinate 125,123, forward strand.
CAAAACAAAAGGGGAAAACCAAAAAGTGCCCATCATAATCTTTGCACCTACAGTGGTTAAATTGAAAAAAATTCATATAAGGTCATATAAATGTGGACGTAGTTCTCTAAGTGAGTGTGTCTGTGATTTGGAACTCAAGAAATTATATGCCAAGCACTACAAGAGTATGCAAACAAGTGGGAGAATTCACTGAAAATCTTGCTCAATAAGAAGTATCATGGCATGTCTAGATTTTGAGTACAGTGGTGTGCAAAGCCCTTTACCACTGGATAAGTCAATTGAATATTGAGTTCCAACCTTCTAAGGTCATTTGTTGTAGGAGGGAATCTTAGAGGTAATGGTATTATGCCTTTGACCACCACTGAAGAAAGTCAATGAATGATTGAACTTCATATGAAAAGCACCAATACTTAACTAATCTCTCATTATTACTTGTTCTTAGATGTTACGCACGTCCCATGAAAAAAAAAAGTTAGGACATTGTCTTTTAAAGAGTTTGAATTTCATGGCTGCCTTTTCCATTAACAACATTCTCAAGCTATGAACACCAGCCATGTTGTACAAGGTGCCCCCAATGCTTCAACATAAATTAACTAATTAACTATGAATCCCCTACATTACTACCTTCGGAGGGTGCTCCCAATGCTTAATAACTAACTAATTAACTAAATTTGCACCCAAATCATGTACAAGGTGCCCCCAATGCTTCACTCACCTCCCATCATGTATGGGGTACAATAGAAACCACTCTCAAATCTTGTCCCAAACCTCTCAAAGCTACTGCTTGAACTAATAATTTCCTTGATTTACAGCTCTACTATTTGCTAGACCATATACCTAACTTCAAAGATACATCACCCTTAATAGTGTGAACTAAGGATCTGCAGAAGGAAACAGCAAAGGCCGTGGCAACTGGCAAAGCCTAAAATGTCCAGCCAACCACCCGGATAAAGCTTAGGCTACCCAAAAAGTTAATATCTAACATTTTTTGGATAATGTTTATGTTACACCATATTCATAGCACTGTGTCAAAAAGGTACAAAGTAATTTATTTAGTATGAATATGAGACACTTATGTCATCAAATGGCCGTCCAAAAAATTTCCTTGTACCAATAATTGTTGTGCCAAGTATCTCAAATAAAGGAAATTATTAATTTCCAGAGACATCAAATTTCTGTTCAAAGTATACCAAGTGTACAGACATGCAAGTAATGCAGGCAGTTTGTCAACACCTGCAATAATAGTATACTTATAACAACAAATTAACTAATCAACTAGGAGAAGCTTTTCATTTATAAGTAATTGGTTCAAATGCACATAAATAACACAATTCGCTTAACATATTGTCATACAAACAACTTGACATCCTTCATAACACCGTAATAATAGTATACTTACAGCAATAATATAAGATCTCAAGCATTGCCTCTTTGAGAACTTGAAGTGGCAGATGGTTACCTCTTTCTTATAGAAATCCAAGAAGCATTTCATCCTGCCATAAACAACTAATCACCATTAGAAACTCAGTCGCCACAAACACCACCGATGATGTTGGTCAGTTTTTTCTCTAAGTGAAAACTAACAAATTAAACGAAATTAGGTAAGCAAATAAACCAAATCATTTGAATAAAGAAAGAACACAAGTATGAATAGGAATATAAAAACACATAATTAATACATCTATGAGTAAAAAAATAGACTACTTTATATTCACATATCTATATGATGTGTGTACATACATGGCTATATATAGCTATATATTTTGAGATTAGAGAGAGAACCAGAGCCCAAAGGAGTAATAGATGGTTGAGTGGTCCTGCTCAATGAAGATAGTGATGGATTAGGGCTCAACTCTTCATCCTCCGTTGTCTTGAGCAGCGAGGCCAAAGCTGGATTTCCTTTCTTAGAGATGAACTTTCAGAAAAATTGATCAGTCCAATCAAGCGCCCTTGTTCTCGATTGCTGTCCAGGAGTTAAATCAGTGAGGAATTGGTTGAATCTAGCTATATTGTGGGGTTGTTGAGCCTAGTGGTGAATGGTTACAGAAGACATGGTGGTTACAAGATTGAGGGGCTGGGGCTTTACCTGAATGACGAACATGAGAGAGAGAGACAAACACGGTGAGAGATAGGGAAGGTAGGGCAAAGCTGGTTGGTACTGAATAAGTTAAAAAGAAATGTAGTTTGGCTTCTTAAATCAGGCAACTTTTTAGCAGCGGTATCGAAATGGCCGGTTCTAAAGCTCATGTATGAAAACGGTTTTTCAGGGTCGCTGGCATAGAGCGCTGCTACAGGCATGTTTTCTTGTAATGAATTGAGTGAGAAGGCATGTAGAAATCAAGTATCTGAGAGAGAGAGAAAGATCGACCCAGAGAGAGAGAACCTGGCCATGTTTAAGGCGGGGCTGTGGCGGGGTTACGGTGGTGTAGCAGAGGCGGGCGAGGGTGGGGGGTGGAAGGAAGGAAGGAAGAGAGAGAGAGCGGCACATAGAAGAAAAGGAGGAGGAGGTAGGGTTTCTTATTAGTGAACTTTTTTTAGCGACGGACTGATATCCGCCGTTAATAATTTTTAAATTATTTTTTTCAAAGTCAAAAAAATCTGATCGAAAATATAAAATCAAAAAAACTTTTAGCGACGGAATTTTCGTAGGAAATAATCCGTCGGTAAAAGTCTGTTGCTAAAGGTTTTTACCAACAGATATTCTGTAGGTAAAAATCTTTAGTGATAGACTTTTACCAATGGGGAAATCCGTCGCTAAAAGTCCGTCGGTAAAGGTTGCTTTTCTCGTAGTGCACAGACACCGCGTCATATCGACCCCAACACCGAAACAATATATTTTGGCTTTATACTTGTCGACACCTCTTCAATGGGTGTCCGACACGATGTCTGACAATTAAAAAATAAATTAATGTCTTCGAACACCTCTGAGAGGTGTCGGACATGTGTCCAGAGGAGTCAGGTACATGTCCGGAGGTATACGACACGTGTCCGGATGTGTCGATGAGGTGTCGAGGTGTCGGTAGGTCACGGAAACCCCGTTCGATCGATACCGATATCGAAAATTTTCACATTTTAGCTTTATATTTGCGGACACCTCTTCAAGGGGTGTCCGGCACCTCTTCAAGGGGTGATCGACACGGTGTCCAACATTTAAAAAATTAATCAATGTCTTCGAATGTGTCCGGAGGTGTCAGACACATGTCGGTAGATGTCGGACACGCATTCAAAGGTGTCAGATATGTGTCCAAAGGTGTGGGACATGTGTCCAGAGGTGTCCGCCACGTTTTCGGATGTGTCGATGAGATGTCGAGGTGTCGGTAGGTCACGGATACCTCTTCCGATCGACACCGACACTGAAATTTTTTACATTTTGGCTTTATACTTGTGGACACCTCTTCAAGAGGTGACAAAACACGGTGTTTGGCATTTAAAAAATTAATCAATATCTTCGGACGTGTTTGGAGGTGTTGGACACGTGTCAGTAGGTGTCAGACACGTGTCCGGAGGTGTCGGACAAGTGTCCGGAGGTGTCAGACACGTTTCCGGATGTGTCGAACACGTTCGGACACCACTCGCCCAATTAAGCCTAACAACCCAATTAAGTCTAATTAGCCCTAATTAGGACTAATCAACACTACTCCGCATAATTAAACCTGGCTATTAGCTCAAAATAACCCTAATTACTCAAAATCAAGCCTAATTAGCTGTAATTAGCCCAAGGTAATCCTTATAAACACTAATTAGCGCTAACATAACCCAATTAAGTCTAATTAGGACTAATCAACACTAGTTCGCACAATTAAACCCGGCAATTAGCTTAAAATAACCCTAATTACTCCTAATCAACCCTAATTAAGCCTAATTAGCCCTAATTAGGATTAATCAACACTACTCCGCACAATTAAACCCAGTTATTAGCTCACAATAACCCTAATTACTCCCAATCAACCCTAATTAGCTATAATTAGCCCAAGGTAATCCTCATTAACACTAATTAGTTGGTTCAATTACTCGTTGTTTATAAACCATTCATTCTTTATATTCGTTATTGTTTTGCGAAGTCTATTGGCAACGAGATGGTTCAACTCATTGCCAACGAATTCTATTTAAAGTGGAATTGGTAACATATGCAATGATTTTTCTGCAATTTTGATATTTTGAAAAGATTCTTGCATATGTTATCAATTTCTGAACGCATCCATGCATGCATAAAAACCATTAGTTCTCATTCAAAGGTACTCATTACAAAGTAATGCTTTGTAATGAGCCTTTGGATGTCCAGTTTGAACAATTTGGAAAAGCTACGTATTTATAAAATAGTGTTTCACCTCATGCTCTGTGTTCTATGTCATGAATATTTGGTACACGTTCTCATGTGTTTCTCTGGGTGCATACAGATCTGGTGTTCTAACATCCATCAAACCTTGAAAGGCAAGGTTAGATGAATGTTAGAACACTTAATCGATGTTGTGTACTTGGAAAAATGCAGGGAGGTGCTGCCAAATTTTTCGCAGACATAGGACTAAACATAAGTTATTCACTGTTTTATAAACATGTGCTTTTCTGAATGGGATAGGACTACTACTTATTAGAGAATGGAGGGAAAATATATAGACATGTTGTCACATTCATGCATTCATATTTACATCAACCCTGCCTAATGATTGGTCATAATTGAAAGTGGTACACAGTGCGATAATTCAGTCGTCATGTCGGTTGATCGAAGTTGGATGAAAAGGAAGAATGCTGACAATTTAGAGTGACACATTGACGAATTTCTCGACTTCGCTTACGCACATCCTGCACATGTTGACCTTGATAAGATAAGGTGTCCGTGCGGTAGATATGAGTTGTTGCATTGGAGAAAAAGAATTGAAGTAAAATGACATCTTCGTCGGTACGGTTTTATGGGTGGATACACAAGGTGGACGTAGGACGGGAAAACAATAGTATTGTCGTCCAACCCGGCTAGTCAAACTGATGTTAGGGAGGAGGCACGAGATGATTACCGAGATATAATTATGGATGCAGGGCATACTAATATTGATGTGTTTTCGCACCTCCGTTCATATATATAGTGTCGATGATGATTTCTGCCAAATTATTATTTTTAATGTGTTAATGTCTTTGCAATTTATTTATACGAAGTCAGATATGGATAGGATACGGGCTATTCGTGGCCAGGCTGGACGCCGAGCTGCTTCCTTCTTGGTGGGTCCCACCTCGTCATTGCCCACCGATGACGAGTCACAAAGTGCTCGCGTATAGTAGACGGAGCCCCAGCTCCAACCCCAGCCCAACGCAGATTCAACTCACACGCGAGTTGATTATCCTTCTTTCGTGGGTTCTACCTCAGGTATAGTTAATAACGGTGTTTAGCACATTTTTGGTAGCCTTATATTTAAATTATATTTGAACTGTATTAATGTCTATTTTTTTTGTAGGATCTCGACAACGCCGTAACCCGACACGTGGGGTACGCATCGACCCCCAGCGTAAACCGACAGTTACGCTCACCCAAGAGGGACAGTAAGTAAAAAAAAGTCACATCATGCCTTATATTTAAAATTTTGGGGTGTTAATATATATTTGAACTATATTAATTTATTTATTTACTTCTTTGGCAGGATCCTGGAGAATCAGGCGAGGACGAAGATCGATGTTCTTGTGAAGGGCCGATTCTTCGAGCCACTCCTAAATTGGAAGGATTGGTATGCCGCTGCAAGGGAGTCCCTATGGGAGGAGTGGCTTGTACTTTGAAGTATTTTTTCTGCGATAGTATTTGTTTAATTAGAATTTATTATTTAAATTAATTTGTATTATTGAATGCCTTACAGGAGGGGTTCACGTTTGACTCTCCTGATCAGCAGGCGTTGGGGTGGCAGGCCTTCTTTACTTATATCGACAAGAATTACCACCGATAGCTCCACAACGCACGGGACCGGGCGAAGAAGATGTTGCCCGAAGGTGCCTCGACGACAGAGATGAAGACAAATCCCCCACATTGGATATCTCCGACTGTATGGGGGGAGATGATAGATTAGTGGGCTGCGGATCTAGGCTGGGAAGCCAAGAGTAAGAGGGGCTGAGAATAGATAGAATAGAGATCCGATGCACACGAGGGGGTCGGTGGCACACGACATCGTCCGACACATGAATGCGGTCCAGAACCCAGATCTAGAGGAGGATGAGGTCATAACTTGACGTATAATCAGACACACGTACGGAAAGAAGGATAAGGACCAGGCACACCAGGCGGGAGACTATGTTTTGGATATTGTCTGGCGGATCGATGTAAGTCAATTTGTTTAGGTTGTTAATTTTTTGTCTTTCTATCCTCAATGTATGTTGCGTTAATCAATGCCCTAACATATCTTTAAATCACTATTTTTGTAGGCCACGTATGAACAACTTAGGGGGTCCGAGCAACAGTCCGGACAGCCATTAGCGTCTACTAGTACGGGTGCGAGTACTAGGGCATTGAAGCACTGGCTGGATACGCCGGAGGTCGTCAATCGGCCGAAAGGCCGCATATGCGGCTTGCCTAGCATGACTGCTTGTGCCGTGATAGGACCGTCCCCACCCCCCGCTGCCCCTCCATAGACACTGGTTCTTCGACGTCCGTTGGATAAGGAGGAGATCCAGCGCATTGCTACGATGGTGTTGAGGATGATCAAGGAGTAGGATCAGCAAGGCACTGCTGCTAGACATGCCGAGCCGGCCCCGGATCGGCAGGATCTAGATCTAGGACTCGGCAACCCCTGATGAGCCCGCCCCTTCTCGTGCCCGGTCCCAGCTTGTCCCCCCGGCCCATTGGGGCTTGCCCCTCCGCCTAGCTTGTATTCTTCCCCCTACCCTAACCGGCTGTATCTGGTTCCCAACTTGTACATTACGAGTTTTTTTAATAATAAACATTTTTTTAAGTTGATTATATATAGTTTTTTGTGTCTTAGGAATTGTGCGTTGTTGTTGAAGATCGAATTTTTTATTACAGGTTTGGGCAATAGAAAAATAATTTTTTTTAAAAAAATAGACTTTTAGCTACAGATTAATTATGTTGCTAAAAGTGTACTTAATTCTAAATTTTTAGCGACGGAATGTTCCGTCGTTAAAAAACTCATTAAGAGACGGATAATTCCGTCGCTAAAATATTTAAATTTCACAAAAATAAAAATAAATAAAAATACATAAAATAGAATTAGCGACAGAAATTCCGTCGCTAATTTATAAAAAATTCGGTTGCAAAAAGTTTTATATTAGACGACGGATTGTAAAATTCCGTCACAAATCTTTTAGTTACGGGCTTTTATACGAGGAATTTTTCATGACGGTATTTTCGTCGCTAAAAGTTTTAGCGACGAATTTTTCCGTCGCTAAAAGCCTTAATTCTTGCTGTGAAGGTGTTCCACCCGATGCCGAATAAATTGATCGTGTTAAGAAGGAGCGGAAGAAACGCGAAGAAGATGAACTTCTGTGTTGTGGACATATTCTGAATGGGTTGTCAGATCGTTTATACGATTTGTTCACCAAAATCAAATCTGCTAGTGATATTTAGAGTGCATTGGATTAAGTATATATAAGGCTGAGGAGGAGGGTACGAATAAATACCTTATTGCTCAGTACTTTGATTTTGTCATGGTTGATGATAAACTTGTGTTAGAACAAGTCCATGCTCTTCAAGTGATTGTTAACAAGATTCGAGCCCTAAAGATTGACCTTCGATAATCTTTTTAAGTGGGGGCTATAATTGCAAAATTACCCCTTCATGGAACGAATATCGGAAGAAGTTGCTGCACAAGTCAGAGGACTTTACTTTGGAACCGTTTCAGAAATACCTTCGTATTGAAGAGGAGTCACGCAAACGTGAAAACAAGGTTACTGTTTCGATTGAGTCCAATGTGCACTATGTGGATAGGAGTGGATCGCAGCCTGAACGACGAACAATTTAAGAAGAAAGCTAACTAAGATGGAGAACAGAAGAAAAAGAAAGGGAGCTGCTATGTTTGCGGGAAAAAAGGTCACTACGCTAAACAGTGTAGACACCGAAAAGAAAAATCCAATGGAAAGGCAAACGTGGTAGAAGAAAATCTCGTTGATATAATTTCTGAAGTTAACATGGCAATGGAGAGATCTGAATGGTGGTTTGATTCTGGCGCCACAGTTCATGTTTGCAAAGACAAGTTTATGTTTAAAACATATGAAGAAGTGACTGATGGCCAAGAGGTGCAAATGGAAAACCATACTTGTGCCAAAGTTTCCGGCAAGGGAACTGTGGAAATCGATTTCATTTCTGAAAGGAAACTTAGTCTTTTGAACGTTCTCTATGTACCCGAAATTAAGAAGAACTTAGTTTATGCTGATTTGCTTTGTAAAAGGGGATTTTAGGTAGCTTTTGAATCTGACAAGGTTATCTTGTCAAAGAATGGTAGCTTTGTGAAAAAATGGTACTCTTGTGATGAAATGTTTAAGTTAAGCATTAATAAAAGTACTAGCTCTGCTTATATTGTCAAGTCTTCTTCTTTATGGCATGGTCAGTTGGCTCACTTGAATTATGGTTCTTTAAAGAACATGAAGAAATTGGACTTGATAGATTTTAATGGTACTTTGGATAAATGCGAAGTATGTGCTAAATCTAAAATCGTTAAGAAACCTTTTCCTAACGTTAAAACAGATTCTAAAATTTTAGATTTAGTACATTCTGATATATGTGAGTTAAATGGGGTGCTAACTCGCGGCGGAAAAAGGTACTTTATAACCTTTGTTGATGACTACAGTAGGTACTTATATGTTTACCTATTAAGGTCTAAGGATGAAGCATTTACCATGTTCAAGAAATATAAGGCAGAAATCGAAAATCAACTTAAGAAGAAAATTAAGATCCTACGTGTTGATAGAGGTGGTGAGTATTTTCTAAATGATTTTATAGATTTCTGTGAGGAACATGGCTTGATTCATCAAAATTCTGCACCCAACACACCTCAACAAAATGGCTTGGTTGACAGAAAAAACCGTTCTTTAGGAGAAATGGTTAATTGCATGATAGTCAATGCTAAACCACCTCTAAACTTGTGGGGGGAAGATTTACTCACTGCATGTTATATTCATAATAGGGTGCCTTCCAAAAGGAATAACGTGAGCCCTTATGAGTTGTGGAAAGGTAGAAAACCTAACCTTTTGTGTGGGGGTGTTTAGCATATTATAGAGTTCCAGATCCTAAAAAGTCTAAGCTTGGACCAAGGGCTATTAGAAGTGTATTCGTTGGATATGCTGAAAATAGCAAGGCCTATAAACTTCTTGATTTAGAGTCTAATATGATAGTAGAATCTCGAGATGTAGAATTCTTTGAAAATAAGTTTTCTAATAACTATAAAGTCATAAATGTTGATTCTCAAGGAAAATGGTCCAAATGAACCTTTAGGATTGGAAAGGCAACAAAAGGATCAGCTTACTGATTCTAGAATTCAGCCAACAGGACCTAGAAGAAGCACTAGAGCAAGCAAAGAGAAGGACTTAAATTCAGATTTTATTTCTTCTTAAAGTATTGTGTTTCTTGTTGAATGTGATAGAAATAATAATGTAATTAATAAGTACCATATCGTGTTAAATTTGGAGGATGGCCCTAAGTCATTTAGTGAGGATATGTCATCGAGAGATGCATCCTTTTGGAAGGAAGCAATTGATGATAAAATAGACTCAATTATGTCCAATAATACATGGGTACTAGTTGATTTACCCCAGGGTTCCAAACCCTTAGGGTGTACGTGGGTTTTTAAAAGAAAATACAATTCTGATAATTATGTCCAAGCCTTTAAGGCTAGATTAGTAGCCAAAGGGTTTAGACAGAAAGATGGAATTGATTATTTTGACACTTATGCACCAGTTGCTTGTATAACTTCAATCAGAATTCTTATGACTTTAGCATCCATTCACCATCTTTATGTTCATCAAATGGATGTTAAGACTGCCTTCTTAAATGGGGACTTGAGTGAAGAAGTCTACATGGAGCAACCTGAAGGGTTTGTCTTACATGGAAATGAAAAGAAGGTATGCAAGTTAGTTAAATCACTGTATACGCTGAAACAAGCACCAAAGTTGTGGCATAAGAAATTTGATTCGGTTATACTATCTTTCGGTTTCAAGCATAACATTGCAGACATTTGTATTTATTCTAAGTTCACTACTAACTATGGAGTGATAGTTTGCTTGTATGTTGATGACATGCTAATTTTTGGAACTAATATGGTTGGGATAAATGAGACCAAGGAGTATCTATCTTCCATGTTTAAAATGAAAGACTTAGGTGAGGTAGATACTATCTTAGAAATAAAAGTAAGGAAGCATAGTGGGGTTATGCTTTGAGTCAATCTCATTACATTGAGAAAATATTGACTAAGTTTAAACATCTTGGATTTAAAGCGTTTAGTACTCCTTTTGATCCAAATATGAAATTAGCAAGCAATTCCGGTAGAGCAGTAGCGCAACTAAAATATGCTAGTGATATTGGTAGTTTAATGTACGTTATGCATTGCACAAGACCGGATATTGCTTTCTCTATTTGTAAACTTAGTAGATTTACTAGTAACCCCAGTGTAGAACATTGGAAGGCTATTGGCCGAATCCTCAGTTATCTAAGAGAACCATGGGATTCACATTGTTCTACAATGACTATTGGACTGTATTAGAGGGGCAAAACCTATGCAAGTTGGATAACGAGTGTGGGAGATAATAAGTTTACTTCTGGTTGGGTATTTACTTTAGCAGGAGGAGCAGTTTCTTGGGCCAACAAGAAACAGACATGCATATCTCATTCCACTATGGAATCCGAATTTATTGCTCTTGCAGCAAGTGGTAAGGAAGCAGAATGGATTAGAAACTTGTTGTTGGATATAAAGTTATGGCCTAATCCTATGCCTCTTATTCTATTTACCATGATAGCTAAGCCTCTTTATCAAGGGCATATAGCTGTACACATAATCGTAAGTCTAGACATATAAGTCTATGACATGAATTTGTGAGACAATTGATACAAGATGGTGTTATAACAATTGTCTATGTGAGGTCAAGTAAAAACTTGGCAGATCCTCTTACAAAAGCTTTGTCAAGAGAGCTAGTAAGAATGACATCTTATGAGATGGGGCTGAAACCTATTGAATTAATCACCAATAATGGTAACCCGACCTAACACTAGGAAATGACTAGTTGTAAGGTTTAAAAGGTAAAAACAAGTTACTGATGTGTGATTGTTAGTATTGATAATGGCGAGCCTCTAAATAATCAAGTATTCAGTACTGTTCGTTACGATTTGGAGGTTGAGAGTTTTCTCTTAATGAAATATGAGACCATTTTGTAATGTGTTTTAGTAACGAAAACACATAGCATAACTTCACCTATATGAACTTAGAAGTGATGCCGTTTCTTATGAAAGTTTAAGTTTACTTTCTAGAGAGTTCATGAAATAAGATATAGCACAAGGCCATAATAGTAGAAGTTGACTAAGAATTTCTCATCGAAGTAAGAAATTTGTATGTGTGTAATAACTCCGGCTTTATAGTAAAGAGTAGCTAGCTTAAAGCTAAGGCCACTAGTAACTCTTATAAAACTTTGAGCTATTCGCACTAACGAAATGTTTAAATCAAAAGATACCTTTACATATGCATATTAGTTTCTCGTATGTTTTGACTATAGTTATTTTTAAATTGTTTGTTGATAGCAAACAAGTGGGGGATTGTTAAGTTTGTGAGTTATTCGAAAACAAACAAACTTCTTTGTCCCACATTGCTTGGAAATGAGTTTATAAGAGCAAAAGTGCTTTTATAATATACTTGGTAGTAATAATAGAATGTAATAGTTCCATGCTACCCGTGTGAGGGTGTGTGAGTTTAGGCGTGTTATTAGGCACACTTAGCACTTTGCACACTTGTGCGGTTGCGAAAAACGTGACTTATTTTTTGGAAAATATTTTGCATTTTTTAAAATATATTTTTACTGAAAAGATGTGATTTATTTAAATTCAAATTTGATTTATTTCAAATAATTTTTTGGCATTTTTTAACTGTTATAACTGTTTTTCTTAATAGATGTGTCTGTCCAAATTCACACAATTTCAGGTCTTTTATATATACAAGATTTTCAATTCTTTTCAGTATACTGACTTGCAATTTTCGAAAACTCTTTATTTCTGTAAAATTATTATAGCAAAAAAACGTATACCGCTTCAAAGAGAATTCCAAGGGAAATTTTTTAATTTGCTGTTTGTAGATTCCTAAAAGTTTTGTTGTATTTTGGAAGATTGTTTGTTGTTAATCCGTCAACAAACTCGATTTCGAGTGGGGACAAATGAAACTTTAAAGACAGCGATCATGCGCCTCAAAGTTTTTATTTGTGATTCCAATTCTACCAAATTTTCAACACAAATAACTAAAGTGAAGCTCGAATTTGATTGAAATTACTAGTCGAGAAATCCAGACGAGACCTACATACGTTTATATCCGTTTGTTATGTGGCCTGTCTCAAAATTTCAAGAATGTGAATGTCCAGTAAGTTATCTATAGATAAACAAGTACATGAACCAAGCATCCTCGTAACCAAGAAGCATGCATGACCTGTGAAATATATTTGATGTCTTGGGTGGAAGCAAGTTGAGGGATGAGCATGTCCCTGGCTACATTTACATTTTGAGGGTTGCATGACCTGATGATGTACGCTGTGATGCTATGAAGCCTATGATCAGGCTTCTTTCACAAGAGATGGCAAAGGAAAAAGGTAAAATTGACTTAGACTAGCATTCAGCACGCACACTAAGAGGAGAACCATCAGAGTACCTTAAATGTCTATTTCAACGGCATCTCCGTCGCAGATGCCCGACATACAGCAACGGCTTGTCTAATTGTGGAAGACGAAGTGCAAGTTGCAAAGCCCCTCGTTCCTTGAGATCTGGATTTTATGTGAAAGGTTCTGGAGGAGAAATAATAAGTTCACTTTAAAACTGAACCAAATTAATTTGGAAAAAGCGTAAACATGGAAATACGTCTACAAAATCTTTCTTAATTTGAAAAGTGATCAATTTTTTTGGAACAATTCAAAAAAAAATATAATCAATTTTTTTAAAAAAAGGATAGAGTATTTTTTTCTTCATGACATATTTTAGTGCAAATTTAACTAAACATGGTATCATAGCTCTCGTTGTACAAGATTTTTGACTTTGGTTATTTTTGCTTCCATATTTGATTCCTTCTTACATGACACATCATGGGCAACTTCACAATATCCATGTCTAAGAGACCTATTTTCTTTTAAAGATTCTAACCAATATTCAAGGCAATTGAACAAATCTTCAAACACGTAAAAATCAGAACCAGATTCCAACTCTAATGAAGTGTAATTGAAAATTTGCCTGTCTCTATTTATCTATCTAAACATGCAATCGGGTCATCATGGGCGGCACTACATATGTATGAGGGGGGTGCTATAGCCCCCCCTCAGATTTTGAAAAAAAAAAAATATATATATATATATATATATATATATATAATGTTTTTTTTTCATTTGCAACTTTCCCTCTCTCTCTCTCTCCTCCTCTCTCGGCTCTCACAGTCAACTCTCAGTCACCGCGGCACGCCGGCACCTCTCCTCCTCTCTTGGCTCTCTCAGTCACCGCGGCACGCCGCACGCCGGCACCACCCACGGCCACCGATCATTGGCTCGGCTCATCGGTAAGGTAACGCCGGTCGCCGTGGCGTCAAGTCAAGCTCTCACGCGTCACGCCTGTGGCCTGTTGAAGCCCCGTCCCCCGATTCCGAAGAGCGAAGCTGGCGAAGGCCCTCCCCAGTCCGAATATCCCCACCCCAACTCTGGCAGTCCCCACCCAACTCCAGCGACTCTGGCCAGATCAGATCTGACAGATCTAGCTTAGATCTACCATCTACGAGCCGGAGGACAAACCGAGAAAGTTCCACCACAGCTGGTCGGCGGTCACAGCGCTTGAAATAGTGAAATTGCAGATCTGACTTTGAGTTTCAGTCACCGACGACATTGCAACAACGACGCCATTCTGATTTATGAGGACTGAGGTCGGTGTGCATTTTGAACAATTTCTTTTGCTTTTGAGAATTGATTATTTGATTAATAATTTTAGGTTGTTAGTTGTGTATTTGATAATTTAGATTATTAATTGATGCTTTATGGATGTTAATCGTGCATTGAACACTTCAGATTTGAGATTGTTGATGGAGGATAGGATCCAATTGGATTTTTATCCCATTTGAGCATTGATTATTTGATTGATAATTTTAGATTATGTTAATTGTGCATTTAAAAATTAAGATTATCGAAAAGTGCATTTAAAAATTGTGCATTTAAAAATTTGATTGATAATTTTTTAGAATAAGCATGAACATTTGGAACAAGATTTTCGATTTTACTTGGAGCTCCCTATAAAGAAGCAGATTTAATACACACCACAAAAACTTTTGAATATGCGACCTAAGACCAAATGTCCAAGCTGGCTAAATTTTAAAGATCACATTTCATTCTATCTCAGCAATGCCATAAAGTTGCTTCATGATGATATAATGTCATGATGTTGCAAGCAAAGATCATGTTCTGTTAGATCGTACAAAGCGCACAACAGAAGTCAAACTCAATTCAGTCAAAGTATTAAGCACATTTATTTAGCACTTTGTTTGAACCAACTCAAATATTTTCAGTCAAATGCTGCCATGTATTCCATACCATGTGTTTTATCACAACAAGTTTACAAAAACAAAGCCCTAAAAAAGAGGACTAGTAACCACTTATACAAGCAGGATATAGTAAAACAAAACAAATGAGTTACGAAAAGCTGCCTTCCTTCCGCTACATCTCTTCACAAATGCCTAATTATATGAAACTCTAGTAGTAATTTTCAACCCCCTACTTAGGTGTAATCGCAGCACCCACCTGCACCCCCCCCCCCCCCCCCCCGAACACCAAAAAAAGGCCAATAAAGAGGGCAGAGAAGCCCTCCAAGTAACCATAATTTGCTGACTGCCTCCATTACAAATCAAAAGAAGAAAAAGAGGGTCTCCAATTCTATTTCCTATCGAGAAAGAAACCCCCTGGTGTGCAAGGATTGCATAAACTAGACATACCATTTTTCAAGAAATAAATGTTATACTTTCAAATGCACATGCAACCAACAACATTCTCATTACTAAGCAGTAAGATCTCACCTCCTGCAGTTCAAAATTTTAGATTGTGTTCATGCTTTTAGATGTTTTGTAGTATGTTTTGTGTATTATCGAAAAGTGCACTTTGTTTTTATGTGCTATTTTAGTTATAAAAATATTTATTTCCTTCGATATATTTTTAGCCCCCCGGGATGAAATCTGGTTCCGCCACTGCCGGTCATTGTAGAAAACCAATCATACATATAGTTATCAAGGGCAGTTATCACTTTTACATCTGCTGTAAAAGGATCTTGCTCCAATAATTACAGTACCCCCAAAATTGAAAAGGAGAAGACATGATTTTTTTATTTATATTAGATAAGCTCAGATTTTTTATTCTTTATTTTTTCCTGCATAGTGGATTGCTTCCCATCTGCTGCTCTCAAACCAAGCCATCAACGCGAAGCCAGAGCTCCAGTGGGAGCAAATATGGCATACTAATAGTGCATTATATATAGGGATCAGACTCTGTGTTTCTCAATCTTCTTCTGAAGTTCATCCTTCTTGGCACCAACAACCCGGTCGACTTCTTTCCCTCTCTTTATCAGTAAGAATGTTGGCATTGCCTCCACACGAAATTCCCGAGCCACATCCTGTATCAAGAGATATTCAATACTTTTACTTGGTTGTCGAAATAGAAGGGCATGAAGTATCCAGATATTGATCATATGACCCGGTAAAGGGCAAAAAAAACTTACTGGCAACTCATCCACATCAATCTTGATGAACTCGACGTCGGTATATGCATCAGCAAACAGGTTAAGGGCAGGTTCCATATATTTACAAGGTCCACACCACATAGCCGTGAAGTCGATGACCAACTTCAATCCCAAAAGACATCGTTAGCAACCCGAGAATTACCTAATCATGAAAAATGCTAGAAAGATGTTGTAATAACTGGTACAGTGATATAATATTTACCAGTTTGGAAGATTCTTTGGAGGCTTCAAAATGCGTCTTCCATACAGATGAGGAATGGAATGCAATAACCTGAGACCTCTTTCCAGGCGCTGCTCCATTGGCCTGATCTACCATAGCAGAGAAGTCTGCTCCCATCTTCCTTCCTTCTTCAGGTATATGCTTCTCTTCACACTTTGTTCTTCCTGAAGATGAACTCTGGCTTGGATTTTTTAGACTTGGCACGATGGCTGTTTATAGGGCGTCGAGATGGTAGTGGGAAAACTTTAATAAATTGTGACATGGGTATATGATTCCAGTTGTTGATGTGACCCTCTAATTGTTTGCACCCTTGGTATTAAATTTGGAAAGATTTGAAGCGTATAATTACAGCTAATATGATTTAACAAAAGGCTCTTTCTACCACTGCTCACACAGTTCAAACCAGTATGCCTTTCCTAAATCTTCTTCAAATATTTCCGCCCACAAATTATATTATTCGACTCAATACCTCAATTTGTTTCGCCTAAACACACATTTACGACCTAACTCATCATCAGAAAATTGTACTTATTTTCGTGTGCTCGAGACGATTGTGAAATGAGTTCTTCACAAAGAAAGGACTGAAACGATTCCTTAAAATGAAATCAAAGAACATCGTACTCGTGGAATTATGCAAGACTAAGCCTGAGGATGATCGACACGGAAGAGGATCCCCTTTAGGCTGGGTTAGTGCATTTGTCTTCCTCACACCGGTGACGGGAAAGCTGGATCAAGGTACAACTTTGAGCGGCGTGTTTAAATTGCAATCGACTTGTGGTGTGCAAAACGAATCACCTTTGTAATATGGTCCCAAGTTTAACTCTGGGTTCCCAGCAGCAGAATGGCAGAATCTAAGTTTGCTACTTGCATGCCCCCGATTAAGACTTTTTGGCCTTATGGGCATGACTTAATAAAAGCTGATTCCACGAACACTTTCGATTTCTATTGGTAGACTTTGCGGCCCGTGTGCTCGAACGGAATGTGAACATTGTTACGAAATCGCTCTAGATAAATATGTATAAAACACGATAACCAGATAAGAAAACACAAGAAATATGAAAGAACTCAAATCCACTTTGCACAAGTCAAATTTACAACGCTCCCTCACGTGTATCTCTCAACTGTTTTCCTACTCAAAGAAGGACTCTTCTTTAATTGTCTACCCAAAGAAAGACTCTTCTATCTTGGTCTACTTAAAGAAGGACTCTTTTCTCTTGCCCTTAAACACAATACAAGACACCTTACTTATACTTGGAGAAAGTAGTGATCTTCTCTCTCCAAGCAATGTGGGACAAGATGTCTTATATATTAAGGGCCAAGTTGTAACATTCTTTGAGTAACCGATGTGGGACATAAATACAAGACATATATCAACAATCTCCACCTTGGCTTGTATTAACAAACCACTCAAAGAGGAAAGTGTAATATGCCTTCAGTACCTTCTTCACGTACTCCACCTTGCATCCCCTTTAAAGGTAGGGATACACTCCACTTTGAACTCCACAAGAAAGAAGATGAATCAAGCTCAAGCAATGCTTGAACTTTTCTGTCGTGACTGTCTTCGTGAGCATATCAGCAGCGTTGTCATTAGTGTGAACCTTGTGCACGACAATTTGTTTAGAATTAATCCATTCCCGGACCCTATGATAACGTACATCAATATGCTTGGTCCTTGCATGGAAAACCTGATTCTTTGCCAAATCCAATGCACTCTGACTGTCACACTGTAACAAAACACCACGCTGCTTGAAGCCAAGCTCCTCTACTAGTCCCTTTAACCATAATGCCTCCTTAGCTGCCTCTGTTAATGCCATGTACTCTGCCTCCGTAGTTGACAATGTTGTCGTAGACTGTAACACTGATTTCCAACATATCGGCCCTCCATAAAATGTAAAAATATATCCAGTCGTGGACCTCCTGGAATCCAAGTCCCCAGCATAATCAGAATCCACAAAGCCAGAAACCTCACCTTTTGCCCCATCACGATCAAACATGACGCCAAAGTTGGTCGAACCTACTAGATAACGGAAGATCCATTTTACAGCATCCCAATGCTTCTTTCCTGGATTTCCCATATACCTGCTGACCATACTAACTGCATGTGAGATATCAGGTCTGGTACACACTATGGCATACATAAGACAACCAAACGCATTTGCATACGGTACTCGAGACATATACTCAACATCTTCTTCTGCACTAGGACAAAGTTGTGAGGATAACTGAAAATGAGCTCCCAATGGTGTACTAACTGGTTTAGCATTGAGCATACTAAACCTCTCCAGTACCTTTTCAACATAACTTTTCTGAGTTACCCACAACTTTTTGGCCTTTCTATCTCTGTGAATCTCCATACCAAGGATCTTCTTTGCAGAACCAAGATCTTTCATATCAAACTCTCTGCTCAACAATTTCTTCAAGTGCAGAATATGAGACTTACTCTTTGCAGCAATCAACATATCATCCACATATAATGTGAACAACAACAGTGAACCATCCTCAAGGACTCGATAATACACACAACAATCATACTCACAGCGAGAGTAACTATGAGTTACCATGAATGTGTCGAATCGCTTGTACCACTGTCGAGGAGACTGCTTCAAACCATATAAGAACTTTTTCAGCTTGCACACATAGTCCTTCTTCCCAGGTTCAATAAATCCCTCGGGTTGCTGCAAGTAGATCCTCTCCTCCAAATCACCATGAAGGAAAGCTGTCTTCACATCAAGCTGCTCCAACTCCATATTCGGCGCTGCTACAATGGACAATATCAATCTGATAGAAGTATGCTTCACTACTGGCGAAAAGATCTCATTATAATCAATTCCCTCCTTTTGAGAATATCCTTTTGCCACCAGTCTTGCCTTGTACTTATGATCTTCCTTTTTCCTGTAAACCCACTTATATCCAATAGTCTTCACACCCTTTGGAATTTAACCAATTCCCAACTCTGATTCTTCCGTAAAGATTCCATCTCCTCATCAATTGTTGTCAACCACAAGTTACCATCCTCTGCCTTGACAGCCTCGTTGTAACTGGTAGGATCTCCACTTCCAACGATTAGTGCAAATGAGACCAAGTCCTCAAAACCATACCTTTGAGTTGGTTTCTTTGTACGTGGCTCTCTCTATCTTTGACTAGATTCCAAGAATCACTAGGATGCTCCTCTGGATCCTCTAAAGACTGCTCATCTGTAGATCCATCTGTAGACTCATCAGTTGATTTTGTCCTCTGCTCATGCAACTCTATCTCTACTGTGTGACCCGGCCTCTCGCTAGAAGTTGCATTCGTATTCAACATATGTGCTTCATTGAATACCACATCTCTACTAATCACCTTCTTCTTGGCCACTGGATCCCATAACCTGTATCCTTTTACTCCTTCCTCATACCCAAGGAATATACATTCTTTTGACTTAGGATCAAGTTTGGATCGTTCTTCATTCTGAAGATGAACATACGCAGGATAACCAAAAATTCTCATTGCAGAAAAATTAACTTATTTACCAGACCATACGTCTTCGGGAACTCGGTGATTAATGGCAGATGATGGAGAACGGTTGATCAAGTAACACGCTGTGTTAACAACTTCAGCCCAGAAACTCTTAGGCAAATCTGCATTCAACCTCATGCATCTAGCTCGCTCCAGCAAGGTTCTGTTCATCCTTTCGGCAACCCCATTCTGCTCTGGAGTCCTCTTCACTGAAAAGTGTCTGATGATACCCTTATCCTTGCAGAACTGCAGAAACTCCTCATCCTTGTATTCCATGCCATTATCTGATCTGAAGTACTTAAGCTTCTTACCCGTCTGATTTTTAACTCTAGCCTTCCACTGCTTAAACACGTTGAAAACTTCAGACTTGTGCTTCATAAAGTACACCCATACCTTTCTTGAGAAATCATCTATAAACGTAACAAAGTAACGAGCTCCCCCATTTGAGATATGCCTGATTGGTCCCCAAACATCCGAATGTATATAGTCCAGAACCCCTTTACTAGTATGAGAAGCTGCTTTAAAACTAACTCGTTTCTGCTTCCCAAAAACACAAAATTTGCAGAAGTCTAGCTTACATGATTTCACTCCTTGCAGCAACTTGCGTTTGTGAAGTTCCAGCATACCTCCCTCACTCAAGTGTCCCAGCCGTTTATGCCAAAACTCAGAGTTATCATTGCTAGAACCTGCATGAGTTGATACTGAAGCTCCACCTATAACTGTGTTCCCTATCAGTTTATACAAATTTCCAGTTTTCTGACCTTTCATTATCACCATCGCACCTTTGCTGACTTTCATGACTCCACCTTTTATAGATATACTACAATCTATAGAATCAAGTGTACCAAGGAAATCAAATTCTTCTTCAAGTCAGGTATGTACCTTACATCACCTAGGGTTCTCACAATCCCATCAAACATTTTAATTTTAATGGTACCTATCCCCATGACTTTACAAATAGCGTCATTACCCATTAATACAGTACCACCGTCACATGGAGTAAGACAATCAAACCATTCCTTATGTGGGCACATATGAAACGAACATGCAGAGTCAAGAAACCATTCCGTAGAAAAACTGTTGTCTCTAACTGATAAGTGATTACCTTCTTGCTGCTCAACCGAGGAAACCAAGTAGAGATCACCATAGCTGCTTTTGTCATCTTCTTGAGCAACATTAGCATTGTTCACATGTTTCTTTCCGTTCTTCTTCTCCTTCCTTTCTGGACACTTTCTTGCAATGTGACCAATCTCCTTACAATACCAGCATTCAATACTGGACTTGTCCTGCTTTCCACGAGACTTTGACTTATCTTTTCCATGTCCTGGATTTCTACTTCTAGAACGACCTCTGCCTCTTCCATGACCATTCTTATTTTCAGACCTTACCACCAGACCGTCGCCTTGATTGCTTGAACTCGTCCCATTAACTCTGCTCGAGTCCATAAGAGCCGACATAACATCATCAACAAGCAATGTCTCCTTCCCAATAAGTAACGTAATCTTCAAGGTCTCATATGATCTTGGAAGCGAAGATAACAACAAAATCGCCTGATCTTCCTCCTCGAGTTTAACATCTATACTCGACAATTGAGACACCAATCGGTTAAATTCTGATATATGATCACCCAGATCTGAACCTTCGTCCATCCGTAACTGGTACATATCTTTCTTCAGATATAACCGATTTGACAAAGATTTTCACATATATATCTTCTCCAATTTCTGCCACAGAGCTGTTGGAGAAGTCTCGGTCAAAATCTGGTACTTAACCTTCGGGGCTAGATTCAACCGTATCGTAGATACATCCTTAGCCTGTAATTCCTCCCAATCGTCCTGATCCATTGACTCAGGCTTATTCCCCAGCAAAGGCTTGAGCAATCCTTGTTGCACAAGGATATCCTTCACCGTGCTTTGCCATATGCCAAAATTTGTCTTCCCATCGAATTGTTCACAGGCAAACTTCATGGTCGTGTTGTTCGACATATTTATCCTCTCAAATCGATTTCAATTTTGCCCAAAAAATAAACCTGAAAGCTCTGATACCACTTGTTACGAAATCGCTCTAGATAAATATGTATAGAATACGATAACCAGATAAGAAAACACAAGAAATATGAGAGAACTCAAATTCACTTTGCACAAGTCAGATTTACAACGCTCCCTCACGTGTATCTCTCAACTGTTTTCTTACTCAAAGAAAGACTCTTCTTTAATTGCCTACCCAAAGAAAGACTATCCTCTCTTTCCTACTCAAAGAAGGACTATTCTATCTTGACTTACTCAAAAAAAGACTCTTCTCTCTTGCCCTTAAACACAATACAAGACACCTTATTTATACTTGGAGAAAGTAGTGATCTTCTCTCTCCAAGCAATGTGGGACAAGATGTCTTATATATTAAGGGTCAAGTTGTAACCTTCTTTAAGTAACCAATGTGGGACATAAATACAAGACATATATCAAGAGACATGATGGCAGAAACTTCATGGGCAGCAAGGCTACACTTCAACGATCATAATAATGTTCTGGAATGAAAATACGCGTCACTTTTTTCATGACAAACGTCAAGGATGACACATACATCTCTTATACAACACCATATGGCCAAAAGAGCTCAAACGCAATCAGCCAAGTACCAAAATACTTTCGTCATGTGATTAAGATGTCTACATATCCTTTTTACACATCACAACCTTCAAACTCAAAAACCGCACTTACACATATAGAGAAGTTCACTCCTCCCAAACCAAGAAAAACCTGTATTATCCGTATTGAACGTGCTGTTAGTTAACAAGATCAGAAGCCGATGTTTTCTCTCTCTCTTCTTGTTTTTCCACGCCAGCTTCCACTGGGCTGCTGCTAGCAGGTACCGCTTCACTCATAGATTTCCTTGTATTTTCAACAGTGTTAATATGATCCACTGCCTTTGAGGAGCTCTTAATAAGGGAGATGGAATCTGAGGCATGTTCTTCCGTTTGTTTTGGCCTATTCAGGGCATTGCAGTGCGGACAGTAGTAAGTTATATACGGGAAATCCCCCTTCCTCGCAAGCCCTGTAATCAGAAAAGGTATATACTTTACTTGTTTCTGCAGTGAATAAACATGACCATGGTTGCCAAGATTCTACTCGTTCCTTTGTTGTTCCATGATGAGACACACATCTATAACTCCCTGTCTACTTACCATTGTGCATATGGCAGTTGCCACATATGAGTGCATAAGACTGAGTTGGATCCTCTCCCACGAGCAATGCTGCAATTCGAGTAATCCATCCCCCATCAAGTGTATTTGCCCCAGTTTTAAGGTGATGCTCAACAACCAGCTGATTATGCTCAGAAATCTCAGGCCCGTCACTACCTGCATGTTGAAGCATTTCTTCATCAGACTGACGCAACACTGTGGCATCTGCACTGGAAGATCTGGTGTTCGACTGCTTTCGATTTCGAAGACCACTAGATTGCACGTATTCAACATCATTGTTCTTCCCTGCAGGGGGATTAAGCGTTGATTCATTCCCCATGTACAATTTCAAGCCAGAATCGGCACCCAACCTCGCAGCAAGGACAGTAGCAGCAGCTGCCTTCACTGCTGGGTCGGGGTCATATCTCTGCAGTAAAAAGTTGAGAGTGAGCACACCAAGAATACAGAAATAACGAAGTATAGGATGCAAAGTTTTCGATCATAAAGACTAGACCCACTCCCCACCAAGCCTTAGTATTACCAACTGGTTGAAACTGAAACTGTTTATATTAAATGCCATAGGGTGAAAGCCTTGATGATTGCTTTCATATGAACATTAAGCCGGCCTCAAACCAAAATAGGAACTTGGGCAAGTTGGGGCCTTTACACCCTCCAGTGGACAACAGCTTGTTTTTTATTTCGTTACGTTTTGGATTTTGTAGAAAGTAAGATGTACAATAAATGTAATAAACTCGTGTGTAAGACAACCGTATCTTCTATTCCAACAGTCTTAGCAGTTCTAAATATGTAGACAACTGTATATTAACTCCATTCCACTTATATGCTGTATTTATCAACATACTTTACCAAGTATGCCTCATGCATTGAAATTAAAAAAACCTACTGCACAATAGAACTTAAATTTAGAATCATCTCTCTACCATCAGAAGCGATATAATGAGAGCATACACTTACCTGAATGAGCTGTTGTGTGGTGTAGTAATTTGTCTTCTCTTTGAGTTCATCAATTTTTTCTTGCCTTTCAGCCCGAAGCCTTTCTAAAGTTTTCTGGTCCTTTCGGTCGCCTATAAGATCAAAGGAACTATAATTGATGAACCTGGCCATAACCGACCAAAACGCCAATATATGGCAAGGCGGGGGTTGGGGGGAGGAGAAAGCATTGTAGCGTCATTACCCAACCTGTTCCACTAAAAGGTAAAACTCGATATACATAAAATTACAAAAGAAGACCCTAGAATCCTATCCATTGGTGCAAGTATCATGTCACTTAGGAAATGATCTGCGTAATATGATGTTCAAGCCGATGTAAACTTGAATCGTTTTGCCCAACATTTGTGTATGAAATTTGGAAACTAAACTGTTGATTGAAAGGATGAGTGAGGTTGCTCAGAGATACAAACTGAAAACATGTGTTAGTTTTGCGTACTAGATCTACAAATATCAATCTGATCATTTAAGTAAATTGAAGGACACTATCTAACTTAGGTTCATTTATGCCATAGGCCCGACTATCTCATACCCCCTGGCCCCCTCTTTCTCATAGAACTTCCCGGTGTTCCTCCGCCAGGATGTAAAAATACAGAAAATCCAGTCACCTCTTATAGTGAAAATGCAAAAGAAAAAAGGGGGGAGGCAGAACTGAGATGCTCCCCTTAACATGAATTTAAAGACGAAGATTGGTTTCCATTCTGTTGCTGCTAAAAATATCTACCGCGTACGTTGCGGAACCCGAGCCTGGACCGATGACCTGCAAGACAGAAAACGAGTGACAGCCGGGTGGGGTTCCCGGCAGAAAACTCTCTGATGCTTAAGTCAGAGCGCAACTACATGATAATGACTCTTGAAAAGGCATGAATGTGTGTAGTTGTCTATACCTGGGGGGGTAGACCCCTTTATATAGCGGTAGGAAGAAGAGCCCTAGTAAGACTGGGCCGTAGGCTAGATGTGTTAGGATCGCATTAGGATCCTTGAGGATCACGTCCTGATCTCTGATAAGATAACTATCAGTCTTCCAGTTCAACTAGGATTGCCGGTATTCCCCAATTATTGGGAGTTTTATTTGAGGTATATCATATGCCCCCCACTTCCTTAGCCAAAATGTTTGGCTGAGGAAGTTTATACCTGGTGTCTTGAGGCACACGTCAGATTTGTAAGGGATTCTCCATCCGCTTGTAGGGGTAATAATATTTCTCTACTCCATGTGCTCGGACCGAAGCTCTTGGGAGCTTAAGCCTTGAAACTTTGCCCGAGTAGGATGCTAGAACTCTAGCTCTTGAGAGCTAGGTCTTTCGAATGTCGCCTAAGTAGGCTACTCGGAATCATCTTTAGGAAGATGAATCATGGGATCTCGGGATCCATTAGAGGTTGTGCCCCACGTTAGCCTCTCTAGAGAGAGGACACAGAGCTGTGCATGCAAGTTGTTGCATGTGCTAAGTGTTTGAATGTCCCCTTGAGGGGTCACCTCTCCTGTGGAGGGTGTTTGTTTTGTGCAAGTGTGTGTTCTTTAGCTTGAGCTGACCACATCATGCTTGCATTTTACTTTGACGCGAACCCTTATCGTCAGCTAAGGGCTGGCAAAGAAGCCTCGCACTCACGCTCGGCCAGGTTTCGAATTAACAAAACAGGGTAGGGTGACGAACTCCCACTTGGTTTTGCCGTTTCACGGGTTAGAATTATAGCTAAACCGTTCGGATAGAACTTGAGCTCTATCCTGTCACCCTTGAGGGTGTTCGTCCCTTGAGGGACCGCCCTAGAGGGCTAGTGGAACGTAGAGTTCAGATAAGCGCCCTTGAGGGCTAATGGAGCACGAAACTTAGAATTCTCGTATGTACCCTTGAGGGAGTATGAAGCGTGTAGCTCATGTAAATGCCCTGGGGGGCTGGACAGAACTTAGAGTTCTCATCATACGTGCCCTTGGGGGCAGATGGAGCGCAAAGTGCTCTGATTCACCAGTTGCATTGGTAGCATGCGGTGGTGTGAATGTTTGACCGTTGATAGTCGGTCACTGTATGACCGGATATATAATTCCGAGCTCGGCGGCAGGATACTGCTGCAAAAACCCTTAAGTTGCCGGGTGCTATGAATTTGTTCCTTGCTTGTAAAGTGGTTTTTGCGTCATTGTTGATGCTTAGCAACGCAGTATAAACCCTTGCAACAAGAAAAAGTACGTGACTGAAAAAACAGCCTTTGAAGCAATAAAACATATAAAAATGCAACTATGTTTTTAACATAGAATTAGGAGCGGTGTTCAGACACCGTAGGGTTTTGTCGGTTAGCCGACATGGGTGTGTTGCACTGCGTGTCACAGGTGAGTTTAATATGTCATAGCAGTCGGATGCACCGACTTGTGACATGCTTGCGCTAATTGGCGCGATTTAGATAATGCCAGACCATAATAAAATGTAAGTCTAGCTAATAGAAGCACACTGGAAGTAGCCTTCGAAAGGCTTGCTAGCGCCTAAAATTATAGTCGTTTTATTTTTTGTGACGCGCCATGAAATATAAAATGGGCACACACACTTTAAAAAATGCGTAGCATATGTTAAATAAATGAGGCCCGGTTAGGCAAAAAGTCTAAGGCACGTAAAAGTTGTGGCATATGTTCAATAAATAAGACCACGTGGGCTAAAGTATAATAATGCATTTTTTGATAGGTTAAAACCTTAATGCTTTTAAACAGTGTGGCATATATCGAATAAAGAAGACCCTATGGGTCTAAAATCTAAATATGCCTTTTATGAGGTGAAAAATCTTAATAATTTTGGAAATAAATCACCTGATTTTTCATTTGCCCTTTCTTGTCTTTGATCTACCGGCGACTATGGAGGCAGATCTGACCGTCGTAGAAAGGCAACGGCATAACGGTAAGGTGGTGGTGCAACGGTGAGGCAGATCGAGAGCGCCACCGTTCTTGGCAGAGCTCTAGTGATGTGATGCCGGAGTCTCGGTCCACGGTATAGGCAAAGTGGCGTCGTCGTGGCAGAGGAAGGACTCGGCGACGGTGGAGGACAACGGCGGTGCCTTTACCGTGGCCGCGGTGGCTCAGATTGAGGGCTAAACGCGGCCCACGTTGACGCAGATCTGGAGGCCTGTAGCGGCGTGACAGCGGCGATGGCTCTGATTGCGGCTACCGCTGGCCACGGTGGTATGCATGTCGATGGCAAGGGTGACCCATCTTTGTTGGTCACAGATCTAGAGCATGGGTGACCGAGGTGGCGCCGTTATTGGCTATGCGTGGCGTCATCGCCGCTTGATTGCGATGGATGGCGCGACGAAGCAGACGGCTGTTAGCGGTGATGTCGCGGTGACCATTGATGACAGCTGGCAGCTACGGGGCTCCTGTCTAGGGGAGGCTGACGGAGGTGGCTTGGCTATGAGCGCCGTCGTCACCTTGCTAGAGGAGATGCCACGGTGGCGGCGCTAGGGTACTGACCCACGGCCGGTGGCGCTGCAGTGGTTCTTCATCTTTGTATCTCTGCTTCTCCCTTTTTTTTTTGTGGTTGTCGTTTTCAATGTGTAACTGCTCCGGCAGCTTAGCGGCGGTGGTCGGCAGTTTATGGTACCCGCGACCCCGTTGGTGATGACTCCGGTGGTGGTTGCGCGGGCGTGGGGCTGCCCACGTAGGTGTTGTTGACGGCGGTGGCGCCACTGCCTTCTTCTAGTATGTTTTTTTTGTGATCGGATTGTTGACTTGCGGCTGCGGTGGGTTGTTTGGCGGCGATGCCGGCGGCATCGTTTCTGCTGTTTCTTCCTCTGCTCCTCGTTCTCTTTTTTTTTCTGGGATTGTACTGCAATTGCTTCGGCAGATTCGCGGCAGCGGCGGCCGCTACTTGCTAGTTGGGGTAATCACGCCGATTAGAGACGTGGTTGCGGCGGTGTAAGGAACTTGACCTGTGCAACTTCGGGGCGTAATCACTGGGAGCTGGATGGCGAGGTGTCTCCGTAACAGTTTGACTGCGGTGGATCTGTTTCGTGGCGGTGATCTCGACTGATGCGGCAATCGCCTGGGGCCATCGCTCCTACTGACCGTGGTGGACAGCAAGTGTCGGGGCGAGCCGCGATGCTGCGGCGCCGGCGCCTTGCTGGTGGCATTGATCACATGGCGCGATCAAACTCTTTTTTTTCTTTTTCTTCTTGTGTCGATGCTCCGGCAGCTTCACGGTGATTGTGTTGACCGGAGAAAGGTCCCGCCGACGGCGACAGTCGGTGGTGAATGTCCTGTGACAAGGTGACCGGAGAAAGGCGACGTTTACGGTGCCTTTTTGCGGCGGATGACTTGGTGGTTCAGAAGCATACGCGGTGGCGCGTACGATTTGAACCTTATGGCGGTGCTACCACTGCTGCTTCTTTTCCTTTCGCAGGACTTTTTTATAGAGTTGCCGTCGGTGGCTCACGACAATTTGCTGGTTCTCTTTGCTGCTCCGGTAGCTTTGTGGCGGCCGGAGATGGTGATGTCTGAACCTTGTTTGTGGTTGTGCCGGCATGGGCCTGCCGTGTAGGCGCTGCTGACGGTGGCGCCGTAACTGTTTATGGTGTTGACCATGGGGGCAAAGTGATTACATTTTCTTGAGGTCAACCGGCTAGGCTAGCGGGTCCCACGGATGGCGCCAAAATGTTGCTGCTAAAATATGTCCCGCGTACGTTGCGGAACCCGAGCCTGGACCGATGACCTGCAAGACAGAAAACGAGTGACCGCCGAGTGGGTTCCCGGCGGAGAACTCTCTGATGCTTAAGTCAGAGCGCAGCTACATGATAATGACTCTTGAAAAGGCATGAATGTGTGTAGTTGTCTATACCTGGGGGGGGGGGGGGTAGTGTAATACCCCAAACCTAGGTTTGAACTTTTTAGTAAAATTTTAGCAGCTTTACTTATTAATATTTCTTATTTAGCGGCAAATTTTATAAGTAAAAATATTTTTGTTTTTAGCGAAGATTGACATGAACAATCTGATCGTCAATTTATGATAGCGAGGGAAGTAACTTGAGAAATTATTATTAAATTAGGTTTTAGTATGTAGTTCTCAGTTTTGGTTATTTCAAATATAACGGAGGGAGTGATTTATGGAAAAATGTAGCATTTGAAGTGACTGATTGAGAGAAAAAGGAAGAGACTTTTAAGCAATTAAAACCATATATGCTTTTAGGCAAAATAAAATAAAAGAGTCAAAAAAAAAACAGGAAAGAGAAAAGAAAACGGGAGAGAGATATGAGAACAGAAGAGAAGACGAGAGAGGAGATGAGAGAGATGGCAGCCGGCCCTAGATCGGCGACGCCACTCCCACCTCGGGCAACCCCGTCGCCGGCCACGCTCAGTCCCCGGTAATCATCTCGGCCGGCGCCTCCGCAGAACACCACCGCACCACCTCCGCGGCCACTAGAGCGCAACCAAAGGTGCCGCTGCCACCGCAGCCGTCATACGATTGTTGTCTCCGCAAACCCATCGTCGGCCAAACGCTTCTCCCAGATCACGGTGGCCCCATCACCGGAGAGCAACTTCAGCCGTCCCTTCACCGAGCGCCATCACCAACGCCTCCGCGACCACCATGCCGCAACCATCCCGCCACTGACATAGCCAAAACTGTCATATAATCGCTACTGCTGGCGATACCTTCGGCCGCCGGCGACTAACCCCGGCTGGCGTCTCCACCAACGCGTTGTCCAAGCACCGCCTGCTATGGCAGGGACACCGCAAGCCAGCGGCGCAGCGGTGCCACCGGTCCTCCACCATGTCTTGGTTTTCGGCCAGATCCACGGCACAGTCATGGGTATTTTCCGATCGACCAGTGAAGGTGATGCCGGAGTAACCAAAAGGCGACCATTAGCCCGCTATTGTCGTGGCTAAGCTCTAATCGTCGTTCGCTATCGCGGATGCGAGGAGCCGCCGTCGTGCTTATTGCCTCTCTTGGTCAAACGTAGCTTCATCGCCATGAACAACCGTGGCACCTTCTTCCCCGTTGCTCTTTTGATGATCACAGTTGTTAAACATAAGTTGGGGCTGATTTATTATAAAATGGATTATGTGGTTGCTTGTGTTGTTGGTGATTGGGTGTAGCGGTGATCTTTTGGCGGTAGTGTTGGCAGTGGTTGAAAGTTTTTGTGCACAGCTGTGGGTGTACGGCGTCTGTGTTGTCACGTGTGTGGGTATTATTGTTGTCGGATGACTGCGTATAATAGGTTGTTTATAGTTGTGTTGTTGGCAAAATGGTGATGGTCATGGCACTGCTTACCATAGCCAAAGTAGTATCGAGGCATTGTTTGCGGTGGCTGGGCTGGAGTAACTGTGGGGTGTATATGGCGGCGATCGATGGAATTTAGGACTGTGTTGATTGATGAGGCAATCTGGTGATTCAATTATTGATGGGTGTGGCTATACGTTGGGTGAGGAGTGCGATTGTGTATATCTGGATATGTTAGTGTGTGCAGGTGTTTGTGAGTGGATGGATGTGTGAAATTGGTGGTGTTGTGATTTTTAACGGCGGTGCTTACATTGAGTGTAGTTGGGTTATATGTGCGTAGCTATGGATGTACGTTGCGTGTTTGGCAGGCGTGTAGGTGTGGTTATTGTCCGACGAGCATGTGTTTGGGGAGTTGTTGTGATTATGGTAGCGTGCGTTTTTTAAGGTATCATGGCGGTGCTTGCGATGGCTGGAATGACATCGTTTCAGTGCTTGTAGTAGCTAGAATGGATTGAAGTGAGTGGTGAATGTGTGACTTTTGGCGGGTGTGTGTTAATTGGGTGCTGAGCGGCTGTGTGTATACTAGGCGTGGTTTGCGTGCGTGTGATTTGCTGGGCGGTAGCGTATAACTAGGGGTGTTGTAGGGCATTGTTTTATAGGTGTATTTTGCGAGAAGAGCGTGGTTGTGTACGTCTTGATATGTGGTAAGGGTGCAGGTGTTGTGGGGGGATGGGTGTGAAGTGTGGTGGTGTATGTATGTGCAGTTGTGATATGGGGGAGGTACGGCTGTGGGGATATTGTTGGGTGCTAGTGATTAAGTGGGTATGTGCATGGAGCACTACACGATGTACAGAGTGTGCGTGCACAGTATGTTGTGAAGATTGCTTGGGGGTTGCTAAAACGGGTGAATTAATGGATGTTCGGCAACGGTGATTAGATGCCAAGAATGACGTGGTAAACTAGGCATGATATTGGATGGATATGTAAAGGTCAGGCAATTGACTGCGCCATCGAATCTGCTTGAAGACATGTTCAACAGGAATGTTGTGTCGAAACTGACGATACTTCGGGTTGTCGTAAAGCTGAGAACACGAAGATAAAAAGAAGGGCATTGAAAGTGCTTTGGACCAGGTGTAGTAGCATGATCGTCGTTTTGATGTGGGGAATGCGTAGCGTCAAGTAAGTGACCATTTGATTCAACTAGTATTTTTATATGCAACGTATATGTTTATCTACTGTTAAAAAAATGTGTTGCTCATTAGTATTGACCGTTTTAAGTACGTTTAACTGCTCTGGCTTAAATTACTAAAAATGTTTTAGTGTTTTATTCTCGTCAAAGAAAAACCGGACCAGCATGTAAATGATGTTTTGCCTAGAAACTGAAATGGAACTCGGATTTGAAATGTTTTGAATTGACATTATTGTGAATATTGAACATCTTGATGATTATTGAAAGGATGTGAGGATGGTTGAGAATCAATTGATGAGTGATGTTGTTCACGATGAACCCAAAGGGGGTTTTTGGTTTACTCGATTGCTGTGCCCTATATCCACGGGGGAAAGTTGGATTTCGGGCCCTGGTCAACGGGGCTTGTACGTTGATGCACAGTACTGTTGCTCGTGGTTCGCCCATGCGTCCACATAATTTTATCCCGGATGGAGGAGGGATTTCGGGCCCTAGTCAGTGGGGCCTGTACGCTAACCGCAGCATATCGTTTGAGCTAATGTTGGGATTGAACTGGTTGTTGTGAGTTTTGTGCTAATGATTTTTCACTTCAGTTTTTAGTTTCATGTGCTCTAATTCGTTTTGCCAGATGATTACCAACTTCATGATTTTTGACTTTTTAATGTGACTATAATATAAAGTGAATTATTTTATGCATGCTATGGTCCACCTAGTTGAATCATTGGTTACTTACTGAGCACGTGGAAGCTCATCCCTTACTTATCATTTCAGGTTGAAAGTAAGGTGATGGTGAGTAGCATAGGAAGAGATAATTTGGTGCGGAACTTCAGACACTGTATAGAATGAGTCGCTGAATATTTAGGTTGTTGGTTTAATTTTAGCCGTTGATAAATCAGAGTTATTATGAGTTTTAGCATAAGTATTGTATTCAAATAGAAATATGAAAATGTAATTAAAGTCTGTAGAAGTTTTAATTTTCGCTGCAGCATATATTGGATTTTAGCGAATAAGGCCTGGCAGAGCCCTTGGTTGGAGCCCATTGGGTCTGCGGCCGGTCACGTGCCTAGCTCACGGGCCCATTCGTGAGTTCGGGTCGTGACAGGTAGACCCCTTTATATAGCGGTAGGAAGAAGAGCCCTAGTAAGACTGGGTCGTAGGCTAGATGTGTTAGGATCGCATTAGGATCCTTGAGGATCACGTCCTGATCTCTGATAAGATAACTATCAGTCTTCCAGTTCAACTAGGATTGCCGGTATTCCCTAATTATTGGGAGTTTTATTTGAGGTATATCACATTCAATTCTCGGGGCTCTCGATAACTAAGTTAAGTGCTCTTACAACAACTTCTCAAATTTAACCGCGTAAAACGATCACAATTGATCGACAGCTTTGTATGTCTTGGGGTACTTGTGTAGACTTCATGTGCAATCAAGTTTTTTGTGCAAACAGTTCTAAAGTGAATGATAATGAGGGAAACTTTTTATTCCTGCATGAAGTAAAAACACTTGTAAATGCAAATCCATATGCTTAACAAGTTTAGTTTCTTTCCGGTCAAATATGAGTACAAATAAGGAACTTACCACTCCATGATGGCTGTCAGCTAGTGCTCTAGCTGATGAATTGATATGCTTAAACATATTTTGGTTTGGATTTTGAAATGACCGTTTGGCTGAAACAAGGTCAAAAAGAAAACAACTAAGAGTGTGTTTGACGCGGTTTTTTTTTTCAGTTTTGGAAATTAGAAAAAAAAAGTGCGTTTGGTAACCAATTTTTTTTTCCTTCTCCAATTTAAAAAATTAGTTTTTTAAACTGAAGAGTAAAAAAAAAAACTCTAGAAACTGGTTTTTTTTTTGAGACCACCACCACCACCCTCCCACCGCCGGTAGCCACCTCCGGCCTCCAACGACCACCGCCGGCTGCCGGCAGCCACCTCCAGCGGCCGGCGACCACCGCCGGTGACTGCCGGCAGCCACCTCCGGCCGCCGGCGGCCACCGCCGGCCACCACCACCGTCGACCACCGCCACCGCAAACCACCCAAAAAAAAAGTCAAAATAAAAAGGGTTACCAAACACCAAAAAAAAAAAATAATAAGCTGCTTTTTAAAAACTGCTCTTTAAAAACTGAAAACCAAATTTTTTTTTTTGTCAAACCAACCATAAGTCAGCACTGAAACGACATGTATTCACAAGAACCACTAGAATTATATGAATTCAAGGAAGATAGTAAATAGGGAAAAACATTACCAGCAACCGCATAAAGAAAGGAGAGTTGTAGCTTCATTCAAAAGGCAATTAGATTCGTCCATAATGAATGCCCGACTTATTAACGCAATTGCTTAATAAATACTTTACGGTGTAGAAGAAAAGCAGTACCATCCCCTCCCCTTCTTAATTTCATTCAAATGTACTTTCATAACGTTTTTGAAGCTCTATATGTAGCTCAAACTTGCAATTGAACGTCTCACATTCAAACCCATATATTTTCATGGTCGGCAGTCCATGCATGCTTGGTTCCACTAATGTTGATGGCCTTAAATCTTATGTTTAGGTATAAACAATCATAGTTTTCACAAAAGAAGTATGAGGATAATAGCTTAATTACCAACCACGCTACAATACAAGGATCTACGGCACTGGGGGCTTTCATCGGTACCCCTAGGGACTATGACCCCTGGGTCACTCCGAGAGGGGACCAGATCTCAAGAGGGCATCGTGCCTAGTCTGCCTAGCAATTGGACGTCGATTCTTCCCCACTACTGCCAGGTCCTCGCCATCTCTCTATGCCATGTGGGACTCTATAAGAGATTTGGACCGGTGGTTAGATCAAGAGAGTTCTCTAACCCCATCGGCGATGTGTGAGCCAGTCTTTCAAACAAACAGAGGGACGCGGCATATGTGAGGAGCAGGCCGGGTGAATACGCGGTCCACAGTCCACGGAGCACCAGCACTTGTGGCCCCCTCGGTAGCGTGTCACTCCCGGGGAGCGCCATGTGTCGCTTATGATATCATCATCTCAACCTCTATAAATAGGGGTCTAGAGAATTCATTTTAAGGATAGAAGAACAGAACTCACATTCATTTTCTTACTCTAGAATTCTAGAAAGAGAAACATACAGGACCTTGACTTTGGACCTAAGTATCGGACTATGACTGTCATCGTGTATACACGCCGCTCCATCGCCCCCGCAGCACTGTCATCCTCATGCTCTGTTTGGAAAGCCCTTGGTCTCTGTCCCTTCCTTTATCCTTGTTTTGTCCCACATCAGCATACTTAGTATCTAACTCGGACTGCATTCCTTGTAACACCTTCATTTCGACTGAGAACCCACTTTCTTGGTGTCACCTCTTAATTCTCGTCACGTGCAACTTATAAAAACTCAAATCTTAAATTTCCAAAGCTCGAAATGTTCAAGCTTTAGCTGTAGTTGATCCGTTCTATGAAAAAAAATGTTTATTGAGAATCTTAAGCTAGATTGAGTGTAAAATAAGTTCTTGATTAACAAAGTCACCACAATGGTGGAAGATGAACCATACCGTGTCGTCAATATTACTCGCCCAGAAGCAGGCTGAGGCACGATCAAATGAATCAGATGGGAGGATGGAGAAACCATTAGTCCAGACCTTGTCCATATACTGCACAATGGTAAGGGACTCGCATATAATTAAAAGCAAATTTCATTAAAAACATTACCCATTACAACCAAAGGTGATACTCGAATGTGTATCCCTGGAACAACTAAGACAATGCATTTAAACGGATGGTCTTGAAAAATGGGCACATGACCTTGGAAGAAAGCACAACAAACATAAGGGCTACTCGTATTTGAGATTACCAAATTAAGGGATAGCCAGAGGCGGGAAGATGCAAAGAATTGCATTAGATCCCTAGCTCCCACTGAAACAGGGGCGAGAGCCATGGGCCGCTTTAGGTGGCAGTTTACATTACTGTTGCGGCTTTCATCGGAGCTCCAACAGCTGAAGGGGGGGGGGGTCCTCCCAAGGCCAGATCGAAACGATCCGCAGCTTGAAGGGAGTGTGCATCCTCCAACTCTCGCAAATCCAGCATCTTCAAGCCACGAGTTCTCCATTTTTGATATACATCGGATGTATCTAACCAAACAAATCGGATCATAGATCCGGCAATGATGATGACATATCTGAGAAAAGGATATCAGAAGGAGTTCCGATCTGTGGGGGAATTGATGATCGGAGCGTGGAGGAAGTCGGTGATGGGCGGCGCGCTCGCAGATAATCTTGTCTTTATAGAAAGAAAAAAAAACCAGGATTTTTTGTGGACGGGGTTTGGTTTCAGGAGGAGTTCACTTTTGGAACCCCATGTCTCTTTGAGAATCTTGTAACAAACAGATTTCAGGTTGAGGGCGATCTGAACCCGGTTCGAAAATGGGCTTGATGTAAACCAAGAAGAATCACCTCCCCTATAGACGTGGCCAATTAGTATACCGACAACAGTTACTTTGCAATAATTCAGGTGCAAATATGAATACTATATAGGGGAATGGCCTTTCGTGATTCTCACAAGAATTTGAAGACCAACGATGCTTACAAAATAGGTTGAAACTTCAGCTTATTAGTTTGACTTGTTTGTCTTGTCTTTTTTAGTTAAATAAATGTTGTCTATGCAAAAGAAAATCGAAAAGAGGAAGGAAAACTTTTTGATGAGAAAAGCAAGTTGTCAATCACATAACTTTGTGCTTCTGCCGCAAATATATGCTCCACGACTCATCCAAAAAATGAAAGCCGGCAAATGGCCAAAAGGCATACGGACTCCGATGGATTCTGGTACACAGTGCACTAGGGAACATTATTACTCGGAGCGATGCCAAAATCTACAAATAAGTCATCTGTTTAAAACCCATTAGTGGTTGGTACACGTACTGTGAATTATAACAAAATATAATTATTTAGGTAGATAGAAAGAAGATATCGTCCCAGATACGTTTAAAGCAATTATAAGGTGTCAAGGGCACATGACTAATCAACAACTTAAACAAATACGGAGAATGAAATGTCCCAGAAAGGTGGGTAGTAGGAAAATCGTCATAAGCTGGTTTACGACTTTGCAGCAGCTTTGACCCTGGCTTGAAACATCTTGAAAAACTCTATAAGCTTTTCAGGCTCGGGCAAGACATCCTTGACAGCATCATTTGAAGAAAATCTCACAGCCCATCCAGCCAGTCCGGGGATTTCAGCCTCATCAAGCAGCTTCACGTCTGCCATTATCTCTACCACCTTCACCCAGCCTAAAAAGCTTCCGAATGCAATATCGAGGAACCCAATGCTATCCCCACCAAAATAAGCTTTCCCTTTGCTGCATTCTGCAAATGCCGCCTCCAACAATGCCAACCCTTCAACTATCTTCTCAATCAGTGCTGCCTTTGCCTCTTCTCCTTGGGCCGATCGCAGCTCTCTCACTGCTGGAAACCACTGCATTGATTTGGATTACAAAAGAAAGACCTGAGTGCAATATCTAAATCCTTTGCAGGCAGAATCTTAATGAAGTTGAGTGCATTATTTAAATGCTGCTTCCTTCTGTAATTTCCTCCCCCCCCTTCTCTTGTATAAAGTTTGGACCTAAATTGTCAAAGACTACTATTGTCACTTATTTTCTTTTTAATTTGGACGGTAGGCTTATCTTCGCTGACTTTATCGTCAACTAAGATTGTCCCTTTCGGACGATCTAAAGGGCACATCCCGCGGGCCGGTGCATTCAAAGGAATATATTGAGTGTTGGCCCAAAATTTTAACTCGGGAAGTCAAGGAAATGAACAATCTGTATATTGTCATTAAGTAAGTAAAACATATATATATATATAGGGAGCTGATCCATTGATAGCGCTAGCAAAATAGGATAAGTTGCTAGCGCGATCTGGCCGTCCACGTGTGATATGTGGACGGTCCAGATCTTTTTTTGCGTTTTTTTTTAAATATGTCCGTTACATTATGTAGCGGACATATTTTTGACAAAAATACCCTCCAGCTCTGTCCGCTACATAATGTACGGACAGAGGCAATATTTTTTTCTGACTTTTTCTCTCTCCTTCTCTGACCACTTTTTTCTGACTCTTTCTTTCTCTCTCTTTCTTTTTCTGACTCTTTCTTTCTCTCTGTTCAAAACCTTAGACCACATCCACGAGCAGCTTCACCGGCAACACCGCCAAGTGCTCATCATCGTCATCGTCCACTCCCACCCGCCGAGTGCTCATCATCGTCAATGTCACTCACTTTCCACACCGCCGAGTACTGTAAGCAGTTTTATTGTGGGGGAGGTGGCAGTAGCGCCGCTCCCATCTCTGTTATTGTGGTGGCGGATGGAATCAAAACTGCTGGACCAAAATCATCAAGAAACCAAGAAACCAACAATGATTCACGGCCGATTCATCCCAGGCAGTGTTTCCATCACCCACAACCACCACCACTCTGCCACAGCTGCTGAACCCATCACCACCACCATCCGAACCTCCGCATCCCCCAACCACTCTAAGTCCAATCAAAATAGACGCTTGGAAGTCGGCCTTAGGAACCACCGCCCTGTGACTTCCCATTGCTTATTCCGCATCAATTGGACAAAAACGAGAGAAAATAACATAGAGAAAGCACAAATATTGGTGACTCTAAACATGGATTGACACCATCGATCTCCCTCCTCGCCAGTTAACATGGATCTTGTTCAGCCGTGAAGAAGAGACGTCGAAGAGTGGCGCCAGAGTAGTTAAATCTCCGTCTTCTCCGACGAGGAAGCCAGCGGATCTGGTAGAAGGATCAGATCCAGAGGCTCGAAGATCTGGTTCACGTTCAGGCTCGAAGATCTGGTCAACGTTCTCCCGGTCGACGAGCTCTTCTCCGACGGGAAGCTCATGCCGCTGCACCTCTTCGAGCCTGAACGCGATCAGAGAGAGAAAGAGAGAAAGAGAGAGAAGTGTGACCAATTTACTGCTTTATTCTGTCCGCTACATAATGTAGCGGACACATTAATGACAAATAGCATTATGAGGGAAAGGACAGAGAAAAAGGCGGAAGTGTGACTAATTTGCTGCTTTATTTTGTCCGCTACATAATGTAGCGGACAGATTTAGTGGTCTAAGGTTTTGAACAGAGAGTGAGAAAGAGTCAGAAAGAGTCAGAAAAAGAAAGAGAGAAAGAAAGAGTCAGAAAAAAGTGGTCAGAGAAGGAGAGAGAAAAGTCAGAAAAAAATATTTCCTCTGTCCGCTACATTATGTAGCGGACAGAGCTGAAGGGTATTTTTGTCAAAAATATGTCCGCTACATAATGTAGCGGACAGATTTAAAAAAAAACGCAAAAAAAAGATCTGGACCGTCCACAGATCACACGTGGACGGTCAGATCGCGCTAGCAACTTATCCTATTTTGCTAGCGCTATCAATGGATCAGCTCCCATATATATATATATATATATATATGTGTGTGTGTGTGTGCGCGCGCGCGCGCGCGCTTGCTTTACCACTACCGATATTTTAGGTGACAATAATTCAATTTATTTTTTTAAATCTTTTTTGTGTTCTGAATGGTTTCACAGAGTTTGTGAAGTATACTAGATCCAGGATGGGCCATAGCTTCAACCTTATCATTTTGACTAAATTATTAGTGCCATTTCTCTTGTTTTTCCTTATATGTGCACAACTTCCTCATTACAACCAAAATTTGGTAGAATGATTCTTCAAGAAAAATAGCAACACAGAAGGGAGAAGAACATACCTTCTCATCAAGGTAAGCAGCCCAAAAGCGGGCCACGGCACGACCGCAGGGATCAGAAGGGAGGATGGAGGGGCCATCAGTCCACTCCTCGTCGATGTACTGAACGATTACAAGGGACTCGCAGATGGGCTTGTCACCATGAAAAAAGACCGGGATCTTCTTGTGAACTGGGTTGGAGCTAAGCAGGAGCTCGCTTTTGGGGAAGAATCTCTCTTCAACAAACTCGTAGTCAACGGACTTGACATTGAGGGCGATCTGAACCCGGTTCACATATGGGCTTGCCCAAAAACCCAGGAGCTTTACATCACTCTTTGCCATGATTAATATCGCCTTAGAAGAATGCTGAACACGAATTAGCTAGTGATGGCTATGTCAAGTTTTGGTGGAGATAAGTTTGAGGGATGAAGCAAATGACCGTTAAAGCTCCTCTATATATATATATATATATATATATATATATATATATATATATATATATATATATATATATATATAGGGGTCAGCAAAGCAGGACACAGTGATGTATGCAGTGATGTATGAGGAGGTCAGTTTGAACATGAGGAGATGGATTTCGAAGTGGATCCAAATCCACTGCTGATGTTGTAACTTTAGTTACAGTCGTTGGATTAATATTCAGTGGCTCAGAAAATGTCACGTTAGCTAATGACTTAATTATATCAAACGCACTTCACGGCTCAGCAAACGGTGCTCTGACACTGACTCTCTCCCCTTCCTTCCAGCTTTTCAGCGGCAACAACACTCAAGGAGAGAGAAAGGGGTGGCGTCGCCTCATGAAGGGAGCCGTCCACAAACGCCGCCACCTCGTCACCCTCTCCTCTGCCGCTGTGAGTCCCTCTACGTCTCCGACGAGACCCCCATCCATCCTCCTCCACCACCTGCAACTAGACCTGGCAAAAATAGGACCGTACCCGTTAACCGAACCGTACCCGGGCCAAAATACCGGGTATGGGTACCAACATTCAATACCCGCAGAAATCCGACCCGTACCCGAACCGACCCGTAATTTTCGGGTCGGTTTTCGGGTTACCCGGTTTTTGGAGTATATATAGAGAACTTTGTGCCCTAAATCAATTACCCTTCATTTTCTTCTCAGTTTCACATTTCTCTCTCCCTCTCAGTCTCACGCCGCCTCAACAGATCTGCCGCCAGCCCATCTCACACGAGACGCCGGCGACCAGATCGTGATTCCCGATTCTGTCAGGCATCACCGGCGACCAGATCGTGAAATCATGACTCACTCAGCCCCCTCAGATCTTGCCGTCACTCCCCCGTCAGCTCAGCCCTTTCAGTTTCACGCAAGGCCACCTCGTCGCCGCCCAAGATTTTGGCCGCCGTAGCAGCGTCGAGAGTCAAGACTCAAGAGTCGAGTCAGCCCCTCTCACGGTCTCACCTATTTACTCCTGTCAGCCGAGTCAGCCCCTCTCACGATCTCACCTATTTACTCCTGTCAGCCGAGTCAGCCCCTTCACGGCCTCATTCTTCAGCTCCGACGCCCTCCGATCAGCTTACATCTGCCTGTCCACCGCCGTTGTGGTGATGTAATTGTTTAAAGTTTATGCATAAATTCATTAAATTAATTTTAATGAATTTATGCATGTAAATATCAAATATGTAATGATGTAATTGTTGTTTAAGTTTACTAATTTATATTTTGGATTGTGGGTGGGATTGGGGAATGGGGTTAGATGCTTGCAATTGGTCTTATGGTATAACAATTAACATGCTAATACTTTTATTTGTCATAACTTTTAATTTTTGATAAACTGAAAAGTGAAAATATTTTTACAACAACCAAAGAGTGTTGGGAAAAAATAAGCAAAACTGTAAAAGAAACAAAAAGAAAAAAAAAACCGCATAGAGTATTAATATATGTTTGTTAAAAAGAAAAAATAATAATAAAAAAAAAGACTTGTACCCGCGGGTAATACCCTACCCGCAAGGGTAGGGTACGGATCATGCAAAACCCTACCCGAAAAAACCCGGGTATAATTTACCCGATCCGTTTTTACCCGTACCCGATCGTGTTTTACCCGTACCCCGCGCGGGTATACCCGTTTGCCAGGTCTACCTGCAACCCCCCTCCAATTGCTACCCCTCCTCCAATCACCTAACTGAGTTTGTCTTCTTTAAGATCGATTTCAGTAGAGACAAATTTCTAGAGAGAGAGATCCGGGGTGCTCCTTTTGAAATCTAGCCAGATCTGGCGAGATTGACGACGTAGCGGCATCATGTAGCGATGAAAGTTGATCCTCACTACGTAGAGAGAGATTTGACTGGGGAGACGGTGATGTCGAGGGAGACGTGAAGAAGCTGGCTGGGAAGTGAGGTTGAGGAGGAAGAGGGAACAAAACTTATAGCAGTTGATGCCGCGTCGAAGTTGCTGCCGGAGAGTAGATCGAGGTGTTGCTGGCGATTAAACCGAGAGGGAATAGATTGAAGTCGCTTCGTTCCGTCTTTTCAGCCGTTAAACACGAAACGCTGCGTTTTTGGGTTATTTAGCTGACGTGACATTTTTTGAGTCACTGGATATAATCCAACGGTAGTAACTGGAGTTACAGCAGTAACTGGAGTTACAACCTGCTGTAATAGTTGCAGCAGTGGATCTGGATCCATGGGAAGATGAGACTTCTTTTACAATAATAGTTTTGAAGAAAGGGTGCACAATTAATTGACTGGTATAAACAAAGGGTGAAAAAAAATCTTTAAAGATCTAACTCAGCTGGTCCATGGAGATGGGAACTTTCCAATATGCCCATCTCTTTACGTCAATGGTCAATCCATGTACAGTCGATTATTGCACAAAATACAAAGAGAACTCTGCGCCTTTTGTGCAAGGTGATATCTGTAGTGTCCGGATTAAAGGAAGATGCCTATTTTTTGTATGAAGACATATAAAATGAAATTTTTTTTGGTACTATTCAGGTTATATGAATATTATTCCGATTCCTTGTATAGAAACAATCATAGATTGCAAAATTTTTTATTGCATTTGCTTATTGACCCCAAGAAAATGTTGATAACGAAGGTGTTAACAAAAATTCAACTATACATATATAGCAACAATGAATTACTATCGTATGGAGAGATCAAGTGGCAGCCACAATTTATATACACAAATAGTCGAGTAAATGATTATTGCTCCATTTTAAGCATTTGAGATCCATAACTATTGCTAAAGTGATTATATAGCGACACTTGAAAGATCTTCAACAACAAAAGTAGAGTTTAAATAAGTAAAAGTGAAGCTGAAATTTGATTCTAATTGCTAGTGGAGGTTTCCAGTATACATTCTATTTGTTTGTTATGTGGCCTATGTCGAAAATTTCAAGAATTTGATGGACCGGTGAGTTACTATAGTTAAACAAGTACATGAAACCCAGTGACGAAGACTCGAATTCTCGTGGAATCTTGAGAAGTATGATCTTTCTAGCTATAGATCACAAAAATGGGAACCGTATGCCAAATTTAAATGTTAAATGCTAAATGCAAGAATGGGCTGGTACATGAAAATGGTTTAAATTTAATGACTATCGTTATTGTACTTGATCAATACTTTATTCCCTTCATTCCAAATCATGTAGAGAAAGAAAGCTTCTTAGCCGAACTCTAGAGAAAAGTTTAGCAAATCTTTTGTTAAAAGATGCGACAGTGTTGTTAAGTCTTAATTGAAAAGCAGAGTCATCTTGAACGGCCATTGACTATTAGGGTTTTTTAGGTAAACGAGATCGGGTTGCAAAAGTGTTCTTTCAGGACCATAAATATTGTGTTTGCAACCAAACTCGTGAAAAGGAACACGTCCCACTCCTGATTTTATTAGAACTCCAAAGAACATGAAAGTTAACAACTAAAACAATTGAACAAAGTTGGGAACGAAATGAAAGGTACAAAACTAATCCAAATTCTGCTCAATTATCCAGGTGACACGAATTAAATATCACAGGCATGTCAATCACTTCGCTGCAGCTTGGGGTTTAGCTTGAAACATCTTGACAATCTCGACAAGTTTCTCGGTCTCTGGCAAGACATCCTTAACAGCATCATTTAAAGCAAACCTCACAGCCCATTCTGCCAGCTTGGGTGTCTTGGCTTCATCAAGTAGTTTCACATCAGCTGTTATCTCTCCAACCTTAAGCCAGCCCAAGAAGCATCCCAACGCAATATCGAGGTACCCAATACTATCCCCACCAAAATAACCCTTTCCTTTGCTAGACTTCACGAATGCCTCCTCCAATAGCTCAAACCCTTCCATTATTTGCTTGACTATTGCTGCCTTTGCCTCTTCTCCTTCTGCTGATCTGATCTCCCTTAGCAACGGGAACCACTGCAGTGATATATACTACATCGATTAAGACATGCGTAGATACTGAAAATACATTATCGATCAATGATGTGCAACTTGGTTGACTAGTCAAGTATTCAATGTGACGAAAAACGTGAAACCGTGTGTGGACTTAAAAACGTATCAAATAAAATGATAAATTCAAGCCTAGACCGTACTGAAAGAACTCAGTCTACTTAAGTAGCAATGGGCCTAACCCAATTATGTGGTCTTGCTAAAATAAAAGACAATCAAGTAAACTTGTTATAATAAATCAAAGTATTTCTGAATTAAATAAAAATCCATTTAATTAAAAAATTCAGATTGAATTTGGAAACAAAATCTCCTTAATTATAAAGTAAAAGTCCAAATCATTGATTTATCAAAATTAAGCCCACCAACTCTTTGCCTATAAATAAATAAAGAGCCTAAAGTAGAGGACGAAGACACTCAGGATCTCTGCAAATCAAAGTCAAATCTCTATCGAAACTCTATCGTCTCACATTTTGTGTTTCAGTTGAAAATTATTTTACCCCAGACAACGCCATAAGCACTTAATCAAGCCTCGATTCAACAATCTTTTAACGGTAAAGATCGAAAAAGTCAAAGTCCACGTGAAAATATTAGGGCGTGGAAATAACATTTCACTTTCTCAGTTTCAAAATTCTTGGAACTATACAATCTGACACACAAAACTTGTTTAACTAAAAATTAAGAAATGACTAGGATCATTCTTCAAGAAGAAAATCAAGAAGGATGAATCACAAACCTTATCATCGATATAGGCCGCCCAAAAGCGGGCAATGGCACGGTCATAGGGATCAGAAGGGAGGATGGAGGGGCCATCAGCCCAGGCTTCATCAATGTACTGCACAATGATCAGCGACTCGCAAATGGGCTTGTCAGCATGAATGAGTACTGGGATCTTCTTGTGAACTGGGTTCGACTTTAGCAGGAGCTCGCTCTTGGAGCCGAAAGTCTCCTCGAGGAACTCGTAGTCGATGGACTTGACGTTGAGGGCGATCTGAGCCCGGTTCACGTATGGGCTTGGCCATGCACCCAAGAGCTTTACATCACTCTTTGCCATGAGAAAAAGTGTCCAAGTAGAAGGGTGTGAACCGTGAAAGATATTTGATTTCTTGGGTTGAGGCAAGTTGAGGGATGAAGCAAGAATGTCCCTGGCTATATATATAGAATATTTTGGGGGTTGCATGACTTGATGATGTACGCAGTGATGCTATGATCAGGCTTCTTTTACAAGAAATGACAAAAGAAAAAGGCAAAATCGACTTGGAACAATCAGAATACCTTACAACAATAAATTTCA
This sequence comes from Escallonia herrerae, assembly GCA_033070095.1. Lineage (NCBI taxonomy): Eukaryota > Viridiplantae > Streptophyta > Magnoliopsida > Escalloniales > Escalloniaceae > Escallonia > Escallonia herrerae. The sequence goes on from JAVXUP010000092.1 coordinate 169,722, forward strand.
ACAGCATCTCTGGCCCAGATGCCTGACATACAGCAACGGCTTGTCTCATTGTGGAAGACAAAGTGCAATTGTGCAAACTTCTCGAGATCTGGATTTTGTGTTAAAGGGTTCTAGAGGAGAAATCATAAGTTCACTTTAAAACTGAACCAGTTTGTCTTTGTGACAGTTAATATGAATGTTAATTATGATACGTATCATGTTTTTTATTTTTCATGATTCAAAATTTTAATGTAGATGACGATTCAACATAGTAACGGAGACATGATTTTACAAGATTTTTAAGTTTGATTATTATTATTTGTATATTTGATTCCTTCTTCCCTAAGTGTAATTAGCACGGGCAACTTCGTACTATCCACGCCTAAGATATCTATATTTTCTAGAAATTCAAACCAATATTTAAGGCAATTAAACCAATCTTCAAACACTTAAAACCAGAAACAAATTCCAATCGTAACGGAGTATATTTACATTTGCCTGTGTTTATATAAGCATCTGCCCACACATGCAATCGGGTCGCTAAAGATATTATAGAGTAGATCTTGGGCTAGAGTTGTCAAACGGGCTGGGCGGCCCGTGGGCTGGCCCGACCCGGCCCGGTTCTGGCCCGGGCTGGCCCGGCCCCGTCCATGAACAGTAGCGGCCTAGCACAAGCGGGCTTGGGGCCTGGGCCTGGACCAGGCCTTCAGATTCTGCGAAAAAGCCCGGCCCGGCCCGAGTTTGGCCCGGCCCGAAGTCGGCCCGGTTTTGGCCCGGTTTGGCCCGGTCTGCGGCCCGAGTCTGGCGGCCCGGGTCTGGCCCGGTTTTGGCCCCACCACTTGTTTGAATTTTTTGCTTTTCCCCCCTTTCTTCCACCCCTTTTCCAAAATTTCACTTTTACCCCCCCAACAGCAATATAACGGCTAGTTTGGGGGGTATTTTAGTCTAACCTATATTTTTCAACTCCTTTACACTCTTACCCTCCCCAACAACTATAAACGGATAGTTTGTAGGGGTATTTTGGTCTTTTGTGAAGTTTCTAAAATCTATAAATTCACACCATTTCTTTCTAATTTTTCACACCAATCTTCTTACTCTCTCTTACCTAAACATTCTATATTTCTACAAGCTTTGCTACTATTTTCCTCTCCAATTACTACTCTTGCTAATTACTACTAGTATTTACTAATTAGTACTCTTGTTTATTAATTACTAGTCTTGCTAAATTCTTTTTAATTACTAACTCTCTAATATTTGTTACTCGTTCATTCTTTTAATTGTTATTTCTTATTACTACTCTTATACTTGTGTATTTAGTTACTCTTACAAAGTTTAGCGTGAAATATGGCTGGATTATTGAAGAAAATGAGGCGTGCATCGTCATCACGAAAAACATCATCATCATCGCAAGCACCACCACCAGCACAAGCGCCAGCGCCACGGCCATCACAAACACCAATCCAAGCACCAACACAACCATTCGTTCCTGGACGAATGAGTACAGGCTGTATGATAGATACCCAAGCCAATTGGGAGTTCAATCAAAACATTCCAGATTTTGAATACACGCCTGATGAAGACCCCCCGCATTATAGTCAAGGACGCAGCTCGGTTGGCGAAGCTACTACTCCGTGGCATAATCTCAACCCTATGCCTGGTCATGATGAAGAAGGGCCGAGCAATGCCTCCGGTAATGAGCCAGAAGTCCAAAAGGGGAAAAAAAGAAAGCCGAGTGTTGGAATCATTTTGATGAAGTTACGGTGGACGGCATCCGAAAAGCTCGATGTAAGTACTGTGCTAAATTATTTTCGTCTGGTAGTGGTAATGGACATCTTAACAGGCATTACCCTCAGTGTGCACCTCGACAAGGCCACGTCGAACCTACCCAAACGCAGTTATCTTTTGACGGTAAGTTATTTGTTTATAATCAGCGAGAGCAAAGAGACGGTCTCGCTGAATTTGTTATTCATGATGAACAAGCCTTTTCTTTTGCCGATAATCCTAAGCACTCTAGATATATGAACACATACGTTCAACCTTTGTACAAAAAGGTTCATAGAAACACAACTAGATCCGATGCACTCCGACAGTATAATGCTGCTAAAGCACGCCTTATCGATTATTTCGATAAATTTGACGGTAAAGTTAGTCTTACTTCTGATATTTGGCAATCTCCTTATACTTTTGTTAGTTATTCTTGTGTGACCGCTCATTGGATTGATGCAGATTGGGTTATGCACAAGAGAATCATCGCTTTCGAGCACTTCCCTTATCCGCACGATGGAATGAACATTGCTATTCTTATATTAAAAGCATGCACCACATTTAAAATTAAGGATAAGATTATGAGTGTTAGTTTTGATAATGCTTCTAATAATAAAGTTGCTGTTGCAGCTTTAAAGGAGACGCTTCAACCTGTACTTAATGGTGAATTATTTCATGTTCGCTGTGTTTGTCACATTATTAATTTAATTGTTCAAGATGGTTTAGCTGCTGCAGGAGATATTCTTCTCAAAATGAGGGGTATGACAGCGTATGTTAATAGCTCGAGTCCGAGAACACAACAATTTAAAACGTTGTGTGTTCAATATAATATGCCTCGCAGGAGAGCAGTTACAGATGTGGTCCACAGGTGGAACTCTACATACCACATGCTTTTACACATTCTGGCATACCGAGAAGTCTATACGCATTTTCTACTAACCCAGTTCCCAGCCGGCTTGCCAACTCAAGAGGAATGGCAGATGGCCACATACCTAGCTGAATTTTTGGAGGTATTCTACACGTCTACCAATTTATTGTCTGGTACGTACTATCCCACCTCTCCTCTCGCTGTAATAGAAATTCTGAAGATGGCTACAATGTTAACAAAATGGAGATATATAGGACCCTTTAAGGAAATAGTAAAAGTGATGGATCAAAAATTTAATAAATATTGGAGTAAACTGCCTGCTATTTTTACTGTGGCTACTTGTTTAGATCCTAGGTTAAAGTTGCATGGCGTGAACGCCTCGATACAAGAGATATCGAAATTAATGTGCTACACAGCAGAGGAGACAACCGCATTCACAGCAGAAAGTGAGCAAGAGGTTTGAGGACTTGTTCAACGTCTATCGTAATTCTGCTGACGTGCGCGGGCGAGCTACATCATCATCCACTGTTGAGAGGTATTATGCGCCATACCTTCAGGGCTTTGAACATCTAGTAGCAAGACAACTACCAGGTGAAGGTACTTCTAATTCGGCAGGTTCGTATACTTTTTCCTCTTTTAATGAGATTGGTGTATATGCAAATACTGATCATTATTCTGATTTATCAAGGCAAGAACAGGTTAATTTTAATTTGTTAAATTTTTGGAAACAAAATCAAAACATGTATAAAACTTTATCCCAAATTGCACGGGATGTACTGCCAGTGCAAGCCTCCACGGTTGCTTCAGAGTCGGCATTTTCAGCCAGCGGGAGGGTTTTGGATGACAGGAGGAGTCGTCTTAACCCCGAGTCGCTCGAGCTATGTGTATGTTGGAAGGATTATCTTGATGCGAAATACCGCGAGCAAGATAAACCGATTGATGATAGGAAGAGCAGTGACTCGATATTGAAGTACTTCTGGATGATTAGGTAATTTGTTTTTATTTTCCTCTTTTGATCCTTTTGGTTGACGTTGCAGATTTCTTGATCTTTGATTGCTGATATTTTGGATAGACATGCATTATTATTTTGATTGTTAGAATTTTAAGAATAATTTTTTTCACAAAATATACTTTTTTTCCATATATATAAAATAAATTTTTACAAGCAAGATATATATTTTTTCGTATATATAAAAAAATAGGTAACTTCGCCTGTTTGTTTACAAGCAGCCGGTCCCAAGCCCGGATAAAAGGAGGAGGGCCTATGAACACATTTATTATTTTTCTATATAAATTGTTATGTGTTAAGATTTTATTAATAAAGCTCACCAAGAAGAGTATGAAAATGTTTAACATATAATAAAAAATATAATGGCTAACAAATAAATATGTATATACATATATATGTATATTACTTATAATGAAATAAAAGGATAAAGATTAGGTTCGTTAAATTGTGAATATTGCCTAGAGATGAAATTTAAAATTGAATAACAAGAAGAAAAAAAAAAGGGCCCGGGCCCGGCCCAAGCCCGACCCTAGATATTGGGCCTAGGGCCAGGGCCTGGACTGGGCCTAGGTTTGCCTTCGGCAGGCCCGGCCCGGTTGGCAGCCCCACTGGCCCGGCCCCACAGCAGGCCCGATGGGCTTGGGCTGGGCCGGCCCAAGCCCGGCCCTTTGACAACTCTATCTTGGGCTACCAACAATGTGCCAGAACGCGACCCAATAGGTACAAAAAGTGTGCTACTAAAAACGTTGTTAAGGAGAGTGTATTATGGGACCTCCTTTTGCTGTAAGAGCTATGTAAGATAAACATCACACGTGACATCTTTTGCTATCTCGAACGTACAAAAGAATGTATTTGATCTTATAAGATCTTATTATGGTTTTCATAAGTATCTATTGGCTAGCTTTTTTGAGGACAACTTTGTTGTGAGATCGGAGTTGGACAAGGTTGTTCAATCTATGTTGAAGTATTTTTCACAAAAAGTGATAAATTTATTTAAGATTGAACAAACTCGGCCAACACAATTTTCTAGAGATATCTTTTCTTCCTTTTAAAAATTCATCAAGGCAATTGAAACAATCTTTCAAGAGTAAATACCAGAATCCTCGTTGGAACGAGGTACAAGTTGACAAATTTGATCGTGTGCGCGGGTCTGTCTACACGTGCAGACCGGGATGTGTGCCCGTGTACACATGTAAAATCAAAGGACGCAAACTTTCTCCGGTTAATTTTTAGGGCAAATGAAATAAAGAACTCATGAAGTTTGCCTTAATTCTTAATTACACTCCGTTCATATTTATTTTTTTTATTACTCACCGCACATTATGATTTGTCATTGTGTTACAAATACTCACTGCCGTTAGGAACCGTCAAAGCACCATAAATTTGTTGTGATATACCAAAAATGTCGTTAGTTCTTCCTCCTCTTTCTGCGCAGCCACCGCTGGCGAAGCCCAGCCCCACTGCCGAAGGCTTCTCTGCCCATCACCGCAGACGGCCAGTCCGGCCACCATGGACCACTTTTTTTCCCACTCACTGCCCATCACACACCTAAGATGAGAGTGAGAGAGAGAGAGAGAGAGCAGAAATGAAAAAGGGAAAAGGAAAAAGTCAATGCCAAAAGAAGGAAAGATAAGAAGCAACTGATTAGAGAGGTGGAGAAATGGAACAGGGAAGGATCGGCTCTAGACACACCTTGTATGTGACTCTGGCGCATCGGCAGCACACCAGTGGTTCCCACGACTGCCATCAATAGGATAAATCAAGGAGACTGGTGGGCGTGGGAGTGTGTGCTTGCTATCCCGGGGATGAGGATGCTGACATAGACCAACCGGCCGGTGAGGGCAGTGCCATAACGACCAACGGTCGACGCGACCACCAATGACCGGGGACGACTAGCAATAACTGCGACCAGAGGCTGAGACCATTGAGCCACCTCCATGGGTCCTTAATCTAATCACGCTGCTATATCCCAACCACCACACCGGTCAGATTGGTAAAATTGGTTTTGGTGGTATTGATTGTGAAACGGGGTTTGGTGGTGGTTTGTGATTTTGGTTTGTGTGCAGTGGTGGGTTAATGAAGGTGCTTGTGGTTGCTGGAATAGGCTGAAGTATGGTAGTGGTGTGGTGTACCGTTGTAGGGTGTGTGTGTGTTGTGTGCAATTGTGGGTGTAAGCACTGTGCGTGTCTATACTATGCACTCTGTGTGTGGGTGCATTGTGTGTGTAACAGTGTGCATTATGTGCGTGTGGGTGTGTGATCAGTGATATGGGGGCGGTCACCGATATGTTTAATGTGTGTGTGTGTGTGTGAGAGAGAGAGAGAGAGAGAGAGAGAGAGAGAGAGATGGGCAGTGGAAAGGGGTATGACTAGGTAAATTTATTTATTTATGACATATATTATTGCCTTTTCGTTGAATCTGTTAACTATGTTAACCATAAAATAAAAGTGTATCTTAGTATAAAAAAAAATAGGAATAGAGTTAAATTAAGATAAGGGCTAATTACACATATCTCCCTGAGTTTAGGAGATAATTACAGTTAAGGACACTAAGTTTTAAAAGGTATCAGCCGTGTCCTTCCGTCTTTCGTCCGTTAAAAAATCATAAATTTTGATGATATCATCCGTTACGTATTTTTAAAATACCAATACTACCCCTTTAAACCCTATTTTTTTGTCTTAATAAAAAAACTAATTGTTTCAAACTCTCTCTTTCTCTCTCAAACTCCCCCTTCCTTTGCACTTAGTTAACTGAATCTTTGAAGCTATTGAGCAGGTCGATCGCGAAGGCCTGTTGACCAAATCTGCCCAATTTGATATGTCGTTGTTGTTCGAAGAGAACAAAAGGGTTGATCTGTCGCCATTGTTCAAAGAGAACGAGAGGGATGAGATGAGGTTCGCGACGGCGAGGCCGGCGAGATGTGTGAATTCGAAGTTGGAGGAGGTGGCCAAGGCGGTGAAGTTCGGGGTGAGGCTTCAAGGGCTATAGAATGGAGGAAGGGGAAACTGGGCAGATTGAGATAAAATTAGGGCGGCGGTGGCACATCGGAAGGGGATTGCCGTGGTGAGGCAGGGTAGTGGAAGGAGAGTGGTGTGCGGGGTGGTGGGGGAAGAGAGAGAGAGAGAGGGAGAGAGCAAATTGCCGGTGGGGAAGAAGATTGTCGGGGTGAGGGAAGGGGCTGCCGACGAGGTAGGGAAAGGGACAGCCGATGAGGTAGGGAAAGGGACTGCCGGGGCGAGGGAAGGGGCTGCCGGCGGGAAGTGGACTGCCAGCGACGGCAGACCTGGATCTAATTGATTGGGCTTAACACTGAATTGAAGAATCAAATTGATTTGGTGCAGATTGGGAAGAGACTAACCTAATTTGGTGGTTTCACTCAAAAAAGGTTGATTCACATTAACCCTAATATTAAGTGTCAAAACCCCAATTTTCAAATTAGGGTTTTGAAATCCTAATTTTAAGGTTTCAAAGCCCTAATTTTCAAATTAGGGTTGGATTTTGAATCCCTAATTTTTAAATCAGGGTTTGAAATCTTCCTAATTTTAGGGTTTCAAAACCCTAATTTTTTAAAATTAGTGTTTGATAGAAATTGGGGATGAGATAACTGAATGGCATTTGAAAAATTAAGTTCCTAAATCATGGGCAACTTGGTCTTTTCAGTTCAAATCGTTATGTATTTGTATTTTTTGTCTGGTCAGCGGCATAAGTGTAATTTTGCCAAACTATTATCCTTACCTGTAATTACCCCCAAATCTCAGGGATATAAGTGTAATTAGCCCTTAAGATAAATATCAGGAGTCTTAGTGTAATTTGTCCTTGTTTTTGAAAGAGAATTTATTGTTCCACTAAATTAAACCGTCGACTATTTTTTGAATGTTAAACTCTAAAGCTTTTTGGGTGTCAAGCAAGTTACTTTATTTTAACCAATTAAATGTTAGGAGAAAACTTGGCAACGAGCATTTTGTGTCATTGGTAACACCACCACTCATATTGTGTCATGTGTCAGTAGAAGTGTCTCAACGTATTAATTAAGAGTGTTGCTAAAAGATAAAATATTAACAATCGCAACAAACTATTACTAAAAAGTAAGAGTAGCCTAAAGTACTTTGCCAATGTCTGAATATCAGCAGCGGCTATTATGTTAAATGGCAACTATTCTAAATGTTGGTCAACAACAGGTATTATTTGCTTTGCTGAGCAAACTCACTATCGATCGTGCACTATCGATCGTGCACTTTCGACACAGCCGATGAACTGCGTGGGATCTTTTTTTGCCTCTCAGGCCTGAGGACTTTGCTAAAAAGGAAAACTCACTGATGACAGAACACTAACTTGATCAATCAATAGTCGATGCGCCCACTTGAATTACAAACACTATTATGAGTGTATATCGAACACAACTCTTACAACGAACTGGATTTCTATCGAAATTACACAGATCATCTAACAAGTCTTTCTATGAGAAAACTACGTAAGCTATATGTACTATTTTCCTAGTCTAATGTTTTTGAAAGGATTGACGACCCCCTTTTCTATTGCCTTCCATCTGCTTTTATACCTGGGAATATTTGTAACCGCCTTCCCTTGGTAACTGTCATCCTTTATCTTTTCTGGAGACACTTGTCAATCTCCATGATCAACTGCTTCTTCTAAAACTTCCTTAATCGTGTCCATCGTGGTCCTTTTCAACATCCCCACTAACCAACTTCCCACGGCGCATTTTTTTCCATGTATGTTTCAACGTTATCAATTGTGACACTGGTTGGCGGTTTCCTCCTTCTTGTGCGGTTTATTCAAACATTTGGTTTTCCCGCTTTCTTTTGCTCATTTATCTATTCCTTATGATTCGGTAACAAATGATAACTACTATAACCGTGCCCTTTCCCACTTCCTTCATTTATGCACTCTTTTGTAATTATCATTATGCCACGTGTCTGCACACCATTCGTGAAAATATTACTGCCAACATTGCCCCCTTTAACTCGCGCGATGATACAGTCGAGTGAGTTAACTCTGTTTACCTCACCTTCTGCCGCTTTTAATTCCTAACCGTTTTATCGAAGCTGCTTTAAATTGACTCTTATTCGTTCTCATCAGGGTTTCCTTCAGTGAACCCTAGATCTTCCATTTGCTCCTTTCACTACTTCCTTCAGCAACTATGGTGAAGACATGAATTGTTCCTCATAGCGATGAGGGATGGAGTAGAATGTCCTCCTAACCCTCGATGGGGCGTTAGGGCTTTTATGGATCATATTAATCCTATTGATTCTCGCATTCTGATCTCCTACAAGAAATGCCCAAAACCTACCCCGCACATTTTAGGCCCATCATTAAGGGTTCGTCCTCAACCCCTAAAATGATACCTAATCGACGACTCAGAGAAATTGTTTGCACAGTTCGCCCTTTCTAAACTGGAAAGGTTGGAGTGAAAATGGTCTGTCGATTAGATCCTGACAAACTCTGATTCATAATTTTGATAGAGAAAATTTTGGTCAATATATATTTGTTTATAGCATGTTATAATAGTTAATCAACATAACTAATTAAGTAAGGATGTTGTGCTTACTAAGTAAGATTTATCTTCATATATAATAAGGTTTTCGATCTCAGTTTTAGTCTACATTCATCACAACATAATAAATATTTTTTTAGATTTTATATGCTATTCTATTCAGAATTATAAAAGTTAACATAAAATCATAATGGTATATTGCTAATGCAGAATTTAAAATGTTTAACTGTTAATTACTCACAATAAAAATATCATAAAAAATTGGTTCAAACAATTTTCAACGTAAAATTAGTTGAATTTAAAAAATGCTCACATAATTAAGGTTTTAAATTTACCCTATTTTTTTTTAAATGTATCTCATAAAGAATCTGAATATTATGGTATTTTTACATCTAACCAATGTGACTAAATAGGATACCACAAAACTTTAGAGTAAGAAAATTATTAACCAAAATTTTTAACCATCGTATTTATCAAGTTAGATTCATATTTAAATTTACAAAAGACTTAAATATGAATTTGAAATAGTAACTAATTTTTCTTATTAAATCTCTCAAATAATTTTTGTTTCACAGGTTAATATTTCATGTTAGAGAGCTTTTTCGATATATAATATTCAAATAAAGTCATAATATGTTACTATATTGATTAGAAAATTTTGAATTGATTTTTGAATTGCATAAGGCTTATTACTTAAATGTCTAATATCGTTGCTGATTTAGTTAATTGCAAAACTAAGAACCCTGTTCAAAATAATGTTTGGAGATCTAGCAATATTAATGTGTTTAACATTAGTTTTTGTAATCCTTATTATAGTAGAAACACAATGCAATGAGGTGTCATGAGCTATTATTGCATTTTTTGCCTTCGTTATTAAATATTATAGCTCAGGATTCCGAGTCAAGCTCGAGTTGTTAATAAATATTTTAAAAAGTTACAAAAAGTGTATCAATGGATACCACATTTCAAGAAACAAAAAGAGATTAACATCTTATAAAAAAAATCTACTTTTTTTAATTTTATAATTGCTAGTAAGAAATTTTTAATACTTAATTTGTAACAGTTTCAAGTAACATGTTTAGACTATATTATTATTATTATTATTATTATTATTATTATTATTAAGTTCTTTTAGTAGCCCAATCGGTAGCATTTCAAAACAAAGTCTATTAGCTTGAAAATTTAGGTTAGGAGTTCTTTATCTTTGAAATTGTAAACATCATAGTTCATTCTTATCTTCTTCATGGATCACTATTTTAAGAAATCACCAACTTATTAAGATACGAACATGATATCCGGTAAAATTGTTTTTTGTCTCATACATATTTTAAATTATACTCTTGATTAGATGGTCATGTAATTGTTGCAGAATATTTGCATATATATATATATATATATATATATATATGTTTGTTTTAATTCCTCTGAATTGTAAGTTTAAATAACAATGAGTAGATTGTGTTACAGTATCGTTGCTAGATTTTTGCGTTCTTTAATCTTTTCTTTTATATCGTCAAGCGGTACTATAATACAATTTACTCATTATTCTTTCAACTTACATTTGAAAAGAACTAAAGCAAACATATATGCATATGGAAATATTACGCAAGAATTGCATTACAGTCTAATCAAGGTTTCAATAGTTAAAATCAAAGCCTAATATGTAAATATATTTTTGTAGCATAGAGTTTAAGTGTTGTACAATTGATTTTCTAGATTTATAAGGTTTACAAATATCGCGACAATTATACCAAGACTTTTTCAACAATAAATTATAGTAAAGAGTGTGATTTGTTTTCTAAATCCTTTTATATACGGGATATAACCAGTTTAGTGGTTATGAGGCCTTATTTAAAAATATTGACTTTTATATCGTTTATTAAATTTATATATCACATTATTCATTTTTAACGATGACTATCTTATGTATATATCTATATATCTGAATAATGATAGTAAATTTAACTCAATTAGATTGCCATTTCCCTTTTCTAAATCTAATATGTTATTTTTATTTTTTTGATATATGAATTTTTATATTTACATTAAAGAGTGGTTTTAAGAATACAATAGTTAAAATTATAATAAGTTAGAGTATTTGAGTTCAAAAATTTTTAGAATTAATTTTTAAATTATACAACCCTCATTATTCTTGTGAAATTAATCAAATTTAAGATAAGGTACCTATCAAAATTTAAATAAATTGTTAGATCATTTTTTTCTAAGTCTCGTAAGTTGTTTAATTATATATATATATATATATATATATATATGAGTTTTTATATTCATATTAGAGAGTAATTTGAAATATACAATAGTCAATAGTAAGTATATAAGTTAGCATAATGATTAGGTTGAGTTTTAGAATGATTAGAATCAGTTTTTGAATTACATACGGCTTACAGAAAACCTTATTACTCCTGAAAAAATGAATTAGATATAAATATAAGTATCCTATCATAATTTAAATTAATTATTAGAGAGTAATATTGAAGATAGAATAGTCAATATTAAGTCCTAATAAGTTAGTTTGTGATTAGGTTGAATTTTAGAATAATTAGAATTAGTTTTCAAATTACATAGGGCTTACAGAAATTATCATTACTCCTGCAAAATTAATTAGATATAAAAATAAGGATCCTATTAAAATTTAAATTAATTATTAGATCATGTTTTTATTTTAAATCTCGTAAGTTATGTTTTGGGTCTATGGATTTTAGTTTCCATATTAGAAAACACTTTCAAGGACATAATTGTCAAAATAAGGCCTTAATAGATTAGTATATTGATTAGATTGAGTTTTAAAATGATTAGAATTGGTAGTTAAATTACTTTTTCTTCTAAATCGAAAGTATTATTTTTTTGTATATATGAGTTTTTATATTCATATTAGAGAGTAGTTTTAGAGATACAATAGTGAATATTAAGTCCCAATAAGTTTTTATAATGCTAAGATTGAGTTTGAGAATGATTAGAATTAGTATTTGAATTTTAAGGCATAATTTCAAAAAGAAGTCTTAATATATTAATGTTTGATTATATAGAGTTTTAAAATGATTAGAATTAATTTTTAAATTAATTTTTTCTTCTAAATTAAAAATTTTATTTTTGTTTTTTTATATATATGAGTTTTTTTTAGAGAGTTGTTTTGGAGATACAGTAGTGAATATTAAGTCATAATAAGTTAGTATAATGATAAGGTTGAGTTTGAGAATGATTATAATGAGTTTTTGAATTTCAATAACATAATTGTAAAAAAGAAGTCTTAATAGATTAGTATATTGATTAGAGAGAGTTTTAGAATGATTAAAATTAGTATTTAAATTAGTGTTTTCTTCTAAATCGAAAGTATCATTTTTGTTTTTTTATATATATGAGTTTTATATTCATATTAGAGAGTAGTTTTGGAGATACAGCAGTGAGTATTAAGTCCTAATAAGTTAGTATAAAGATAAGGTTGAGTTTGAGAAGATTAGAATTGATTTTTTAATTTTTAGAACATAATTACCAAAAAGAAGTTTTAATAGATTAGTATATTGATTAGATAGAGTTTTAAAATAATTAGAGTTAGTTTTTAAATTAAATAAGACTTACTAATATAAAAGATAATTAATTTTAAAATAAGAATCTGATGACGTGTCATGTAAAGAAGTGATGATGTGTCGCACAAAGAAGTTATTAATGCCTTTCTCACTTCGCTTATTATATACTCCGTACTAGCTAAGAGACTCGTGCAACGTACGAGACGTTCTTTAATTTCTCAAATGTTGTCTAATATTTATTTCTATAGATATTTTACAACTGTTAATTTCCCTAACTTCTAAAAATATTCTTTATAATGTGTTTTTATAGATTGTTTATAACTGTTATTGTTTGAACTGTAAGCAAGAAATTTACTATATAAAAGATTGCTTTTGAATAGAACTTTTGAAAAGTTAGCATTATAAAAGCATAATTTAGCAACAAAGGTAGAATGCATAATTTAATATGATCAATTTTCACTCACAAATAAGATGTGAACGTTACAATTAAAAGTCTTATAGACTAAGATGCCATTCATTAACGTTTTCGCGACGACATGTGACAACAATCTCGTACAACTATTTAACTGAATTTAAACTTTTTAATTTAATATTTGAAACTTTGTAGATATAATCGTTAGTATGTATCAATGATATATCCAGAACCAATATGATTAAAAAAATTCAGTTATTTGTAAAATCACTTTCAATTTTTTGTGAGTTTAATTTAGTAAAAAGTGTTATAACTTATTTACTTGTGGTGTATATAAATCTCAATCTTCCTATAAGCATAAATGTAAAATTCACTCACCTTCTTTCTTCATGAGAAACTCTTTGTGTATGTTATTTATCCCGTGCATAATGAAAAGTTAAAATAGCATTGAAGATATTTCTATCTATACATAACTTATTAAAGTGTTGCTAACATGACTTAATGAAAACACCATTGAAATATTATATTAGTGTAACCAGGGGCTAGAAAGTGGTTAACCACAAAAATATAGATTAGGTAGAGTTTTATGTGCTCCTCGTACTAGTAAAGAATTAGTAAATTTTCGTATTTTACAAAGTAAGCTTTTCATAGCGTATATTTTCGTACTTTACAAATTGGTGCAAAAAGACGAAAGTTACAATAAAGCTTATGGAGAAATAAGATTTCTTAAAAAAGGAAAAAAAATACCAAAACAAATAGGATTTTGTTTTGCATAACTAAAAGATTGAGGTAAAAACGAAAATATACGCTATGAAAAGCTTACTTTTTTATTTGTAAAGAGTAATCATTAATTTCATACATGATTTTTGTTGTTTACATTTGCAAAATTTTATTTATATTTGCGAGATTTTATTTTATTTGTTTTAAGTGTTTTTAAGAAGTTAGTTGTCCAAAATAAAACCTTTTTGGATTATGTAGAGCTTTAAAGAAGTAGATTTGTTTTTTTTTTTTTAATTTCATAAGATTTACAAAAAACGGGCCAATGATCATACTAATGAATTAATAAGTAGGGTATGATTTTTGTATTTTACTTTTTGAAATTTTATATTATTATTTTAAAGTACTTTTGAGATTTTAATAATCAAAATTAAGGCATATTGTATAAGTATATTGATTAGGTAGAGTTTTAGAAGGTTTATAATTAGTTTTTTAATTTTATAAAGTTTAAAAATATTGCATAAATTATACATACACATTTTTTAATAATAAATTAAAGTAAAGAGTTAAATAGATAGAAAAAGGAAAGAACATCAAAATAAATAGGATTCTTAAATATTGAACTATATATAAATAGACCAACTACGTTAGGGCACTATCACATGCAAAGTTGAAGTAGGCAAAGTTTTAGAAAGTGTATAATTAGTTTTTTAGTTTTATTAAGTTTCAAAATATTGCATAAATTATACCTACAAATTTGTAATAATAAATTATAGTAAAGAGTTAAATAGAAAAGTCGAGCCAATGATCATACTAAATAATTAGTAAATAGGGTATGATTTTAGTATTTTACATTTTTGTGATTTTATATTATTATTTTAAAGTATTTTTTGAGGCTTTAATAATCAAAATTAAGGCCTAATGTATAAGCATATTGATTAGGTAGAATTTTAGAAGGTGTATAATTAGTTTCTTAGTTTTATAAAGTTGTAAAATATGACATAATTATACTTACGAATGTTATAATAATAAATTATAGTAAAGAGTTAAATAGAGTAGAAAAGAAAAGAATACTAAAACAAATAAAATTCTTGAATTTTATATATCTAATTCAAAAGAGTTGGACTCTAAATAAAGAGACAAACTAAGTTAGGGGACTATCACATGCAAAGTTGAAACTTACATGTCAAAAGGAGAAAATTTTTAAAAAGTCCTACTTGTCGTAAATATAGAGTTTCAAAAATCCTTCGTATCGCAATTTTAAGCAAAAATTTCTGCTTTTTATATATACTAACTCAGTAATTCGAGTCAAACTTGGGTTTGTTTTTAAAATAAAGTATACTATAAGGTTTTAAAAAGTGTATTGATGTGTACCACAAAGAAAAAAAATTAACAGTATAAAAATATATTATTTGGCTATAAAGATTAATCTTAGTATTCAAATTAATCACAACTAACTTAAGTAAAATTTGAAAAGATGAATTCACTTACATTGCTCCTAACTTTCGATTATTAAATAGCATTGTTTTTTTATTAGACTGCATGCAATAATTATGAGATATTTTCATGTACATGCGTGTTTACATGTAATTTTACTATACTGTAAGTTGAAGGATAAATAATAGGTAGCGACACAACAAAGCTGCTGATTACTTGTCTTCTTTGAACTTTTGTTTGAAGTTGTCAAATAATATTTCAAATGAATATTAGCTTAGCACTTAGAATAGTAGAATAATCAGGTTGGTGCCATATAAAGTTAAATAGCGAATACGAATGTAGTTTTAATTAAAATATAATGATGCTATCAAGTATCCCTTTTGAATTGTAAATGTTACATCGATTTAATTCTTTAACTTCAAATTGTCTTTAAGGTATTACATATATATGTTCCTAGAGTTATTATAACAATTAAGCAAAAATTTAAAATAAATAAATTTAACTGAACGACCACATAATATTCAATATTTTATGTATATGTTTTTCTTTATGTTTTTCTTTAATTCTTGTAAGATGCTAGTAATAAGAATATTTAATTGATGAGCATGCCATGTCCTTATTTTAGAGTATTGAAATTATTTTCACATTTTTTATGACTATTAGTTGTGGCTAAATTATAGTTTCTATATCTATTAAATGCATCTAATGATATTTTCTTTTTCATAAATTACACTTATTTTAGCACACCATAATCTAACATTGATATAACAAATATGTCAGGTTATACCTATAATTATAATCAGCTTGCAAATGATAACAAATATCATTATATTAGGCTAATATTATAAAGCGAGCGTTAATCAATTATTTGTTATTGAACTCGCACAATAGTCACCAGTTATACGTGTAATCAATTCCATCATAATCAGAATTAAATTTTAATACTTATAAGTTGTCTAAAATTTACTATTTACTATTTATTATTTTTAATGAAAATTTAAAACTTTTTTTATTGCTCATAAGGCCTCTATATATAAACAAATTGGTAAATTACTAGTTTTGTAGAATTAGATGCATATATTTTGCATCATAAAAATTTTAAATGTTCCTAAAATAAAGTAAATAAAAATTATTAGGTTATTTTTTTAATGTATGTGATTTATTTTCAAATTTTCATAAATGTGATATAGCCTATATGTGATTTTTTTGTATGAGAGAGTTAGTTTTAAGGACATGATTGTCAAAATTAAATCCTAATAAGTTAATACATTTAGAGTTTTAGAATTAATTTTTACATTATATAAGCTTCCTAATATAGCCTTCATATAGTTTTTGCAAAAATAAAGAAACTTAAAATAATAACATTTGCATGCATTTAGAGACCCTAACATGTTTATTATATAGCTTAAAATTAATCCTTTTCAACTATCAAATTTACGAATAAGTTTTATCATTACTGCAATTTTCATTAACAATAATTGTAAAGTTATTTGTTTAGTGTGCTCTCACCCATAAAATACAGTCATTTTTTTTATTTATGAAAATATTCTAAAAGCTATACATTATATTGATAAATCTTTACATCCATTATGGTAAGCATATACTAAATAAAAATAAATATGAATCAAGTGTTAAAATATTTTTCTTATCTCAATCTCAACTATAACATCATTTTTTCTCTCTCTTAATGTTATTTATATTATTTAGATATATGAATTTTATTTTCATAGTAGAGAATGGTTTTAAGGATACATGCAATAGTTAAAGTTAAGTCATAATATATTAGTTCATTAATTAGTTATAGTTTCACAAAGCTCAAAATTAATTTTTTAATTATATAGAACTTATTGATATGAAAATCAACTTATCAAGAAATAAGGACTCCATTCAAGATAATATTTGAGACCTTTAGAGACACTTATAATGTTAATAATTTTATTTCATTTTGAAAACATAATTTGATGACATATCATATTTTTGCATCTTAAAGTTCTTAAATGTTTTCAACTATAGTAATTAAGAATAATTTGATTTGATTGCATCTTTTTTCTTCTATTTTATATGGGATTTCTTTTTAAAATCTTATGTATACTTATACAGCTACTTTGTTGATCATGCGATCTTATCAAATCAACAAATTATCCTATAATTTTTATCAAATCAAAAAATCATTAACCAAATTATAGGATACTTTGGTTAATGATTTTATATATTGCATAGATAATTTTTTTGCAATGATTATGTTATGTGTAGATACATATACATTGAGTAAAATATAATAAATTTAAATTAACTGTAACATATAAAATCCTATGTTGTTTTTATTTCTTAGATACATGATTTCTTATCTTTGTATGAGAGAGTTAGTTTTAAAAACTTAGGCCCCGTTTGACACTCTTTTTTTCCCTCTTTTTTTTCAGTTTTAAAAACTGAAAAAAAAAGGAGCGTTTGGTAACCATTTTTTTTTCAATTTAAAAAAATCAGTTTTTAAACTGCAGAGTAAAAAAAAAAACTCCAAAAACTGGTTTTTTTTTTCACTTCTGGTTTTTTTTTTTCGACCACCACCCTCCCACCTCCGGCAGCCACCTCAGGCGACCACCGCCGGAGACTGCCGGCAGCCACCTCCGGCCGCCGGCGACCACCGGCAGCCACCGCCGGAGACTGTCGGCAGCCATCTCCGGCCGCCGGCGACCACCGCCGGAGACTGCCGGCAGCCACCTCCGGCCGCCGGCGACCACCGCCGGAGACTGCCGGCAGCCACCTCCGGCCGCCGGCGACCACCGCCGGAGACGGCCGGCAGCTACCTCCGGCCGCCGGCCACCACCACCGGTGACTGCCGGCAGCCACCTCCGGCCGCCGGCCACCACCGCCGGAGACTGCCGGCAGCTACCTCCGGCCGCCGGCCACCACCGCCGGTGACTGCTGGCAGCAACCTCCGGCCGTCGGCCACCACCACCACCACCGTCGACCACCGCTACGCCCCACCACCGCCACCGCAAACCACCAAAAAAAAAAAGTCAAAATAAAAAGGGTTACCAAACACAAAAAAAAAAAACCTAAAAAAAAAAGGGGTTATCAAACACCCACTTGTTTTTATATAAAAAAAAAATTAAGCTGCTCTTTAAAAACTGAAAACCAAAAAAAAAAATTTGTCAAACGAAGCCTTAATAGTCAAAATTAAATTTTAAAAAATTTACATATGTGAGTTTAAGAAGCAAAATTAAATAAACTTAATAATAAGGATCACATCTAAAATAATATTTACATACCTTTATATACATTTACATGTTTAGTATATAACTTTGGGCTAGTTACACCTATGTCCCTGAGGTTTGGAGGTAATTACACGCGATGACAATAGTTTGCAATAATTACACTTATGTCCGTTGACCTAACGAAATCTTAAAAACCCTAATGATTTTAATAAAAAGACTTCATTGCCCCTAAGTTGGAACTTTATTTATTTTTAATGCCATTAATTTCATCTTAAAAAAAAGAAAAAGAAAGATTAATGTCATTACTCCCCCCCCCCCCACAACACCCCTACCCCATTGGCCATTTCTATCTCAAACTCCCCACAGAACCCCCTCGCCGCTCGTCGGCCTCCTCGTTGCTGTCTGTTGGCCTCCCCGTCGCCAGACCCATCCTCCCCCTTCCCCGTCGTCAGACCCACCCATCCCCTTCCCCTTTCCTCGTCACCGCCTCCACCCTCCCCCTTCCCCGTCGCTGCAACGCCGCACCTTCTGCTGCAAATATAGTTGCCGCCCCCTTCCCCTTCCCTGTCGTCGCAACGCCGCACCCTACAGCAAAGATATTCGCCGCCCCCACCCTCCCCATTCCCTTCCCCTTCCCCGTCTCCATAGAGAATTACTCGTGTCTCCATCTTTGTTGGTGACTCTACAGAGTTTTCATATGGCGATCAGAGCAATATTGAAGAAGCTGTCGGCGTGGGGCAGTGGTTCATGCTTCAGTTTCAGGTGGCATTAATTGCTTGTCTGTGGAACCCTAATTTGCAAATTAGGGTTTTGATGATGACTCAGAATACTTCATAAAGATTAAAATGAGAAAAAGGAACATGGCTCGGAATAATTTTGATGGAATCAACTGCAAATTAAGAAATTTTTAAATAGGGAACAAATCAATTTTAGGGTTTTAAAATCCTAATCTTTAAATTAAGGCTGAAATTAAAGATTAAAAATTTTAAAAATATTCAGCATATACAGTACAAGGGGTAGTATCATCATTTTAAAAATATGTATTGATGACATCATAAAAAAAGTACACTTTTTGGACAGAACCTTGACGGATGGACACAGGTGATACATTTGAAACACTTCTGATCATGGAATGTTACATTTTGAAACTTCGTATCCTTGACTGTAATTACTCCCTAACCTTAGGGACATAGATGTAATTAGCCCTATAACTTTAAATCATTTTCAACTATCAGATTTATGAATAAGCTTAGCCATTATTGGAATTTTAATTAATAATAGTTGTACGGTCATTTGTTGGTTGTGTGGTCTCACAAAAAAAAAAAAATTATGTCAAATTTTTTATTGTGCCAAAAGATTCTAAATGCTATATTATATTGTTAAATTTTTACATCGATCACGGTAAGCATATACTTCGGTCAGCATATATTAAAATATAATAAATATGAATCAATTGTTAAACTATTTGTATTGTTTCAATCTCAATTGTAACATCATCTTCTTCCCTCTTCTAGGTTTAATATGTTATTTTTATTTTGTAGATATATGAATTTTGATGTTCATGTCAGAGTGTGATTTCAAAGATATAATGGTTAGAATTAAGTCATAATAAGTTAGTTCATTAATTAGTTAAAATTTCAGAATGCTTAGAATTCTAAGCATTCTGAAAGCATTCTGAAATTTTAATTGTGTTGAATTATGTTGAATTGTGCTGAATTACGTTCAGGACTATTTCAAATTTGAGTTGGACGGAGAGCGAGAACTCGAGAGGTAGGCGTGGGAGTGGCATTGTGCCGAGAACTACAAGAAATGGATGCTGAATGCGAGGAGGTGGGCGCTAGCTCTGGCGGGTACGACAGATATATCTATGACCAGAGACCACAATCCCGAGTACTTCTCCAGAACCATGTGGGGGCAGCTGGTGTGGCATTGGAGTACTCCAAACTGGGCGAAGCTGAGTGAGCGAGGCACGGAGATGACTCGTAGCGAGAAGAAGATGAAGCACAGTGCTGGTTCCCATCCATTTACCGTGCACGAGCTGAAGTTGATGCAGGAGGACCCTGACAGGAGGCCCCCTATGAGGCTCCGCCATTTTAAGCGCACACACCAGAATAATGATGGGAAGTGGGTGTCTGAAAGCGCCGAGCAGTTTGCGGTGAGCACGTAACTCATGTATTACTTTTGTATTCCTATTGCATTTTTTGCGATTATGGCCAATAGAATTTCTCTAACATTTTTGTTGTTTTCTTATACAGAGTTTATTTAAAGAGAGAGTTCAGGCCAACTCCCAGCCAGACGGTAGCCAGACAATGGACGAGTTCTCGTTGTGGTCAGACACTACTGGGGGTCTTAGGAAGGACCGTATACTCGGCCACCCTCGTCAGTCCGCACGAGCGTTGCTAGCTGGCATATCTCAATCGACAGGCGAGACCAGTTGTACCGGTTCTCAGGCAAAAGCGGCAGCTGCGACGTTGGTAGAGTGCTTCAACACAATGTTTGATGCGCGCATGCGGATGCTGCTGGGTGATGGTTACGTAATTATGAAGGACCCCAAACTACATGTAATACAATTTTTTTCAATTACTTATGTATTTTGTGTTCTATATGTGATCTTGATTTGATATATGATGTTGAATCATTTGTATGGCTTCGTGCAGGGCGATACCGATGATCCTAGTGCCGGTGACTCCCGGGGCGATGAAGATGTTGTTGGATCGAACGTGCCATCGAGGAATGAAGAAGATGATGACGGGGCTGGTTGTTCTGCCGACGAGTGATTTAGATAGGGGTTTGGCTTGATTTATGCAATGAATGTTATGCTCTTGTTTTGAATTGATCGTCGGTACTTAACTGTATGAATTCTATTATTTTAATGCATATGTTAACATTTATTTATACTTTGATGAATGCGAGCAGCTGTTTGAATGAATGCGGGACAGGGGGTTAAAACAGTTTTGAATGAATGCGTTGAAAGCTTTCAACGCATTCATTCAAAATCATTTCAACCGAGGTTAAAACGGTTTTTGGATCGATTGGATTGGATGTGAATTGATATTAGTTCTGCGACAGGTTATTTGACCTGCAAATTTTTTTTTTTTGCAAAGCCAGGTTTTGCGACCGCGATATACGGTCGCTAATTTTAATAGTTAAAAAAATTTAAATTATTTAGCGACCGACATTTGCGGTCGCTAAATTAAATAAGTGCGGCTGCTAAATATTTTTATTATTTTTTTAAAAAATAATAAAAAATTAAAAAAATATTTTAATTATTTAGCGACCGCCAGTTGCAGTTGCTAATTCGGTCGCTAAATATTTCGGTTGCTATTTCGGTAGCTAAATATATAATATAATTTAATAAAAAAATATAAAAATATAAAAATTTTAAATTAAAAAATATTTAGCCACCGCCTTATGCAGTCGTTAAATATAGTCAACGCGGTCGCTAAATTTAGCGACCGAATTTTAAATGCGGTCTCTAAAATTTAGTGACCTGGGCTATAGCGACCGTTTTAGCTACCGCCCTAACGCGGTCGCTAAAACCCTTTAGCAACCGCCAGGTGCGGTCGCTAAAGGCACTGTTTCTTCTAGTGGAATTAGTTTTTCAAATACATAAAGCTTATTGATATAAAAGTTAACTTATCAAGAAATAAGGATCCTATTCAATATAATATCTGAGGCATTAAGAGACACTTATAATGTTAGAATTTTATTTTACATTGAAAATATAATCTGATGACATTTCATTTTTTTGCATCTTAAAGGTTTGAAATGTTGTCAAATATTGTAATTAAGAATAATTTGATTTAATTTCAAACTCTTCTTTTCTTATACATATTTATTTTTAAAATCTCATCTATGCTTGCATAGCCACTTTTTTTTATCTTGCTGTCTTATCAAAGTAAGAAAAATATCCTATAATTTGACTATTAATTTTGTATGTTATATAAATGACTATGTTATGAGTCAATACATATACATTTAATCAATCATAATAAATTTAAATTAACTAAAACATAATTTTTTATTTTGAATTCATATGTTATTTTTATTTTCTAAATATATGTTTGTTTATTTTCGTATTAGAAAGTTAGTTTTAAGTACATGATAATCAAGTTCAAAGTCTAAAAAATTAGTAAATTTAGAGTTTTAGAAGCAAAATTAAAAAAACTTAAAAAATAGGGATCACATACAAAATATTATTTTCATACCTTTATATACACTAAAATATTTGGTATATAAATTTAGATCATGTTCAACTATCATATTTACAATTAAGTTTTACAATATTGTGATTTTAATTAATAATTTTTATACAGTCATTTATTGGTCTTATGGTCTCAATTAGAAAAAATAATGTCAATTTTTTATTGTACCAAAAGGATTCTAAAGATGAATCAATTGCTGCAGCCTTTTTTATTATGTCAATCTCAATATTGTGACATCATTTGTTCCTTTTCTAAATTTAATATTTTATTTTCCTGTTTTAGATATATGAATTTGTATAATAATATCAAAAAGTAGTTTTAAGGATACAATAGTTAAAATAAGTCATAATAACTTAGTTCATTAATTAGTTGGATGTTCAGAATGTTTAGAATTAGTTTTTCAACTATATAAGACTTACTAATATAAAATTAACTTATTAATAAATAAGGACCCCATCCAAGATAATATTATTTTTGTTTAAAAATATATTAATTTTTATATTCATATTAGAGAGTAGTTTTGAGGATACAATACTCAAAATTAATTCTTAATAAGTTAATTTATTAATTAGTTAGAGTTTTAGAACGTTTAGAATTACTTTTTCTTTCAATCATATAAGGCTTACTAATATAGAAATTAACTGATGAAGAAATAAAGATCTCATCCAAGATAGTATTTCATACCTTTAGTGATACTTATAAAATAAGTTAGAGTTTCAGAATGTTTAGAATTGATTTTTCAACTATATAATGCTTATTGACGTGGAAATTAAGTTATCAAGAATAAAGGACCCATTCAAGAAAATAATATTATTTTTCTTTTTTAGATATATGAATTTTTATATTCATGTCGGAGAGTGATTTTGAGGATTCAATATACAAAACTAAATCATAAGAAGTAAGTCCATTAATTAGGTAGAGTTTCAGAATGTTTAGAATTATTTTTTCAATTATATAATACTTATTAATATAGAAATTATCAAGAAATAAAGACCCTATTCTTGATAGTATTTTAGACTTTTAGCAACTCTTATAATGGTTATAATTCTATTTCACATTGAAAACATAAAGTGATGATGTGTCAAGTAAAAAAGCTATTTCTGCGATGACGTGTCGCGTAAAAAAGATCTTGCTTCGCTTATTTAAAGAACTCCATTCACGATAATAATATTATTTTCGTTTTTTAGATATATAAATTTTTATTCTCATGTTAGAGAGTGGTTTTGAGGATTTAATACACAAAATTAAATCCTAATAAGTTAGTCCATTAATTAGTTAAAGTTTCAAAACATTTAAAATTATTTTTTCAATTATATAAGATTTACTAATATAAAAATTAACTTATCAAGAAATAAGGACTCTATCCATGATAGTGTTTCAGACTTTTAGCAACTCTTATAATAGTTATAGTTCTATTTCACATTGAAAACATAAAATGATGATGTGTTAAGTAAAGAAGCTATTTCTACGATGCGTGTCGCGTAAAGAAAGTCTCGCTTCGCTTATTATATATTATATAGATACAGATATAAATATAAATATATAGATTATATAGATATAGATAGCCCTTCATGTACACAAATACTACAGTTTCACGATTACAGCCACAGTTACTAAAGTACTAGGCACAAAGCTTACGTCAAACAATCTATGGATGTTTAGGATTTGTGTCGATGGATGAATGGCTCGACTTGTTTGAAGAAAATAACGAACGCCTTGAGCTGAGCTGAGATCATTGTTTGCGCCATTGACATCTCAGATGGTGACGTTTGTGTAAAATTCGGGGCATCCTCAATGCCTCGTTACTAACCTGTTCATCTTCTCTCCATATCGCGGGAATGAAGAAGATTAAACCGTATGCTTCATGTTGACTGGTCACAAAAGTAATCTGTGTATTTATTAACGACGGGGTGAATTAGTAGAATGTGAAGCTGGAGATAGCCCATCACTTCTTTTAGCCACTACTTGCATGTATTGTTGTCACAAATGTATATTGTGGGGCTGAAAATAGCCTCTACGAAATTGGACTAAAAGACAAATGACTAGTAGCAACTACGCATAAATGGAACTGAATCACAATCCGAGGGGCATGGCTTTTCACCAAGAAAATCCCTTTTGAATAAGAAATACACACTGAATAATAGACAACACAGGCAATTTTTACTTCAGAGAAGCTTTAGCCATAGCTTGAATCATTTTAACAGTCTGCTTAAGCTTCTCTGCTTCTGGTATGAATTCCTTGGCAGCATCGTCTAAACGAAACTTCTTTGCCCATCCCACGAGCCCGGGCGTTTTGCTCTGGTCAAGAAACTTGACATTAGCCACTTCCTCTCCTACCTCTAGCCACCCCAAGAGGCATCCCAAAGCGATATCAATATACCCGATACTATCACCGTCAAAATAAGCTTTCCCTTTGCTGCACTTGACGAAGGCCGCCTCCAGCAATGCCAGTCCTTCTTGTGTTTCCTGTATTGCAGCTTTTTTTGCTTCCTCTCCTCGTGCAAATAAGATTAGCTGCCTAAGTGCTGAGTACCACTGCAAGCATTCAAATTGTATGTTAAGAACGTTGATTTCTACACATTGGTCTCATTCTCCAAGAATTTAAGCTTTCAGATCATTTACTTAACGTAATAATTCCAATACCTAAAAATTTCTTTACTCTTTGCGGTGTTAAATATTAAGATCTGTATAATGGTTTAGATCATGCAGTACCCGAATAGGCCTGTAGTCGTTCAATACAGTTAATACGCCTAATTCAAGTTCAGGTCAAAACAACTACTCCGTACAACTTAGATGATGATTGCAAATTTGAGTCAATTAAACTTTACAAAGTTGGTGACAAGTATCACCGGGAAGATGACCGCAAGAAGTTCTAAAATTTAAACTAGGTATGTTCTCACGCATTAAGGATGCATAACATGGCTTAAAGCTTATCCTCGCAAAGTAGGCTTGCAGTCTGTTCCGTAAGCCGATCTTGGGTTTGAGAGTTAGGATCCTAAGTAGAGGTAAAGTTCGTCGCTAAAGGCTTCTTTAGCTAAAATCTGAAATTGGATCTTTAAGTGGCGCTTTATAAGAGTTGAAGAAGAATACCTTCTCATCGATATAAGCTGCCCAGAACCGGGCTGTGGCACGATCATAGGAATCAGATGGAAAGATGGAGGGACCATGAGGCCAAACCTCATCAATGTACTGGAGGATGACAAGGGACTCGCAGATAGTCTTGTCAGCATGGAAAAATACCGGGATCTTCTTGTGAACCGGGTTAGATTTCAGGAGGAGATCACTCTTGGGATGCAAAGTCTCTTCGATGAACTCATAGTCGATGGACTTGACATTGAGAGCGATATGGACGCGGTTCACGAATGGGCTCATCCATCCACCCAAAAGCCTCACACCACTTGCCTCCATAACCAAGTATCACCAGAAAGAGGATATCAAGTGTTATGAAGTGAAACTGCCTATTTGGTAGAGCATTACAAGTTCAAGGTTTTAAAGACACTGGTATGCTATTGGGATGGCTGCTACGGACGTTTCTGGGTCAAACTGAGGCATCACTAACTGACTTGACACGATCAAATTCAAGCATACAATTATAAAATTCACACATTTTACACATCCTTGAGGGCCTAAACAGCACAGCAGCAGACAATCTTTTCAGCCAAGTTGAATAAACAGAAGCCTTTTCTTCACCAAGAGAATTAGCATTGGTCATCTTCTCGATCAGCAACTCTTAACCATCTCAAGAAGGTCCTGATGCACTTTCCAGGATTAAAATTTTATCTTCTCTATATACAGTGTCTTTAACCGTAAAAATAAACAAACTTACTATGGCTGCTACCTGAATTGTACGAATTTTCCTCCAACTTCGCATATAGTGATAATTAATAGTCGCTAAATATTTCTAGTGACTTTTATGGTAGAACTTTCATCTACAATTCTTAATAGTATTTTTATAGCATCACTACATAAATGTTACTGAAAAATTTAGTGACCATTAGTTGTCGCTATATGAGAGTAGAAGGATGATTCTTTTAATTCGAGTAGCAGGTAATTTTTTTTAAAACTAATTGGGTGGTAAGGGACCAAAGATCTCGACTATCTAGAACCATTATATATATGTATCGTGCATATATTATGATCAATAGTCGAGATTAATAATCGAAGATTGTGGGATATATACTTGGGCTGCCATGAACAGCAAGCTGGCTTCACAGTAAGCGATGCGGGTTTTTCAATCTCGTGCTCACACATGGGCTGTCATGAACGGCTGGCTTCACGGTAAGAGATGCCGGTAGACTTCTCTATCTCGTCATCACACATGAAACACAGGTTTGTTGTTAACGTCTTCTTGATACAATTTGTTCATCTACTTGGAGAACAATAACATACTTCTTCTCCCACGTGAAACCTTTGCGATTTGAGCGGGTAAACACACTTCTTTTTTAATAAGAAATGTTGTACAAAGACATTACAACTATCTAGAGAAAAATAGTTTGTAAGTGACGAGAAGTTCAGTTGGGCAAGACCCAGATAAATCCTAGAAACATACAAAGAAATAGGGTAAATACTCTTTTAGGTGACAGATGTCTTACTTGAGTGGCAATCATGGAAATTGTTGCACAGAATGGTGTGTAAAAACAATTTCGACTATTAATAGCATATAACACGTTGGTAGTGTGTTTGTTTCCATTGACAACAATGAAGTTTTCTGCTAAGTGTTTTTCTAATGCAAGTATGACCTAAATTGACACTAAGATTGTAATTTATGATTGCAATGCTAGGTTCAATGTCCTCGAAATAAAATATGCTTATGGAAGACCGAAGATGCATTATGCAAAATCGCGTGCAAAGTGCAAACAGATGAAGACTTTTTGTTAGATGAAGTTATAGATCGGGTTGTTAGCTTAATATCCCAGTCATGAACCTAGATCTCGTTAATGCTGAGAATTGCAATATTAGTGACGAACTTGAGCGCTATTGTAAACTTCACTATTAAGCATCAATGCTATAACCGCTGAGCTCTAATCTACGAAAAGAATAATGCTTTTGGATCTTTGGTGGAGTATTACAATTAGAGAGTAATTTGGATAGCAGTAAATTTTTGGAATGGATACGTTGTATAGTTTAGTTATTCTTTCTTGTTTGCTAAACTTTGACATCTGCCCTGATGTTATAAAGATGTCTATAATTCATGCATGTGTAGCGACACCTATAGCAACAATTCTAAACAGTAATTTTTTAGTGTTATTAAATCAATGTTACAAAAGGTATACAACGATCTTTGATAATCGTTGTATAAATAGCAACAAATATTTCCGTAGATTTGTGCTATAAGCTTTCTTACTCCCAAAACTATGCCGTGAAAAATGCTTCATCCATCCTTCTAAAGAAGTCTTATGCAAATTGTCTACAATTCCCTGAACAATTGGTCACTTTGAATCAGTTTTCCATGTAAATAAGCATCAATTGGCAGCAACAAGGAGAGTGCAACAGGATCAAGTAACTTCACACATTCATATATATATATATATATATATATATATAGAGAGAGAGAGAGAGAGAGAGAGAGAGAGAGAGAGAGAGAGTTTTTAGATGACTATGTGTGGTATTATCTTATAAATATTATTATGTGTTAAAAACAAATGTCTGGGTGGAGATAAGTTGAGGGATGAAGCATATGACTCCTTAAGCTCCCAGTAGAGATGTCAATGGGCCGGCCCAGCCCAAGCCCAACGGGCCTCCAACGAAAACGGCCGGGCAGGGCCGGGCCTGATGACTGAAAAACAGGCGGGGCCTGGCTTGAAATCTGGGATATATAAGCCCAGTCCAAGCCCTGGCCCCAATATTTAAGGCCGGGCCTGGGCCCAAAAACAACAACGTAAAAAAAGCTCACTAAGCAAACGTCGCACGCTTCTCTCTCTCTCTCTCTCTCTCTCTCAAAATGCAGAGCAGCAGAGGCAATCTCTAGGTTCACCATCTTCCAAACTCCACACTCATGCAATTGTCGAAAAAGACAACCACCTCATCACACAAGACCAGAAGAAGGACCACCAACCGTCTCTACTCATCGCTCCCGCCGCCGCCACCGCCGACGGCGAAGAACGCAAGTCATAGAAGCCTCATTGGAAGTCCCTTCCCAAACCTGAAAAGCTCGTGCACCTCATTCCGATTCTCATCGTCCTTCGCTTCCTCGTCCTCTACCTCTCCTCTCACGATCCAGCTCAGAAAGGTAACTGGAATTAACTGCGACGACGAGCATGCCTCGTGTTCCTGCGGTTGTCAAAATTAATCGGAATTAATTGCAACGATGAGCATACCTCATGTTCCTGTGGTTTTAATGCTTTAATTTTATGTTGCATTGGTTCAGATTTGCCTTAGGTTGATGAATTGAAGCGGCAGTCAAAGACTATAGATTTCATTGCTCTCGCATATTGTCGACTCTGCTTTTGATTTTGTAGATTCAATGGCAATTGACGACATTGGGGGCGGGATGCCCAGGCTAGCGTCTGGATTGCGGCCGGCTAGGGCTAGGGTTTTGATCGGGGAAGATAGGGTGTGAGGAATTTCAGGGCTTCTCTCACTACGTACTTGCCTGTGAAGCCTGATGCACGCCTGATGCGCCCAAGATGATTATGTCATAGCTGGTGGTGGGGCTTTGGGGTTCTGTCATGATTGACTCGAACTTTGATTGGAAGAAGAAAGGAGTTAAAGAGCTACATGGGAGTGGAGGTTGAGACATGGGAAATTGGTTTTTTGGGAGTTTGGTTGGAGTGCTGGAGTCTGGAGATGTGTGCACTAGGCCAATTTCGGGCTTTTTAGGGCCGGGCTTTTTTCAGGCTTTTTTCGGGCCTGGCCGGGCCCGGGCCATTTTTTAGTGAAACCTTGCCCTGGTCCAATCCCAGGTCCAAGGCCCTTTATTTTCGGGCCTGCACTGTTCATTAGCCGGCCGGGCCAGCCCGGGCTTTTTTCAGGCCGCCCGGCCCATTTGACATCTCTAGCTCCTAGTCGTGTGTGTATATATATATATATATATATATATATATATATATATATATATATATATATATATTAGCATAGCAGGACGCTGTGATGTATGCAGTGATGTATGAGAAGGTCAGTTTGAACCTGAGGACATGTAGACTGCGAAATGAGACTTCCTTTTCAAGAAATTTTCTATAGATGGAATCATGGAAATAGAGCAGTGATGTATGAGGTGGTCAGTCTGAACGTGAGGAGATGGATCGGAAGATGAGACTTCCTTTTCAAGAAATTTTCTATAGATGGAATTAGATAACAGCAATCAACTACTATAAAAAAAAGGTGAAGAAAAACCTTAAAGGATCTATCTCAGCTGTTCGATAGAGATTGGTACGTTCCTTCCCATCTTTTTTTTTTATAATCTTTGTGTTAATGGTCCATCCATGTACAGTTGACTATTGCCCAAGAAACATATACTGATTATACTTGTTTAATAACAAGAAGATGCGTTCGATCCCACGTATACTGATATTTTTTTAGTGAGAAAAGTTTTGGTATAACCGTGGTCACAAGAAGATGCGTTAAATCCCACGTATAGAACCAATCAATGGTTGAAAAGTATTTTATTGATACTTGTCTAGTAATATTAAAAAAATGCTGATAAAAATGTCCTCGAATGTATTAACAAAAACTTCGCTAAACATATTTAACAACAAATACTATTACTGTATTGGGGGGTGGGGGTGATGGGAAGGGGGAAGGGGGTGGGGGGAGGGGGGAGTTATTTTCATGTATTAGCCAAAATTTATACATATAAGTAGCAGAAAGAATTCTGTGGAGTAAATGCTATTTTACTAGTAAGAAGCTATATTCATTTTGAGCTCCAACTTAAGCATTTGAGCTTGAAGAAAATTTTTATAGATGGAAAAGCTTACAGCAATTGACGATTGACTAACATAAAAAAAAAAAAAAAACCCCCCATAAATGATCTATCTCAGCTACGTTTCTTCCCATTTTTTTTTTAATCTTTGTGTTAATGGTCAATCCATGTACAGTTGACTAATGCACAAGAACAAGGATGACTCTATGCATCTTGAGCTAGGTCTTTTGTGTAGTGTCTTGTTTTAAAGAAGATGCCTAAAATTGCATGAAGACATATTAGTGAGAAAAATCTCGACACCACCGGAGTTACAAGAGGAAGATGCCTTCAATCCCTCATGTGAAACCAATCAATGATTGCAAAACATTTTATATATATTTGTTTTGTATCACTAAAAAATATTGATGAAAACGTCCTCGAAGGTATTAACAAAAAATCTACTAAACATATTTGGCAATAATTTATAATTACTGTGTGTGTGTGTGTGTTTTTTTTTTTTTTTTAAGGGGGGGGGGGGGGGGGGTGTTATATAGTAGCCAAAATTTATACATACATGTAGCACTGAAAATTATGCAGAGTAAATGCAATTTTGCTACGAAAAGGCAATACTTAATTTGAGTTCCAAATTAAGCATTGTACCTCTACAAGTGTCGTTAAAGTAAGCATATAACGATACTTGAGAGATCTTTACAAACAAATGTAGATCTTAAATAGTTAAAAGTTGTGATATCCCGAACGTATCGAAAACAATTATTTAACACTAAGTTAACTATTAACGGGAATTATTTTATTAATTAACGTCCTTTTGGCGTTAATTAAGTAGCAGGAAATGGGAAGAGGTGTTAGTGTAGTTTTGGGGCTTAAGCGTGAATTTTAATAGTTGAGGGGTCATTTTATAAATGTGAAAATTATTGGGGATCAATTCATAAATTTTGGAAAGTTTGTCCAAATGCCAAGTGTTCAAGGACAATTTCCCATTAGTTGCCACCTCATGCTAGGGTGGTTACTAAGAGAATGTAAACATTTTTTTATGAGGACATTCGGGTGAATCAAAGAACAAAGCAGAAAGAAATAAAAAGAAGAAGAAAACAGAAAACAGAGAGGAAGACAGCTTCGGGGAAAGAAGAAGGAAAAAGAAAAAGAAGAAAGAAAGGGAGAAGCAGACCAAGAACAGAGAGGAAGACAGCTTCGGGGAAAGAAGAAGGAAGAAGAAGAAGAAGAAGAAGAAGAAGAAGAAACAAAGAGACAGAGAGAAAAAGTAGAACTCGGGCAAACGGAAAAGATCCAGTTGTGTAATTTCTAAGTGTAACTCCCTCATTTAGTGGTGTAATTCCATATTAAATCTAGTAATGTGGTACCAGTGAGTATATTGCTCATGGTGTGCTTCGGGTGGGGAATTTTTCAGGTTACCCCCTCCTTCTCCCCGAACTCAAACTTCAATCTCGAGTTTATTCAAATCTTCAATGATAGACGTTTGTGTGGTAATCATCGCAGTTAAATTCCCTATTCGCTTCCTGCTAAGTGCATCCGCCACCACATTAGCTTTTCCTGGGTGATATTTGATAACGCAATCGTAATCCTTAATGAGTTCCATCCATCTTCTTTGTCTCATATTTAATTCCTTTTGGGTGAAGATATACTTTAAACTCTTATGGTCGGTATATATCTCGCACGCAACCCCATACAAGTAATGTCGCCATATTTTTAGTGCAAACACTACTGCTACCAACTCCAAATCATGTGTTGGATAATTCCTTTCATGATTCCTCAACTGTCTAGAGGCATACGCAATTACTTTGCCATGTTGCGTAAGGACACAACCTAACCCCTCCCGAGATGCATCGCAATAAATGATGAATCCTTCTAGACCTGATGGCAACGCCAGAACAGGCACCGTCACCAACCTGCTTTTTAATTCTTGGAAGCTATTCTCACACTTCTCCGTCCAGGTAAACTTCACGTTCTTCTTGGTGGTGGAACTGGGCAGAGGGACTGCGACTGATTGTGTGTGTGTTCAGAAGTGTGTGTGTGTGTGTGTTGTGGGTAAAACTGTGTGTGTTCGTGTGTGATTGTGTGTGTAATTTAGGTTATAAATTAGGCATTGTAAGGTGTTGGTGATGTTGGATGTGGGTTTTAGGTAGAGAAATGGGGAAGAAGGGGTGTAGCCGTGGATGAAGGGAAGAGTTTTAGGCTTGCGCAAATTCGGTCGTGAGGTTGAAGAAGCCTGTGTGTGTGAAAAACGTGAACTAGTGTGTGTTGATCATGAACAGTAGGTGTAATGGTCACTAAAAGTGAAAAATAAATTAAGCAGTTATTTCAATAAATGTTTAAAAATAACTAGAGCCAAATTTAGCCAAATTACAAAAAAGAGACCCCAGGTATTTTTAGAAGATCTATATCGGAGAAACTTTTCAGATTTTTTCGAGGACTGGAAAGGGGTAAACCGCTATAGGAAACTGTAAAAATTTACAGTGTAAATTAAAATATCAAACGAGCGCGTTTTGGCGCAAAACTTTTATGGGGACTTTAGAATGTTAGTAAGTTTCTTTTCCCAATAGTTTGGGCCATTCTGAGGTCGTTTACTATTTTTTCACCGAACGGACTTTTAAGCGTTCGGTCCGGGATTTTCGGGCGAAAATTTTAGAAAATACTTTCTAGCTTGGGAATGACTTCAGGAGGGTAAAAATAATGTTTATAAGTGATTTTGAGATTTATTTGGTGCCGGGAACCCTCGTGGGGACATTTTCATAAATTGCCACCGAAGAGGGGTATTTTGGTAATTTTACCGCGCAAACTCCGAACTTCGCGAATGCCTTAATTGAGAATTTTAGAACAAGAAGCGGAGAATGGGATTAAAATCCCTAACTAAAGGGTGTTAGCACTATTGTGGTGCTCGGCTAGGTTAAAGACCTGATTGTTAGGTCGGAGTAACCGACCGCTAAAAAACACGGTAGATAACTGATAAAATAAAAGTAGAATCATTTTATATTATGATGATCAGTGGCTAACGAGTAAAATCTTATTTGAATAGGTGATCCTGCTCGTGGCGGTTTGAAATTATTAAGCTCGTCGGCTAAAAGCCAGCCAGGTAAGGATAGTACGGCTCTTTGCATGCTACGAAATTGCTCCTCGTAGCATACCTATCGTTGTTAGGGTGAAGTATGATGAACGTTTTATGGTGACTATGAGGTATCGGTGGTTGTTGTGCCTATACCTCTCGTATTTGAAATATTGATGTGGTTTTCGACTAGCTCGTTTCCTAGTCTACTTTGTGTGCGTTAGTGATGATCTTGGGTTACTTTGTTGAACCTCGGTCGCATATTTGACTGAAATTCCTTGTTGAATGGTTTGTTGAATCGAGGACATGGGGTGAACTGAATTCCCTTGGTCCGTTCAGTTGTGGTATTATGTGCTTTGATGATAGCGTGGTTTGGGGGCGAACAACTCTTCGTGAGTTCCCTTCTTGTGCTTGTTGTCTCTTTTATTTGTTTGAGACTGAGATGAACATCCCGGAGCACGGGACATTATGTGAAAGGAGAGCCAGTGAAACATAATCACCGGCAAACAGGATGTAGGGCACGCGGTTCGAGTTAGTCGTGTCGATTGAGTCCAGTCAGTCTGGTCGGTGTCTGCATTGCATTTGATTTTATTACGACATTGTGATTTTAATGGCTTATATTTTCTTGATGTTTAATTTGGCGATTCAGTGTTCACGTGCATTGTAGTCTGTCAGTCAGTTCGGTCAGTCTAGTTCATTAAATGTGGTGATAATGTTGTTCTGTTGGGCTTTAAAGCCGCTCAGTCTGTTTCAGAAAAGAAAACATGTTACTTGATCCATTGAATTGATGTTGTGTCATCCTTGGAAATTCTGGATTCTTGATATCGTTGAGATTGATTGTTATTTCTCCCAAAGCTGTCACTTCGTTGTCTGCGTTGTTCCTCGTATTATTTTTACTGGGCGATTTGCGCTCATTCCTTACTTGTGATATTTCAGGCAGTAAGGGCGAAGTAGGGGAAACTTCGAGGAGAGGGAAGGAGAAGGCGTTTAATCAGTAGACTGAAAAGTAAGACGGCGATATGCGCATTTTGGGAACTAGACATTTTGTGTAAATATTTTCGCTGTGCTCATGTTGAGCTTTACGAAGAAAATTTTTGTAAGAATGGCTTTTTGGTAAAACCTTAAGTATATTCAGGGATGTATATTCAAGGATGTTTCTAGAATTGCTCTGTATCGACAGAGTTTCTAATGCAGTCAGGACTGACAACCTGGCTCTGGTGACGTCACTAAGGTTGGGGGTGTCATAAAAGTGGAGCCCACATATTAGTTCCCTTGCTTTATTATCACGTCTCTTATGAAAAAGTAATTTAGAATCCAGTGCTGCATGACTGTTTATTTCCACCTATGTACCACTATCACAATATACTTAGTTGAAGATCTCACTCTAGGGATCCTGGGAGCAACTTGACTTTAGAGTAACATACCAAATTTGGTCATAATTAGTTGAGAAATCTGGCCAAGACCTATATAAGTTGGCGATTACTAGTGGAGAAATCCAAACAAGACCTATATAAGTTATATTAGTTTCTTATGTGGCCTGTGTCGAAATTCAAGAATTTGTTGATGGACTAGTAAGTTACCCATAGATAAACAAGTACATGAATCAAGTGGCCCAGTATTTGCGCTCATATGTAAACTCTCAATGTATGTTCATGCTCTTTAATGCCTCTTACTGAGAACTTTTTTGAAAACGAAAAATCAAATTAAAACTAGAAAGACAACACGTCCAAAAAAGACAAAGAAAATCTTTTAAAATAATGGCAAGTGTTCACACAGTATAATGGAACTGAGGATCTCTATCAATAGAAGACAAAGCATCCAAAAGGTTAAGAGAAAAAAAAAACGGAAAGAAGACTTGAAATCAAGTGATGATTTGTTTAGAGTATTGAGTTGTGTCCTTCCTTGAGTTTTGCATTCAAGACTTATACTACAAACTAACTCTGAAAATAATTACCACATAAATGATAAACTACTCACTCAAAAAATAACTACTACCACCTAGAACTAACTTCCCTAACTTCTTCTAAATGGGTTATCCTCTAGAAGATATATAGGACCATATTTAACTATTTTGAATCCATCACCATCTCCTGTTTTGAAAATAATGATCGATAAAGTTAATACCATTTAGTGACATGTACTTAATGACAAATTATTAGTGAAAAAATATTTGTCGATGCAAGCACCTAGTGACAAATACTCGTAAAATATCTTGGAATCTTGAGAAGTATGACGTTTCTAACTATAGCTCACAATAAATGTAAGAATTGGATATTACATGAAATGGTTTAGCTTAATAACAATTATAATATACTCGATCAATACTTTATTCCCCTCCATTCCAAACCACGTAGAAAGCTTCTCAGTCGAACTCTAAAGAAAAGTTTAGCAACATTTTGCAAGTTTTGCTAACAGCGCAGCTATCTTGCAAAGGCCAAAATTAAAAAGAGGAGCCATCTTGAGTGACCATTTAGAATTAAACTTTCTTTTAGGTGAGCGGCACACGGGTTTGGTTTGCATAAGTGTTCATAATAGGGACATAAAAATTTATTTTTGCAACCAAAGTCATAACAAAAAACCACATGAAATGTAGTAAATAAGTCCCGAATGCACATGGATAAAATTTCTGGGAAAGCCCCAATCCTGATATTATTAGAAGTCGAAAGCACATGCATGAACATTAATAACTAAAACAAGTGAATAAAGTTTGGAAAAGAAGTAGGAGATGACGTGAAACGTACAAAACTAATCCAAAGCCTGATTAATTAGCCAGGTGACATGAATAAAATCACAGGCATGTCAATCACTTTGCAGCAGATTGGGGCTTCGCAGCCTTCGCTTGAAACATCCAAATATATTCTCATAAAATCATGATGT
Organism: Escallonia herrerae; assembly: GCA_033070095.1. NCBI lineage: Eukaryota > Viridiplantae > Streptophyta > Magnoliopsida > Escalloniales > Escalloniaceae > Escallonia > Escallonia herrerae. The sequence continues at coordinate 206,175 of JAVXUP010000092.1, forward strand.
GAAGGCTATAAAGCTGCTAATAAAGAGCACAACAAGCAACCGCATAAACCGACTTTTTTATGCAATTGCTTAACATATACCTAATTTCATGAACCCCAATATATCCAATCCAAATGGTCTAATCTGACTTAATTTTACCTTCTGTGGGAAAAGCCCCAAATTTGCATTCGATTAGGAAACCTAAAGTTGTTGTTACAAATTAAAGAATGAGGACTAGCTACAAACTGTTGGCATCATCAACGGCTGATGTATGGAACCATTCCACCATTTTTGTGAAGACATCATCAGCCACTAGACGTTTATGTATTAACAATCCAGGCTAGACGTTTGTTTGGGGAATATTGTGGTAATACCACGGCAATGAGCAGGACCACCTACAGCTATACAGACTTCATTTTGATGCACACCTCCTACACATGTCATCCAGTTTTAAGTTTGTCTGGAACAGCTTGTGGTAATGCTTTGTCTGGAACACCAACACCAAAGAAGACTTCATTCTGATACACACCTCTTGCCCAGGCCTTGAAGACCTCATAAGTTGACCATATATATACTGGATGTTCTTTTGCTTTTGGTTATTAGCTGCATCATGCCCAAGCCTGCCATTAACATTTCAGCTCTTTTGTCCATATTGGGTAATACCCAAACTTGTAAACCTCTTCCTTTTGATATAAATTCAATCCTCTTTTGAAAAAAAAATGTTTTTCTTGTAGTCAAAGCTGGAGTTCCACCTAAAGTAAATATCACAAGTACATAAAGGTTAGAGCTTAAAAACTGCAATTTAAATGAATAACAAATTTTTCCGTTTTACCACGACATAAAAAATAAACACTCATCACCTTCTCCATCGGTTGATGTAGTCGATACCCGGCTCATCTTTCCATTGGCATGAATTGGTAAGCTCAATCATACTGACTGTGTGATGGGTGCTGTAAAAGCGATAAAGAAATTTTTACTCTAACTGTTTCCAACTGTTGATCGAGTTAGGCTGAAGATCGTTGTACCAATCAAATGCGTTACCTTTCAAGGATCTGGCAAATTGCTTGGCAAGATGATCTCTGTAGGTCCCTGCATTGTTACATGTTTCCACATAAAGTGAGTAATATATGCTGTTTGGGGTTGCCGTTATTGTCAAATTGTTGGAACTTTGGCGGTTGATAATCGGTAGGTATCCTTAGAACATCGATCTTTTGGATATACGGTTTGGCATACGTAAGGGAAGACTTTGTAGGCCATTCAAATTTGTCCTTGATGGTACCCATGATGAACTCCTTCAGGTTAACAGGAATAGAACCTTCAGACGAGAGTTAAAAGGCGTTTTCTGTTTCTCTCTTCTTGTTGGAATTTTCTCCTTCCAGAACTTCTTTGTGCTTACCCTCGTTGGCAGTGCTTGTCTTTGCAGCTTCCTTAACCTCGAACTTAATAAGCAATGGGCAATTGAGCATCATGATCTTGGACAGTTTTTGTGAGTAACTCAAATGTTTTTGCTAGGCTCCCAACTTGCTCCTCAAGAGCCTGAGCATTTGTCACCATGACATGCATGGTGCTAGAGAAAGTAGAGTTATAGCTAACAGATTGCAACGAGGCGATCTTGAACTTTTGGGATTTGGTAGGAGAAGTTGACATAGATCGGCCACTTGAAGTGTCTTCTTCATCATCCTTGTGGATAGAGAGCACCATAACCCACGAGGCAAATTCTTCAAACATGGCTGGGTGCGACAGAATAGCCTGAACAACATTGACAACATCATCTTTTACCCCCGAAGGAGTTGAATCAGGAGTCTTTCTTGACACATTGGTGCGAAGAGCAAATTCTCCTTGAGCGAGGATGCTCTTTGCGAACTTGCTTGAACTTTGGCTTTTACTTAGCTACAAGTCTCCATGGCCATGCTTGCAACCCAGAACTAACAACAGATGGAACTTTCAAGTCTGCTACCGTAGAACAAGTTATCTTTGAGACGTCAATCTTTGAAGCCATTGGATCAGCAAATTTGAGATTTTTTTTTGTCGATAAAGAAAAGAGATCATGAGAGTCAGAGAATGTCCCACCAGGCGTGCTAGAAATTTGTAAACACAAATTTCGAGTCTAAAGATAAGATAGGAAAATTAGCGACAAATAAAGTTTGTAATGATTTGAAAAGCGAGTACAATTCTCTGAATAAATCTTTATACAAAACACACCCTCTGATTCTTCTCTTGACTAACGCTTGACCAGAGGCAAGTTACACTAGGGAAAAAAAAAAGAGATGTTACTTGCAAGTTGCACTAGCATAAAAAGAGAAAGGGCTAATTACACCTATGTCCCTGAGGTTTGGGGGTAATTACACGCGAGGACACAAAGTTTCAAAATGTAACATTCCGTGACCAAAAGTGTTTCAAATGTATCACTCGTGTCCATCCGTCATGTTTCCGTGCAAAAAGTGTACTTTTTTAATGATGTCAGCAATACGTATTTTTAAAATGTCAAAACTACCCTTGTATGTATATACTGAGTAATTTTTAAAAATTTTAAATTAATATTATAAACTCTAATTTTCATTGTCTTCCCCCCAACTCGCCGGCAGCCCCACTACCGGCCGCATCAGCGGTCACCGGTGACTAACTCCGGCCCCCGCTGCAAGCATCGCGCCGCTGCCACCACCTTTCGACGGCCAACAAATTCGGTCAGTTGCCCCATCACCGGCCGCACAAGCGGTCGCCGGCGACTAACTTCGGTCCCCACTGCAAGCATCGCGATCAACTCCGGCACTCCTTCACCGAGCGCCATCACCAATGCCTTTGCAACCATCGCGCTGCTGCCACCATCGCCCGAGATTTTTCACCGGTGCCATCTCGAGGTCAACCACCCGTTTTTTCCCGATCGACCAGTAAAGGCGACGCTGGCGACGGGGAAGGGAAAGGGGAGGGTGGGAGCGATAGGGAAGGGGAAGGGGAAGGGGTAGGGTGGGGGTGACGGGGAAGGGGAAGGGGGAGGGCGACGGGAAGGGGTAGGGTGGGGGCGACGGGGAAGGGGAAGAGGGAGGCACAGGGGAAGGGGGAGGCACAGGCGACGGGGTGCTGTGGGAATGGGGTTGGGGGGTGGGGGTGGGAAGGGGGAGGGGGTTGGTGGGGGGAGGGGGTTGGTGGGGTGGGGGTGGGAAGGGGGAGGGGGTTGGTGGGTGGTCCCAGGGGCAAATCAGGATTTCAACTTTTATTTAGGGACAATTTGGTCTTTTTGTCAAAACCGTTAAGTATTTTTATATTCCGTTTGTCAACGGAAATAAGTGTTACATTTTAAAACTTTGTGTTCTCACGTGTAATTACCCCCAAACCTCAGGGACATAGGTGTAATTAGCCCAAAGAGAAAGTAGATGTGATACAAATCAAGCTCAAATCCTTTTCAATTATGACAGAAAAAAAATGAATAAAGTTAAAACATTGAATTACCGATGTACACATAAATAGTGATTCAAAGTTGGAAGCAACAAAATCATAAAATTAATATTGTTATAGATTGAAAGAAAGAAACTATGAAAAACTGAAGGGCATCTCGGTTTGCCACTTCACATTCACAATCACCACTCGTTGGCTTCTCACCCAAAATAAGATAAGAAAAGCCAATGTTCCCAATCACAATCCACAATCCCCTCTTCGGCGACATGCTTTTTGCAGATGATGTGTGAATTTAGCATATCCTTAAGGTTATGTCCTATGGCCTTTTCATTCTTCCAACAATGCACTAGGGGAACATTACTACTCCGAGGAATGCCGGAATCTGCAAATAAGTCATATGTTGCCATCCAATAATGGTTGGTGCATATACTGCGACTTAAAATAAGATATCATTCTTTAGGCAGATAAAAACAAGATATCATCCCTAATAAGTTTAAAGCATTTACAAGGGCACATGACCAGCCAACAACTTAAACAAAGCAAATATCACAAAAAGGCAGATAATAGGAAAGATACAAAGTGATCAAAAGGCTGCCAACAGATCAATTTTCTTGCATGATAATTTGACAGCTAGTTTACTAATGCAGCAGCTTTGGCCCTGGCTTGAAATATCTTAAAAGCCTCCATAAGCCTTTCAGGGCCAGGCAAGACATCCTTGACAGCATCATTTGAAGAAAATCTCACAGCCCATTCAGCCAGTCCTGGGATTTTAGCTTCATCAAGCAGCTTCACATCTACCGTAATCTCTCCCACCTTCAGCCAGCCTAAAATGCATCCGAATGCAATATCGAGGTACCTAATCCTATCCCCACCAAAATAAGCCTTCCCTTTGCTACATTTTACAAATGCCGCCTCCAACAATGCCAACCCTCCAACTACCTTCTCAATCAGTGCTGCCCTTGCCTCTTCTCCTGGGGGCGATCGCAGCTTAATGATGGATGGACACAACTGCATGTATTGGGATTTCAAAAATTAAGACCTATGTGCAAAATTTAAATACTTTGCTGACATAATGTTAATGAATGTTTTCTTTTGCCTTCTCTTGTATGAAGTTTGGACCTACTTTCTTAAAAAAAGAAAAAAGGTTAAATAAACTTTAGTACTCTGAAAGTACCCCAAAATCTAATCTGAGAGTTCAAATATTCAATTTTTACACAAAAGGGTCTGTAATTTTAATTTCGCATAAGAAAGGACTTCCTGTCCAAATTCTTAACTTTCTAGGTAAACCCGTCAGGTGCAAAATTGTCCCCCGACAGGTTTGATTTTCTTCTCTTTTTACTATTTCAAATTTTCACTTCTTTAGAAACCACCGACGGCAGCAACAGCCAACCCCTCACCCCCTGAGGACAAGAAAAAATAGGTGGCGACAACAGTCACACCATCCAACAACAAATCACAACAGCTGCGTTGCTGAATAGCAAGGGGAAAGAAAACTGACAACGAAAAAGAGACGCGGAGACCAAATCACAAAAACCTACAATCCCACTAAATTCACAAAAACCACCATGGCTTCACCCGCCGTATCGTCACAACAGTGCCATCACCAAAGATCGGTCCCACACTAGATCGATATCACCACTGCCGGCCCGCTACCATACCCCGGTGTTGCCACCGTCAACCGACAATCATCGCGGCCACCGGTCTCATCACATCACCACCAACAGCAACATCGCCACCAGCTCCAAGACTAGTACCATCGCAACGGCACCACCATACAACTGGATCAGTACAGTCGGTGCCTAGATCAATACTGCCAGCGAGATTTTAGAATTGAAGACCCAAAATGTCATCAACAAAGTAAATAAGAAAATGTTTTTGTGATTTGCAGTTAATGATCAGATTGGAGAAAAGAGATCAGTAGATACAGAGAGAGGGGGAGAGGATGCAACCGTCGCAGCCGGTCTTGGCAAGGAAGCGCTTGTCGTGGCTGTTATAGTGGACGAACCAACAACTGGTGTAACATCACCGAGGACCACCTGATCTCCATCACCTATCCCACCGATGTACCGTCGTTAACCTCCACCAGGGCCACACCACCGCCACGATCCACATCAACCACCGCGGCGACTGGCGCCACCTACCAATCTTTCACAGAGGACCCGCAACTGTCAGCGAAGAACCAGATCCAAACCATTGTGTCGTCGCCCCCACGGCTTACCGTCACAAAACAACAAAAAAGAAAAGGTTTGTTCAAACCAGCCCCCAAATCTGTCACCGTAATGGAACCTTCTTTAATGACCGATCGACATCAACTACGATCAGCACACTCATCACATGTTGACCGACACCTCTGATTTTCCTTCCCCTCCTCCCTTCTCCCTCTCACACATATGTTATCATACTTTCAAAAGTATCTGGGATTAAACAAAGGTATGAAAAAAAAAAAATAATTAAGTTGGCTTGACAAAATTGCCCCTGATGATTTTTCCTAAAACGTTAAAGAGATTTAGAAGAAAGTCCTTACTTAATGCATAATTGAAAATACAAATTATTTTCTGTAAAAATGGAACATTTGGACTCTAGTGAGATTTTGGAGTACTTTTAGGATATTAAAATGTATTTAATCCTCAAAAAACGACAATGACACATCAATTGCACACTACTGTAGTCACCTCTCTCTTTTTTTCTTGGTTTAGGCAGTAGTGAGTATCCTGCAGTCAGTTTTAAGGTCAACCGAGATTGTCTTCTCCCCAAGCCGTAACTCGATTGTGACTTAGTGAACTCATGTCAACAGATCAAGTAATTAGCCATTGCGTTGTGTTTTTTCACCATCTCGTGTGTGGGTAGGTGGTGGGGTGGGGGGTGTGCTCGTGCATGCATGTGTGTGTGAAGGAAGAAAGAGATTGTGGTGGTGGTCAGTTTATGGTGATAGGATTTGGTTGTTTTTTTTAGGGGGGGGGGGGGGGAGGCTAACTCTGTGTGCGCGCGTGCTCGCGGTTAACGGGAGATACAATGTGGTGCACTGTGGTGTGTGGTTAATGTGTGAACTGGTTGGTTAGTGATGGGGGTGGGGAGATGGTGGTGTTATGGTGGCAATTCAATTAGAGGGATGTGGATTGGGGCCAGGGGCAGGGGTAATGAAGGGCAGACTGTGTTGTGCAGACTGGTGGGGCGCCAGCGACAGAGGTGTTAGGTGTGTTTTTTTGGTGTTTGTCTGGAAAAAGACATTGTTGTCCCTCCATGTGCGGACAACCGTCCATATATTTGATTTCGGATCCAATTAGTGTCAAGATGTTAATTGTTGAAATTGACCGAAAGGGTTTTCATTGGGAAAATAATGTGAACATGAAAAGGTAAAGTGCAATTTACCTAAACCGCAAAATTTGACAAAAGAACACATTCTCAAAGTGGAAAATTCTGTTTACTCATCCTTGAGAGACCCAGAATTTTCTGAAGAAAATATCTCCATGGAACAAGTTGTTCCCCTAGGATTACACATTTCCCCGAACAAACGTTGTTCGGGAACATTCGGCTAATGCAGATGGAGTTAGTTGCGGCTTGGGCCGTCTACACACGAGATGGTGCATTAGCCGATTGTTCACTGTCACAATCGGCTAATGCACCTGTCACAGCCGGCTAGACGGGGAAGCACTTACCGTGGCTGCTATAGTGGACGATCATCACGGGGAAGCAACAACCGGCGCAGCATCGCCGGGGACCATCAGATCGGCCAGATCTCTGCCACGTGTCCCATCGACGTACCATCGCCGAGCTCCACCAGGGCCACAACACCACCACGATCAGCATCAACCACCGCCAGCAACCCGCGCCACCTAGCTATTTATCACAGAGGACCCGCAACGGCCGACGAAGAACCGGACCCAAACCATTGTGCCACTGCCCCCATGGCTTACTGTCACAGATCGAACAACAAAAAGGAAAAAGAATGTTCAAGCCAGCCCCCAAATCTTCCACCGTAATGGCACCTTCTACAGCGACTGATTGGCATCAACCACGATCAGCACACTCGTCGCGTGGTGACCGGTGCCTCAGATTTTCATTCCCCCTCCTCCCTTCTTCCCCTCACACATATGTAATCATACTTTTCATCAAGAGCATCTGGGACTAAACAAGGGTTCGGAAAAAAAAAAAAAAAGTTGGCTTGACAAAATTGCCCTGAGATTTTCATCAAGAGATTTTCCCATCTTTGTCTCAATTTTTTATTTTTCCAATCCAGTAATTAAAATCATTAACTGTTTCTGCCCTGGCAGCATTCCACAGATAGTCTTTCACCCCTTTACCACCTCATTTTCTTTTGAAGTTTGTATACATGTGTCTTATGCAAAATATGTGCTTTGTGGTAAGTAAGAGATCCTTAAATGACTCCACCAAACCCTTCTGCCTGTTAGAAATAAATACCAAGTTCTCACTACCCCAAGGTCATCAACCAGTTTTGTCAAAAATCAATACCAACTGTTCTTGATTTTTGCTTCAACAATAGCCACAGCAATAAGGAACATGTTATAATTCCCAACCCAAGCCACAACGGACAACTGCTTTCCATAGGGGCCCTTTAGATGATAATCATCTAGTCCAATAAAAGGCTTGCATCCTTTTAAAAGTCCAGTTTTGTATGCCTCAAATTTAACATATACCCTCTTGAAAACAAGTGTCAGCTCTGGACTTAGCCTAAGTGTCTCAACATATGACAGGGTTATGCTTTTGTAGTGTTGCCCTACAATCCCGTCTTACGAATTGTGCCTTGATGTCCCCCTCTACTTGTTCTCTTGTTAACATTTTTGTCCTATGTATTTTATGCTTGCTTGCATGAGCAAATATGTGTCTGTAAATTTCTTTCTTCGTAGCCCTCACTTTCTAGTTGGGGGTTATCTCTAGACTTCTCCCGTATACCCGTGTGCAATGTACTTAACACTAACCAAATGGTTATTATAGTCCCTCCCACAATTGTGATCTGGTCTGAATGTCTTGATTTGCCATGTAGTGGTCCCTTGCATGGGAGAATCATGAACCCTAAAATCACAGTCCTCGTACTTGCAAACACATATAATTCTTTTGCTACCGTTGTGTTGGTAGTCAAAGTCATACCCCTGTTTAATACTCCAACCGTTAACAGCAGCTTAAGCACCTCCTTAGTTGAAAACATCAAGCAAAGCTTCAATGTTAGCATACCTTATGGTTCAAATCATCAGCACAAAATTTTGGCTACGTGTTTATATCTTCATCTTCATCTGACTCATGAACACTCCTCAATTCATCATCTTCCGCACCTTCAGAATACCTTCCTCAAAGGGCTCATTAATATGACTCTTCTACTTAGGTTTAGGGTTGGTGTTAAAGATGTCATCATCTCTTGGCCCTTATAAATCTTCACCCAACTAAGGAATTGTAGGGTCCTCAGGTTCTCTACCTTCATCCTTAACATTTTGACCACCCTCAGTGAGCACCCTTAGCATTTTCACCACCCTCAGTAATCACACCACCCTTAGTATCTTGACCACCCTCAGTATTTTAACCACCCTCAGTACCTTGACCAACCTCAGTATCTTCACTACCCTCAGCAGTCACACCAAACACACCTTCCTCAAACTTATCAAGTTCTATTCCTGCGTCATCAACATCTCCATCTCCCATTTCCACATCAAATTTACCTACTGGATTTGACCTATCTCCTATTGCAAGGTGGGGAGGATTGTTATCTACAACTGCTAGGGAATTTATGCCTCTTATGACATATATATAACTATATTATGGCCATGATAATGGTACAATGCATCATTTAAACCCCTATCATCAACGATTAACATCAGCCAATTGTTAAATGTCTTTCAAGGTATCCTATCCTAAAGTATTTTTGCTAACATCTGAATATCATGAGCGGCTATTATGTCAAATGTCAATCATCATAATGTTGGCAGACAACGAGGACATTTAGCAATATTTATATACTACATCCGTCTCATATAATTTGATCAACTTTTTTTTTTAAACCGTTCCACAAAAGTTGTTCATTTTTAAATTAAGAAAAATTATGTAGCTACTTTTACATATTTATCTTTTTTATACTTTTTTATTCTATTTCTCTCTCGACGCTTAAATCTCAATCAACTAGTTTTCTCTATCTTGACCCACTTTCTTACACTTTTTTATTCATTTCTCTCTCTGATTTAACACTTCAGTAACTCATTTTTTTTCCTGACCCACTTTCTTCTTCTCCTCTTTCTAAAGTATAAAATATAAAATAAAAGGCACACAATATATCACTTAAATCCTTAAACTGCATGAAAAAAAAAAGTTAATCAAATTATGTGCTCGACAAAAGAAGTATTATTTTTTATGCATAGTTTGGTGACTGGTATTTCCTATGATAGACATATTCCTTTCAAATCTTGCTAGCAAGATTTGAAAACAAAGACAAAACATAATAATCTTCAAAGAAGACGGCTGCCAATTAATTTATTCCATTCATCAAATCAAAATCATGGGTAGAGTTACTTTAATGAAGCTTTGGCCATAGCCTGGATCATTTTGACCGTCTCCATAAGCTTTTCTGCTTCTGGCACGACATCCTTGACAGCATCGTTGGAACAAAATGTCTTGGCCCATTCCACCAGCCCTGGGGTTTTGGTTTCGTCAAGTAGCTTCACATTAGCGACTTTTTCCCCTACCTTCAGCCACCCCAAGAAGCATCCCAAAGCAATGTCAACATACCCAATGCTTTCACCACCAAAATAAGCCTTCCCTTTGCTGGACTTGAGAAACGCCTCCTCCAGCAATGCCAACCCTTCCGTCGTTCCTTGTAGCGCCGCTTCCTTTGCCTCCTCCGCTTGTGCAAATAAGGCTAGCTGCCTCAGTACCGGAAACCACTGCAATCACAAACATTTCGATCATGTGGAAAACATACCTCTATAGTAATAGATGGGCAGTTACTATAAACATAGCTACTTGCAAAATACATATTTATCACCATTTATCGACCAAGAGTTATTTGCAGTGGCGATTCAACACATTAGGCGACGATTTGGTATTGCAGGTGATTCTCATTCTGCTTTACATAATTTAAAAGAATTACAGCTGAACAGTAAACCGCTAATTTGATTCCTTCAGACATCCAAAAAAAAGAGAGAGAAAACCGTGCTAATCTTTGGAAAGAAGCTATTTTGCTGCAACCCTATTTTAATGGCACTTCAAATAAATGAAATGGGCTTGCAGCTGGTTACGCTTGGACAGTAGGCCTATCTTGTATCTACGTGACGAATATAATTAGAATGATGAGTATGACAATCTGTAATACTTCTCATGCCTATTTAGAGTCATCCGACATAAGAATTTAGAGGCAAATATCGTCATTAGATATTTAATACCTCGTCATCAAATTTATGTGACATAATAATAAAAGTTTTTGGCTGCATAAAATGGCTCGTAGTCATAGAGACCTGCGCCCTTCTGGGTTTGGCTTGTTAATTCATGATGACCTTATATTGGCATCCTGGGTATATATATTGCCCTTCCAACTTAAAGATCTTTGCTTTGATTTTAACATAGTTGGACTGAAACTCTAAGGGAATGATCAAAGAAGATAATCATACCTTGTCATCTATATAAGCTGCCCAAAACCGGGCTATGGCACGATCATGGGGATCGGATGGCAGAATGGAGGGACCATTAGTCCAGGCCTCGTCGATGTACTGGACAATGACAAGGGACTCACAGATGGGTTTTCCGGCATGAAAAAGAACTGGGATTTTCTTGTGAATCGGGTTGGATTTGAGAAGGAGCTCGCTTTTGGGATTTAAGCTTTCTTCGATGAACTCGTAGTCGATGGACTTGAGGTTGAGGGCCATCTGAACCCGGTTCACGAATGGGCTCGGCCATGCGCCCAAAAGCTTTACATCACTTGTCGCCATGACCCTAAAAGCAGAGATTTGAGGTATTAGCTGATGCCTATTTGTTGGGAATGGGAATGCCGGGTAGAGCAAACAAGTCAAGGTTTCATACATAGAAAGTGGTATTCCATGGTGATGTATGGGCGGCGAAAAACTTTGAGAAGATAAGGAGGGGCCCGTTTACTAATTGGCTTGCTCACTTGACATGATAAAGATAAGCATTCCGATGCCAATTAGCTTTAGCGGCGACTTGTAATTACCGACAACTAGCCCAGAATCCCAAAGCACAGGGCTGTTTATTAAAAGTAATTTATTTTAGTAGTTATGATATGTATAATAAAATATATTGTACATTTTTATAATTTTATGGTTATTTTATCAAATATAATAATTTCAATTTTTGACTTGAACTTTCTTTTAATAAAAAAAAACTAATCCTTCTGGTGAAATATTAATAAGTAATGTCATTGTACATATAGCTTATATTGATTTGGTAACTATTAGATGAACAAAACTTAAAATTTTATTTAGTACACAAAAAATAAAAAGTAAATTCTACTGATAAAAATATGTGGAGAACATATTGAGATTAATTTATTTGCTATTATACAAGATATTTTTATTATTTTCTAAGTATCTTTTAAAAATAATTCGTACCTTTGAATGGATTGCATTTTAGTTTCATTACATATTAGTTTATTTTTTATAGAAAAAATTTTGGTCCATATATTTGTTTATAGTATGTTATTTATAAAAGTTAATCAACACAACTAATTAAGTAAGGATGATGTTGTATTTTTAAAAGCAAGTGTAATCTACCAATAAAATATAAAGAGAAAATAGTAATCAGTGCATGAGGTAATCATGTAAAGTTTAAAAGTTTAATCATCATGATTATATATGATAGATCAAAATCTCGAAGTAAGAATTATTGAACAAAATTTAACCAACATTTCACAAAGTATACAATAAGCATGCTTATTAAGTAAGATTTATCTTCAGATATAATAAGGTTTTAAATCTAAGTTTTAGTCTATATTCCTCACAACATAACTAATATCTTTTTAGATTTTATATGCAATTCTATTCAAAATTATAAAAATTAAAATAAAATCATAAATGGTATATTGTTAATGCAAAACTTAGGATGTTTAAGAGTTTAATTGCTCACATTAAAAGTACCATAGAAAAAAATTGGTTCAAAACTTTTTCTATTTCTATCTTTAACCAATGCGAGTAAATAGGATAACGCAAGACTTTAGAGTACAAAAATTACTGACCAAAATTTATAGCCAACATATTAATATCAAGTTAAATTCAAATTTGAATTTACAAAAAACTTAAATATGAATTTAAAATAGAATCTAATTTTTCATATTAATTTTTTTAAGTAATTTTTGTTTTACAGGTCAATATTTCATGTTAGAGAGCTTTTTTGATGTGTAATATTTAAATAAAGTCATAATATGTTACTATATTCGCCAGAACATTTTGAATGTTTCGAATTGCATAAGGCTTGTTATTTAAATGTTTACTATATTTGTCGATTTTATTAATCGCAAAATTAAGGACCCAGTTCAAAATAATGTTCGGAGATCTTTAGCAACACTAATATGTTTAACATTATCAACACAATGTAATGAAGTGTCATGAGCTATCATTACATTTCTCGCCTCAATTATTAAACACTATATCTCTTGATCCCGAGTCAACCTCGAGTAAGTTAACAAAATATTTTAAAAAGCTACAAAAAGTGAATTAATGCGTATCACATTTCAAAAAAATAAAAAGAGATTAACATCTTTTTGGGGGAAAAATGTACTTTCGCTAAAACTATAATTGTTTGTAAGAAATTTTTATACTTTATTTAAAACATCTTCGAGTAGTTCTTTTAGTGATCCAACCTGTAGCCATTCAAAACCAAGTTTTCTTAACTTTAAAAGTTAGGTTAAGAGCTCTTTATCTTTTGAATCGTAAATGTCATGGTCCATTCTTATCTTTTTCATAAATCATTATTTCAAAAAATCACTAACTTAATTAAGATACGAACATGATATCCAGTATAATATTTTTTTTTTCATTTCACACACATTTAAAATTGCAATCTTGATTAGATGTTCATGCAGTTATTGCGGAATATATTGTATAGGTATATATGTTTACTTTAGATCTTTTAACTGTAATTTGAAAGAATAATGAATATTTTGTGTTACGGTGTCGTCCCTAAATTTTTGCGTTCTTTAAGCTTTTCTTTTATATCGTCAAGCGGTACTGTAACATAATATACTCATTATTCTTTCAAATTACAGTTTAAAGGAACTAAAACAAACATATTTGCGTAAGCAAATATTGCACAAGAATTGCATGACAATGTAATCAAGGTTTTAATAGTCTAAATGAAAGCCTAATACATAAATATATGTCTGTAGGATAAAGTTTAAACATTGTACAATTGATTTTTTAAATTTATAAGGTTTACAAATATCGCGACTATTATATCATGAATTTTTCAACATTAAATCACAGTGAAGAGTTTTAATTATTTTCGGGGAAATAACCAGTTTGGTGGTCGTGAGATCTTATTTAAAAATGCTGACTTATAATTACATTATTCATTTTTAGTGATAAGTATTTTTTGTATGTTACATATATATATATATATATATATATATATATATATATATGAATAATGATAATACATTTAACTCAATTAGAACGTCAATTTTTTTCCTTCTAAATTTAATATTTTATTTTTTATAAATATAAAATTTTATATTCACATTAAATAGTAGTTTTAAGAATAAAATAGTCATAATAAGTTAGTATATTGATTACGTTGAGTTCTAAAATATTTAGAATTAATTTTTAAATTATATAACCCTCATTATTCTTGCAAAATTAATCAAATTTAAAAATAAACTACCTATCAAAATTTAAATCAATTGTTATATCATTTTTTGTCTCTAAGTCTCGTAAGTTGTTTAATCTTAATTTTTCTCCTAGATTGAAAGTATTATTTTCGTGTTACATAGGGCTTACAGAAAATCCTCATTACTCCTGCAAAATTAATTAGATATAGAAATAAGGATCCTATCAAAATTTAAAAGTAATTATTAGAACACGTTTTTATTCTAAATCTCATAAGTTAGTTTTTGGGTCTATGAATTTAATTTTCATATTAGAAAACACTTTTAAGGACATAATTGTCAAAATAAAGTCTTAATAGTTTAGCATATTGATTAGGTAGAGTTTTAGAATGATTAGAATTAATTTTTTCTTCTAAATCAAGTGTTATTTTTATTTTATATATATATGAGTTATTATATTCATATTAGATCGTAGTTTTGAATTGTCAAAATAGAAGTCTTAATACCATAGTATATTGGTTAGGTAGAATGATTAGAATTAGTTTTTGACCGAAATAAGACTTACTAATATAAAAGTTAATTAATTTTAAAAAAAAGATCTGACGACGTGTCATATAAAGAAGCGATGATGTGTCGCGTAAAAAAATTACATTTCTCGCTTCGCTTATTATATATTATATAGATAGCCCTTCATATACACAGATGTCATATACACAAATACTACCGTTTCTCGATTATATCCTCAGTCACTAAAGCACTATCACAAAGCTTACGTCAAACATTCTACGGAGGTTTAGGATTTGTGTCGATGGATTAGAATGGTTCCACTTGTTCGAAGAAAATAATGAACTCCTGGAGCTAAGGAGAGATCATTGTTTGGGGCATCCTCAATGCCTCGTTACTCACCTGTTCATGTTCTCTCCATATCGCGTGAATGATAAAGATTAAACCGTATGCTTCATGTTGACTAGTCTCAAAAGTAATGTGTATTCATTAACAACGGGGTGAATTTGAGAATGTGAGGCTGGAGATAGCCTATCACTTCTTTTAGCTACATGCATGTATTGTCGTCACAAACCGAAGAGTAGACAACATAGGAAATTTTTACTTCTGTAGGCAATTTTTACTTCAGAGAAGCTTTAGCCATAGCTTGAATCATTTTAACAGTCTGCTTAAGCTTCTCTGCTTCTGGTATGAATTCCTTGGCAGCATCGTCTAAACGAAACTTCTTTGCCCATCCCACGAGCCCGGGCGTTTTGCTCTGGTCAAGAAACTTGACATTAGCCACTTCCTCTCCTACCTCTAGCCACCCCAAGAGGCTTCCCAAAGTGATATCAATATACCCGATACTATCACCGCCAAAGTAAGCTTTCCCTTTGCTGCACTTGACGAAGGCCTCCTCCAGCAATGCCAACACTTCTTGTGTTTCCTGTACAACTTTTTTTGCTTCCTCTCCTCGTGCAAATAAGATTAGCTGCCTAAGTGGTAAGAAGAACTGCAAGCATTCAAATTGTATGTTAAGAACGCTCATTTCTACACGTTACAGTTTAAGCTTTTAGATCATGTGTTTACGTAATGATTCCTATAGCGTAATCGAATAGAGCCATTCCACACAGCTAATACGCCTAATTCAAGTTCAGGTCATAACAAATACTCCGTACAACTTAGATGACGATTGCAAATATAAGTCAATTAAACTGTACAAGATTGGCGCAGTCTGTTCCGTAAGCCTATCTTGGGTTTGAAAATTAAGATCCTAAGTAGAGATAAAGTTCGTTGCTGAAGGCTTCTTTGGCCTGAAGTTCTAAAATTTAAAGTAGATATGTTCTCACGTATTAAGGATGCATAACATGGCTTAAACCTAATCCTCGCAAAGTAGGCTTGCAGTCTGTTCCGTAAGCCGATCTTGGGTTTGCAGTTAGGATTCTAAGTAGAGGTAAAGTTTGTCGCTAAAGGCTTCTTTAGCTTAAATCGAAATTGGATCTTTCAGTGGCGTTTTATAATAGTTGAAGAAGGTTACCTTATCATCAATATAAGCTGCCCAAAACCGGGCTGTGGCACGATCATAGGAATCAGATGGAAGGATGGAGGGACCATGAGGCCAGACCTCATCAATGTACTGGAGGATGACAAGGGACTCACAGATAGTCTTGTCGGCATGGAAAAATACCGGGATCTTCTTGTAAACCGGGTTAGATTTCAGGAGGAGATCGCTCTTGGGATGCAAAGTCTCTTCGATGAACTCGTGGTCGATGGACTTGACATTGAGAGCGATCTGGACGCGGTTCACGAATGGGCTCAGCCATGCACCCAAAAGCCTCACACCACTTGCCTCCATAACCAAGTATCACACAAGAAAGAGGATATCAGGGGTTATGAGGGGAAGCTGCCTATCTGGTAGAGCATTACAAGTTCAGGGTTTTAATAGACAGGGGTATACTATTGTGACGGCTACTAGGGACGTTTCTGGTTCACAAAAATTGAGGCCTCAAAGTCCACTAACTTTTAACCCCAAAGTCCACTTTTTAGTAATTTTCCCAAACGTGCTGTCAAGTCAGTTACTTTTTTATAAAATGTGCACATCAGCCTGCAATCTTCTCAGTCCGCCTTATCATTCTCAAGAGATTCACATTGGTCATCTTCTCAGTAACTCTTAACCATCTCAAGAAGGTCCTGATGTACTGTCAAGGAATATAATTTGATCTCCTCTAAATATAAGACCTTAAGCTGTAAAAACAAATTGGATGTTAAGGGACCGTATGTTTACTATATTCGTTTTCAATTTTTATTTTCATGATTTTCGTATTCAGTTAGAAAATATGTTCCTGTACTTTTATCATTTTCACCAAAAAAAAATTAAGTTATTTTTCTTACATTGAGTTAAGTTTGGATAAAAAAAGCTGAAAACACCTCGAAGGTGCTTTCAGTTTTTTGTCATTATTTGAGTAATTTTATCCAAAACGAAAACAGAGAATTTTAAAAGTACAAGAAAAAAAAATATTTTATTATCATCATTACAATAAACAGAAAACGAATATGATACACATATATGACCTAAATAATTCGGACCGTCATACGTATAGTATGATAATCCTACCTCTCTTAGCCCACTCACATCAACATCCTCATCTAAGGATCCTCTAAATATTTGGCTTCGCAGTAAGGGATGCCCGTGGAATTTTATATCTCGTGTTCATACATGGAACAAACATTTGTTGTTAACGTCACTTTGATACAATTGTGCATCTATTTGGAGAACAATAACATACTTCTTCTCACAGGTGAAACCTTTCTGATTTGAGTGGCGGGATGGAGAAACACACTTCAAATTTTCAGTCTTTACGCTTAGTTTAGTCCCTAAGAATAAGAATGGTGTACAAAGACATCGCAACTATCAGTGAAGATATCCAGAGAACAATAGGTTGTAAGTGGCAAAGAATGGGCAGTTGGGCAAGACACAGATATACCCTAGAACCGTAAAAAAAATAGGGTTATAATCTGTTTGATATGCCAATCAAATACTCTTTTAGGTGATAACTATCTTACTTGAGTGACAATCATGGATATTGTTGCAAAAGATTTTGTGTAAACACAATTTTGACAATTAGTAACATATAACACGTTGGTGGTGGTGTTTATTTCCATTGGCACCAATGAAGTTAATGTGCTAAGTGTTATTCTATGGCAAGTATGGCCTAAATTGGCAATAACATTGTAATTTATGATTGGGATGATTGTAAAAAATACTCTTGTGATTTAAGGTAGTTGCCGAAAGACTCATGTTGTTACAAAAGTTGTAAGAGCGCACCTAAGCTTACAAAAGTGTTGCATCCGTCAAGAAAACAATAAATTTTAACCGTGTTTGTGAACCATTATAAGCTTTAAAAGCAAACAACCGCCCGTGAGAGATCCTTAGAGAACAAAATTGGTTTGAATCAACCTCATTCGACTTGAATTTGAAGCTAAAATTGAAGAAATTGAAGGTATGATACGGTATTTTTTTTTTCCCAAAGTGATTTTATTTTTTTCCTTCTAGTTTTGTTTTTGCACACCAAATATTTGATAAAATATCATATTGGCTAGGCCAATGTCTTCTTTCAGCACAATTGGACAACGTGGACATATGGTTTATATAAGATATTCATGATTTTTTTTTAGTAGTAAGAGAGTTAAGATAAAAGTTATTGAAGATGAGAAGAAAGTAAGTTGTGGAAAGCTTTTTTATGTATGTAAAAAAAGAGGATGCAACTTCTGGGCTGGTGTCAACTCTATAATGCAGGCCAAGATGAGAAGAAAGCAAGCATTGCGAGAAACTGTGTGAGTTTAAATGCACAAATTTGTTGTTGTAGGTGTAAGAAATTGGCCACCAAACTTGAAGGAATTGAAGTCATTGTTAAGTTTATGAAGTTGTTTATTTTTGGAGGATTTATGTGTGCCTTCTTATGTTGTTCAAATGAATAATTATAATGATATTTATTT
Organism: Escallonia herrerae; assembly: GCA_033070095.1. Taxonomy (NCBI): domain Eukaryota; kingdom Viridiplantae; phylum Streptophyta; class Magnoliopsida; order Escalloniales; family Escalloniaceae; genus Escallonia; species Escallonia herrerae. The sequence continues at coordinate 224,797 of JAVXUP010000092.1, forward strand.
TTGGCTTTGCTATGAAGATGTAAAATGTAAAGAATAGTTATGTTTGTGCAATGGTTAGACTGCAAAACTGTACAACAAAGTTAACTGAAATCACAACACATAATATTCTAAAACATAAATCACAACACATAGATTGTATTCTAAAAAATTTCATCTATTATACTCAATATTCCAAAGAAGATTATATTCTAATTTTCCAAATGCTATGCACAAAATATGTTCCAGATTTTTGCATAACTATGTTCAAAGATTTTAGCTACAAAATGGGCAATGCAACTACTGTACAAAATACATATATACACCACAATTGTGCCCCGACAAAATTGTCCAAAACACACTCAATCACTCTACTATCCTCACTTTTTCCCCTTGTCTATTCTAACATGTGCTTCACCCTTGTTCTCAGCAGTTTTGGCAGTTGATGCAGTGCCGTTGACAGATGTTGTCTTGTCAACTTTTGATCTCCTTCTCAAAGCTTTGGCAGTTGATGCAGTGCCCTTGACAGTTGTCTTGTCAACTTTTGATCCTCTTTCCAAAGCAGCAGCTAACATGTACTTCGTTCTTGTTGTATCAACCATGATAACTCCTCCAGTGCTACCTTGAGGCTTTAATTTGGTTGGAGCTGTTGGAGGCCTAGAAGCAGTAACTGTTGGCCATGGTGTGGAAGCAGGCCTCTGACTTGTAGCTCCAGGTGTTAGACCCCTCATATTTAAATGCTTAAAAAAATAAAATAAAAAATTAGAGAGTTTAGGACGTAATGGATATTTTGAAATTTTAATTGTTTTAGGAATATATATATATATATATATATATATATATATATATATATATATATATATATATATATATATAGGTGTCTGATAGTTACGTAGGAGCACATCAAAGTTCAGAAAAGTCCCCAGAAAATTCCTAGAAAGAGCTTTTTGAGAGTTTGATCATTACTTAGAGGTAAGAATTTATTTTCGGGTATCGAATTGAGGTTTGTAGTTGAAATTCTTACAAATTTTTATTATTGTTGGAACCCTAATTATAAATTTTGGGTATGTTAATTTTTAGGAATTTTGATTATTTAGAAGATCAAAGTTTTGAGTTGATTTGTACAATTGAATGTAAGAATTTATTTATTTTTTATTCGAATCAGCATTAGATCGATCGTTAGCGTTTAATTAAAGTGTTCACTGTACCTATTATTAGCGTTTTATTAAAGGTTCACCGTGAACTTTATTTTGTTTATGAGGGACTCGGTTTCCGTGCCTTTCGACCATGGAATTAGAATCTGGCAGCATTTTTTTTTTGTTGTCAAATCTGTCGCCTGGCTTTTGCTGGGATTTTTTTTTCTTCTTCTCTGTTGAGCTGCAATATCCAAGCCTGTGTTGATTTCGTGATGCGTGACATTGGATTCTTGAATTCTGTTTTGGCTTTTCCTTCTCCTGTTAATCCTTATTCTAATTTTCCATTAACCTTTGACCGTGAGTGCCCTTTTCAATTCTAATTTCAGTTGTTTTCTTGTATGGGTTTCTAAAATTTCTTTGTCCTATGTGTATGACCCAGTTTAATCTATTGCTTTTGGTGAACCTAGCAACTTCACGGCTAATGACTACACCTAATTCATTAAACTATTGTCAATTCTTTGGACCGTGTACGCTTTGTCACACCTTTCGAGTCGAGTAGGACCACATGGAGGGCAAAATTCTCCCTATCAAGTTTTTAACGCAGCTGCATCTTCAGGGCTCGAAACCGAGACCTCTTTAGCTAATATTGTGGTTCATCATCAATCTTGAGCTTACTCCTTTTATTGTGGTTCATCATAATTTGTGGTTAATCTCACATGCCAACATATCTTATATCTGTGGTATGAACTTATTTGACGTGGTACCATTTGGCGTGAGCCCCTGGCCTCTAAATGAGTGTAAGCATTAGTAAACTTTTCTTTTCGAGAAAATCTGTTGATGTCTAGCCAACTTATTACTGGATATCATAAAATATTTATTATGTTGAGCCATGTCACAGTATTTGTGACAATCTGTATCTGACTTACCCACGTGAATTAAAACGTGGGCTAGCTCAGTAGGATGAGTTAGAGATCGCGATCTAATTTTCTGAACTTGGTTTCACGTGTCAGTGATGGCATGTATAACCTTATTCTGAATGGCTCTCTAGTGTCTGTTTCTGTAGAAAAATATATTTTGACATTTCGAAATTCTTTCGTGTATCTGTCCGTTAAAAATTATGTATGTCCGCAATTTTGTTTTCTCAGACATTTTGTATCCTTTTTGGTTGGTCCGTTGAGCGACCTTACTGGGCATTTGGCTCACTCCTTTATTATTTTTCTTTTCAGGTGATCAGTAGGTGTGATTGGATTACAGGGCTAGCTGTGTACTGAGAGTTAGCGGTTTAATTTCAAAGTTCTTTTGATTATTTTTAGAAATTATAATAAGAGGAAATATTTGGATTTAGATATTTAATTTGGAACTCCCTGTAGGAGTGATTGAGGATTAAATTACTGTTTTAAGTATATTTGACATTTAATTATATAACTTGGAGGTTTCCTTTTTAGATGCTCTGAATAACCTGTTTGGTAGACTTTTGGGATTTTGACTTTATTTATTTTGATATTGACGCTCCAAAATTTTGGGACGTTACACCAGGTGGAACCCAAACAGCCCTTGGCTATGGCAACACAACCGAAAGAAAACAGTTTTCTCATAACTCATTTTGCAAACAACGGAAACACACATTTTTTGGATACTTTACATGTGCCTGTGAACCTCTTGGCTAGTCTTGTAACGAGTCTTAAAGCAATAGTGGTTGTGAAACAATATGCCTAGGTGGAGGAGTTGGCTGTGAAACAGTAGGCATTAATGGATAAGTAAGTTGTGAAACAATACAATTTTTATCAATATTGGTTTTGCAAACAACACAAAACACAAAATTTTAAAAATTTACTTGTGCCTATGAACTACTTAGCCTTGGTGGAGGAGTAGGCTATGAAACAGCTGGCCTTGGTGGAGGAGTTGGATGTCGCCTTGATGTAGGAGTTGGCTATGAGACAGCCTATGGCCTTGATGGAGGAGTTGCCTATGCTGTTGATGGATTAGGGAGTCTTCTTCCCAAAAAAATTAAGATTAGGAGTTAGTACATTGTATTAAAAAAAACATGTCAAGACATGATCCAAATTAAGAAGAAGAAAAAATTGCATAACAGGGGTCTTTTTATAACATCTTGTAACCTCAGGTATCTTTTTGCAACAAACCCAAATCATAAGGATTTTTTATGCAATCTTCCCATTCCATAAGCATATTCCCATAATAATATATACTTTGGTTTTCCAAAAATGAAAAATGCAAACACTGTTACAGTACCAAATTAAAAAAAAAATTACCATTCCTTTTGGCTGGAGTCACATTGCTCACTGCCTTTTCTTTTCATTTGCTTGTGTTGGCCTGTAAGAAATAGAAGACATGGTCCAAGTTAAAAATATCATGCATACTAGTTGGCCCAAATTGAGTTACAAAAATAATCTATAATTTTTAGACTGGGCCATACCTGATGAGGTTCTCTTACAAGTCTGGATTATTGATGGACTGTGCCTTTGCATGACCTTTTGTTGTGACCCTTTTCCAATAACCTTGCACATGTGACAGACTTGTTGCTTCGGCTCACTGTGGAAGGACTTCCGGGCCCATCATCACCTCTTCTCCTCAACTTTTTGGGCCATCCAACTCGTCTTTTATAGAAAGGTGGAGCCAAAGCATCCAAACCAGTAACCACTCATGCATCCTCACTTGGAATAGGATGTATCATAGCATCCAAATAAACATCCTTACTGTAGCATTTGTCTACATATGTCACAGACCTCTCTCTGTTCACAAATATGGCAGTCAGAGCATGACAACAGGGTATCTCAGTAAGGTCCAACATCCTACAGCTACATGTCCTTGCAGCCAAGTTGAAAATCCTAGTTTTGTTAAAATCCTCCATCTCTGACCGGAACAACTCTCAAAACAAGTCCTAGCTTCTACCATATTCTTGTCTAACTTTCTCACAATATTATGACAGATTGCATCCTCAAATTTCTCTATCCCTTTCTTCTTAATATGTATTATGTTCATCAATTTTTCTAGTCCACTCAAGCATGCTAACAATTGGAAAGTCCCTTGCTTCAATAATGTATGCATTAAATGACTCACTTAGGTTATTAACCAGGGTATCACACCTGGCATGGGTACTGAAGTGAACTTTTGACCAATAACTTGGATGTATTGGTTCTAAGTACTTCATAATTTTTCCATCTTTGTCTCAATTTTTTATTTTCCAATCCAGTAATTAAAATCATTAATTGTTTCTGCCCTGGCAGCATTCCACAGATAGTCTTTCACCCCTTTACCACCTCATTTTCTTTTGAAGTTTGCATACATGTGTCTTATGCAAAATATGTGCTTTGTGGTAAGTAAGAGATCCTTAAATGACTCCACCAAACCCTTCTGCCTGTTAGAAATAAATACCAAGTTCTCACTACTCCAAGGTCATCAACCAGTTTTTTCAAAAATCAATACCAATTGTTCTTGGTTTTTGCTTCAACAATAGCCACAACAATAAGGAACATGTTATAATTCCCAACCCAAGCCACAGCAGACAACTGCCTTCCATAGGGGCCCTTTAGATAACAATCATCTAGTACAATAAAAGGCTTCTTTTAAAAATCTAGTTTTGTATGCCTCAAATCTAACATATACCCTCTTGAAAACAAGTGCTAGCTCTGGACTTGGCCTAAGTGTCTTAACATCTGCCAGGGTCATGCTTTTGCAGTGTTGCCCTACAATCCCATCTTACGAATTGTGCCTTGATGTCCCCTCTACTTGTTCTCTTGTTAACATTTTTGTCCTATGTATTTTATGCTTGCTTGCATGAGCAAATATGTGTCTGTAAATTTCTTTCTTCGTAGCCCTCACTTTCTAGTTGGGGGTTATCTCTAGACTTCTCCCGTATACCCGTGTGCAATGTACTTAACACTAACCAAATGGTTATTATAGTCCCTCCCACAACTGTGATCTGGTCTGAATGTCTTGATTTGGCCATGTAGTGGTCCCTTGCATGGGAGAATCATGAACCCTAAAATCACAGTCCTCGTACTTGCAAACACATATAATTCTTTTGTTACCGTTGTGTTGGTAGTCAAAGTCATACCCCTATTTAATACTCCAACCCTTAACAGCAGCTTAAGCACCTCATTAGTTGAAAACATCAAGCCAACATTCAATGTTAGCCTACCTTATGGTTCAAATCATCAGCATAAAATTTTGGCCACGTGTTTATATCTTCATCGTCATCTGACTCATGAACACTACTCAATTCATCATCTTCCTCACCTTCAGAATACCATTCCTCAAAGGGCTCATTGATATGACTCTTTTACTTAGGTTTAGGGTTGGTGTTAAAGATGTCATCATCTCTTGGCCCTTCTAAATCTTCACCCAACTCAGGAATTGTAGGGTCATCGTGCTCTCTACCTTCATCCTCAACATTTTGACCACCCTCAGTGAGCACCCTTAGCATTTTCACCACCCTTAGTATCTTGACCACCCTCAGCAATCACATCACCCTCAGCAGTTTCACCACCCTCAGTACCTTGACCAACCTCAGTATCTTCACCACCCTCAGCAGTCACACCAAACACACCTTCCTCAAACTTATCAAGTTCTATTCCTGCATCATCAACATCTCCATATCCTATTTCCACATCAAATTTACCAACTGGATTTGACCTATCTCCTATTACAAGGTGGGGAGGATTGTTATTTACAACTGCTAGGGAATTTATGCCTCTTATGACATATATGACTATATTATGGCCATGATAATGGTACAATGCATCATTTAAACCCCTATCATCAACAATTAACATCAGCCAATTGTTAAATGTCTTTCCAGGTATCCTATCCTATATGCCATAGTGCTAGTAACAGGTAATCCAAAACTCATGCACATATCTAGAAGCTCCCAGTATGACAAGTAGTCAGGGTCGCAGTAAAAAAATCTACTTTATCTCCAGTCCAAGACCTATAGATGGATCTGCAACCCCCCCCCCCCCCCCCCCCAAATGATGAATTTCAATAGTGACTTTGCCTGACATTCTGCCAATTGAAAAACAAAAGAATAATTCAATACAATATCGGTCTAATCTAAAGCAACCTTCTTTTTAACACAGGAAATGATTAAGAAACAATAAGGTTGAATATGGTGGGGGAGAGACACAATCAAATTAACATTAGACACTAAACTTATATAGTACCGGAGGGGGGACGATCAGTTGCATGCATATGAATTGACAAAGAAAGTAGATTACAAAGAAATCCTAAACTATGCAGAAACCCTAGATTACACAGAAACCATAGAATTCAGAAACCCAAAATTTTCTCAAAAACTCGAGTTTGAAATACCTAGGTCTACAAAAGCACGAATTAAACAAAAACGCTTACGCCTATGTTTGCCAAAATAAAAAAATTACTGGAATCGCATTTCGATCAACGTAATTTCATCTTCAATTTCCAACCATTCTAGTTTGATTCGGCTTATCAACCCCATATTCAATTTCATTCGTGATTTGCGTCATTGTTGTAGATTACTTCACTTTCTGGTGATTTGGTGTCAAATTTTGGTAGAAAGTGACGAGTTAAGGAGAGAGAGGGTGAGAATATGAGGCAATTAGATTGAATGTTATAGTTTGACAAACAGAACAATGTGCTTATATACAGAGGTAGTTTAGGCAATTCGTTAATTCCGTAACTTTAATTAATGGGTGCAAAACTTTTGTAAGCTTAAGTGTCTTCTTGCAACTTTTGTAACAACATGAGTCTTTCTGCAACTACTCCAAACCGCAGGGGTATTTTGCAATTAACCCTTTATGATTGCAATGCTAGGTTCGATATCCTTGAGATAAAATATGCTTATGGAAGACCGAAGATGCATTCATGCAAAATTGCATGCAAAGTGCAAACAGATGAAGTATTTTTATTAGATGAAGTTATAGATCATTTTTAGCTTAATACGCCAATCATGAATCAAGATTTCGGTAACGATGAGAATTCCAAGCTTAGTGAAGAACTTGAGTGCTATTGTATCATTTATGCAAATTTACTAATCAATATCGCTGCTATAACCGCGAGCTCTAATCTACGAAAAGAATAATGCTTTTGGATCTTTTATATTACAAGTAGGGAGTAAGTTGTAGAGCAGCAAATATGAGGCATTCATAAGTTGTACAGCTTATTAATTCTTTCTTGTTCGATAACCTTTGGTTTCTACCCGGATGTTTGAAAGATGCCTACAATCCCTATATAGCGACACCTATAACGACATTCAAAAGAGTAGTTTTTATTGTTATTAAATCAACGTTATAAAAGGTATACAACGATCATTAATAATTGCTGTATGGGTAGCAGGCAAATATTTCCGTAGATTTGTGCTATAAGCTTTCTTACTCCTAAAACTATGCAGTGAAAAATGCTTCATCCATCATCTAAAGAAGTCTTATGCAAATTGTCTACAATTCCCTTGGTCACTTCGAATCAGTTTTACATGTAAATAAGCATCAATTGGGAGCAGCAGAGAGTATAACATGATCAAGTCATTAGTATTGTTCTCCTCTAATTGAAATTCATCGGCGACAATTCTAAACAATATTTTTTTTACCATTATTAGATCAGTGTTAAGAAAAGTATATAGCAATAATTAATTATCGTCATATAGAGGATTGTAGGCTCTTCTTACAACCCGGATAACAACCAAAAACTTTCTGTAGATTTGTTCTAGAAGCTTTCTTAGTCCCAAAACTAGGCAGTGAAAAAAGCTTCCTCCACCCTTTTAGAGAACTCTTATTCAAATTGTCTTCAATTCCCTGAACAATAATTGCTCACTTCGAATCAGTTTTACATATACATAAACATCAATTAGCAGCAAGATAGAGTATAACAGGATCAAGTGATTAGTAGTGTTTCTCCTCTTACTGTAATTCATCATAGTTCTATTTGACTTGGGAGGAAGAAGAACGCATTGGTTTATACACTTTTTCAGCAAACTCAGAGATTCTCATTTTGGGGCATAACATCCTTAACAGCACCATCAGTACAAAACCTCTCAGCCCATCTGCACAAGTGAGGTGTATTGGCTTCATCGAGCAACTTCAAGCTGTTAAACTTCTCACTCACCCTCAACCACCCCAAGAAGCTGCCCAAGGCCATGTCTAGGTACCCAATACAGTCTCCAACAAAAAAGGTCTTGCCTTTACTGCACTTGACAAAGGCATCTTCTAACAAAGACAATGCTTTGTGGGCTTCTTGAGTCCCAAAACCGGGCATCAGCACGCTCACAGAGACCAGACGGGATAATAGAAGGACCATTAGTCCATACCTCATCAATATATTCGAGGATGATGAGGGACTCGCAAATCAGGTTGCCATTGTGGATCAGAACTGGAATTTTCTTGTAAATGGGATTGGCTTTGAGGAGGAGCTCTTACCCGTCATTGCATCTTCAAGAAGCTCATACTCGATGGACTTCAACTTGAGGGAAATTTGGACTCGGTTGGTGTATGGGCTTGGCCATGCACCTAAAAGCTTGACACTACTTCTGGCATATCCCCAACTTTCAAGTAGAAGATGCTATGCAAAAATTAAGTATGAATGTGCCTTGATGGTGAATATAGATTATAGACAATGATCTGTTTGCATGAGCTGTGATGTGAAGAACGAGGATCAGGTGCAAACATTACCTTTATTTAGGCCAAGTCAACTGGATGGTACAAAGAAGATGCTATTGTGATTCCTTAGCCAAGGCTCGGCAGACAAGTCAAGGAATGCGCAAACAGAGCGATACCTTACAAAGAGATGGGGGGCTAAATTAAAGATTTTAGATTTATTCACATCCCATTCATCGCTTATAAAACATACCAGCAACCGAATTTTGCCTTTTTCTGAGAATGGATGTAGAGAGATAACAAAACTACGTGTTGAGCATTTACCAGTGGGACGATACTTCCTATAATCCTTAGGAGACCTCTTTCATTTCTTGGCAGAAAAACTGGAAAAAAAGAAGCTGAAAAAACTGGAAAGTAAACAAAAAACAGAAAGGATAAAGGACATAACAAAGGAGTATTCTTATTTCCAAAGAGCATTACAGTAGAACATAATAGTTCATACTGATCAATACAAATTGTATTGATCGGTATTGTATTATACAATACTCATTCGGATACGTTTCTGGCTTATGATAAAAGGAAAAAACACCTCTAAGACAAACATGCTTCCTCTACTACTCACCCTAACTGAGTACTTGATCAGATAGTAGATGTGGATTTAATTGGAAGGAGGGGCTTTGAATTTTGCCATGAGTATCTTCGCAATCTCAGCGAGCTTGTCAGTTTCAGGCATGACATCCTTGACAGCACCATCAGCACAAAATTTCTCAGCCCATTTGCACAAACCAGGAGTCTTGTGTTCATCAAGAAATTTGACATTGTTCATCTTCTCCGTGACTCTTAGCCATCCCAAGAAGCATCCCAATGCAATGTCGAGGTATCCAATTTTATATCCACTGAAAAAGTCCTTCCCTTTGCTGCATTTTGAGTAGGCATCCTCCAGCAACACTAGCCCATCGGACACTTGCTCTATCGCCACTTTCCTTGCTTTCGCTCCCTCGGCTCTACTTATGCCGCTCAGGGCAGGAAACCACTGCATCACCCGTTTGGTAACATTGTTAAACCATGGACATGTAGAAAAAGAACCCATTGGATATAGGTATGTTGATTCATAATACAACCACTGAGTCAATTTTTGAAAAGAAAAAACAAATGTGCGACTGTCACAGATAAAGTTGTTAGCTAAGAAGCACGGACTTGGGTGCGGATACGCAGATACGGCATTTTTAAAAATTTTAGGATATGGGTGTGACGGGGATACGGCATATTTTATAAATATTTTTTTAATTATGTATACTTAGTATTTAATTTTTAAACAATATAAATCTTTATAATCATAATATATGCGTTTGATATAAGTGAAAAGATATTAATATTCCAACTAAAGTAGTGAGTTTTTAAGTTTAATGGGTTCTTTTGTAAATTTTAAAACTTTGAACCAAATTAGTAAGAATTTGTTAAGTTTAATGGGTTGTTCTATAAATATAAAAATTGTAGAACTGAACATAATAAAGTTTTTATGTGGTATTACTTTTATTTCTTTGAAATACTGGGGTTGGTTTATATAATAACTTAACAATTGAGATCCTTAAATAATATAGCAAAACTAATGTCTAAAACAGTCAGAAGATAAGAACATCGACACATGCACAGAACACCGACGACTCCTTCTTCTCTGGAAGCAGGCGCACGGCGCACGGCGCACGCCGCAGTGGGTCGCCGGTAAGTCCCCTTCTCTTACTTCTTCTTCTTTTCTCTTCTTCTTCTTCTCCATCTTCTTCTACTTCTTCTCTCCAGTGTCTCCTCTCAGATTGCCGGTGGTTGCCAGAGTTTCCGATGGTCGCCGGAGCTTAGTTGCACAAAGCGGGGGCGGGGATGGGGGCGGGGGAGCATAAGAACCTGGAAGAATTTAAGGTTGGAAGCGGCTTGAATAAATAAATTCGTTAGAGTATTACCATTTCTTGAATATAGCTTGATAGAGGAAGGGAGAGAGGGAGGGCGGGCAACAACAAACAAGGAAGTTTTAAGGACTTGAAGGAAGAGAGAAATAAGGAATTGAGCCGAAAGGGCTTGATTTATAGGTACTCTCTCCATGCATCTTTGTCCAGCTGACGGGATCGAGTTCCCATATAAGCTTGGGACGAGATCCCATGGAGCTCCTAACTTGGGATCGCAAAAGCGAGTTTCCGAGAGAGAAGCGTCACCATATGAGGAGTTTCCAGCAACTAAGCGCCGGAGCTCCCGATCGTTGTCGGGGGTGACAGATCTGAGCCGATACGCACCCGGTCAGCACCCGGGATTTAAGAAATTAAAAAAGTAAAAAAAAAATGGTGGACACGCACCTGACACGTACCGGTGCTGCACCCGCACCCGACGAGTATCCGGTGCCGGTACTTCACCCTAAGTGTCGCACGGGTGCTTCATAGGTTGTTAGTGCTTCAGAATTCGAACATGGTACATTCATCACACATCATTCTATGTACTATGCTTTTGCCGCTCTAAGCTGGAAGTGCCATCGTAGATATGTGACAAGGACATTAAACGTGCCCAAAACTGGCTAGTCCGGTTGCCAGAACAGATTCGTCTATCCTTGACAGCAATGTTCGGTTTGAGCCGATTGTACGCCTTCTATTAGAACTTTCAAACTTTGGCACTTGGACTGGCCCAATCTATTTGACTGTTGTCGCTAAAGATCATGGTCACTAATATTTAGAAAGCATAAGTTGTCTATCACCACAAAAAATAAAAGAAAGTATTATGCCCACATAAGTAGGAACATTCTACATTCTCGCATAAGGTGACCATTTATAATTAGCGCTAAAAATCGATAAAAATATTTTTGCTGACATATTTAGCTTCAAACCTACAGAGCAAGCTTTTAGCATCATTAATAACAATTTTAATTTTTGTCGCTACATGGAGCGGTTGTAGGCTCTTCTGGTTGAGCTGTAGCCAAATTTTTCGAAAAAATTTGATTGCTACCGGTCGGAGGAATCTTCCTCCTACCCCCTATATAGCGACAATAAATTGTCTCTAAAGATTTTTAGTGACTTTTATTTAGTAACTCTAAAAAGGTGCTGCTAGTAATTGTCGTTGAAAGTGTTAAAAAAAAGTGACTCGAAATATTTAACGACTATTAATTGTCACTATATACATGGGATTGGAGGAAGATTCCTACCACCCATGTAAGAGCCAAAATTTATTCAAAATTTTCTTTTACCTTGTCGTCGATATACGCTGCCCAGAAGCGCGCAACAGCTCGGTCATAAGGATCTGAAGGGAGGATGGAAGGGCCCGAAGCCCACACCTCATCGATGTACTGGACGATGACAAGCGATTCGCAGAGGGGCCTGTCGGCGTGGATGAGGACCGGGATTTTCTTGTGCACCGGATTGGACTTGAGCAGCAGCTCGCTCTTGGCTCCGAATGTCTCTTCCAGGAACTCGTAGTCCACGGACTTGATGTCGAGCGCGATTCGAGCCCGCATCACAAACGGGCTCGGCCACGCACCCAGAACCTTCACATCTTTGCCTGCCATGATCCAAGTGGAGGGTAGTTTGCGATTACAGCAATCTTAAGGTTGAAGACGAAGGGTGCACTGTGAGTTTTAAGTAGATGGCTGGTGAAGTGTGAGGAGTAAAGAAGGGTTAGTTAGGGATATGTGTGTGTGTGACTGTGTGGGTGAACTGTGAAGTTGGCTGGGAGGTAGGTAGTTAACAAGGAGGGTGGGTTGGCTTCGCTATAAGTGGTTATGCCCACCTACTGTTTCTTGATTTTCTTCCTTGTGTTCACATGGAACATGGGATTTTGTGGTTGGACATAATATGCGCCTCAATTTATTTGGTAAAGCCCTAAATTTAGGTTCCGCAGACTTTTGATGAACAATCTTTTGAATTTGGTATTTTTAAAAATTGAATTTGCACTTAAGCAAACCGAAAAGTAGCAACTGAACATACCGTTTGTGTTATATATATATATATATATATATATATATATATATATATATATATATATATATATATATATATTGTGTAATGAAGATTATCTTATAAGATATGTCAATATTCTTTTGAGCATAACAACATAGTAACAAATGTCTAACACTCTAAATTAGCATTAATTCAAAGAAACACAGTTAGTTAGTTAAATAATTTCATACCTCACAGAGTCGACCTTAGTCCTTCTATATGAAACTTCAAATAATTTCATATATGACGGACAGTGGGCCAGAAAAGATGGAAAGTTGAGGTGTCTTTTAATGCAGTGAAAAGGAAGTCCCCGTTCCCCAATAACTCCATCAAGAGGGATGGTAGGTAGATGTTGTGGCTGAAATTTGAACGTACAAACCCAAACTTGGCCAATGTACAACACCCACTCTGAGTCTATTTCTCCCCTTTGTTTCTTTGAGTATTCAACAATCTTTACTTGTTGTTTTGGGGAAAGGATGTTTGCTTTTATGGTTTAAGTGCCTTTGAACTTCGTTCTAATAATGCAATGCTGAAGTTCCTGTTGATATTCAAGCAATCTCTACACTCGTAGTCTTACTTTGTTGGTTTGGCATTTTGTAGTTGGTACCTACAATAAAATGCCTATTGGAAACTTCATTTTAGATGCTAGAAAGGGTTTTGCATTTAAGGTAGCGTTTGAAATCACTTAAGTTTTCAGTTTTTCCTTTAATTTTGTAAACTGGAGAAAAAAAGCGCGTTTGGCACACAGTTTTTCGTTTTTTTCTCTTCACTTTTGAAAATCAGTTTTTAAGATAGAACTGTTTTTTAAAACTCCTGTTTTGGAGTTTTAGATTTTCAGTTTTTATTTTTGTTTTGAGACCACGCCCCCCCCCCCCCCCCCCCCCCGACCACCGCCACAACAACCACCATCAAAGAAAAAACTCAAAATAAAAACTGAATAATCAAACACCCAAAAGAAAAAAATTCAAAATAAAAATTATGTAATCAAACACCCATTTATTTTTGTAACAAATAAAAACTAAACTGGTTTTGGTTTTGGTTTTGGTTTTGATTTTTGGTTTTTCAAAAACTGAAAACCAAAATTGTAAGTGATTTAAGTTTCCTATTATCCGTTTACCAGTTGTCAATAAGATCTGGTCCCAAAAAACCAAGATCTCCATTTCTTATATCACTTAACCCTTGAGACTGCAATCACGAAGGGTATGTCTCTGTCTCACAAGCGCAATCTTTACGAGTTCGAATGACTTCAAATCATGTGAATTCTCTAGAATTGCTAAAACAATTTCACCTTGTCGAGTTTTCTTTTTATCTACAATTTTGAGTTTATTAAAACAGTTTTAACTCCACCAATGAAAGAAGCCTCAACAAAAAAAAATGACGAGCAAATTACCAAGTCATCCATAACGTGTCTTGTTCATCATGAAAGCTCAACACATGTTTTCAAGGCTCAAATTTGGGTATTTTCTAGTGTGTAGACGTGACAATTCCACATTTTCAAACAACATCACTATTGTACTCCCACTCGTTTTTATTGTTCTTCGATCAATAAAACCATTTAAAAAAATATGACACTCTAATTCCGCTGTCAACAAGTGATTACAAGATAGAAACCACAAAAATAAAGGTTGAGTATTTACACCAGACTTGGTAGAGAAAATCAAAAAGTAAGAAATATGCCTAGAACCTATCGCAAGTAGGACTCCTCTCGGCAGACTTGCAAGTCAGTAAAAAATAATAATCTCTACAAAAGTATCGAGTCGGACTACATGACGTAGGTCATATGCCGATAAACCAGTGCGCTCTCAAAATTCTTGGACATCTCATGTTGTTATTTTAGGCGCAGCTTGCCCTCCCCTTTTACGTAGGGTATATTTACACCCCTAGCTAATGCTTATTGGGAGTTAATTGCCCAAAAAAAATTGGCTGTATATTACACCTTGAGTGAAGCCCAATGGGCTGTCAATGGGACAAAGTTCTTCTCAGATTTGTTTATTCAGAGTGCCAACACTTAATATGGTGCTGCAATTCTGGATCTGCTACAGATTGTAACTCAAAATCACAGTTGAAGCTTAAGGAATGGGTTTTACTCAGCAAGATTTGGTCCATTTTTTAGCAAAACTCTGCAAAAAGCAAATGTTTGCACCAGCCGGGAATTGAACCGGGTCTGTACCGTGGCAGGGTACTATTCTACCACTAGACCACTTTTCCTTCAACATTCTTCAAAGCCAGATTTTGACCCCTCCTCTCTAACCCCCTTCCTCTGCATATACAGTCTATAATATCTTCCTCTGCATGTACAGTCTCTCTATAATATCTTATTTACAATTGAATATGTTTTGAATGATTATAGTATCAACGATTAACAAGATCTGGTAGCATGCTTGATCTGCACTTCCTCAACTATTGTACTAAATTGTCACAAAAAAATGAACACGATTGCTAAAAAGTGACGACCTTCGGCCCCTTTACTGGGGTTTTAACATTGTTATGCCTAGCTGCCCACTTCTTAGTTATCTTAAGTAATCATTATGATAATCAGTGCATGTATTGCCATCAGCTTATTTTTTATTGGACATAATCTCACTGACCATATCTTTGAAACTGCTGTAACCAGAGGTGGGTTGGAATTGTTTGCCACTTCCAGACAACTTTGCTCAGCAGTCAAAAAGGCTTAACAAAACTGATCCAACTTTTGTATTTACTAATGTTATGAGGCTGCATCAGTGCTTTCCTTCCTAACCACTCACATCCCCACTGAGATTTTTCGTATAAGTCAACCCAATTCCAGGCTTGGGTGACTTTTGGTGCCAAAGTCCATATGTTCACGTATTATCTTTGGTTTCTGGTTGAGTGCATTGATCCCATGGAGCTCAACTTTTCAAATGCGAGAGTTGTCTTTGCTGAAAAGACCCATCATATGTAAAAGTTTCAACAGCTTCTGGAAGCCTGGTTATTTGAGCTTTGCCACTTTTTGGTCCAGAATTATCATTAAGCAGAATGCTGAGCTCTGTTTGAGGAAAGATTTTGTCCTCTCTCTGTAAAGATGGAAGATGTTCTCAGCTTTGTCCTCTTGTTTTGTCTCTTGGTGCTGTTTCCATATTCAGTTTCACTCCCATTATGCACTAACTTGAGTGAGCATACCTCTCTCTAACAAAATCCACCCCCCACATACACACCCACTTCGTATAATGAACTTATTTTGCTGAATTTTGCTTCACTTGTTTGAATTGGAATTAGGGGCACCTGCAACAGCAAAGAAGCCTCTTGCATTCTGTCCATATAATGGAAGTGTCTGCTGTGACTCAGCCAAAGATTTGCAACTGCAGAAGCAATTTGAAGCAATGAACATATCTGATGCAGCCTGTGCTTCTGCCTTGAAATCAATCCTCTGTGCTGTAAGTTGTTGTCGTAGTTTTGATAATGCTGAAACATCTGTCATGACTTGGACTTGAAATGTTGCTGGTAGCAAGTATCCTTCCCTTTCACCTACTTGACAATCCTATAGCATTTCATGAGTGAATCCACTTATTTTCTTCTATCGTTGTCCTTATTTCTGTAGATCAAATATCCAAACTAGTAGAACTGTCCAGCATGCCCAAACCTACTTTGGTATTGTATTTTAGCCGTTCAAGTAGATCCATTCCATAAACTTTTTTCGTTTTGAGGTTGATCCACATTCATGATAATTGCTTGGTATTCTTTCGATGGGCACAGTAGTAATCGATATTCTTATTTGAGTAAAGACTTGAAAATGAATATATTAGCAGCTTCCCTGGCCACTTAATGATGAAAGTGTCCTTTCTGTGAACTAGGAATGAAGCAAATTAAGTGGTATCAACTTCATTATAACGTCTCACAACTCACTTCCACTTAAATCAAGTAAGCCTTAGTTCAAAATCATTTTGCTTGACTAAATGTATACTTTGCATGTCAACTTCAACTGAACTTGCTTTTCCTATATCAAGCATTAGCAATGAAGAGCATATTTAACTCTTCGTTTTCGTTCTTAGTCAAGCTTGTAGAAAAATCAAAGTCAGAGGCTGGCCTCGGACTAATATTGTGCCAAAAATTGGCTCTAATAAACAATGTAAAATTAGATAATGCAATCCGGCCTCTTAGACAAAACTTTGCTTCAACTTGATAGTGAAATTTTCATTATTTGTAGACATGTGATCAGTTCTCAGCAGAGTTATATAGGGTTGAATCAGGCCCCCGACGACCAGTTCCAGTTCTTTGCAACTCTACTGATTCAAGAAGTAGCTATTGTTCAACTGTATGGGATACTTGCCAAGATATCTCTATATCGAATTCCCCCTTTGCCCCTTCATTAAAGGGTAGTGCTGGAGTCACACAAAAGTCCACCTTATCCAAGCTAACTGATTTCTGGCAGTCGAAAACTGATTTTTGTGATTCATTTGGTGGCGTATCCGATAAAGATTTCCTATGCTTTGATGGGAAACCTATCTCACGTAACAAAACTGAAAATTTGCTTCCTCCGAAGGGCCTATGTCTCGAAAGAATTGGAAGTGGAGCTTACCTCAATATGGTTGCTCATCCTGACGGATCCAACCGCGCCTTTTTCTCTAACCAACCTGGTAAAATTTGGTTGGCCACTGTTCCTGAACAGGACTCAGGGGAACCGTTGGGACTTGACGAGACTAGTCCTTTCGTAGATTTAACCGACGAAGTTCTTTTTGACACTACTTTTGGAATGATGGGATTGGCATTTCATCCGAACTTTGGACACAATGGCCGGTTCTTTGCTTCCTTTAATTGTGATAAAGGGAAGTCTCCTGGATGTACCGGAAGGTGTGCTTGTAACTCAGATGTGGATTGTGATCCTTCAAAGTTAAATTCCTCATCAAGCTCATCTCTGCCATGTCAGTATCATACTGTAATTGCCGAGTTCACTGCTAATGGAACTGCATCAGAGCCTTCTATGGTAGACAACCACACTCTGTGTCCCTAAAAAGGAGAAGGCTTTCAATTTTTTACGAACTCTCCAATAGCTTTTCCAAATTTAAGAAACATGCTCGTATGTTTGTCAAAAATGTCAAAGGGGTCTCATTTAGGGACCAAGGGAATACATTTCAGATTGGTTTCTGATTTCTGTCTCTAACGGGTTTTTCTTGACTTCAACTTTATTCACAGGCAATGAAGGCTAAAGCCTCCGAAGTGAGAAGGATATTCATAATGGGTCTTCCATTTACAAACAATCATGGTGGCCAGATTCTTTTTGGTCCTGCAGATGGGTATCTATACTTAATGATGGGAGATGGTGGAAGCAGAGATGATCCTTTCAATTTTGCCCAAAATAAGAAGTCCTTGCTGGGAAAAATTTTGAGGATGGATATTGATAACATACCAAGTGAGTACTGTAGTCACAGTTTCAGAAATTATTTCAATTGATAACTTTCTGGGCTCATGCAGTGTAGATTCTTTACAATTCTGGTTCTTAAACGTGACGTTTACATGCCTGATGAATGTGTGTGTTTGTGCGTGTGTGTGAAATACATATGAAGTAAATGCTCCAACACCATGAGCTTCTAGAGGAATTGCTCGAAAGTCTTGCCATTCACAAAATTAAGCTATTGGATGAATGGTTGGTCACGAGAATGAATCAAAATTCAGCTCATTAGAACTAAGCCTCATCCATGTTGAAATATTTCACTCTTATTAGCGCTGCATGAACTTGTTACTACAATAAATCTTGTATTCAACGTGAAACCTAGCAAATGCGTAGTTGCGCTACAGAGCTTTGATGGCCATGCTTTTGGTGAAATTTTTTCTCCATGGTATATATTTTTTGTGCAATATATTTTTCTTACTGATTAGTCACATTCCTTGCTCATTGCTTGTGTTCTTTTTTAGGTGACGAAGAAATGGTTAAATTAGGTTCATGGGGAAAGTACTCCATCCCTCCTAGTAATCCGTTTTCTGAAGATAATGATCTGCAGCCTGAGATCTGGGCCCGAGGACTGAGAAATCCTTGGCGTTGCAGCTTTGATGCAGAGAGGCCTTCCTACTTCCTCTGTGCAGATGTTGGGCAGGTTCAGATGATCTTACTTCTGGCTAACTTCGTACACCTTTTTCTTCTGCATTTTACTATCAATGAACTAGTTCCAACTGATTTGGCAACCTAAATTATTTCTCTGCGATACAGAAAAATATTGGGGGGTATTGCCAATCATATGGCATTTCTACTCGAATTTTGTGTGCCAAAGTCCTCTTTCAAGAATTTCATACCTCTGTTTTGCAATTCCATTGGAAACACTATGTTGTCTCCTTAAAATACAAGTGCGCTTGATATCTCTTTGCTCGCACCTTCCATACTCTCTTAAATTCTGCAGGACCGATATGAAGAGATAAATATTATCACCAAGGGTGGGAACTATGGATGGCCAGTTTATGAAGGTCCTCTTCCTTCTGATCCTCAGAGAGATTCTGGAAGAAATACTTCTGCTGATTCCGTAGATCTCATCTTCCCGATAATGGGATATACCCATTCTGACATAAACAAAAAGGTAGGATCCGCGGCGATATCAGGAGGGTTCTTCTATCGCTCCGTGACTGATCCATGTATGGATGGCAGGTAACATAAACCACAAACCTTCTCAGATTTTGTACATGAGAAAGCCAGATGAGTCTGCCGATCATCTCTAACCGTGATATTTTTTGGATTTTCAGATACTTGTATGCAGATTTATATGCCAGTGCTCTATGGGCAGCTGCTGAAGACCCAAAGAACAGCGGGAACTTCACTACTGCTAGCATTCCTTTCAGTTGTGCTCATGGCTCTCCGCTCGAATGCGGCTCTGTGCCAAATAGTCCTCTGGCTGCTCTACAATATGTATACTCATTCGGAGAGGATAACAGGAAAGACGTCTATATCTTAGCAAGTAGCGGCGTGTACAGAGTAGTTCGTCCAAGTCGTTGCAATTTTACTTGCTCAAAGGAAAATGTGACAGCCATTCTCAATCCAAGTCCACCTCCTTCTCATGCAAACCACATTACTGACCAACATATAAAGCTGGTAGTCTCTCTTTCTTCATTGTTGGTTTTGGTGGCCATTGCTTTTGAATTCTGAGTTTTGTTGTAACATAGGACCTAATTATGGCAATGATTCTACTCTATTGCACAAGCTGCTGCTTCTCCCTCCATCAACAAAGAGCTGTCTTCCTTTTCTTTTGTGGATGGCTATTACTTTTAGTCCCTTTGAGAACTTAGCTTTTTTTTATGTCCATCTTCCAAACATATATTATACCCCTTATAAGAGGATGAAATGCTAACTACACAACTAATAGGTCTAGCAAAGGAAGTGAAAGCAGAAACTTAATTGCATTAACATAGCTCTCCAAAGAGGTTAAAAATATTGGGTGGTCCAAAACCAATGGTCTCAACCACCAAGAACCGTTGAATATATTAAAAAATAGCCCCCACCTCCCTTAGCCCTAACTCCTATCGCTACTATAATTCCTGATTAAAAGGTCCTAGATGGTCACGATCAATGATCTGACTGTTTTTGTTGACAGAAAAATTATCCTGTCGTCTTTCACAGAGGGAGTGCTAACCATATGCTGAGATAGTAGTTATTTTAGCATGTTCTTTACAATTTGCATTTCCTGGCTCACTTCCTTTTCACATTTATGAAAATCAGGAAATTTAGGTACAACTTATCGCTATCTTAACCTACCTCCGCTGTCATTTGAGCAATTATCAGAACACTATTTATGCAGCGTCTGAATCAAAATTTTGGGACGAAGCAACAGGGGGTACAGGTCTAAATAGGATTTAAACATGTTTTCAAGCTTCTAGCGATTAATCTTGCGATACATGCCACAATGTGTGCATACCATCCATAGAATATCAAACAAAAACCTCTAACAGTTGTTAAACAAACGTAAAGCTCCCTGTGGAACACAGTGAATCATACATGTTCAAGCAGGAATCTCTCTCTCCTCGTTTATCCGTCTCTTTATGAGAAGGGAACTCAACTTGATCAAATCTCCTGTAAAACAAAACCACATCAAGACGATCTCAAGAAACCAAGACATGATGATCGCATGAGGTGGTATGCTGCATAGATATACATTAAATGCCACTTCCAATTTCCAAATCAACTTCATTTACCTATGGCAGAAACTCCCCCCCGTAAATGAATGTACTTCTAATTACGCAAGGGTATTCAAGGACCAGCCTCTGTTTGTGGTCTTGGCTCAGCTCTGGAAAGCAAGTCCATGCTTTCGTGATGACACCTTTCTCTGCTTTTGCTTTATGCCACTCCAGGTCTGCACATATCTATAGGGAAAATAATTGCTGCATCAAGTCGATGTGTAAAAGTAACTTGTCACTTATAAGTTCAACTCATTTCTTTTATCTGTTTCATATTACCTTACGGAAACCAAAAAATGAAGAAAAAGCAGGGCTCATATTATGCACAATGAAGGTAACAGAGTGCAACCTATAAGTACGTAAACAAAGATTCTAGAGCAACAACTTCATAAAGCACACATGCACGCTGAAGCACTTCCATCATGACAGAAACAATAGGTACAACTCATGACCGGACTACAACTTGGATGACTTACACAACACAAGCATCAGTCTCCAGCAGATTAATGTTCACACGTCATCAGTTGAAGCCTTCTTAATCACCTGAAGAAATAATAAGGGGAGAACAGGATACGCACTAATAAGGCTTTCTTATAGTTTGTTTTAAGGGTTTCTAATAGATAGCTGGTGTGAAAAGCTAATGGTAAAACTCATGACCCGAATAAAACTTAGATGACTTACACAACACAAGCATCAGTCTCCAGCAGATTAATGTTCACACTTCACACGCCATCATTTGAAGCCTAAGAAGCACGGACTCGGGTGCGGGTGCGGATACGCGGATACGGCGTTTTTAAAAATTTTAGGATACGGGTGCGGCGGGGATACGGCATATTTTATAAATATTTTTTTAATTATATATGCTTAGTATTTAATTTTTAAATAATTTAAATCTTAATAATCATAATATATGTGTTTGATATATGTGAAAAGATATTAATATTCTAACCAAAGTAGTGAGTTTTTAAGTTTAATGGGTTCTTTTGTAAATTTTAAAGCTTTCGACCAAATTAGTTAAGTTTAATGGGTTGTTCTATAAATATTAAAAATTTAAAACTGAACATAATAAAGATTTTATGTGGTATCACTTCTATTTTTATGAAATAGTGGGGTTGGTTTATATAATAACTTAACATTGGGGTCCTTATATAATATAACAAAACTAATGTCCTTAAATAATATGTAAATAATATAACATAACAACAAGAAAAGTCAGCAGAAGAAGAAGAAGAAGAGAAGAAGCACATCGAAGCAGTGGCGACTCTGAAGCAGGCGCAAGGCGCTCGCCGCTGCCGCTGTGGGTCGCCGGGACTCGGCGCACGGGGACGCCGCAGTGGGTCGCCGGTAAGTCCCCTCCTCCTCCTTCTTCTTCTTCTTCTTCTTCTTCTCTCCAGTGTCTCCTCTCAGATTTCCGGTAGCTGCCGGAGTTCCCCATGGTCGCCGGAGTTTCCGATGGTCGCCGGTGGTGACAGATCTGAGCCGATACGCACCCGATCCGCACCCGGGATTTAAGAAATTAAAAAAATAAAAAAAAATGGTGGACACGCACCTGACACGCACCGGTGCCGCACCCGAGGCGCACCCGCACCCGACGCGTATCCGGTGCCGGTGCTTCACCCTAAGTGCCGCACCTGTGCTTCATAGCATATCGTTGAGAGAACAGTTCCAGGGTTGACACTCTTTTAGCATAAAAAAGCTAAATATTTTCCCTAAAAGGAGTATATAAAATATCTTCTTATCTTTTGTTGCAAAGAGGCAAACGCTTCTCCATCATCCAATATAAAAACAAGTTTTAGGGAAGAAGATAAACTTAAGCTTTTCTTTATAAGCAAATTGGCTCTTCTATATGGAACAACTTAAGAATCTCAATGATTAACTTACCATGAGCACAGCAAGTAATCTGGTGAGAATTGGATATCTGCTGCTGCTACTTTGTACTTTTTCAAAGTCGAGATATCCTATGGAAGAAAAAAGAGACATTTTCATGAGCAACAAGACTTTCAAGAGAAAAAAGAGACATTTTCCTGAGCAACAACACTGTCACAGTTTATCAACATCTCTAAGCCTCTGGGATCCAATTAATTATGCACTTCAGGAAGAAAAAAAAATTGTGTGTTTCTTGTCTGTGTGCATGAGTGTGCGCAATTGTGAGTGTGTGTGTGTGTGTGTGTGTGTGTGTGTGTGTATGTGAGAGAGAGAGAAAGAGAGAAGAGAGAGAAGAGTCTTGACTCTTGACTCACATAAGACATATCCAACTTTTAATGCCAGATGGCTCTAAGCTAACTAAGTTTGAACACGAATACGGAAACAAGGCATACGGAACTATAAGAGATGACCGTGGGAAAAGACTGGAATTAGCAAATTGAACAAAAAACAGTCTTCTCTGGCATGCTAAGAGAATTTCTTGAAGATGGACTTCTGAATGCACATCTCCCCCTCCTTTTGCAGCACCTTGCGCAGCTGCTCTCCTTCTCCATTTTCCCCTATTTTGAGTATCTTGTACAAGTAAATAGTGTCATTCGTGTTTAACATTTATGATCATATGTTTTTTTTTTTGGGGGGGTACCTTTAAATGAGCTACTACTTTCTTTCCCATAATCAACAAATTGCACCAACTTATTCTTGTCAATACTCCAAAAGGATAAGTAGCATGCTATAAATCCTATTTTGCCAAGTACTGTTTATGCAAAAAGATAAAAAAGGTTATCTTGTATTTTTTATTATCAATGTGGAGCTCCTGTCAATTTGTGGAAGGACACATAGTAAGGAAGAAACTTACGAAACTTAATGATCATACCCTCACCAAAATGGATATCATCCAACCCAAACTATTTTATTCATTTTATTTACAGGCTTAACCTTATGTAGCACTATCGTGCATTGGTGCTTCTAGGTATCCTATGATATCCATCACCATTGCAATCAAACAGCGGCTAATAAATCAGTTACTACTCGTATATCATGAACAATCTACTGAGAGGAGGCTACTACATTTAACCCAAAAAGGAGAACGTTTTACCATGATCTGCGAAGCAAGATCCTTTCGCCAGTATCCATAGCATCCCACTGAAGTATCTCAATCAAAGTCAAGAGTTTGTATTAGTGGTCTTATCCATGATACATTTTTCTATAGCTTCATCACATAAGTCAAGAGTCATGTCAAGATTCCCGTCGTCATAGTTCATATCAACAAAGATGTTGTACAATTCTCTATCTGCAACCAAACCTTCCTTCCTCATCTCTTTGAACAGTTCCGTTGCTTCCACATATTTCTTCCTTTTAATAAAGCCCTTGATGAGCGCATTGTAGCACTCAACTGAGAGTCTAAACCCCTTCTCAATCATTTCTTTATGCAAAAACCAAGCCTCCTTCATATTTCTTGCTTTGCAATGCCCTCTTATTAGTATGTTGTAAGTGTTGTCATTTGGCATCACTCCTTGACCACGCATTCCCCTGTAAATTTCAGTTGTGGCATTCATATTTTTTGTTATGCAGTACTGCTTCATAAGAGAATTATAGGTCGTGGCATTTGGCATTATCCCCTTCTCCAACATCCACTTTAGCATCCTCTCACCATCTTCTAGCATCCCTGCCATACAAAACCCATTCATCAGAACATTAAATGTAACAACTGTTGGTTGAAGCCCTTTATCCAACATTTCACGGAGAAGCACGTGAGCCTTCGCCATTTCTCCTGATTTGCAGTAAGCATCCATTAGAGTTGTGTAAGTAAAAGCATCAGTATGTATCCCGGCTACTTCCATATCTCCTACTAGCTTTACTGCTTGTACTATATTTCCTGCTTTACAGAGACCATTAACAAGTGAGTTGTAAGTACAAATATTCAGCTCAAGACCCTTTGCACACATCTCATGGAGAAGCTCATTCGCTGTATCTAATTCCCCTTGTTTACAAAGGCCATCAGCAAGTGCAGTATAAGTGACAACATTTGGCGTCAGTCCCAACTGAACCATCTGGTTGTGAACTGAAAAGGCCTTACCAATCTCACCTGTCTTGCAATAACCATCAATAAGCACTGTGTAAGTAACTTCATCTGGTTCCAACCCTCTGCTTAGCAGTCCATCAAATAGCTTATTTGCTTCCCCAATATTTCCAGTTTGACAAAGACCAAGTATAAGAGCAGTAAAGGTTATAATATCAGGGACAATGTTCTGACTTTGCATCATATTGAACAGCCTGTACGCAGCTTTGACATCCCCGATCTTGCACAAACCATTGATAAGAGTTGTGTAGACTACAGTATCTGGATCTATCCCCTGGCACGTCATCTCCCTGAAGACCCTTTCTGCATCCACTACTTTGCCAGTCTTGCACAGCAAAAGGATAATGCTGTTCAGAGTAAATGCGTTTGGTTTTAAACCCTTTATTTGCATGTCTTCTAATATCCTTAACATTGTTCGAAATTTCCCAGCATGACAATATCCATTAATTACAGTGCTATAACCTACGACATCAGAAACACAGCCCCGCAACTCCATTTGCAGAAGTAAATGATGAGCTTCTTTCATCCTCCCCATTTGAGAAAGAGAGTGGATTGCTATATTATGTGATGCGGTGTTCCAACAAACACCCACTTGCAAAAAGTTGTTGAAGACCTCTAATACCATCTCATGCCCATCAGTATTGTTTGATAGACGTGCAAGCAATAAGTTACATGAATCAACAGATATAACCAATCCATAATTTAATAACTTACAGAAGAGAATTTTTGCTTCACTGAAAAACCCAACTTCGACAAGGACTTGAAAGAAAATGTCAAAGACATAAGAATTAGAACCCCAATCCTTGTAAGTGTAAATCAACTTTTCAACAAAACGAGCAAATGAAAGGCTAACATCTAGATTGGGTTTTGTCCAAAAATCACGAAGAAGTCTGTGAGCCATATCAGGGTCCTTTGCAGCAGCGGCAATTTGAATGACGATACAACGGGCTTCCAGTGATGGGTCTCTGCGTAGGCACAACCAGTCAAAGAAGTTTAGAACTAGTTTGTAATCGTCTTTTATGTTCATAAGGACCCAAATAAAATGGTCAGGCCTCAATTTCGACTCAAAGGGTTTTAAAATGCGATGGAGTGGCTCACAACGACGTTGCTTAATGGTGGTGGAGACGTGATAGACAAGTTCAGACTCTCTAATTGTAGGACTTTTTGGTGAATAATCAGGAAAGGGTCGGGCAGTAGCTGAGCCGCAGGAGGATAGCCTACGCACCAAAGAATTTCCCAAGAAGAAAGAGAGGAATGGAAGAGGAGTTCTAGCGGAATCCAGGTGGGAGTAATAAGAGAATGCTTCAAAATATTGCGCTGAAAATAGGATGGAACACCTCTTCATGTCTGTGAGAGAGTTCCATCAAAGCAGCTTCATGATTTCCATGTTAGATAATGCAGTGGCTCTCCTCCATGTAGAAAACCAAGTCATACAGCCAAATTCGTCAGTTTATTGCCTGCATTCAAAACGAAAATCTTATCTAACTTGAATCTAAAGATACATCTACAATCGGTAAGATTTGAGTGGACTCCTGCAACAAAATATAATTAAATCCACTTATGTGAAACAGCATTATGATAGCTAAGCCGGTGGTATTTTCTATCGGATAGGTATGCAATTTTAGAAAGCAAAAGAATTGAAATGGGTATTCCGTCATTTCGTCGGAATACATCCTGTCTTTTCACCTTTCAGATGGATTCATTCACTATCCAGTTACGATAACTCCTCTTCTCTGAGGTGAGAAATTGGGGGTACAGACCAACCACATAAATAAGTTTTTTCACCTTCTAACTAAAGCTTCTACCAAGTGACACAGACTAAATCCAACTTCCACCATTGTCAGTACTTCATAACACAATAACATCTGATATCACATCTAGTACTGCCCAAATAAAGACATAAAAGCCAAGCTTTAACCTCAGTGTTAGAGGTGCAGTTCAAAAACTAGAGCAACCAACGGTAAAATTCGCTTAACGCGTCAACTAAAACTATGTTCCTCGTTTGAGTCCAAATAAGTGCAGCAAACGAGTAAAAACAAGCTCAAATTAAACCTTCTTCGACCAAAGCTTATCTCTCCAATTTGCAAAAGCTAGCCTAGTTTACTTTGTCAGGAGTGAGCCGATTGACGTAACTAATTTGTCCTTCTATCTCTAAGTAGCACGGACATGTACACCGCGTCCGACACTGACAGGGACACCGGACACCACAATTTCCAAAAAAACAGATTTTGAACACCGCAGAATTTTTTTATATATTTTTATTATGTATATATATAGTCATTTAATATCAAATACATTCTACATCTAAAACAGTAAACAATAATCATAAAAGTCATACTTAAAATTCAAATGTAATATAGTACAAAAAAACATGGTACATAACATAACAAAGTACTTCACTACTCAACTCTTACTAAGTCATGCAAACAGGTCACAGAAACAGAGAAAGCGCCTCTCTTCACCGCACAAACAGAAACAGAAACGGGGACCTCTTGCAAAGTCATAAGAAATTACTTCACTACCTAACTCCTACAAAGTCACACAACTATTATCCGTTTCCTTCGACCAAGGGCTCAATCTACATCAATAGTGTCATCTTCGAATGTACCGAAACGAGAGTGAGAGAGATGAAAGAATGAAGGAGACCTCAGTAAAGAAGGAGAAAAGAAATAGATGAGAGAGAAAGACGAAGGTACCTGTTGCTGGAATCAGGCGACGTCGGCGAGATCCTGCGGCGACCAGTTTGAGTGGGTCGTCTGCTTCGTTCTCTTCTCTCGACCCCGCAGGAAGAAGACTCGGAAGAGAACGGTCATGGGTCGATCTAATTAGAGCTTAAAGTTTATTTCTAAAAGGATTAAATGCACATAAAACCCCATACTTTGGGATCTTTTACACGGAACACCCTAAGGTTTAATTTTTGGTTCTCACCACCCCATACTTTCAGTAATGTGCTCCACGCACCATTTTGACGGTCAAAGTCACCTTTGATCAAACGTCGGTTAATTTTTTAGGGATAAAATAGTCACTTTGGTTACTGTCCCCTCTAAAACCAAAACTTAAAACAAAACTAAAACCTAAAATTGAATCAAGAACTTCCACCACCACCAAACCATGCCGCCTCCACCATCTGCACTGGCGTCACCACCACACCAATCTCATCACCGATGACCACCACACCACCTCTTATCTCAATTGTCATCGCCATCGCAGCGCAGTTACCGGCCCAACCCACACCGGTTGCCACCCCCGCAGTCCACACCGACCGCCACAACCCAGTAGCCACAACCCTTTACATAGCCTCCACCAACACACCAAATCCCATCATCACCGACCTCCACTCCACTCTCTATCTCCCCCCTCCCCCCGATGGTCACCACTATCGTAACCCACATCGATCGCTCACCATGCGAGCCTGCAAAACCTTTGAAATCTCAACTAAAATGGCCGTCGTCTTTTGGTGTTGTTCGTGGATCTGGACTCCATATCGGGTGCCATCACAGATCTGGACTCCACGCAGAGGAGGAGCTGGGTGGGCAATTTGCGGCAGTGGGAGGTGGGGGAGGGAGGAAACAAGTAATGAGAAAGAGTCTGAATTGGAGAGAATATTAGGTCGGCAGTGTGTTTATGGAGGAAGTTACCTTTGTGCCCTTTGGCTTCTAACATACATCCCAAAAAATCAACTAAAAACCGTTAAATAGTGCTATCTGCACCAAATTGGAAGTTTGCGGTGGTGAGAATCAAAATTCAAACCCTGGGGTGTTCCGTGTAAATGACCCCAAAATATGGGGTTTTATGTGCATTTAATCCTTTCTAAAAGAGCCTTAATTGTCAATTCTTGCACAAACACTCAAAGTAAGTTTGAAAATTTATACTTTAGCCCCATACGTTTCAACACTTCTTTATAGGTGTCATGAAATATCAGATACATGCACTTACGAGGACGCTTACGAGGTGATGAATGAGCAAGATTTTTGAATGTTCATTACCTTTCTACACATGCTCCTTGTACATAAGAGAGAATTCCAAAGACTTAAGAAAAATTCTAAAAACGTATGTAGACTTATAAATATCTAGATACTATTGTATATAGTTCTAGAGACAAAATGTAAAGTGTAAGATCAAATATATCCCCACTGTCCATTAAGGACGTGGAATAGTATAAATAGTTAAGGCCTCACTTGGCCAAGACATAGACTGATCCAAGTATTGTAGCATTCTCCAAGCAATATAGTGAATATCATTCTCTTTAACTCTCGTTTTTTTTTTTTGTTTATTTCGTTTTCTTTCGTTCATTTACTCTTAACATCACCTAGCCCGAGGGATAGGCTGACTTAGCATGCAAGCAGGGGCTTGATTTAGCTAACTACTGTACGGTCGACTTAAGGAAGTCTTTAATGTCGTGACAGGTGCTATTTCAAAATTTTAAGGGGGGGGGGGGGGGGGGGTCACCGCTGAGAGGTGTCCGAAGTGTCAGTGAGGTATCGGATACAATACATCGCCCCATATGAGGTATCGATGCTTCCTTGTTCTATCCTCATCAAGTTGAGCTTCAGCTCGTTATTATTTCCTACTGAGCAAATACAAATCACTATTTGCCACCATTCTTTACACCTCCAAATACGTTATATCTCCGATGAATTTCTAGCCTTCAACATTTAAAATTCAGTAAAATAGTCGAACTCTTTCCTTCCTAACATTAGGGAAAAGGATTTCCCTTAAAATAACTAAAAACCTCAACACCCCACACTGAATTGGAAAAGCTGTCTTTTTTGAGGCATTTCATCGAACTACATGCTTGCTCTTTCTATCAGGCATTATATCGAACAATTAAATACCCTCCTCAAGCCTATATACATTCGACCCCAAAAAATTCAAATTTCTAAATATGAGCTAAACCTTAGGAATACCAGAATTTGAATTAATGCAACAATCCAAAAAATTGCTGCTTGAGTTTCTATTGTATTTATGGAAAGCAAAAATATCAGGCCAATTTATTTTGTGTGATGGGTCAGGTTGAGCTATAGCTACCTGACTCGACGGGCTATAATATATTTTATGTGGTTCTTTCAACGTAAAGCCCAGAACATTTGCTTCGTGAAAAGCCCATAAATTTTGTTTTGGTTAAAGCCAATCTGACCGAGGCAGCCAGAAATTAGTGAAACGAAAAAGGATCCAATTAATCCATTTCCTTTTGTCGCTAAAAAGCTCAACTTTCGTCACTAAAATACAAAGCGGCAAAAAATAGGTGAAAATGTATGTAAGATGGTAGGTGTAGCACTTGCCTTATTTATTTCAACCGTAAGAAGCTGCATGCGATCTCTTTCTTACTACAAAATCTTGAAGCTCCATTTGAATATATTCATGGATTCAAAATGAAAGGATTTGAGAAGCAGAAGTAGATAAAATGGAGGTACAAGTAGGTAGCTTTTGGTGGATCCTTGTGCAACCTAGTGGCATGGTTTTTTTTTAAGTCTACAAGAATTAAGTTTTCACGATAAATTTGAAAACCATTCCGTTTTCAGTTTTTCTCCAGTTTTTGTAAACTGAAGAAAAAAATGAGTCTGACATACAGTTTTCGTTTTTTTTTTTCCAGTTTTGAAAACCAAATTTTAAAACAGGATTATTTTTTAAAACTCCTATTTTAGAATTTTGAGTTTTGATTTTTATTTTGAAATCACCCCCCCCCCCCCACCCCCACTGCCACAGTCACTGCTCGCCGCCGGCCATCGCCACGCCCCCACCACCTCCACCATAACCACCACTAAAGAAAAAACTTAAAATAAAAACTAGGTAATCAACCAGCCAAAAAACTCTCAAAATAAAAACTGGTAATCAAATACTCATTTATTGTTATAAAAAATATAAATTAAACTGATTTTGGTTTTTATTTTTTTAGAAACAAATAACCGAAATTGGAAGTGATTTCAAACAGACTCTAGTGTCTAAAGGGGCTCACGTAAACCGGATAACCCAACTCGACTTACAAACTTAAGTTAATAGGACGTAATTCCGTTTAAGTAAGTATCCCTAACTTTTATTTGCACACTTACTCGATATGAGACTAACATAACTTTGCACGTGTAGTTAAAACGTTCCTTTCTTGTTGAATCTTTACATGTCGATTGGGGGGGGGGGGGGGGGGGGGATGATGATTTTTTTTTTGTGGTCATGCTCATAGTAGGGAAGACATAATTCAATGGTCGCCCAAATGTTGGTGTTTTATTCATCTTTTCTACGTGATCTCTCGTTCCCTATTTTTCAGTTGTATAATATATTCCTTAAAAATTGGATTTTGTCGAAGAAGGCTCGCATTGTTTGTAATCTTATTTTGTTTCTTGATGACTTCTTTTTCTTAAAAGTAGGAAGATTCACTGAAAGAGTGAGTGCTTCCGAAAGACCTGCTGAAATCTGAAGTCCTGTTGAGGTATCAAAATCCACCCTCGATGGATTACATTTGGATACAAGTTATGTTAAAGTTAGTTGGGGCAGAGAGTGCAGTAAAGCACTTGTTAATTACCAGATCCCTCAAAAAAAAATGTTTTTGAGTTTAAATACATGGAAAGTTTATTGGTCACTATTTAAAAATTTTATAATTTTACTTAAGTTACCAAATCCTTTTAAAGTGGTCAACATTCTCGCTTTCACTTTTATTCTATATTTTTACGCTTTCACGATAAGATTCATATCAACTTTGTCGCTTTCACGCTTTCGCTTTCGCACTCGATTTTGCTTTCACTACTACTTTTTCGCCCTTTAGAGTAACTAGTGACTTGTAAACTCTAAACCTTTTTACTTTCACGATAAGATTCATGTCAACTTTGTCGCTCTCACGCTTTCGCTTTTATTCTCATTATTACCTTTTTCTTTTTGAAATAATTACTGCCTCGTAACTTTTACATGACGGTGTCAAATTCATCAAATGTTTTACATTTTTCCGGCAACATCGTTTTCAACAGTGACCATCACGATCCCTTGCACAGTTCGGTTGGATCTACAACATATTTCACATGATACAATTAACTAGGTACGTTTAGTTCTAGCTGGAGCATCATCTAACTGATGAGTCAAAGTGTACTATAAGCAACACAGAATCTGGAGGGCAAATCCCGAGGTTAAGCAGATGCAATGCACAGATATATGAACCCACATGGTCTAGTTATACTAGCCCATAGCAGGGAGTAGATAACCAAACTACTCCATTGCTGCATAATAACCAAGGAAGGTTATCAGGATATATAGTTGGTTAAGAAAGAGTGTCCATTCATGATTCGCGAGTACTAAGCTGAATAAATGCAGTATCACTGTACCAAGAAGTCAGCTTGCTGAATTGAAATGACCAGAAAAATTTTGCCTGTGGTGCAAGGATAAACCTTTTCATAAACTGGTTCCAAGTAATCACATTTGCACATGTTCAGGAAGGTGAAGCTGATTTACCAAAGACAGTTGAAGCTGTGCAGTTGGGCGTTAAATTTTGAAGGTATATAGCTATGGAAGGTGAACTACGAAGCAGTAATGTTTGTGTAGAATGTGTTATACAGTATCGTTTAACTATTTGTGAAGTGTAATATTTTAGAAATGATATTGGAAATATATTTTGTTCACTTTTTGTTGCTGCTTGTTTTTCCTAGTTCTGAAGTGAATACTAGATAGGCTTGTCATACAGAGAACCCATTGAGGTTCATATGGAGAACTGCTCTGAAGATTGTGGGGTACGGGATATGTTCCCAGCATCACTAATAAATCAACTAAAAAAGTTTAAGCAGCAGCTCTAATCATGATTAAGAGATCTTAGTGGGACCGAATTGAATGGACGAGGCTAAATGTGCTTTCTTTTTTATTGTTTTCTTGGAGAAGTTTTTCTTGAGTCGGTAGCATGACCATTAATTCAAAGAATAAACTGAAACAGCTATATAAATACATTGTTTCTATCAAAAATTTGACGATGCCCAACACGGATTGTCAATCGAAAGAAGCACCGAGTAAAGGATCTAAAGACCATGGGGCACGGAGGGGCATGGAGAGAGCCTAGCTCTGATACTATGTTAAAGATTGTATCCAACTTCAAAGCACACTCAAGATGAGCAAAAGTTCACTAAGTATAAGAACCAAAATTAATCTCTACTAGTTAATGGATCCGTGCAAATGCACGGGACGGGATTAAAAATGGGCCTTTCACCAAACAAATAGTTTTGAATAGTTTCTTAAAATTAAAATGCCTAATAAGTTCTCAACGGTAATTTTTCTAACTCTTTTATACTGTTTACTTTTTCTTGGAGTTTTGATTAAGGGTGCTCAATATATCATTGCGTCATTGTCGTCTAATAAATTAACTATTTCATCTTTAACAATTCTTTGGTTCTTTTCTATGCATTTTTCCATTTTTTTTCTTTTGCAAGATGTCATGGTTATCTCACTAACAGACATATATGTGCAATGGATGAATGATTTTAAGCGTTTGCCTATGCCATCATGTGTAAAAGAGGAATCATCTTCGTTGTAAAATAAATGAAATGCTCTAACTTAAGCAATAATTTCCACAATATACTGGTACTTAACATTGAAATTTGTTTATGACCAAAACTTGGAGCATACTGTCTTCCGATTAATGTTAAGGGGGAAAAGCGATATTCACTCATTACCAAATTTTGTTCTTTTTCGAGTCCTTTATATCCATCGTAGTAACGTTATGGATTCATATAGCATCTTTCTTTTTTGCTTCTTCGGTGTGTTGCATTTCCAAGATGACATGGCTGTCTTCACTAATCTAATTCAAATTCATAAACATAAATCTGCAATGGATGAATGATTTTAAAAGGTTGCCTTCGTCATCATGTGCAAAAAAGGAATTACCCTATGCAAAAAAAATGAAACGCTCCGGCATAAACAATAGTTTCCAGGATAGATTAATAATATTTAAAAATAAAGTTAATTAAGCCCAAAACTTGGAGCCTACCGTCTTCTAATTATTGCTACGGGGAAAAATACGTATTCAAACGTTAGCAACTTTTGTTCATTTTTTTGGCTTTTATATCAATAATAATAAAGATGTCTGTTTATTCATATCGTGGTTGGAGTGATGCCATTTTTTTTCTTAGGAAAAATACTTTCCTCTTAAAAAAGTACTTTTCATGTTTTTTAGTTCAACTCATATAATAGTGATAATCTATATATATATATATAAAGCTGAAACATTTGCTTTTAATTGCGACATGTAGGATTTTTAGGATTCTATCTTTGCGACAAGTAGGACTTTTTAAAAACCTTCTCCTTCTGACACATAAGCTTTAACTTTACATGTAGTTGTCCCATAACTTAGTTGGTCTCTTTATTTAGAATCCAACTCTTTTGAATTAGATATGTAAAATTCAAGAGTCCTATTTGTTTTGGTATTCTTTTCTTTTCTACTCTAATTAACTCTTTACTATAATTTATTGTTAAAAAATTCGTAAGTATAATTTATGTAATATTTTAAAACTTTATAAAGCTAAGAAACTAATTATATACCTTCTAAAACTCTACCTAATCAATATACTTATACGTTAGGCCTTAATTTTGATTATTAAAACCTCAAAAGCACTTTAAAATAATAATATAAAATCTCAAAAATGTAAAATACAAAAATCATACCCTACTTACTAATTCTTTAGTATGATCATTGGCCTGACTTTTCTGTTTAACTCTTTACTATAATTTATTATTAAAAATTCGTAAGTATAATTTATGTAATATTTTTAAACTTTATAAAACTAAAAAATTAATTATACACCTTCTAAGACTCTACATACTTCAACTTTGCACGTAGTAGTCCCCTAACTTAGTTCGTCTCTTTATTTAGAGTTCAAGATTCAAGAATCCTATTTGTTTTGGTATTCTTTTATTTTTCTACTCTATTTAACTCTTTACTTTAATTTATTATTAAAAAATTCGTAGGCATAATTTATGCAATATTTTTAAACTTTATAAAAGTAGGAAACTAATTTTAAACCTTCTAAAACTCTACCTAATCAATATACTTATACATTAGGACTTAATTTTGATTATTAAAATCTCAAAAGTACTTTAAAATAACAGTATAAAATCTCAAAAATGTAAAATACAAAAATCATACCCTACTTACTAATTCTTTAGTATGATCATTGACTCGACCTTTGTAAATCTTATAAAATTAAAAAACCAAATCTACTTCTTTTAGAACCCTACATAATCGAAAAAAGCTTCATTTTTTACTATTAACTTCTTAAAAACACTTAAAACAAATAAAATAAAATCTTGCAAATATAAATAAAATCTCACAAATGTAAGCAATGAAAATCATGTATGAAATTAATGATTAATCTTTACAAATTAAAAGATAAGCTTTTCATAGCGTATATTTTCGTTTTTACCTTAATTTTTTAGTTATGCAAAACATCATCCTATTTATTTTGGTATTTCTTTTCATTTTTAATGAAATATTATTTATCCATAAGTTTTATTGTAACTTTCGTCTTTTTGCACCAATTTTCTTAAAATCTAACATGTTCGCACAATATGAATAAAATATTTTATAACCAATTATATTGGATCTCCAAAAAAAATTAAAATTGATTGAAGAATAATTTGTGACAAGCTGAGAATAAGTCTGTAGAATAAAAGAGACGAAAAGATAAATTAGTTATAAGAATCTTTTACCTTTCATAAACAACTACAAAAAGAAAGAAGCCTGAGTGGCCCCAGGGTGATAATGGTATGATCGAAATGTCGGTGCTAGATGTAAGAGTGTGAGGGTGGTAATAAATACAATTATGCGAGTTATCAGCCATGATAATTACCATAGTTATAATTATTGTGGTAGAATTTGAGTGTTAGTAGTGAAATTTGAATTATGTAGTGACAACATGTGGCTGTAGCGGTGTTGGCGTGTAATATGCTGATACTTGTGGTGGTGGTGATAGTCATAACTAAATGGTGATAGTGCAAGAGGTGATGATTGTTGTTAGAATTGTTATAGTGATAGTACTAAGGTTTATTTGAGGTCATATTAATGTACATTACAGTACGGATTGATAAGTTATAATATAAATCTGGATTGAACAAGTGATGAACCTAAAAAAACTGACGATAGAAACATGAAAGTGCACTGACGAGTAAAAGTTGTAATATGGTGAAGGTAACTGTATTTGTAGTGGCGATGATAGCGCTAATTAAGGTAGTTGAAAGTAGTGTTAGTATAATATTTATAGACGGGTTACAACGAGAATCTTATGCAGACAAGTGATGAACTTAAATACATCAACTTGAATGTACATAAATTATATCCAGGACCAGAAGCAGTAATTTTTTTTCCCTGGAATGACTTTTATCTTTCAATTTTGATTTTGGTCTCACATTCTGATTCCTTAAAGTTTTGTTAATTAGGTAAGACGATGTTTTTGTGGTTACCACTTTCTAACCCCTGGTTACACTTATCTAATATTCCAATGGTATTTTCATTAAGCTAAGTTAGCAACACTTTAATAAGTTATGTATTTGTAGTGGTAATGATAGCGCTAATTAAGGTATTTGGAGATAATGTTAGTATAGTATTCATAGACGGGTTATGCGAGAATCTTATGCAGACAAGCGATGAACTTAAATACATCAACTTGAATGTGCATAAATTATATTCAGGACTAGAAGTAGTAATTTTTTTTCCCATAGAATGACGTTTATCTTTCAATTTTGATTTTAGTCTCACATTCTGATTCCTTAAAGTTTCGTTAATTAGGTAAGACGATATTTTTGTGGTTAACCACTTTCTAACCCCTGGCTACACTAATCTAATATTCCAATGGTATTTTCATTAAGCTATGTTAGCAACACTTTAATAAGTTATGTAAAGATATAAATACTTTCAATGCTATTTTTCCTTTTCATTATGCACGGGACAAATAATATAACAAAGAGTTTCTCATGAAGAAAGAAAGTGAGTGAATTTGACATTTATGCTTATAAGAAGATTGAGAAGTTTATATACACCACCAGTAAATAAGTTATAACACTCTTTACTAAATTAAACTCACAAAAAATCAAAGGTGATGGTACAAATAATTGACTTTTTTTTTAATCATATTGGTTCCGGATATATCATTGATACATAGTAACGATTATATTTACAAAGCTCCAAATATTAAACTAAAAAGTTTAAATTCAGTTAAATAGTAATACGAGATTGTTATCCTATGTCGTCGCGAAACGTTAATAAAAAGACATCCTAAGTCTATAAGACTTTTAATTGTAACGTTCACATCTTATTAAACTCACAAAAAATCAAAAGTGATGGAACAAATAACTGACTTTTTTTTAATCATATTAGTTTCAGATATATCATTGATACATACTGACGATTATATCTACAAAGCTCCAAATATTAGACTAAAAAATTTTAATTCAGTTAAATAGTAATACGAGATTTTTGTTATATGTCGTCGCAAAACGTTAATGAAAAGACATCCTAAGTCTATAAGACTTTTAATTGTAACATTCACATCTTATTTGTGAGTAAAAATTGATCATATTAAATCATACATTTTACCTTTGTTACTAATGTATGCTTTTATAATGCTAATTTTTCAAAGTTCTATTCAAAGGCAATATTTTATATAGTAGATTTCTTACTTGCAGTTCAAACAATAACAGTTATAAACAATCTATAAAAACACATTATAAAAAATATTTTTAGAAAGTTAGAAAAATTAACATTTGTAAAATATCTATAGAAATAAATATTAGACAATATTTGAAAAAAAAAAAGAGCGTCTCGTGCGTTACACGGGTCCCTTAGCTAGTAGTATTGAAATTGAGTAACATGACTATTGAAGTACAATATTAAAAAGAGAACTTTCGAACCATTGGTACGACTAAAATTACTACAACCACCATTTTGTCACCACAACTATCATTACCGCTACAATCATTCTATTCTTACCACAACTATCATTACTGCTACAATCATTCTATTCTTACCACAACCACCACCATAGCCTGGATCACCACAATCACTGCTTGTTGCTCAATCTCCAAATATTTTCACCACTATTATATTACATTTACCACAACAATCTTATGGCCTTAACTACCGTCTACTACCACAACATTCCAAAAACCATCATTTTTATTTTCTTTCAAACCAATAGCAGCC
Source organism: Escallonia herrerae (assembly GCA_033070095.1). Lineage (NCBI taxonomy): Eukaryota > Viridiplantae > Streptophyta > Magnoliopsida > Escalloniales > Escalloniaceae > Escallonia > Escallonia herrerae. Next base: position 262,734 of record JAVXUP010000092.1, read on the forward strand.
TTTAAAGTAAGTCCAGTCACGTTTAATAGATTCAACCCCAACACTCATTGCTAGATAATTTGTCGAGTTCAGAGTGATAGTAATATGGGCCAATATTTATGTAAATGTGTTTAAATGTTTCGTGGTGGTCGATACAGGTAAGAATCCTTACATCACTAACGATGTTACTTACTTTACTTTCCACCTCTTAATCTCTTCCTGGAATTGAACTTATTTTTAATGCTACGAATATCAAGTTTGATACAACCGAAAAGAGATTTTCAAAAATTAGAATTTATTAATCATATAAGAGAACAAAAATAATCCATAGCTGATTGTTTAATGTGTGGCTAAAGTTGAACTTTTGTAGAATAAACAATATAGCCTTTACATGAACTACACACTTGCTCGATAATTTAGAAACTACGTAATTGGTTTTCAGTACTCAAAAGGTTTCAAATGAAAGGATATAATGGATTTAAAATTGATTAAAGGAGGTTCATTGTAGAAAAGGAAAATCGAAGATTGTAGCTACTTACTTAAACAAAAAGCAGCCAAATATATAGCGCCTTGAGACTCTTTTGTATTAAATATTTACGCTTAAGTGATACAAGTGCGAGCAAAGGCACTTATATCACCCATTACATTTGACTTATTCCACAAGGCACCGAACCATTACATTTGACTTATTCCACGAGGCGCCAAACCATAACGTCAAACCTAAGGCCTAGTCCTTAACTGTTGTAAAAATACTTGTTCTAATAGAGTCTCTTCTTTAGCTAAAATGATTCATGCAATAAATTATAGCTAAAATTTTAAAAACCAATATATTCGAAAAAGATTGTGAATTTGACTCAATCTCATTTATCATAAAGTGGAAAAATGTCATTGATCTTATGTGTAGTAGCTCAACCTCATCTCTTATAAATAAAAAAAGTATCATGCTTCTGGGCGTATTACATTCCATATACTAATAGATAATGGATGAATTCTTCAACTTTATGTAAAAAAACATATAAAATTACGTGTAAATTTACAGGTAAATTCCCTTCTTTTATGGTTTAATTGTGCAAAGATTCTGAATCTATAGCCAGTATAATGGCTATAAATTCAGTTAATAATACTTGTAAAATCATTACGTGTAAACTATCTTTCAACTTCATAGGTAATTGACGAATGTTTGAATGTACATGTATACTGATAGATTGAAGTTTAGTAAAAACCAAAAGTTCCCTTCTGGGATAAAAAATTGCGACAGATGGAAACCTCTTATTTTCATAAGAAATTGCGATGGATACACCGACTGATTTTACTTGATTGTTTCCTACTTTCTCGGTTTGGCAGCATAAAGTTTCTAAAGTTTCTTATTTATTTAGATCTCTACTCATATTCAAGACTTGCTTCACCAAAGGTTAAGAAGATATGTCAATCGAAATTTCCATAATCGGCTATTTCTTCTCCAAATATATAACACCAAAGATTGACATCAACAATGAGTACCTAGAGGCACCATATATGGCAGTACAACCCAGATTATAAAAAATAAAGAACATATGTCACATTTGAATGCAATAACCCTACTGCAACATACCTTGAACAGGCTATACACATGTTCCATTGGGGAAAGGTTGCATGTTTGATTTGGGAAAAGTTTCCCCTTCCTGATGTATGTAAGCGTGAACACCCACGCAAAGGGTTTAGGTCCTCAGATGAGGTAAAATGGGAGATGAATTTAACGTATGTGATACATTTCTAGTAGAACGACAGTAAGATAGAGTTCAAACAAACTTGTATCTTGTAGTTGTTTCTGTTAAATTGGACTTTGCAATTGATTATCCTGTGTATTTTAATTTTAATTAATGATCTTTGGTGATAAGAGTTTAACTAAGCAAGAAGACTCTAGAAATGAAAGTTCAATCCTGCGTGGCAAGCAACAATGAGTTACAAAAATCTGATGTGTCCTAATTAGAAAGCTCTAAAAATCTTACATGTCGCAATTCTAAACGAAGGCTTCAGAGTTATATATATATATATATATATATATATATAGGGAGCTGATCCGTTGATAGCGCTAGCAAAATAGGATAAGTTGCTAGCGCGATCTGGCCGTCCTAGCGCGATCTGTGGATGGTCCAGATCTTTTTTTTTTTACGTTTTTTTTAGTCCGTCCGCCACATTATGTAGCAGACTGTATTTTGACAAAAATACCCTCAAACTTAAAAACAACCCGTCCGCTACATTATGTAGCGGACGGACTTTTCTGTCATTTTTTTTTCTCTCTCTCTCCTTTCTCTCATTAATGCTCTGACTTTTTTTCTCTCTCTTCTCTTTCCCTCATCCGCTACATAATGTAGCGGACTAGTTTTCTAACATTTCTTTCTCTCTCTCTCTCTCTCTCTCTCTCTCTCATTAATGCTCTGACTTGTTTTTCCCCTCTCATTATGTCCTTTCTCTTCAATTTGACTTATCTCTTTCTCTCACCACTTTTTTCTTCTCTTTCGTCCTCCTCTCCCCTCTTTTCCTCTCTTTCTCTTTTCATATGATAACCATCAAAAGAAAAGCTTTGAAACAGATTGCTGCAATTCAGGCCCTCTGCTTTTTGGAGATGCTTGACCTCTGTAATTCAGGCCCTTTGCTTTTTGGAGATGCTTGACCGAGATGCAATTCAAGTCCACATAAAGCACACAGTCCAATTCAAGGAACCCTGCAACGCGAGGAATCACTGAAAAGAAACCATTTATAAATACGGCTACATGCGGGTTTTGAGCCGCACGGGGCTTTGCCATTCAGTTCTACGATGTGCAGGTCCGGTTGGGCTATGACCGACCCAACAAAGCAGTAGATTGGCTCATTAACAAGGCCAAGAATGCCATTGCCAAGCTGGATGAACTGCCTGAGTAGAACCTAATTCCTGGTGAACCTTCCACTGCACTAGGGCCAGAGCCAACAAAGTTGCCTCTTTCCTCTTGTGGGTATGAATTTCAGCTACCTAAGCAAATGGGTGAAAACCCAAGTGGTAGTCTTGATAAAGAAAGTATTGAAGATACAATGAAGTCGTTCTTTCCTACGAATTCTGGAATGACTTTCCAGAACTACCCGAATGAGTTGATGCCAAGAGAAAGGAGAGAAAGAGAAAAAAAATGTTAGAAAACTTGTCCACAACATTATGTAGCGGATGAGAAAAAGGGGAGAGAGAGAGAGAGAGAGAGAGAGAGAGAAAATATGACAGAAAAGTCCGTCCGCTACATAATGTAGCGGACGAGTTGTTTTTAAGTTTGAGGGTATTTTTGTCAAAATACGGTCCGCTACATAATGTGGCGGACGGACTAAAAAAAACTTTAAAAAAAAGATCTAGACCGTCCACAGATCGCGCGTGGACGGCCAGATCGCGCTAGCAACTTATCCTATTTTGCTAGCGCTATCAATGGATCAGCTCCCATATATATATATATATATATATATATATATATATATATATATATATATATATATATATATATATATATATATATATATAGGGTCGTGATCCATTGCTAGCGCTAGCACGTTGCTAGCGCTAGCACTTTGCTAGCGTTGTTTTCCCGTCCGCTACATAATGTAACGGACGATAACTTACCGTCCGCTACATTATGTAGCGGACGGTGCTAGCGCTGCTAGCGCTAGCAACGGATCAGCTCCCATATATATATATATATATATATATATATATATATAGGACCGTGATCCGTTGCTAGCGCTAGCAGCGCTAGCACCGTCCGCTATATAATGTAGCGGACGGCCAATTTTCGTCCGCTACATTATGTAGCGGACGGCCAAACAGTACTAGCAACAGTGCTAGCGCTAGCAATGGATCACGATCCATATATATATATATATATATATATATATATATATATATATATATATATATATATATATATATATATATATATATATATATAGGGAGCTGATCCATTGATAGCGCTAGCAAAATAGGAGAATTTGCTAGCGCGATCTGGCCGTCCATCCCAAAAGATGGACGGCCCAGATCTTTTTTTTTGCGTTTTTTTAAGTACGTCCGCTACATTATGTAGCGGACAATTTTTTGCATTTTTTTGACAATAATACCCTCCGAGTCCGTCCGCTACATAATGTAGCGGACAAGTTTTCAGACTTTTTTTTTTCTCTTTCTGTCATTAATGTTCTGACTTTTTTTTTCTCTCTCTCCCGTCCGCTACATAATGTAGCGGACAAGTTTTCATATTTTTTTTCTCTTTCTGTCATTAATGTTCTGACTTTTTTTTTCTTTTTCTCTCTCTCTGTCCGCTACATAATGTAGCGGACAAGTTTTTAGATTTTTTTCTCATATCTTTTTCTCTCTCTCTCTCTCTCTCTCTCTCCCCCCTTCATTAAAGCTCTGACTCTTCTCTCTCTCCTTTCTCTTCTTTTTGATCTCTCTCTCTCTTTCTTCTCTTTCGTCATCTCCCCTCATTTCCTCTCTCTCTCTCTCTTTCTGGGCAGACTCTAATGCTTTGGTCAAGATGAGGAATGGGTTTCTGCAAATAAATTTCCACCTGATACAACATAGTCACTATTAGCATTGGCTTCATCAGCAGGAGCCATCTCAGGCCTTGTGGATGAGGTTAATGCTGCTGAGGTGTCCTCTCTTTCATCAAAAGAACTACGAAATCAGGTGCCAGACAATACAGCTTGCAGCTCTGCCGAAACTCATATCTCGGAAGAACAAAGAGTTCACATAGAAGCGAATAGGTTAAGGTTAAGGGCGTTAGTAAGAAAAATGACCACAAAAGGAAGGAAAGAGAAAGAGACTAAAGTCAGAAAGGTGACAGAAAAATGACCACAAAAGGAGAGAGAAAGAGAAAGAGAAAAAAAGTCTGAACATTAATGACAGAAAGAGAAAAAAATCTAAAAACTTGTCCGCTACATTATGTAGCGGACAGGAGAGAGAGAAAAAGAGAAAAAAAAGTCAGAACATTAATGATAGAAAGAGAAAAAAAAATCTGAAAACTTGTCCGCTACATTATGTAGCGGACGGGAGAGAGAGAAAAAAAAGTCAGAACATTAATGACAGAAAGAGAAAAAAAAAAGTCTGAAAACTTGTCCGCTACATTATGTAGCGGACGGACTCGGAGGGTATTATTGTCAAAAAAATGCAAAAAATTGTCCGCTACATAATGTAGCGGACGTACTTAAAAAAACGCAAAAAAAAGATCTGGGCCGTCCATCTTTTGGGATGGACGGCCAGATCGCGCTAGCAAATTCTCCTATTTTGCTAGCGCTATCAATGGATCAGCTCCCATATATATATATATATATATATATATATATATATATATATATATATACTCAATCTGGGACTTTAAGACTTTCATGTTTAATCAAACTTAACTTTAGCCAATATGTGGAATTGCAACAACCCCACAAGAATAAATTAACCTATAGATAAAGAGGGAGGTTTTATTATTAGTATGGGCGGGTCAGAGAAGCATCGTGCCATTAAAAGAAACTTGTTCTGATCCACTCTTTACTCTGTGATGGATCGCCTTGTGCAGGATAACATGGAAGCCAATATGATCCTTCTTTCAAAATGGTTTTGGATGAAAACTCTTGGCTTTTGAAACCGGCTTGTTCAGTAAAAAAGAATTAGATAGTTCAGTTGATATGAATCACTACTAAAGAAAACCAAAGAGAAAGGAATCCTGTGAATTCTTACCTCTCACACTTCCAACCTACTCAACTTGAGGGACTACAAGGCTTGACACTGTAGTAGCTTTGGAGATGGCATCTTTAACATTAGGTGCATCTCATCACCATTACACTTACTTTTGTTGATGAGAGTGCGTAGAATTTATTCTTTCACGCGCAATTCTGATCTGCTGCAGCAACCCCAGGGTGATCCGAGGATCAGATGCACACACAAGCGCGCTTTTACTAACAGGGTACAATGTTTACTCAATTGATGAACCATGTTTCACAAAGAAATGCAGAACACCCGACGTTTGTGCTTTTCTTTTCTGTTTTTGTGCACTTGCATGTATTAATTTGCATTCGAATACAGTATGGAGCCACAGCATTCATCTGTGTAGAGATCAGAAAACCACCAGAAGCTGCCAGCTTGCCACCGAAAGTAACAAAGCCCTAAAGGGAAAACTATATCACAAGCCCTCCCATCCCACATCCCAAAAAGAAGACAGAAGGAAAAAAGAACTCCCTAAAGGGAAGACTTACCACTTGCACATCAATATAAATAACAGCAAACTTCACATACCACCTCCACTCTCCTCTGGTCCGTAGCCAAAGAAATGAAGCTCAGGCATTTTCCAATCATCCAGCTCCCCTTAATCTCACTCATATACCTACCCTCCTTAATCTCATCCCAGACCTGCCAGAAAGCTTGCGGCAAACAGTCTATCAGATACCCATTTGGCACCGGTCCTGGATGTGGCGATCCACGTTTCCAAAACCACATAACTTGCAACCAACAAGAACTCACGTTCACCACTCACACTGGAAGCTACCCCATCACTTCTATAGATTACGCTAACCAAGTCATATACATTACAGACCCCTCCATGTCAACCTGCACCTGCACGAAGCCAAGCAAAGGCTTCGGCCTAGACTGGAATGCACCCTTCAGCTTCAACGATAACACTGTTTTCGCTCTGCTTGATTGCTCGACCACTTCACCTATATACATGCCGAATGGTGGAAACTTAAACAACTCCACCTCCCCTCTCTGTGATGCTCAGGGTGCATCAATTTGCAGCCTCCTCTATTCCTGCCAAGCTGTCAGCAGGCTTAATATCCCAATTTCTACGTGTTGTGTATACACACCAGTTGATCTTGGACCGTCATTTGAAATGGATTTACAGAAATTGCAGTGCAGTTCATATTCTGGGATAAACGGCTTCAATGACCAGGAATTTAACCCCGGGAGTTGGAATTATGGCATGGGACTTAAGTACAAGTTCAACTACAACAATGATTATCCAACTCTATGTGCCAATTGCGAGAAGACTAATGGAGTCTGCGGGTATAGTGGACCCTACAATTCATTTGTATGCAACTGTCCTGGTGGCCTGAATACAACAGTCGGTTGTTATTTCGCAAACTCTTGGAGCAGTGCTTCCAGTGTTCTTCCGTGGCAAACTTCTGGTAATCAACATATAGTTTCTCGCAAATTTCCTTAATTTCTATGTCTACAGTATATGATGTCCTAGTGTTTTATCAACTTGTGTTTGCAGGGGCTTTGTTTATCTGTCTATTGGCATGGTTTTTCGTAATGCTTTACGTGTAGTTGCATGCAAAAGATCGCTGGATGGAGTTCAGAACTTTGTAAGCAATTGCAGTGCCGACGTTTGGCTGGTTTCTTGATAAGATTTTTCAATTGCAATGCGGGAAGTTATTTTTTCCCATGTTCGTTTGCTGTAGATTGTAAATCTAGTTGAATTTTAATAATGTCAAGAATTGCATATTCCTAATGCTCACTTGACTTGGAGGACCACTACTCGACTTGGATTAGTCAATGGTCATATTGCGCCTTGCACAGTGGGCGTGCAAATGATCGCATTGATAAAGATTAGAAGCTTTTGGAACAAAATTGCGTCCAGCTTATGGTTTAGTTTGCATTCGCTCGCCTGCTTTTGCAAAACGCTTTGCGTTGTGGATTTGCCCCCCTTTTAGGAAATTGCATGTGAGGAACGGTCAGAGATCTTACAACTTCAGGAGTCTTAAGGCTGTATGCGGTGCTTATCATGAACAGACTACCAAAATGGGCCACGAGGACTTCAAGAAAATCGTGTCTCTTTTCAACTCAAAACGTATTGTTATAATGTAAGAATCCTTAGGAACTGGACACTAAAGCATGAGAAGGGGAGATCACGAAATCCAATATCGGATGGAGAAAATAAGAGATCGGCCATAAAAAAACTCTAGCTCATACTTTTGATTCATCGGGTTGAGTTGGTGGGTCATCAGCTGTGTCGACTATGTCATCCAGCTTGTAAGTAGAGCATTTAGGCCTTGGGAAATTGATTGTTTACACGGTCAGGACCCAGGAATGCAGCTTGGAATAGAACAGGGTTCCTTCTTTTATGCGCTTCCACTCAGCAGGAATCACTTTCCATCGAAAATGTTCTTCCTTTATCTCTATCCCATCATCAAGCCCCAAGTAGCGATGTAGAAAGCTTCTTTATGCCAACTAATTACTCTGAAATCATCCATATTCCCACCTTGGCTGAAGTGCTGAAGCAGAATAAAGGCACGACAAATAAGAAAACCAAGACTCGTTAGCATCCGCTGCTCAGAAAATAACACTACCATCAAGACACATCCTCAATTGCTGTTATGTACGTCAGTGCGCAAGTTCCCAAAAAGTGCAAAGTTTGTTTGTCACACGATACACAACAGCACCAATACTCTTGTAAAAGAAAAGATGAATGCCGCTAGAAAAATGGGGACTCGTACGCGAATAAGAAGCTCCTTTTGACTTTCAGCAGGTTACTGGATCAGGAAAAATATATCACAGTCGAAGGACAATCAACGCTTAAACTAAATAGCAGGCTCAGTGAAAGCAATTTTAGGGGAAAAAGACAAACACGGCGCTGAAAACTTGAACTCGAGGCTGATGTATTAATCTGAATTTCTAGCAAAGGTTCTCTTTTCAAGATTACAAGAATGATGGGTCGTTTATGATCCCAGTATAATTCAGCAAGCAACCTCGCTCCGCTAATATCTTCCAGACTTCCAGCCACCAAATTGACAACACGGGGCCCCCAGAAAACGGGAATTTGAAGAACTACCAAGAAGAAAAGAAATGAACGACCCCAATCTCTCTAACTTAACCAATACTATGAATGTACAGACTGACAGCAAAACTTGTTTTCTTATCTTTCATCATCATCTAAGCCCTTTTCCAAACTACTCCGGGTCGGCTGTGCTCTCGTAATTCTGTCAAAATTTTGACTCTAGCTAATAGCTAGCAATATCTGGGCCATCTTCATAAAGATTATCATCAGCAATCACCTAAATCTCGAGACGTTCTTGGTCATCTCATGTTGCAGCACTGGGGTTTGCCTTGACGGAGCAATTTGGACCAAAGGCAGATCATCTGCCTGGGAGATTGGTAATGTGCGGTATAATAATCTTCGATGCATCCAAATTGACAGAACTTCAAGCTGTGCAAATACTCAACCGGCCTTGAACTATTGAACTGCTCTACCCACATCCCCATGCTCACGTCCTCCATCTTGAACAGCTGCACCGATGTAAAATTAATTAACACACACATAAAAGGGAAAATCAAAACCGCACACAAGAACACAGACACAAATGCCTCCAGCAAACCACGAACCCACAGAGAGTTTCACAAAAGCAAGAGACGTACTCTCAACTTGTGTTTTTCGAACTCAGAAGCAATATGCTGAGCAATGTCAGATGACACAATATAACCAGGCCCATTCGCATAAGGTGGATAATCTTCTTCTGGCCATTCCTGAAATTCGCCAGAGAGGAAAAGAGGTGAGCAACATATTGATATCGATACAATAACCAAAAGAGTTGTGATTAATAGGAGATTCATAGAGTAAACTGGGAAATGAACATCAATACTAGGTAATCTATGAGGAGAAGCTGTAAGGAGAAACAACTTTGTGAAAAGACTTTCTAAATCTTGCAGAATCATAGAAACTTATGTATACCTCGTACGTCACCGCCCATTTTCCATGACGCAGAGGCTTGTGATGATAATTGATGTTTCCTACATACAGGCTTCTGCCACTCTTGACTGTCTTCACCTCCTTAATTACAGCATCTATCCTAACAAATGTGTCATCATCACACTTCATAATATTCTTTGCAGCAACAGTCCTAACCTGCAACCGACAACATGCAAGAAGAATGAATGATTACTGGGGAAAGAAGACAAAAGAAGTCGCCAATTTTGGTCTTAATCTGGCACTCACCCCATACTCGCAAATTGCAACAGTCTTCAGTACAACCAGGTCATAATTGTCCATGTAAGGCACTATAACTATGTCACCAAAAAAGTCGGCTTCTTTCTTCAGCTCCAGGTTTACTTCCTTTCTCTTGTGCTGTCCAAAAATGCACATGATGTGAACATCTAAAATCTAAGGCTTCTAACTTATTAAAGGGAATAAGTAAATGCTGCTTAAGCCGACTTTTACCAGTGCTACAAAAAAACGAGCCACAACGGTGGATGATTTTATTAATGGGTGCTGCATCCAAGACTTCCTAACCGCCATCCGCTCAGCAAAGTGGTTGCCTGCAGAAAGGATGCCAATACAGAGCTCCACCGGCCTCTTAGGAAGAGATGGGGCCTTCCATTTGGTAGACATCTCCAGATGCCTCTGTGGAGCAAAATTTGGATGTGATGTGGGTAAGGAAGCAGCAAATACAGAATAAACGTCAACATCCCCTTTGACTGACAGTCCAGTGGCATCCTCAAGGGTGTACCCCTGTCAAGAATGCAGGCATTTACAACGATCCTAACTCATCATAATCAACATCTAGAAAACATCAGGATGGTATACTCACAGTGCGATAAGGAAAAGAAGTAACATGTCTCCCATCTACGTTGACATGATAACCTTCCAAGCCAGCACGTAGAGTAAGAACAAATAACTTCCCCTCTGCAAAAGGATATGGCCACTCAACTGTAACCTTCTTTGTCCGTCCTATCAGCCTGTTTAACCACCATAAGGCCTTTGACTCTTCTAAGCGATTATCATCACCACGAATCCACTTTTCACATTTCACCTGTCCATCAACTTTATAAACCAAACAGTCAGCATTAGATGTTGAGCACTCAACTTTAACACAAATATATGAAGTTTTATTCCACATCAAACTGGTGTATTCGAGCAATTCTAAGATGGAGGAAGAAATTTAACGGAAATCAACCGAGATAATTAACTGGTCACTGTTGACTCCAAAACTTTCAAGTTGCTCACTTTCCACCAGTCGAGGAAAAACAATTTTAGCTTTCACTGTAATTCAGGTAAAGCATTAGGAATTTTTTTTTTCCAACCAATACGCTAGAACAAAAAGTCCACAGCTATTCCTCTATCTAAGAGACAACAATTCCACAATAATTTTTTTTTTCCAACCAAGACTTTAAAGTCATGCCCTTCATTGCTACTTCCACACCCAACCACAAACTTCTATTGTTAAGGATACGCATTAGCACCAAATATATTACCAAAGCTAGCGAGATTAGCACCACCCTAGAATTCAACAGTACATTTCATAGCAGCAACAAGTTACTAGCAAGAAATGGAAGATCATATTCAAATTTTCGACTAACTCACCAGTTTCTTCATCAGCCTTGGATTCCCACCCGTCACACCGCAATGCTGACCCCCATTGCATCCGATAACAGCTGTTCTGCTCGATCACCGGCCTTCCGCTCCAGTCGCCCTTCACCCTCGGGTTAAAATGCAATATCCGTGGTGGATCCTCCCCGTCCACCACCTTCAGCCCCTGTAGCTCCATCATAAACTGCGACACCATCACACTCTCCTCCTCCTCCTTCTTCACAAGCGCGATTTTCTGGTCGTGCTCCGGGTGGGCCCAATGCGGCTTCCCCACAACCGTTATGTGCGATCCCAATGTCAGCCCACATGGTATCACCATGACCCGACCCTTTGCCCGGAACTCGCTTCCCGATAAAGTAACTGAATTCGGGCAAGATTCCGACCGGTTATCCACCCTGTTACCCAACTCAACCCGGGCCTTACCCGACTCAATTTCCTCCCATAATATCTTCCCCTTTACAAAAGCGTTCCTGACCATCTTGTGGAGCTCCGAGAAGTCACTTTCACTGATGCTGTCAAATGCGGCGTCGTTGAACTCCAAGCCCGAGACTTTGAACTCCCGGGTTTTTCGCTCCGGTGGGTGTGAGGCCGCGACCCGAGAAGGGGCATGTGGGTTTTCTTTGAAGGCCAAATCGAGCTGGGCGCCGACCCGGATGGGGAGCGATTTGAGGGGGACAGTGGTCCCGGACCCGTCACCATTTGTGAAAACCATGGGGATTTCAAAGCTCATCAACACTAGGTAGAGGAACAGAATGCCCATCAGGATTTGAATCAGCCTGAGTCGACTCAGTGACACCAATGTGTCATACTTGGCCCTCTTCATTGCTCCCCAACAATAAAAAAACCTCCTAAATTCTAGGGTCTGTCACAGATCAAGGCCCAAAGGCCCCAAACCCTAGAATTTGAAGGAAGGGGGTAATGGGGGGTTATTTCATGAAGATGAATTCTGCAAATATACGTTTATATATAACTATATATACACGAAATATATGCTTGTGAAAAGATTGCTACAATCTAGAAATGGTGCTTAAAAGGGAATTATGGAATGAGTGTAGATTCCATTTTTGAAATGGGGTTTGTGGGCTGCCTGGCTGGTGAGGGGTTGGACAATTTTCAACCAAAATTGGTGGCGGTTCTTGGATTTTACATCCTATATACCTATTTTCTTTGAAGTTCCCTAATATATAGTGATTCTAATTTTACTTTTTAACTAAATTCCCAATAAAAGAAATTCATTAGAATGTACTCACCTTCATAACTTATTGATTTTTTTATGGACTTTTGAGATATAACTCGTATGTTCAAATGTGAAAATATACTTAATTACAATTCAACGAGTAGAGTTGTGTATGTATTTAACATTTGCAAAAGTCAAGAGGAAAAAATAATCTAAAACAGCTAAAGTTGTTTTTCATGCTTGGCATGAAAATTTAATTTAATTCTTGCGTACAATATATGAACGCGGTTACCCATTTTGCTTAAACTGCAACTTCTCATTTATTGACCCAATAAAATAAAGCGTGTTATAATCTTTCTTCTTAACTCTTACTCGCATTAATTGACATATTTTGAACATTTAGTAGCATATTACATGATATTATATGGAAGTTATTGTAGAATTAAATGACAGGCGGTCATGGAGTAAAAAACCAAAGTCTTCAGGTTGGTCTCTGTCAACCTAGTTTATGTCACCATTTTATGCCAAAAAAAGTGTTTTATAGTAAGGGTTCGTGTGGATGCATTAATGATTAAGACTGAATTAATGGGCATAAACCATAATTAACATTTATTTGAATGGAGGGTCACTGGGTAGGAGAAGACCTTTGTCTGCCATGGGGGACCAGTGGGCCAATTTTGGTTGGTCCATTTTGGAAAGGAATGAGTGTTCACTCTTTGAAATTAGTATTGCTGTGTGATTCTTTTTTTGGGATTTAAGATTTGAGATTTGGAATTTGGAGGGCATGTTCCAATTCATTGTGCGTCACATGTCATGTTAAGTTTAAGTATTTTCTGTGGCAGAGTGAGTTGGCATTTAAAAAGTAATGGTTATGTATTTTTTTATGCTGGCATTACACTTTTATTAGCGGAATATATTTTACCAAAATTAGAATAAAAGTGACAAAAGTAGGGCGTTCGTATCAATTCAATTCATTAAATTCGTAATACAATGACGTTGAGTTTAAACACCTCAAAAAAGTTAATTTAATTAAAGTGGAAACGATTGCTTCCAATTGTGATTCTAGTTAATGAAAAAATACTTTGTGACCCGATTTATTGAATTGTAGGACGCTCATAGGACGAGATGCGTAGTTGCTTAAATATTTCTCGGGAATCAAAATCATATAATATTTGTTAAATATTAGCAATTTAATATGGAAAGATTTTGGCTGCTACTCAAATTGTATGAAGACATTTATAATTTCTCGTATAGCGATAATTAACGGTCGTTAAAAATCATGCCGATAATCAAAGACATGATTTTTTAGCTTTTATTTGAGCCTCTAACATATCCAGCGCCTTGTGAGTGAATACGCAAGGCATGCGCCTCTTTGAAGTTGTTGTATCGTGGGTGGACTGCGCCCTAGCTATCAAGTTCAGTTTTGTTATTTATTTTTAGCATATGAGCAATTCGCTTAGCTATACCAAAGGCTCCTTCATTCACTAAAAAGTTGTAGTGATTGAAAATCTGGATTCTGGGTCAATACATGATGCTTGTATGACTTTATATATATGACGAGCAAGCTTAAATAGTGGACACAAAATTGTGATACAAGTATGCGCTTAGGCATGCCTTTGAATAACGTTGCCCTCTGGTTACAACCCCTTCCCCGCTCCCGCCAAACCCCCTCCCCCCCCCCCCCCCCCAACCCATCATCGTCACCTGCAGTGCCGACCTCCATCAGCTTCAGAGATGGTCTAGGACATCAGGCATGAAGCTGAGCTCGACACGGTGTACGGGTTGGCTTCAGCGGTGGCAAGAGCTGCATCACCACTACCCCTTTTCACCACCTCAACCTCACCCACTCTTAATCGGATCCATCACCACCTATCCACCATCGTCGATGTTAATGTTACAATGAGGGTAGTTAGTCTGGCGACGCCATGAGTGTGGAGAAGATAAGAATTAGTGTGCAAATTGTCATTTTTGTTCCTCACTTTGATCACTTAGCAGTCAAAATAGATGAAAATGACTAAAAAGATTGACGAATAGTAAATAAAGGACTACATTAAAACATTTGATCAATAGTGGATTAATGGTATATTCGTCCAATAGTGACATTAACACTAACCTTTGGCCATAAACATAAACTCGAGCTCAACTTTTTATCAAACAAGTAGTGATGAACGACTAATCGATCTTCACCGAACGAACAAGAGCTTAAAAAAGCATTTCTATACTCACAATGAATACAAGTCGAACTCGAAAACATCCAAAAGAAAAAGAACCCAAAGCCTGAAAACCCTGAGCACCTTTGAGACAAGGAATTTACGCAAACATATTCTTTAAAAAAAAAAAAAATTGGATACAGCGATGGTAGCAAGAAGATGGAAGGAATACGAGAACTTGACTAGCTATTATCGGTGAAAAACTGACATCTTTCAAGTTACCGTATATCATTTTCATTGTATCACATCGTTTCTATCATTGTTAAGTACAAAAATATAACTATCTTACTTTTCGGTCGAATGCAAAAAAAAAAAAAAAAAGTTTGACGATGATGAACCATCACGCCGTGTAAAACAACGACATGTCTTGCTCTCTGACTAGTTCCACTTCCGGGATTGTCTAACGACTATCGAGCGTTCAATTTCGCACAGCTTAATGCCAACTATATAATTGATCCCCTACTGCTAACACATGCATTGCTGGTAACGTTAATATTGCTAATGAAGCCCAGAAACAGCCTTTTCTTTTTCCCTCCTATTTTGGGAAAAAGCAGCCAGCAGGGGAAAGATTTCTTTAATTTCTACCCTTTCGAAGTTTTATATATGATGCTTAGTGAAAATTGTAGAGGTTTCTTTGGTTAATAAGAACTTTTTGGCTATAAACTTTTTACTATCGAAGTTACACTTCTAGTTTCTGTCATGCTTATTTTTTTTTGCGTCGGACTGTGACTATGGATAACTAGAAGTGTGGATCCAATTATGTTACCTACCAAGTTCAATTTCTTCTTGGTCTCATCAGAGGTCAGAAAGTGGCTTCTATAGCCCTGTGTCGAGTAAGTTCTCAAGTCTTCTGGTTCCATATATTGGAGCTCAAGTGTTACAACTTTGAACAACAATAAAATGTAGAACACGATGTGTGTGTGTGTGTGTGAGAGAGAGAGAGAGAGAGAGAGAGAGAGAGAGAACAATAGTTCATGAACTACCATGAGCGACAAAGGTTGTAAGTGAAAAACAAGCTCAAGACAAACAAGCGACGGACAGAACTAAGAAGCATATTTGAGCACAGCCCATCCTCCAAAAACAAGAAACTAGCCAACGAATCTAGCTCTTTTCCAAGCCTCGGAGCCCGCCATTCTCATTGTTCTTAACTTCTTTTAGACCAACCCAATTTTGTTCCTATCCCAACTACCCTTCTTGCTCTTTTATAAATAGACTCTAAGCTTGAAGAAAATAAACTTCAAGAGTTTCCTCAGAAGAGCCAATAGGGTTAGCTTTTAGAACCCAACATGGCCATTACAACCTTCCCAACTGTCGAGAATTGCGCCTCAATCGGCCGCGAGAAGCACACCGTGGTTGCTGACATGGATGGGACCTTGCTTCGAGGGCGAAGCTCTTTCCCGTACTTTGCCTTGATCGCTTTTGAAGTTGGTGGCATTTTAAGGCTACTTTTCTTGCTCTCGGCTTCACCAATTGCTGGCATCCTTTACTACTTTGTCTCTGAATCGGCTGGCATCCAAGTACTCATTTTCTCGACATTTTGTGGGATGAAAATATCGGACATCGAGTCCGTGGCACGTGCTGTCCTGCCCAAGTTCTACGCGACTGACCTCCACCCCGAGTCGTGGCGCGTGTTCTCCGCGTGCGGGAAACGTTGCGTTCTCACCGCGAATCCGAGGATTATGGTGGAAGCGTTTTTGAAAGATTTTCTTGGAACTGATTTGGTTTTGGGGACTGAGATCGGGACTTATAAGGGTAGGGCTACCGGCCTCGTTCTTAAGCCTGGGGTACTTGTTGGCAATGACAAGGCTGGTGCTCTTCGTAAGGCTTTTGGAGAAACTCAGCCGGAAATAGGGCTTGGAGATAGACATACTGATATTCCTTTCATGGAACTCTGCCAGGTTTGTAATATTATTCTACATTGACTACAGATATTCCTTTCATGTAAAAAAAAATACTTGTAAAACTGCTATCTAGGCATGCAAAAATGCTTCCTATTCCTTTTCTTCAATCTCATTGTTTTCCAAAGTAACAAAAATTGTGGTACAATATTATATATGCAGGAGGGTTACATTGTGCCACCCAAGCCAGAAGTTGAGGCCATAACAAATGACAAGCTCCCAAAGCCCATCGTCTTCCACGACGGCCGCCTCGTTCAGAAGCCAACGCCACTCATGGCACTTCTCATCATCCTATGGATCCCTATAGGCTTCCCCCTAGCCTGCCTACGTATCGCCGCCGGTTCACTACTCCCCATGCAGCTAGTCTACTACGCTTTTTGGGCACTTGGTGTCCGTGTCACGGTAAAGGGCAACCCCCCTCCTCCGGTCAAGAAATCCAGTGGCGAGTCCGGTGTCCTCTTCATCTGCTCCCACCGCACCCTCCTAGACCCTATTTTCCTCTCCACCGCCCTAGGCCGCCCCATCCCCGCAGTGACATACTCCGTCTCCCGCCTCTCCGAGATCATTTCGCCGATCAAGACCGTTCGCCTTAGCCGTGACCGCGCCACGGACGCATCAATGATCAAAAAACTTCTTGAAGAAGGTGACCTAGCCATATGCCCCGAGGGAACAACTTGTCGCGAGCCCTTCCTGCTCAGGTTCTCGGCCATGTTTGCTGAGCTGACCGACCACCTCGTACCCGTGGCCATGGTGAACCGGATGAGCATGTTTCATGGGACAACGGCACGAGGGTGGAAAGGAATGGACCCATTTTACTTCTTTATGAACCCTAGCCCCGCTTACGAAGTGAACTTCTTGAACAAGTTGCCCTTGGAGTTAACATGCAGCTCTGGTAAATCTAGTCATGAAGTGGCCAATTACATACAGAGGGTCATTGCGGCCACGCTTTCCTATGAATGCACCAGCTTCACAAGGAAAGATAAATACCGGGCGCTTGCCGGAAACGATGGCACTGTGACGGAGAAGCCTCGGCTCAAGGCTAACAAGGTTATGGGATGCTAATTTTGTGCTAAATTCAATTTTTGTAAACGGTATAAAGATCAAATTGGTCATGTACCCTCTGAATATCTGTACTCGCCCATTGTTATTAGGGTACGTACTTCTGCAATAAGGGAGTGGAAGTTTCAAGTGTGCTTCCAGATTATATGTGCATGTTTGCTCTAAAGAAGCGGGGAATAAATGGTAGATTTTTGACAAGTATCACCAACATTCCAAATGAAATGTCATGGCTTCTACATACGCAAATACAACAGTTGTCCGCATTGTCATGCATGACTTGCAGTTATACAAAAAGGAGAATTTAAGGGCAGGCTTGGGGTTCACCTGCTACAGCAGGCCACATCTCAGATGTGGATCTGGGGCTGTCGTTCAAATGCATCTGACGTAGGAACAGAGCAAGCCCTTGGATTTCTGCATGTTACGTTATGAGCTCTCAAACAAATAAGAATGCATGTTTTTAATTTATTCTAACGAATTCTGAAATTTTGCTTCCCCAAATGATAGGCAGGGGATGATATTATGGACAGAGTTGCATCGATCAATTAAAGGACGCCACTTGGCTGACAAAGTTGCATCTCAGGCCCAAACAAAAGTCTACCAAAATTGGGTACATGAGAGCAATTTTATAGGAATCCTTGCCATACTACTACTTATTACGTAGTAAATTGTACTGGGGCGTCTGTATTTGTTTTGCGAGTCACTTTTTGTCGTGACGTAGTATATATTTGCAATGCCTTGGCATAATCAAGACTATTCTCCTATTTACCAATTGAAAAAAAAAATGAAATGTAGTCTATTATACTGATGATTACGCGTCGCATGTTGCATGCGTGCATAAAATATTGGTGAATTTTGACAAAAAATCAACAATTTCGAAAGGAATTGTCAAACTACTTGAGTCACAAGATTGCAACACAATAGTTCCAAAATGTTGCACGGATCGAAGAGCTTCCCGTTGAAGTGGAATTACTTCAGAGTCTTACAGATTTGTGCCTAAAAGCCTTTTTGTAATTTTACTACTTTTTTTGTAGCGATTAACGTTATTCTTGCCTACATATAGCTAAGGGGAAAAATACTGCCGCTGTGGCTCGGACGATCATCTGATGATTTAAAAGATTGTCATTATAAATTTTAACAATAACAGCTAACTACTTTAATTAACAATAATTTTTTATCTGATCGCTATGGGTGATGTGCAAGCATTTTCGCCAAGTGCATTCCCTTCCTAAAATTCAGCAACTGTTGTAACCTCCTCCTAATGAGGAGCACAGATCCACGTTAGAATGATGATGAATGAATTTGCCATTTCTGGTTCCTCTGATCTTCTTCCTCTGGCCGGTTCACTGGTTTTCTTTGTAAGATCTCCGAGTGTTTTCATACCAAAATTCCTCGAAAGAATCACGATCATCTGCCATAACTGCTGGGTCCATATCACGAATGGAACCGTCCAATCAAAGGGCCTCATTCTCGTCGAGCAAAGGAGACTCGGCCGAGTTCGAGACCGAGCTCACGCTCAGTGACAAGCTCAAAGTCTTCAAATCCTCTCGCTTCGATCCCGAGGCCTACGTCTCCAATAGATGCCGCGGCATGAGCGAAAAGGTAGCTCCTTGCAAACGGTAACGTTGCTCTAGCGTCAGCATTATTCTAATGAAGAGGAGTGCAGACGAATATGCTTAGTATTAAGTGACTATTATGTAATTTTGGTACTTATTTACTTCGATGCGGTTGCTCCATTTTGACAATGGCCAAGGTGCGAATGTTCAAATGCGTTGAGTACGAGAAAGTAAACTAGCGTCTTAGAATAATTATAAGGCGAGTGTTAACTATATCTGAACTTATAGGTCAAGGGTTCAGAATGCGCAAATAGTACTTGAACCCCGTGTACCAAGCTAGCGTATTGCAGTAAAACAGAGCAGTTTTTCACATGCTTTAGTATAAGAGAATTGATATATTTGCTCCGCAACTGAACCACCCTACAGGAACAGTGTCAAGTTAGCGTCGGCTAGTTCACGTTTAGAGTGAGATCGTTGTTTCTTTAATGTTACGTAGTGCATGATGCCGGGATCAATTTAATTGTGCATTGTCACAGGAAATAAGGCACTTATGCTCTTACCTTGTTGATTTGAAGAAAGCTTCTGCAGAGGAAATGCGAAAAAGTGTCTATGCTAATTATTCAGCCTTCATACGGTATGGAGGACACATCTCATCTATTAAGCAATGACTTCCATAGTTTGTTCTGTCTTACGTCTATTGTAAGTGTTGCATCATTTTACCTCACTCCTGGCAATAGCTAGAAAAATCTTTGCTTTTCTTGGGAGAATTTTATAGTACGTACCCTTTGTGTTTCTACAACGTAAAGAGGTGCCAAATTTAGTAGTAGCATCTAGTAAAGCCTTGATATGTAATCTTATCCATGCAACTGGGGATGAGCAATTTGTTTGTGATCAAAGAAGAGATATAATGGTAAATTTCAAACCAAAAGCGCAGGATATGGTTGTACTACGCATGACATTAATGGCTTCGTTCTGATATCTGGTTGACTACTTTACTCGCTCTGTGAAGATGCAAAATTCTGGCTGGAGAAATTTAAGTTTTAAAAGGATTACGCTTATTTGCCAACATACCAATCCCTCAATACGAATTTTCACTTATTCTAGGAAATAGTCCCACTACATGCCTCTCTTCGTCTTAACAAGTTGATGCACAGTAAAGATAAGGCCAATGTGTTGTGTCTCGCATGCCACAGCTGGCAGAACCCCGCTGTGCATTATGAGTGGTCTAAGCTATACACCAGCTTGTGTGCATAAGAACTTTAATCAATAAGTGATAAAAACATGCAAATTTGTGAGTACTATCAAATTAAGAACATGCAAATTTTAAGCAGTATTTTGGAGGTTTCTAATGGATGCTTCTTGGTACCGTATACGATTAGGTTGAAGCAGTTTGTGAGGTAGATCCTGACCAAACTTTGGCCAAACATGAAAACAGAGAATTCCCTTTCCAAGTTCTTTTGACCAGCTGAAGCAAAACATCTGAAACCTTCTTTTTTGTTTTTCTGAAAGGCCATTTTGTGAGAGGGTGACAACACTACTTTCAGGAAGGTGGGGGTTTCATTCTAAAATGAGTGGAATATCAAGGTTTTCACAATATAGCATTATATTGTTCTTGTGGAAAATTTCTGGAAAATAACATCAATGTTTGCAAACCTAGACTTACATGAACCTCTTTAACAGAAGGTATCGAAAATGAGTTGTCCGGAAATGATATGATTTTCTTTGGTACCTTTGCTGCTGCAGTTCATTGAAGGACGTTTGTTCTTTGGAAGAGAAGATGCATCTCTTCTGCATCAAAAATCATGAATCTACTGCAGTGTATCTAGGATTTTGGTAGATTTGCAGAACTATCTTATATTTCTTTGATATGCAGCACATCAAGGGAGATATCTGATCTTGAGGGGCAGCTTATTTCCTTGAGAAACCTCCTATCTACACGAGCAGCTCTTATTAATGGTTTAGCTGATGGAGTTCATGTCGATTCCTTGTCCGCTGGTCCTGAACGTTCGATGAACGAGGACAACTTTAATATGGAAGAACGAGAACCTTCAAAGATAGAAAAGTGGTCAGCACAATTTATGGAGACCCTTGAAGTTTTACTAGCGGAGAGGAGGGTGGATGAAGCTTTGGCTGCCCTTGACGAAGGAGAACATATAGCAGAAGAAGCTAATCACCGGAAAACCTTGACACCAACTGCATTTGTAGCATTGCAGACTTCTATAACAGAACAAAGACAAAAACTAGCCGATCAGCTCGTGGAAGCTGCTTGTCAGCCTTCTACAAGTGGTGGTGAGCTCCGTTCAGCTGTACAGTCTCTTAAACAACTTGGTGATAGCCACCGTGCTCACACACTGCTGCTTCAATCACACCACCAGAAGTTGCAGCGTAATATTCAGGGGGTTCGCCCTTCAGGCACTTCATATGGAGTAGCATATTCTGCTGCCCTTTCACAGTTGGTCTTTTCAACCATTGCACAGGCAGCAAGTGATTCATTAGCAATATTTGGCAAAGAACCTGCATATGCGTCTGAGCTAGTAACTTGGGCTGTCAAGCAAACTGAGACTTTCGCACTTCTTGTTAAGAGACACGTTCTAGCATCACCAGCAGCTGCAGGGGGGCTAAGAGTTGTTGCTGAGTGCGTTCAAGTTTGCATGGGTCACTGTTCTCTGTTGGAAGCTCGTGGACTGGCCCTTTCTCCTGTCCTCTTAAAATTCTTCAGGCCTTGTGTTGAACAAGCGTTAACTTCCAACTTAAAGAGAATTGAACAAAGCACTGCCGCACTCGCTGCTGCAGATGATTGGTCACTTACTTATCCACCAGTTGGTGCACGCTCGCTGGGTACTTCACATCTCAGTAGCGTGATTGCATCCCAGCCGAGGCTTTCAAGTAGCGGTCACAGATTCAATACAATGGCTCAGGTGACTAATTGGTTGCTTCTCCTTAACGTCATAGTGTTACATTATCGTTGGTGAGCTGATTAGTTCTTATAACTGCATGGTAGTTGTATCTCGTTGTACAAGAAAGCCGGTAGAGTAAAGCTGTTACATGCTCAATAAGTAAGAGAAATTGCTTGTTGGTTTATTGCATTTAAAGGAAAGGAGAAGTAAACTGGATTTAAGTTGCAGACGCACTGGAAATGTTTCAATCTGTTATTCTCTATATTGAATGTTCTTGAGCTTTTGATGCTTTGAAATTTTGTTTCAGGAAATTTGTGAGGATGTAGGTCCACTTGATAGCTTGCAGCTGGCCAATCAAGCATTGGAAGGCCTCTTACAAGTTTTTAACTCATATATCAATATGCTGATAAATGCATTGCCTGGCTCAGTGGAGACTGAGAACTTGGAGGGGTCCGGAAGTAGAATCGTACGAATGGCAGAAACCGAAGCCCAACAGATAGCTTTGCTAGCTAATGCACTATTGTTATCAGATGAGCTGCTCCCACGTGCAGCCATCAAGCTTTCGTCCTTACAACAGACTAGAGTGGACGATCAACCTCGAAGAACTTCGGACAGGCAAAATCGTCTTCCAGAGCAAAGGGAATTGAAGCGACGGCTTCAGCGATTGGTTGATCAGTTGCGAGATAGCTTCTGCCGGCAGCATGCCCTTTATCTTATCTTCACAGAAGATGGTGGTGTCCGTTTGAGCGCTGATATGTATCTAAGTATGGATGGATATGCAGATGAGCCCGAATGGTTTCCATCTCCAGTATATCAGGTGATTCGGTACAATCATGACGTTCCTATCTTATTTCGGTAACTGTTTTTTCCTCTTCATGACGTGGACGCAGTTGGAGACTTCAGTTTCTGATATTGCATTGAGGAAATCAAACGGATTCTTACATTGATTCTGATGCTTGCAATGGTATCTGAATGCCTAAGTAGCGGACCCTTACCTCAAAAACATAATGTGAAAACATAGAAGCGACGTCTGAGTGTGTAAACGATGGACCCTTAATTGCTTACCACAGAATACATGAAAGAGAAATGTTGGTGACTTTACATTTCAGTAAGTACTAAATCGGGGCCCTTAGGTTTTTCTCAAACCATATGGTGCTGTTGCACTTTCAAGACCTTCAGTCAAGTCAACTCTAAGTACAGCTTCCTATTCATTGGTTTTGCTTCTACTGGGTGCAGTAAAATGATTTGAGGCAGTTTGGTTGCCCTCAAGTTTTAATTGGCTCATCCACTTCCGTATCGATAATATTTTACTTTAGCACCCACTGTCCTAGATGGAGCTATTTTGAGCTTCAAGTGCTTAAACTTTTTTTAATTCCAACCTCAAAGGGAGCATTCTATGAAAGTCACAGTACTCCCTTGCTTCAGGACTTCGAAATGCTTGATTGCATATACATCTTTATTTTGTCAGGGTCCTACGGTTCCTCATGAACTTTTATCCCATTCAGGAACTGTTTGCAAAGTTGACGCGGATTGCTAGCATAGCCTCAGATATGCTTGTAGGACGTGAAAGGTTTGCAACTATTCTTTTGATGAGACTCACGGAAACAGTCATCTTGTGGCTTTCTGATGATCAAAGCTTCTGGGAAGAGATTGAGGAAGGGCCAAGGCCTCTGGGCCCTCTTGGGCTTCAACAAGTACTACACCACTCCACCCCACCCCTGTATTGTGTATTGGGTGATCTCTCATCTTAACGTCCTAAGTGATGTTTTTCTTTCTTTGCAGTTTTATTTGGATATGGAATTTGTGATTCTCTTTTCATCACAAGGCCGTTACTTATCTCGGAATCTGCATCAAGTTATCAAGAACATAATCGGGAGAGCCATTGAAGCAGTTACCGCAACCAGAGTAGATCCTTACAGGTATGCCACTTGAGAAAATCGGCATTGCCTCGGAGGATCAGATAAAACTAAACTCTAGTTTAATCTAGTGAAGTCGTAAACTTGATTTACCTACATCTTTCATGGCCCTTATTTTACCCAACTCCTATCTATCCAAGCCCTAAAACCTCTTTGTATGCAGTGTACTGCCAGAGGATGAATGGTTTGCTGATGTTGCTCAAATTGCAATAAAGATGTTGACCGGAAAAGCCAACTTTGGCAGTGTCGAACGAGATGTTACGAGCCCCACTGCATCTATATCGGCCAAATCTGCATCATCAGTCTTATCTCATGGAAGCAGCTAGGATTCAACTATCCTAAACACTCATGGAAGCAACTAGTGTTCAGCTATCCTGAACACGTATTATAGAGAAAAATGGTATCCATCTGTTATCTCCCTCATTCTTAGTGGCTATCTACTTTTACTCTAGTCTTTTTCTCGTCTAGAGTGCCTGTCAGAGTATCCAGTTCAACACACTTGCAATCAAATTGTTCTCCTCAGGTCACACTCACTCTTAAGAGATTATAACTCACTAGTGATGTGCCTAAGAGGGCACCATTTTCAAGTTCTTAAACAGTTAACAGGCTTATCGTATATTCGCTTCAATTGAAACTTATGCAACTTATGCGCAGCATCTGGAACTTTCTTTCCTTATTGTGATTTCAATGGTTGTACGAACAAATGTGGATGTCCAGTTATCACGAGAAATTATGAACTGGGAACGGGGCTGATGCTCCTAATTACTGCATAGCAATGAGGAAAGAGCCGGGTTTCGAGTGTCGGCCTTCCTTTTTCTTGTCTAATCCTTGCCATGCTTTGAATTTAAATATTACGTTAGATTGGAAGTAAAGATGCTGATGGGTTTGAAAAACGATGAATGTTTGCCTTCAATTCTTAGTTGATCTTTTGTGACAATTATGCACTCCCAATTTTAGCGAAGTTGGACACAAGGAAATTTGTTGTCTATTTTTTGATATTGACTACGACACTGACAGAGGGGGCCGGGCTAGGGCCAGCTCTCTCAAGAATATGATGTTTCGGTCCTAATCCAAGCCCTTAGCTCAAAATTCAGGGCTGGGCTTGGACCGGGCCCGGGCCCGGGCTGGCACAAAAAAACTAATTTTTTTTTACAATTCTTTTTAATCTTTTAATTTTTACAATAAACTTAAATTTATGATAAATTTATCTATATATCCTCTTTTAATCCGTGCTTGGGATTGACATTACCTTTTTTATTACAGATATAAGAAATTAGTTGTCCAAAAAAGAGTGAGGCTTGTTCATATGTATTTTTAACTTGTTTATATTTTACGGCGACAATGTAAAGTATGTTTCTAAAAATATATTCTACAATGTTGAGAAAAGGAAAAGAAAAAAAAATATCCGATCATTTAGAAGATCTTCAATGCTCGAATTGTTATTTTTTCTATCATCAATTTACTTATCTTGCTCCCAGTATTTTGTATCAAGATAATTCTTCCAACAAATATATAACTTTAATGATTCGTACCACTGGCAGAAAAATACGACTCTGAACAACCATGGAGGCCTGTGCCACTAATACATCACGAGCAAGCCGGTAGGTAAGTATCCTTCCACTCATGATTCTTTGCTCCTACAGCTTCAAAACCCTTAAACTATGACCCACAATATATTTTGACTGTTATATGATGTACCGTGCACGCAAGTCAACGAAATTCCAAAAGCACTTACAAAGTTGTTCAAACAACAAACTTATGGAAGTTGTGTAGGTGCACATGTCGTCCAATGTCTATTAAAATGTGAACTACCACTACCACTACCACAAGTAAAATATTTCAAACTTATATTGGGCTTTGAGTATGCCAATAAGCATAAATAAAATGCTCCCAAACTTTGAGCTTTTAATATGACTTTTGGACTTTTGGCTGACTTGAGGTAGGATTGCTCGTTTCTTCCTCTCGACGACCACTCATTGATTGAAGATTGTCCGTAGGAGTTCTAATGTCGCCATCGAGCTGCGTTCTTATTTAAAATGCTATCGATTAGTGATTAAATAATGCTTGTAATTGAAAATTTGAGAGAGTTAGTACTCAGTAACAAATAAGAATGCACAAGAAAGCTTGTAGAATATAGTTAAGAGAGGTTTGTCATTTGGTGTGAAAATGTGAATTTATGGATTTTTTAAGCTCACAAACAACCAAAGTAGCCCAAAAAACTAGCCGTTTATAGTTTTCGGGAGGTTAAATACGTAAAACTTCATAAAAGAGTTGTTAAAATAAGGTTGGACATTTATAGTCGTTATATAGCCGTTGGAGGGGTAAAATTCTAATTTTCAAAAAATCTGGTTCTTGGGAGGGAATCTGAAAAATTAATTTAAGTGACCCAGGTCGGGCTTGGACTTGGACTAAAACAAGCTAGATAACGAGTCGGGCCAAATTTGGACCTAAAACAGGCGGGGCGGGGCCAAACTGTTTTTGGAGAAAAAGGGAACATGGTCTCGGTCTAGGCCTTTGGACTTAGGCCTACACAATTCATCCAACAGGCTGGGCAAGGCTGGACTTTTTTGGTTTGGTCGGGCTGGATAATGGACCATCGACCCATTTGACACCTCTACACCTCCACCTCTTTGCTCGCTTTCTACACCTGTTCGCTCAACAATCTCACTCCCTAAAAGACTCTCTAATGATAAGGAACGTGGGTTCGCAGTGGACGTGGAGGTGCCACAAGGAATGCAGTCCGAGTCAGATGTCAAGTATATTGATGTGAGACACAGCAAAGGCAGAGACCAAGGGCTTCCTAAACAGAGTCTGAGGGTGGCAGTGCTGCGAGGGTAATGGCGCAGGGTGAATACACGACGACAGTCACAGTCCGATACTTAAGTCCAAAGTCAAGGTCCTATATGTTTCTCTCTAGGATTCTAGAGTGAGAAAGTGAGAAGTTTGAGAATGTCCAACTATCAAAAAATGTCCAAGACCCCTCCCAAATGAATTCTCAAGACCTCTATTTATAGAGGTTGAGATGATGATGTCACAACCGACACATGGCGCTCCCTGGGAGTGACACGTCACGGAGGGGTCCACAGGTGTCGGTGCTCTATGGACTGTCGAATTGTATATTCACCCAGCCTACCCCGCACAGCGTCGCTCTGTCTGTCTGAAAAGACTAGCTCCCAAAACATTGGTGTGGCCAGAGAACTCCCTTGATCTAGCCACCAATCCAAGCCCTTACAGAGTCCCACAAGCCTGGCAGTGGTGGGGAAGACCCGACGCCCAACCACTAGGTGGACTAGGCGAGATGCCTTCCGAAAACCTGCTCCCGTCTCGAAGTAACCCGGGGGTCATAGTTTATAGGGGTACCTACGCAAGTCCCTAGTGCTGGAGCACGTAGGCCAATCACGAAGACACACTGGCGAAGATAGTGTCCCAGAGGAGACGATGATGGCTTTGTGGTAACGAGCCCATCCCGCTACGAAGGGTCCTCGTGCCGGAACACTATGAACGGAGCCCCCGAATGAAGACGACAATAGCTTTATGGTAATGAGCCTATCCCGTGGCGGCGATGGCTTTGTGGTAACGAGCTCATCCGGCTACGAGGGCTCCTCATGCCGGAGCACTACGAACGGAGCCCCCCAGAATGAAGACGACGATAGCTTTGTGGTAACGAGCCTATCCCGTAGCGGCGATGACTTTATGGTAACGAGCCCATCCCGCTGAGGGGTCCTCGTGCTGGAGCACTACGAACGGAGCCCCCCCGGAATGAAGACGGCGATAGCTTTATGGTAACGAGTCTATCCTGTGGTGGCGATGGCTTTGTGGTAACGAGCCCATCCCGCTACGAGGGATCTTCGTGTCGAAACACTACGAACGGAGCCCTTCGGAAGCATGTAACATAATTATGGCGCATGGGCGCGATGCCTACAGCACGAAACATTGATTGTAGCGCACAGGCACGATGCTTACAGCATGAGACACCTGGTGTCGGAGCACGTGTCATGGAAGTGGCACATGGGCACGGCGACTACCGTCGCGAGACCATACCTGGTGCCAGGGGCACATGTCATGGAAGTGGCGCATGGGCACGATGATGACAATTGTGAAGATAGTGCACGGGCGCGATGGAGTGTGTAAGGTGCTTGGGCACTGTAGTGTGACAAGGAGCCAGAGGTCCGATTGCATTAGTGGCACGACGCATGGCGCGGCGGAGTGAATGAGGTGTCGGAGGCACTGTATTGTGACAAGAAGTAGGGGGTGCGATTGTATTAGTGGCGTAACGCATGGCACGGCGGAGTGTTGGAGCCGGCGACAAGTGTCGCGGAGTAACGTCAAGCGCGGCGGGGTCGTGGAGTGACGTCCGGCGTGACGGGGTCGCGGAATGACGTCCGGCGCGACGGGGTCGTGGAGTGACGTCCCGGCGACGGGGTCGTGGAGTGACGTCCGGCGTGAAGAGGGTCGCAGAGTGACGTCCGGCGCGACTGGGTCACGGAGTGATGTCCGGCGCCACGTGGGTCGCGGAGTGACGTCTACGCGTCGCGTAATGATGTCCGCGCGACGGGGGTCGCAGAGTGAAGTCCGGATGACGGAGGTTTCGGAGTAACGTCCTGCGCAACAGGGGTTGCAGAGTGACGTCCGCGCGACGGGGTCCCGTAGTGACGTCCGGCGCAACGGGGTTGCATAGTGACGTCCGGTGCCTTGAAGAGTAATGAAGATGCTGAGTAAGGAAGTCAAAGGCCAACCCTTGAGGAAGGTAGAGGCCGACCCCAAGGGGGAGGCCAAGGCCTAGGCCGACTTCCTTCGGTAAGCGCCAAGGTGTGCCGACGGACGATGTGCGACGGTCAGAGCGTGATAAGCAGTCGCGCAATGATGAGTTTTTTGGTGACGAAATCACGTAACTTAAGCGTGCATGTCTTTGACCGATTGAAAGCGTTAAATACTGACTGTTGCTTGTGCAAACGTGTCGTGCAAAATGAACCCCTAGTGAGCTTGGGTGAGACCAGAATAGGTTGGAAACACTCTCTCTCTCAGTAAAATCCCATCATCTCCCTCTCTCGGAATTCCATCTCAATACCATTGCCACTAACGGTATCCACCAGCACATGGTGGCGTGGTAATTCTTTTTAAATTTCCAAGTGTTTTTTATTTTTCCCCCTCTTTAAGCTTTCTCCCTTCATAGTTCGGTGACTACTTCCGGATTTAATCTATGGTTTTGGGCTGGTGAGAGGCATGGGTGGTAGATCCGCTCAAGCTAGGTACTACAGGGTGAAATTTTTGCTGGTTAGGGCTGCTTCTCGACAGTTGTGGTGGCTATAGGTAGTGGTGGTTACGGTTGTAGAGGTCTTTCACTCATGATGCATCGAGGTCTCGTTGGTATGAAGTGCGGTGGTTACTAAGGACGACGGTGTATGGTGATGACAGTGGAAAGGACGAAGTTCCGGACTAGGGTTTTTCCCTCCCCTTCCCCCTAGCGGAGTGTCCTCTCCGCTTTTGATTTCTGTTGGGTGCCTTTAAGAGTGGATGAAGTTTCAGGCTAGGGGTTTTCTCTCCCCCTTCTCACCTAGCTCGTGCACTAATGCTTATTGGATTTGTGTTGCGCGTCGGTGGTTTGTAGTATCATGTGGTGGCTTGGTCGGGTGAGGAGACCTTGGTTGTTGGTGTAGGAGTGGGTGGTCGTGTGGTGGTGCGATGGGCAGAGCACTGACTAGGGTTGTGGGTGTGCTCATGGTTTCTTCGAGGCGTTACTTTGGGCGGCTCTGATAGGATAACGCTGGTAAACGGTGGGTGGTGATCAGATTGGGACGATGGAGGAGGCTTACAGCTCTAGTGCCTATGGAAGTGCGCACACGGCGGGACATGGTGGCCTCGAGACAAGTGTCCTTGAGTTATCAGGTGTTGAACACGTGGCAGTGGCCAAACAACATGTGTAAGCTGTGGCCTACCTTTGTTGGCTAGGCGCGGCAGTTGGCATGCCTATCTTATTTGTTGAGCTCATCTAATTTTCTTTTTTTTAAAAAAAGGGAAAAGAAACAGAAATAAATAAATAATTTTATTATTATGTTGCTTTCTTAGTTTGTTGGTTAGCTAACTTTTGGCTTTTATACTATGTTGGCATTTATATTATGTTTACTTTTTGTTGTTTTTCGGTTGACTAAACTTACCTTGTAATGACTATCCGATGGCATTGTCATTCGTGTATTTGTTTAAAAATTTCGCTCGCTTTGTGTAACTTAACTGCTTGTAAGTCTTTACCGTATGCATATCAAAAATTTATAATACCTATAAAAGTACAAAGATTGTAAATTATTTCTGGACGATTATGTCTTCTGTTAGTTATATCAACAACACTTTACCCTCCATTTATGACTCCCTATTAAATTTGGTTAAAATTAAATGAACATTAGATAATGAATATTATAATTACAAACATTGGGAAATGAAAAGTCAGATGAGAAAGAAAAACAAAACAAATAAATTCTTTTATTACTCCCTTTTTAATTTGGTTAAAATAAAATAAATATTGGATAATGAATTGAGTAATGAGAACTGTGATTATTTTTTCTTACATTTTTAGATTAGCAACACAATTAACCAATTGACAAATTGAAAAACAAAACAAAGAAATTGAAACATGTGAAATATCAGTTAGGAAACAAAAGGTTGTTAGAAAAAGAAAAACAGGAAAACAAAAACAAAAACAAAAACCAAAAGGGTTAAATATGCATCAAAATGAAAAAAAAAATAAGACTTAAATATGGCGCCAATTTGAAGTGAAAATCTATTCAGTTACACACATGGTTTTGAAAATTACAAATCTTAAGTATATACCATAAACCAACTGATTACAAAAATAAATACGTAGATTCATTCTTTCAATTTCTCTATTTACTTTAATTTCTTTTCAGCAACATTGTCAAACATTTTTTCAATCAAGCCTATAAAAAAGATTTTCAAATATTAAGTGGATTACAATTGCGAATATTAAATATACATTTATTCTAAAATAAGTCACAAAAGAAAGATGAATATAATTGAATTATATTATTTTAATTCTAAAAAAATAAATATCAATTCAAAAATTATTCCCATCTACGTTCATGTGCAACGCACGTGTTCGATACTTGTGAATATAATTGCCCCAACAGTAATAAAAAATGATCAATAATAAAAAATGATGGCGCCGGTACCAGGCCTGGCAGCGGGTAGCGTGGTGTGGTGTGAGGTGGCGCATGAGCGTGGGGCTCGAGGGGCACTTGGCGTGCATGGTTGACAGCTGTGTAGTGTGGGCACTTGACTTGCATCGTTGACTTTGTTGTGGTGTTCTTCTATTTGGGACTTATCTTTTGGTTTTTGTTTTCTGTAGGTTTTTGTCATTTCTCTGGTCGTTGGCACACCTTTGGAACTGGGTTGTTGTATCTTGTATATAGTTAGTGTCTTAACTTGACTAAAAGTGTACTAATCTTTTATGCAGGTAGTCTTCAATAGATGTTCTTTGACGATAAAGTTGTTCTTGTTTTAGCCGCTTTTAGATATTCAAGGATGCTGGTTATGTGCCGGTACTTTTCTATGCTTACATTGCACGAGAAGCGGTCACCTGTTATTTTTTTTATATTGTACTATATCTTGTACTGTTTGTTTATTAATGATATGATTGGTAAATTTTTTACTTATGGTTAAAAAAATAAAAATATAACTGACCATCAGGTTTCAGCGAATTGATCCTTAGTATATAAATCTAGACACGGCAAGTGGAGAGGAAAATGACAAAAGAACCGAGCAAAACGAGGTCGGAGTTTTTGGCCCGATCAAGGTTGACATAGACGGCTTCTCCCTCTTTTGTTCAGGTTCGCGTCTTGAGGACAAGATATATGGACGAGGGAGGGAAGGGCCAACCGCACTGTGTAGCCCATAGAGCCGATGGACCTCAAACAGAAACCATTGATGGCTTTTAGTTTAAAGCTTGCAAAGAGAAAGGAAGACAATACAACACAAATCATAGGAAATATTGCACTTCCTTTCTGGTACTATGTCCTTGCACTGGCTGTTTCTACCAGCCAATTCCCCTGCATTTCTACTAAAATCACACAATACAATTGACCCAACCAAAAATGCCCAAGAACATTGAACCAGTTAATCAAGACTTACCTGTAATTTGTGCCAAAAAATTTTACTTGCAATTGTATAAGTTCAATCACCTCTTAGTTCAGTCATATGTCCAACAAGTTAAAAGACCATGAAGTATTCACATGGCATGTAAGAATGATCTAGAGACGGATAGTCCACTCCCTCTCAAGACATGTAGTTCTGCATAATCACTTGAAGAGTACGCGGACAGGAAGGGGGGGGGGGTGGGGCGACGTGTGTTTTGCACGAATACATTAAGGAGCGAATACTCGTGTATAGAAATTTGCATTTATCTTTAAGCCTTGGTTTTCATGTACTCAAAAAAAGAAGATCTTGATTCATTGCCAGCTGATTGTAATTCATGTGATCAATTCCGTTTAACCGTACACAACATAAGATCTGCTCTGGTAACTCTTCAGGTTTGTTTCCCTGCACGTAAATTACAAAAAGATGAAGAGAAAAGAATGAGTAACACAATTTTCCTTTTATCCTAGATGAGCAATATTGCTTATGAATTATAAAAAAAAAAAACTTGCCTGAATTGTGAGGCCAAAATCCAATATGCAGTGCTTTAGTCTGTCTTGGAATGCTTCAAACCCCTTTCTAGATATGAAACTGAATCTATGCATATCCAAATCAATTTCAAAATAATTCTCTCCCTGTGAAATAAGAAAACCCTTAAATCTGTCAAATCTTCTGCAACCAATGCACTTGCCTATAAATAGGCACTATCGCGAGAGAAAGAACTATATAGAGAAAACAGGATACAATTTCTATCGGATAAATTTGAACTTCTGTAGGGAAACTTACCAAGTAGAACTCATGCTGAGGACGTGAAAGAACGGGTTTTTCATTGTATGCATGCATAAGTTTCCTTTCCGCTGCACCTAGTTGAAGGTCATCTACATTCACTACACGGCCCAATACCTTCAATCTTTCCCGGAATGGTGCAAGAGTGTCTACTGGAAAACCTTTAACCTTTTCAATTTCGTCATTGACTAGCCTCTGTACCAAATTTCAAAGACAAGTAAGTTTGATGAAAAGAGGACAGGAAGGAATATACAGTAGATTATTGATATAATATGATTGTTTTGCAAAAGACAATGATATGCATAATACAATGGTTTCATCTTACTCTCATGTTTTCTTGAAAATGAGGTGGAAGTTCCTTCGAGTAACTTTCAGAAAGCTTGAAATACATTACAATACTCATTCCTTCCCCATCAGTTTCATTCTGGAAAAAAGTGGCAGGATACAACGGAATCTGTAACCAATTAAAGATTGTCAGTAGGAAAACACAAGAAGAATGATGGGTCGGAGAAATCCACTTCGACACGAAATCAATCTATTCAGCACAAACATAAAAGACTCCATCTCATGGACAAGAAGTAAAAACATCCATTTCGTTTGATGCTACATATTGACATGTGAACTGAAAGAGAGGAAAGTACAGGGAAAAGAAAGGAAAGAACAGGGAAAAGAAAGGACTACCGGAAAAGGTAGCGCACTGGAGAAAAAAAGTGAGGAAAGGCCAAAATTTGCAGTCAGTGCTTCTTGTGGTACACGACGTGTAAAACTGACTAAATTAAACTTGCGCCTTAATTAAAATCTCGACACCAATCTACTGGAAGCTTCAAAATCCTTCCTGGCTTGCAAACTCCTAACTATTTTCTGGAAGGTGTCTAAGATAATTTACTCTCACTTGCGCCCTTCTGTAAACTCAATGTGAATACTATAAAGTTAAGTGGGATGGTTCTCGCTTTGGCTTACATCATTGGAATCTCTCTCTCAAGAGAACATGCAAACTTAGGAAGACAGGATCAACACTTCTAGAAGAAAATATCCTCCAGCTCATGAATAAGCATCTACTTCAAGGATGGATGGGGATACCTGAACATTTACAACAAGAATTGGTGGAAGTTCCCCAGAAGAACTAACAATGGGGAGTTCCACAAACTGAGCAATGTGATCAACTTTCCTTTGAGATAAGAAAACATCAACGCCAAACGGATAATATGCAGCATAATCAGGAGCAGGTTCCTTCTTTTTATCCCTGAGAAAGAAAAAATTGGTGCATTATGACATGGAAAAACGTAAACTAATTTGAGAGAGCCCCCACTTTGAAGTAAAATTATGAATTTGCATATGCACGAGCCTGAATGCCGTGTGTGAATAAGTTGAGGATGGTCTTGTTACCTTAAATAATTCTCTCCCCGAACTTTGAAAATGCTAGGCTCAACATTTGACCAAGAGTCTAGCATCTTCTTCTCTGCTGGGCAAAAAGGTACTTGTAAACCAGCTATGGGTCTTTGCAGAAGCATCTTCGATGAAACTAGGAGAAAATAGAAACAAGTTAAGTTTTTTAGTGACATGATTTTAACTGCTTATGTACCTTATAAGAAAACAGAACTGCATAGAGTTTGTAATCATAAGAGCATTCTCAGCCTTGTTCTCTTGTGGTAGAAGAAGGGGGAAGCAGTAATGAGGGAACACAGGGGAAGCAGTTATGAGGGAAGAAAGAGAAGAAAATTTTCAGGTTACCAGCATGTATAAAGCCCATTTTTGTATACTCAGTTGCAAAAGTAAAAAATTACCAATATGGGAAAGAAGCTAATCATTATGGTTTGGGCGTATGCAAGAGGCGCACCACAATATTCAGTCATGAAAGTGCGACGTTGGCAGCGCACAGATCAGAAAGAAGTTAATAAGTTTGGTCTGGGCTTTCAAAGGGTGCACCACCATGGCTCAATAGAATAAGTACGCCCCATGTGTCACTAGTCACTACCCCGGAACCCAATAAGCAAGTCTACACTGAGTAAACCTTGTGAGAAATCAAGCCAAGGCTAGCAGAGCTAGTTAAAACTTCGCTGCTGGCGTTGGAAGTGTTGCTTTACCTGGACAGTAGTTACAATTAGGTTCAAATAACTTTCTTATGCAAGTAGCAAATCAAAGAATGACATTACTGCCAAGAAATCAAAAACCAAAGCACTTGTATATACCTTGGAGTTGGAATAGTGAATTAGAATATGATCAAAGAGAGAGCGAATCAGCTAATGCCACTACAGATTTCATACCTTCTTCTACAAAGAAACTTTGTCCATCAAAAAATGAGTTATTTCCTTAGTTGCAGGAAACTCCTAATAAGGTGACGTTTCTCTCTCGGAAACTCGCTTTTGCGATCTCAAGTTAGGAGCTCCATGGGATCTCGTCCCAAGCTAATATGGGAACTCGATCCCGTTAGCTGGATAGAGATGCATGGAAGAAGTGAGAGAAGACCTGAAAATCAAGCCCTTTTCAACTCAACTCCTTGTTTCTCTCCTCCTTCAAGTCCTTAAAGCCTCATTGTCTGTTGTTGTTGGCTATGTAAACTATACTAAACAAATGATAATACTCTTTACTCATTTATTTATTCAAGCCGCTCCCAACCTTAGATTCTTCTTGGTGCTTACGCTCTCCCGCCCCCGTCCCCGCCCCCGTCCCCGCCCCCGCTTTGTGCAACTAAGGTTATTTCAGCAATCCACTTATCTCCTCAGTTAAAGATGTTGCACAGGTGTATAAACAATAAATTCTTTGTCAGCAACTAAAAAACAGGGGACAGCTAAAGCCCAACAGTATAGTTCATTGCATACTGTCTTAAATTAATTATGTATTTTTTGGTTGGGTGGTTTGGGCGTGCTAGTTGGGGGTGTGGGGGGCCAAAGGGTATCACGATACGTAGACTTCAATCCAAATAACAGAGCTAGAAAAAGTCGCAATAAGGATAAAGAACATTAGAAAGCACAAAGACTATTAATGTAGTGACCATATATGGAGGAGCAATGTGTAACTACTTTTGCATCCAAGTTATTTCTAAAAGCGTTCGAACAAATGGCACTCACATAAAGTGGCACTAGGATGTCCTTCCCTCCATTTGAATGAAATTTTTAGAGCAGCCTTTTTCCTTGCACTTGGTGGACTAGAGCTAAGAGATCTTCTCTTTTCAACTGGGGGAACAGTAGAAGCAAGACAAGGCAAACAGTTGTTTGGCAGAATTCCGCAGTTGTCCAACAAACCATCCTGCCTACCAGTATTTTCATCTGCAGAGGAGGAAATCTCGTCGAGGAAAACAGGTTTGACTTCACTGGGTTTAATTCGGAACTCAGTATCATCTGGATGCAGTGAATTTTTAGCAGTCTCACTAACAGAGTTACGTGCAGCATGTCCAGTCGATATATCTCCTGGTTTATATGGCTGTGTAGCGGAAGAAGTATGCCGGATGTAGATATCAGCATCCGCATGATTAACATCTCTTAGAGAAGCAATACTTATCCTCGATGCAACTTCTGAGCCACTCAGAGATATCACATCTGCATATACAAGTTACAT
Source organism: Escallonia herrerae (assembly GCA_033070095.1). Lineage (NCBI taxonomy): Eukaryota > Viridiplantae > Streptophyta > Magnoliopsida > Escalloniales > Escalloniaceae > Escallonia > Escallonia herrerae. The sequence goes on from JAVXUP010000092.1 coordinate 299,239, forward strand.
GCATGGTTTCTAAACTGAAAGAATCCAAATGGGAGTTTAACCTCCCCACTATAGCCCTATCACAGACAAAAGAAGAAAAAGAAAAAGCTATATAATGTACCCTCAGGAACACTCTGGAAATCTTCGTCACTGTAGTCAGATTCCAGAACTGCAGCAGAATCAAACCAGGCCTCCTCAATGCGTCCTGCTTTGCCATCAGATTTTAGTGAGTCAGCTACAAGTGAGAACTAATCGTCGTTCGGATGAAGCAGCAACAATTATAGTTCCGAGTGAAACATAAAAGGGGAACTCATGGGATTCTATATAGCAGTAAGTTATCATGAATTTCAACTATTCTGTACATGTGAATACCCTCAGAGAACGAAGAAAAATGTTAGTTGATCAAACTAAAATAAAGTCGGGCATGACATAATTATTCTGGTAGGGAAAAAGTATGAAAAACTACCCCCGTGTAAATTAAGAAGAAGTCTAACGAAGTAAGCCTAAACTTTAATCGAGATAAGGAAGAAATTGAAGGAGTTGCGTGAATTTCATCTAACATAATGGATTTTTTTTTTCTTTTTAACTTCTTAACTAGGCAGAACGAGGGCGTTTATGAGGTAGTGGTACAACATAGTCCTACCTTCATGTAACAGCAAGTCACAAGTATCCTAGCTGCAAAAACAAAACAAATTAAGCATCTGACTGATATTGGGACCTCTCATTGCCCGTGTTTTCATGCATGTCTTTTGAATGATCTTCAACTAGGAAAACCATCTTCAGGCGATCCGGCTTTCAAGGTCGTCTTGAGTGATGCCAGAGGCGACCGGCAATAGAGCTATTGGAATACAAATCACAGCTCGCGCCCGGACATTGATCTATGGGGCATCTATACATGGTAAAGATTACCAAAGAAAAGGAGCTGCAGGTGTGCAACACATACTGCTTAAAGATATCAAGAATCACCAATGAGTCCACTAAAGCCGACAAATTAATTTTGCAGCAAAGGCAAATTTCCCCCCCATCTACACTTTGAGAAGGAAAATTGTGGGCCATAGCCGGCAAACATTAGGGTGGATCAGACTGCGGATGTTGGTGTTCCTTGGTGACCACAGCTGTGGCCCCCTCCCATCCGGATGAATTGAACAGCATCCTAATGCTTGAAGGTCTTTGTGATTCCTTTGAAAGCCAGTCTTAATTTTTTTCTTCTTCTTTCCTTGTGACCAGAAAGGGCCCCAAGAAAAGGAACGATCACCCCTTAAAGTACGAGTATAATATTTGCAGTGAAGAGGAGGTATCCTTTATAATGTATCAGTAGCTCTACATTTCGTGTAATAACACATGCTCGATCACTGTCTTCATCTCATAAAACATTGCTCTAATCTGATCAGATGCAGCAATAAAGCCTCAAAGAGGCAATTGCCCAAAGTGAAATAGTTCTACCAACATCAAACGTAAGAGCCTAATTACAACTGTCACTACGCTCAGGACGACCCTCCTCCGAACCCCAAACTTGGAGTGTGGTCAATTTCGTAACTTCATAACCTCCTCTGCCCACTACACCAAATCACGAGTCTTTATTTTTTTTTCACCACCTTCTTAACAACTAGAACTTTCGCCAAAAAGACACTATAGGAAGAGCCAAATCAATATTTATCCAAAATTTGCAGTTTCACAAAAATTAACAGTCAAAACTAAAGCAAACTCCAAATGTATGAGAACAATTACTCCACAAAACAAGGGGGAAATAAGTCACACTTTTGAGCCAACTGATTAAGAGCTCCACAAAATGCAGCTAAGCTAACTAACACAGCTAGATCAGAGCTCAAACTTAATACGCCATAAAGCAATACTCCGGTAAATTTCACATACAACACTCGGGCGTAGTTGTGGGGAAGGTCTACTTCCGAGACCGTCAACGTTGTGATTTGTCGCTACAGAATACTGTTTTGTCAATAATATACTTTATACCGATAAATATAGGAATAGCCGCTCAAGAGGGAGTACCGTGGAAGGTGGGATTATTGAAGGACCGTTCGGACGGGGCGGACTTGTCGACCTGCGCCGACGACCGATCGGACAGGCGTGACGTCACGCGCCGCCTGATCGCCGCCTTCTTCCGCCTCCGAAACTTGCGCTTCGACCGGCCTCCCACGCAGCTCAGCGGCGTCGACACGCAAGCTCCCATCCTCCTCCTCCTCCTCCTCCTCCTCCTCCCCCGGCCAAACAGCCAACTTCGTTGAATCAGAATCTACACATTTCAAGAGAGAACAAAATCAAAACTGATAAAAGCTTTGCGTTTATCTCTCTAGAATATTACGGATGCTCTCTCTCTCTCTCTCTCTCTCTCTCTCTCTCTCTATCCGTTTTTCGTGCTGCGTGTGTAGCAATCAATCGACGCTAATATTTGCTTCTTCTTCTTTTTTGGATTCCAGAGCTTATAAGAAAGAACGAATGAAGGCAGTTGCTGGCTGGGTAAAGAAAAGAGCATCTTCTCTATTTGAAACCCCCCGGCAAAAAAAATGGGTGGGGTCCACCCTGGCTTCATTAATGGCGCCACGTGGGCTTCTGAATCGGGAATTGTGAACGTGTGGAGTGTACGGCAGATGAGAGCGCTTACGTTGCTGTCTTCAGCTATCCGCCACAAAATCTTTGGAGCTTAAGGCACTGTTTGGTTGTGTACAGTTTTGCAACGCGGTCGGCACTCCTATGTTTTGGATCAAGATCTTTAATGTACAGCAGAAGCGTTGTATAGTATTTAGCGATAAAAGATTGTCATTTAAAATATTTTGTCGTTATTATTAAAATTTAAAGTGATAATTTTTTTTGTCGCTGAAAAATATTTAGCGACACAGCATCTCTGCTGTACAGCATAAAGATGTAACTTGCTGTCACAGAGGAACGAGGTCTAATGAATTAAGTTTTAATATATTTTCTTGTTTCGTCTCTTGTTCGTACAGTGTCGTAACTATAATCATTAGATTTTATAGCATTTTGTCTTGCTTGCCATTGTCCGATAATGTATAGTTTTCCTCAAATTTGTTGTTGAGAGGTAAAGGAATTTTAATTGGGGCTTTAAGTTGGTAGAAATGATCAAACAAGATTTTAAAAAGAATTCAAATCAGCAGGTTCCACGGGTTAGGAGGCTGCCTCGTTGTGATAAGTCAATTTGTAATCTTTAACACCAACTTTGAATCCAAGACATACAATCGATCAGGTGAAAACGAAAAGGGTTCAATAATTCTGAATTTTAATAAGGCTTATAAAACGTCAGGTAGGTGTCACCCGTCCAAAGAAGTAGACCCCATCCTGCAGTTACATGCTAAGGAATTGCGCAACACGTGCCACCTGTCTCCTATAGGTGTTGCCGATCCCATGTTACATTTTGATGGAGCGACACATTAGTTTCCATTGGTCCATTAGACAGTTGCCAATCCTATAGACGCACTTTATAAACATTTTAACAATTTTCCTTCCGCAATTTTTATTCTTATTTTTCCTTTCCTTTCTCTCTTTCTTTCGGTATTATGTGTATAGGCAATATGACCATATACACAAGAATTATAAAAACACATTATTAGAGAAATACATGGAGCATATATAGTATAACAAATGTACCAATGGATTATTGAAATTGAAAATTTCATTTGCCAATCGATGAAATGAAAGCGGTAGCGACCCATAGTTACAGCCAAGGATCCAGGTTCAAGAAGAATGATGGGTTGGGGGGGGGGGATGGGATTTTAGTGCCAAACTTTTCCAAACCGGTCTTCTTGTGTCAAAGCTTTCACATTCATTACTTGATTCATTTCATCAAACAATTTCACACCCACCAAACCTGGTTTGGTGAAATGAGATTGGACAAGAAAGTTTTTCCACAGCTTCCTCAAGCCTTAGATTAGACAGTAACGAAGTCATAGAAGACTCAACAACCAAATTCCGGAGGTCTAAAGCAATAGAGCTTTTTCGTATTGTTTAAGCTAGCCGGTTAAGTGGGCAAAAAGGGCCTTGATTGGGTGAATCTCAAAGATTGTAAATGTCTAATGCTGCATACACCCAGAAACATAAATATAAATTAATATTCTGCCAAAAGCTTGTATGAATATAGAAAAGAAATTTTCATTATTGAAAAATCGTCTTCCTTACAATAAATAAGTAACTAAAAAATGCATCTAAAATTGCTAAAAACTTTTACATTGTCATAAGATCGTTTTGGTGCCAAAAACTAAAGTAATATTATTTTAAAGTTTCAAACTTTGATAGGGGACTCGAGTTCATTGGAAATCGGGTAGTTGGGTTGGGGCAAGCCAGTCAAGAAAAAAGTCTTGTGCACATAATGTAGGCCAACAAGTTGGAAAATGAGGTTATAAATGTGTCAGACATGTTACGAATGAAAAAAGAAAGGTAGTGCTGTGAGACTATTCAATGCAAGCACTCATTATTAGATTTTAGATAGATGTAACATCATTTCTTTAATGCAATTTGACCTAATTAATTACATTTGTTAAGTCTCTTAGAATACAATCTTACATCGAAAAAGTAAGGGTTAACATATGAAAATATAATCCTCGTAATCCTCTCCCCTTATACCCTATTAATTTTGAGATAAATATTTTCAAATGATATCAAAGTGGGTTGATCCAGACCCCGTCGCAAATTTGAAAAACTAAGGCTCCGTTTAACAAAAAAAAAATTAGTTTTTAGTTTCCAAAAAAAAAAAAAATTTACAAAAACAAATGGGTGTTTGATAACCCAATTTTTTTTTGTTTTTCTTTGGGTATTTGATAACCTAATTTTTTTTTGGTGGTTTGCGGTGGCCAATGGTGGTGGTGGCTGGCAGTGGCTGGCGGCTGCCGGCCGGAGGCAATCGCAAGCGATGGTCACCGCCGCCTCAGGTAGTTGCCAGCGGTGGTCTCCGGCGGCCGGCTATGGGAGAGTGGTGGTCTCAAAAAAAATCAATACTGAAAAAAATAAATGAATATCAAACGCAACTTTTTTTTTCAGTTTCCAAAACTGAAAAAATAATGTGTGTCAAGCAGCGCCAAAAATCACAATCATCGAGTTTAATTTTATCCCGTGTTTAACTCACTCAATAGAAGTCTATACACACGTGGAAGGATGTGTGAAGTACAATCCCACATATGAAAACATGACCTTTAAAATAAATTTTTTAGACCTCTCCCCTCGTACTTAATTAATTTTGAAATGAATGTTTTTATAAAAATCTCACACTAGCTCCGTATATTTCAAGAATAATATTCACACTTCTTTATGGGTGACCAATTATTATTCCTCTCCACTATCCATAAAGTGGGTATTTTTCTATGTTCTTTGATAAGTAACACCATTGAGTGAGCAGAGTGGGTACCAAGGTTTATCATGTGAAAGTACAATTTGAGAACTATGAGTGTCTGATACTCAAAAAGATTCAAGCCAACCACAAACTAGACATTACATTACAATTTACAATATACAAAAAGGTATTGTCCCACGTCGAGACTTGATGGATGGAGACCCTTTTGTGCGGTTACGCGTGGGTTAACTTTTTATTCTTATGCTCCCTACCCTTCTGTGTTCCCTGTTACACCAATTTGATATAAAAACTATTCATAGGTAGGCCCCCGTATTTGTACGTGAAATTCGTTACCCACAGAAGAAGCGATAATTTAACATGATATCAAGATCTTGAATTCGATTTTTTCTGCTTGCATAACTTGATTTGTCTTTTCACGTGCAAGAGTGTGAATGTTTAAGTGTTATATACATTGTGACATCCATTCTCTAACGCCTAAACTTTTAGAACACGTGATAACCTAAAATATGCATCTGAAAACTTAAGAGATGACACCTTGCTTCGACCTTGTAACAAAAGGCTACAATTCTCCATTTAGTAAGTAATGAACGCCGCTAAATAAGGTTAGTGCCGTTTTGCCAGTACATATTTGAGTTGTACTTTCTTAGGGTCATGAAATATGTAACTGATTATATGTAAAGATCATAAGTTATGGTAAATGAAAAGCTACAACTAAAATTTTCCTACAAAATATGTGCAGAATTACCTCATCAAAGAATGACAAAAGACTTTGAAGTATTATCAATGTGCTAAACTTGTACTGCAAACAAACTCGAAATACTTTTCAAAGAACTACTCGATGCGACTCATGTCAAGTGCCTGCAGTTGCTAGGTCTACCAACCTCTACCTGCATTGCGTGCAACTTATTCTTTTCTTTTCTCTACTTTTGCGTTCAATGCATTGCCTTGTTAAGAAACTGCCTGTTTATGGAAATACATTGGATAGTCACAAGTTAGAGGAGATTCAGAAAGGACCCTTTTTCCCATTTTTGAGAAATAATGGCACAATCTGATAAACCCTACAATGGAATTGATTGAGATAGCTATTGAAGATTCTTAGGCAATGCTATAGACAGGCTGAATCATGGGTTTGTCTATTGTTTTAACAAATCTAAGTCCTTGGTCCAGCCCAGTACAATAGAAATGGACCGCCAAAGTGTACACAACTTAGGGTTTGTTTGAAATTACTTATAATTTTTATTTTCAGAAAAATAAAAATTAGTATTGTTTTTATTTTTTACAAAAACAAATGGGTATTTGATTACCCTTTTTTTTTCTTTTGGGTGTTTAATTATTCAGTTTTTATTTTGAATTTTTTTTGGGGTGACAATGGCGGTGAGGGGTGGAGGGTGGCGGCAGGGGAGGCGATGGCGATAGCGGTGGGGGTGGCAATGGCGGGGGCGGGGGAGGTATAGTTTCAAAATAAAAACAAAAACTAAAAATCCAAAACTCTAAAATTGAGTTTTAAAAATAATCCTATTTTAAAAATTGATGTTAAAATTGAAGGAAAAAAATAAAAATGACTGTCAAACGGATTTTTAGTCAACTACATCCGATGACAAATGAAGGCAAATAGCAGCCTGCAATTGGAAGTTTTCTTCTGAAGTATCAGTCCAAGCCTCAATAATTTATTGAGCTAAAGATCTAAAGTCAAAAAGTTTCCTGGCTGGTAAAGTTTTTGGATTGTATTATATGATTTTGGCGTTAAGGAAGCCGGTAGGCCATCGTCCTTTTTTTTTTATTTTTTTATTTTAAGGCCATCGCTCTTGTGTATGGACAAAAGAAAACAGTTAAAATACAAGATCCTTGATTTGTCAGACAAGGACGGGAGGGCAGTAAGCTTGCCAGCCAATTATAGCCTCGGAACTTTGTCAACAATGTAGATGGCTCCATCCGGAAGGATTTTTATGCTTCGAAAAAGCCTAAAAAGTTAAACAAGGAATATTGTTTCTCCTTGTATGTAAATGCATATCGCAGTGTTGCACATACTCTACCTAACAATGTTACAAACCTAAACACTTAATTGGATACTAGGTACCTAACAAACAAAATATAGAAAATTGCAGACATCACAAGGCCAAATGATAATCTGTTTGTCAGCAAATAATTCCAACCCCTCTCCTCCAAGAGGCCAAAAACTATTTTCTAGTTATTTTTACTGTACAGTTCATACCTTTATCAGAATCAGGGTGTCTGGAGGATGAATCATACGATGCTAATTTACAGGTTTTCCACTTGTGTTGTTGAGCACTCTGAATCTAGCTGGTATACTGATGATGTGCAGTTATCCTAAAACGAAGAAATAACATGCATATAAGAAGCCTAAATTTAATGTAAGAAGAAATGGTTACGAAGTTTATTCTTTTTAGCAATTTGAAATTGTTCCTAGAAAACAACCCAAACTCAGACTAACAAATGTATATGTTGCCAAACCTTTGTTTCAACACCAGTTTCTACTTGGGATTCAGAACAAGCTGAACGTGGGGAAGAACAAGCAGATTGCCATAGAATCATGCATTAATGAAGTTCAAGGCTTCGCAACATATTCTCACAAACTGAGTGATGACTACTTTGTTTGCAATCAGCAGGGAACAAACTTCACTTACCCCTGACACAGCGGAGTCAAAATGATTGTTATTTCCTGAAGGGTTGCAACACGGGTGAGGCCGCATCTAAGAAGAGGAAACAGCATGTTTGATCATTATAAGTAAGTCTCAGGCTCATAGAAACTTAAGTGCAGAATTGATTATTATAATTGGTAGTGTCATATAGAAGGGGAGATTTACTAATGCTCAAGGATATGGTGGATGTCTGCAAAGCTTCCCAATTAATCATTCAGTTTTGGTTTTAGCCGGATTTTGTTTAAGGGGATATATTAATGCCTAAGCACGTGGTGGATGTCTGCACAGCTTTCATCATTCATTTTTTGGATTAAGCCAGAGTTTTTATTGGCTCCTAGCATGTACAAATTCAGTTTCCATATCATTCAGTTTTGTTAAGCAAAGCTCAACGTCTATGATCAACTTCTCCTTAGACTCCCTTCACAGAAAATAATTATTTTTGGGGTTCCTTTCAATGATGGATTGACCTTCAACTATGGACCGTCTGAAACTTCCTCATGCCACATATCGTAGAAGAATGAATTAGGCTCTTCTGTTTAATCCCAGGGGTTCAGTTATCAAAATCTGACAGCATCAACTCAAGTATGTTTAATGTATTAGGGTGTATTTTAGATTTAACAATTCTAAATATTTTATGTTATTGAACCAACTAAACTTTCCTTTTTGCAAAATATCCACTGCATATTTTTCTTGCATTAATAACGTCCAAGGCTACATTCCGTTCTTATGATTTAGAGCACCAGGTAAATGGTGGATGAAAATGACAGCTTCTCTCTTACTGCCATGTCCCATCTGCCTAAGCAACATCTGATAGTAACATCTCTGTTTGTCAGGGGGCAAATATTTGCAATCATTTTCTGCAAGCATGTGGGTATAAATAAATTCAATGCTGAACGTCCTGATTTCAGAGTTCCACAGAGTGCACACTCCCCACATATAATTAGAGAAGAGACATCAGGAGTGGAAGTAATATCGAGGGAAAAAAGACCTGCAATTTCTGCAACTGCTCTCCCAGAAGCCTCACGAGGACACTTTTCTCTACAATTTTGATCCATGTTGTTACTTAAAACATGCTTTGCGTACTTTGTGGCACCTGAGCCTAAATCGATGACCTGCAAGACAGAAAACGAGTGACCGCCGGGTGGAGTTCTCGACGAAGAACTCTCTGATGCTTAAGTCAAAGCGAAGTTACAGGATAGTAATTCTCAAAAAGCATGAATTGTGTCGTCCCCTCATACCTGGAGGGGTAGACCCCTTTATATAGTTATAGGAGAAGACTCCTAGTAGGACTGAGCTTTGGGCCAGATGGGTTAGGATCGCGTTAGGATCCTCGAGGATCACGTCACAATCCCTAATAAGGTAATCATTGATCTCCCAGTTTGACTAGGATTGCCGGGTATTCCCCAATTATTGGGAGTTATAGCCTTAAAACTTTGTTCAAGTAGGGCGTTAGAACCCTAGCTCTCGAGAGCTAAGTCTTTAGAATGTTGCCTGAGTAGGCTATTCGGAATCATCTTTAGAGAGACGAATCATGGGATCTCGAGATCCTTTAGGGGCTGTGTCCCATGGTAGCCTCTCTCGGGAGAGGACACAAAGTTGTGCATGCAAGTTGTTGCATGTGCTAAGTGTTTGAATGTCCCCTCGAGGGGTCACCTCTCCTTTGGAAGGTGTTCATTTTTGTGCAAGTGTGTGTTCTTGAGCTCAAGCCTACCACATCATGCTTGCGTTTTACTTTGTCGCGAACTCTTATCATCAGCTAAGAGCTGGCAAAGAAGCCTCGCACTCACGCTTGGCTGGGTTTTGAATTGACAAAGAATGGTGGGGGGATGAAGTCCCATAGTCCTTTGCCGTTTCACTCTCGTCGTTTGTGCCCTCAGGGGTTTCTCGTCCTTGTTGCCGCAGTGCCAAATAAGAAGGCGCGGTTCATGGAGCCCATAATATGGTCGCTCTGGCAAACCTCTCTGTCTGGTAAGACACAAGACATTAAGCCTGTATAAGAATGATCTCCTGAAATATAAAGCCCCCCGGCCTTTGAGAAGGCGTGGATATATAAAGACGGCTTTTAAGCCCATATGTAGAGTCCGATCACAAGAAGACCTGTGGGAGCAATATAGAAGACCATAATCCGTTTGATAGATTGGACGAGCATATAAAGCCAGAGGATACGAAGTCCGTCAGGCATAGCTGGCGATTCACTAGATACGGTGGCAGCATGTGTGCTTCCATCATTGTTGAACTAGCTTCTCAACGAGCAGCGATGTGAATACGCCATAGATAGAGGTCACTGTATGACCATGAGATGATATATAATGCTGAGATGGCAGGAAACTGCAGCAAAAAATCCTAAAATGCGACTTCAAGTCGCAGGGTGTTATGAATTTGTTCCTTGCTTATGAAGTGATTTATACACCACAGTTGATGTTTGCAGGCATGGTTTAAACCCTTGCAAGAAATAAAAGTACGTGACTGAAAAAACAGCCTCTGAAGCAATAAAGCATATAAAAATGCAACTATGTTTTTAACACAGAATTAATAGCGGTGTTTTAGTCATCGCGGCCCATTAGGGTTTTGTCGGTTAGCCGACAGGGTGTGTTGCACTGCATGTCACATGTGAGCTTAAAATGTCATATCAATCGGAAGCTTTGACATGTAATGTGCTCACGCCAATGGACACAACTGCATAATACTAGACAAAAAATTAAAGAAGTCTAGGTAATGAAAGTGCACGGGAAGCAGCCTTTAGGAAGACTGGCTAGTGCCTAAAATCGTAGTTGCTTAATTTTTAACGACACACAGACGACGAAATATGCTCAGCCTTTAAAGAATGTGCGACACCTGCGAATTTAACTAAGACCCTGTGGGTCTTTAATCTAAATAGGTTGTTTTGACTGTTAAAAGCTTAATACTTTTAAAAGCGTGTGGCCCAAGTAGGATAAATGAGACCCTTAGGGTCTCAAATATAAATAAACATCTTTTGTAGTCCAAAATGTCGAATAGAGAAGACCCCGTAGGTCTAAAATATGAATACACAATTTATGGGGTGACATTTAGAATGCTTTAAACGAAGTGATGTCACCTGGTCCGTTTCTCTCACGGCTAAGGGACTTTAATCGGCACCACTATATACACTACAAAAGTAACTAAATTCTAGAAGATCATTCCTTCTCTCTCGCATTCTTTCCTTTTGTAGGGTTTCTTAGGCGATCTCTGCCTAATTCACCCCTAATTTCTCGGGATTTTACAATTTTCAAACCTAATTTCTCTTTGCTTGGTCACTTAACCCTCAGTCTCGCGCATGCAGTGCTTTTGGCAATTGGGGATGCACATTTTTAGAACCTGCATTGCACGAGAATGCACTTGGGGATTCACATTTTTCTCTCGACTAGATAAAAGTACTTCCCATCCATCGTATTACTTGTATTCAAAGCATGCAACGCATTCCAAAGATTAGACAAAAGAGAGAGGAAGGCCATGATACTTGCAAGCTCTCTTTCTTCCTTGCTATGCAGTAGTATAGGAGCATCCACCTGGTTTCCAATTCAAAATTTCTGGTGATATAACTTCACATCCACAATGGTTCGTACAACCATTGAAATTAACAATAAAGAAATGAAAGTTCAGTTATTACGGGAAGCACAATTGAAGCGTATAAACGACAAGCTCATAGCTCTTTCAAGAACATGAAAAATGGTACATGCGTCATTAGTGAATCTAGAATCGCTTAAAGTCCTCGACCTGAAGAGAACGATTTAATTGTAAATGTTTCGATACTCTGACAGGTACTCTAGACTAGAAATGGAGAACCTCGGTTTAAAGATTATACTAGTTGCTTCCATGAGATAACACTGACGAGACAGATTTGGCTGATATAGATGCAGTAGGGCCTATAACTTCTCGTTCGACATTGCCGAAGTTGGCTTTTCCGGTCAACATCTTTATTGCAATTTGAGCAACATCAGCAAACCAGTCATCCTCTGGCAGTACAACGCATAATAAGAGGTTTTAGTGCTTGAATAAGTAGTTATAAAAAGTGGGTAAAATTAGGGCCACAAAAGATGTACGTAAATCAAATTTAGAATTTCACTAGATTAAACTGGAGTTTACTTGTATCTGATCCTTCGAGGCAATGTCGACTTTCTAAAGTGAAGCACCTGTTGAAGCCCAAGAGTGCTCGGAGGCATTGGCCCTTCCTCAATCTCTTCCCAGAAGCTTTGATCATCAGAAAGCCATTAAGATGACTGTTTCCGCAAAGAATAGCTGCAAACCTTTCGGGTCCTACAAACATATCTGAGGCTATGCTCGCAATCCGAGGCAACCTTGTCAAAAACAGTTCCTGAACAACATAAGCCACAAGATTACTCTTTGGAAATGCTATCGAGCATTTCGAAAGCCCGAAGAACGGGAATTGGCATTCATGCAGTACTATTTTTGAGGTTCAGTGTAAGCTTCTGTTGAGCTTAGAAAATTAGAAGCACTGATGCCTCTTATAGGTCGAGGTACAGTGTCCGACACCTCCGGACACGCGTCTGACACTTCCCAGCGATGTCCGAATTTATTTATTTTTTAATTACCGGATATCGTGTCGGACACTTCGTAAAGAAGTGTCCACGCGTATGGGGTCAAAATACAATATTTTAAATTTATTTGAGGAAAAAAATCAGGACTTTTGGAAATGAACTTCTAGGCCAGACCCTAATCATATCGATTCAGCAAAAGGTACCTTCTTCTTTCTCTCTCATCTCTTTCTCTTTTTCTTCTTTTTGTTGTCTAAAGCATCCAAGCTTGCCCATCTAGAGTAAGATAGGTCAACATCTCCGACCTTTTTTACAGACTCATCTGATTATATAAAAACTCTCATTCATACCTTTGGTCCCATGTCTTTTTTCCTTCTCTCTTGTTATTGTTGAGACTCTAATCTTAGTACTGTTGAGACATTCAACTGCTTTCTTGCTGCCGACCTTTTTTCTTTCTACTGTTGAGACTATTTCATATTACTTGTTTTCTTTCTCATCTGTTTTAAACGAAATTCAGTTGCTCCTTTTGAGATGTGTGTATAAATATACATACATGTATATAAATACACACACACACACATGTGTGTGTATATAATAAAAATATATTTAAAAAATTATGCGGTGTCCTGTGATGTCCCATATCTATTTTTTTAAAAATTGCGGTGTCCCGGTCAGAGTGTTTGTGTCCATGCTACCTAGTTATTAGAAAGTTAAAGCATATGAAGCTCAAAATAGCTCCATCTAGGACAGTTAATGCCTGTTCAAGGGCAGCAGTGCTTTGTTCAATTCTCTTTAAGTTGGAAGTTAATGCCTGTTCAACACAGGGCCTGAAGAATTAAGAGGAAAGGAGTAAGGGCCAGTCCACAAGCTTCCATCAGAGAGCAGTGACCCATGCAAATTTGAATGCACTCAGCAGCAACTCTTAGGCCCCCTGAAGCTGCTCGTGAGGCTAGAACGTGTCCCTAAACAAGTGTGAAAGTCTCGGTTTGCTTGACGGCCCAAGTTACGAGCTCAGCGCATATGCAGGTTCTTCGCCAAATATTGCTAATGAATCACTTGCTGCCTGTGCAATGGTTGAAAAGACTAGACTTTGAAAGGGCAGTAGCGTACGCTACTCCATATGAAGTGCCTAAAGGGCGAACCCCCTGGATATCACACTACAACTGCTGGTGGTGCGATTGAAGCAGCAGTGTACGAGCATGGTGGCCATCACTAAGTTGTTTCAGAGATTGTACAGCTGAACGGAGCTCAATGCCACTGGTAGAAGGCTGACAAGCAGTTCCACGAGCTCATCGGCTAATTTTTGTCTTTGTTCCGTTGTAGTAGTCTGCAACGCTACAAATGCAGATAGTTTGCCGGTGATGAGCTACTTCTGCTATATGTTCTCCTTCGTCAGGGGCAGTCAAAGCTTCGTCCACTCGACTCTCTGACAGTAAAACTTCAAGGGTCTCCATATATGTTGCCAACCACTTTTCTAACAAAGAAGGTTCTCGTTCTTCCAAATTAAAGTTGTCCTCTTTCGTTGAAAGTTCAGGACCAGCAACAAGGAATCGACAAGAACTCCATCAACTAAACCTTTGATAAGAGCTGCCCATGTAGATAGGAGATTTCTCAAGGCAAGGAGCTGCCCCTCGAGATCAGATTTCTCCCTCAATGTGCTGCATATCAAAGAAATATAAGATAGTTCTGCATAGTAATCTACCAAAATTCTAGACGCACTGTAGTAGGATTCATGATTGTTGATGCAGAAGCGATGCATCTGTTAGAAATGTATTTCAAATTTGACTATTTATATTTAAAAATAAAATAAAGTTCATTGAACTCTAATTTTCAAAAAGATAAATTCCATGAAATTGAGGCTTATTAAGTTTCCAAATGGTTTTATTCTTTGAACATTATTTTTATAAATGAATGTGAAGATTCATGAACTTAGGTTCATGTATACTCCTTAGATAAGATTAACCTATCTTTTAGTTCATTTTATTTTATAAGATTCATTGATGAATCTTGAATCTTGAATTATAATGGTTCAAAGAACTTGATCAGGTTCAAAGAACGTACATTATTCTACCACTATATAAAGGGGTAAAAGATTAGAAGTTGAAAAACAGACAAGAGAAGAGATATCATCTTCACTTGAGAGAAAAGAAAATACTTGAACTAAAAACTTGTTTCAAAATTATACTTGATCGATCAGAGGTGGATACACGATCCATTTTAGAGAAGTGCAACTCTCTTGGATGAACAATGAATCTGTGCTTGGTTGAATCCCGAAGATAGAGCTGCCAAGTTAGTCTTCTGTTTGCACGTGGGAGAGACTTCAACTATCTTCAAGAAGCGTTTACGCGCCTCTAAGCCTTGGTTCTTTAATTATACTAATTCGGGTATTATTGTTTGTTATTTCTGAATTTTACGTCCATTTGTTCCAACAAATTGAAGATAGTTTTCTCTCATGGCTACTTCATCGAATGGAGTTACTAAGACTAATCAACCGAATTTTGAACTTTTTGATGGAAAGAACTTTCAGAGATGGCAAACCAAGATAGAGTTTTTCCTTCATCAACTTAAGTTAGCTTATGTGCTAACTCAACCATATCCATCAATTCCAATTGAAAAGTCCTCGTCTGATCAAGTGAGAGCAATCAATGATCAGATTGATAAGTGGAATGATGATGACTACTTTTACAGAAATCACATCCTTAGCGGAATGACCGATTCCTTTTTTGATCAATACTCCAAAAAGAGTAAGACTGCAAAAGAGTTGTGGGATACTCTAAAGTCAATGTACCAAGCGGAGGAAGCAAGTTCAAAGAAATTTTTAGTTTCGAATTACATGGACTTCAAGATGAGTGATGATAGACATGTTTCTGTTCAAGTTCGTGAGTTTCAATTGATTGCTAACGACATATGTGCCGCAGGTATGGTTCTTGATGAGAATTTCCATGTAGGTGCTATTGTTGCTAAACTTCCACCAACCTGAAAGGAGTACCGCAGCAAACTAAAGCACAAGAAAGAAGATCTTTCCTTGGATCAACTTATGCAACACTTGCATATTGAAGAAGAAACTAGAAATCGTGAAAAGGAGCCTGCGAAGGAAACAATTGTCAAAGCTCATGTTGTTGTAGATAAGGATGAGAAGAAATTTTTGAAAGGCAAAATCAGAACAAATTCTTGAAGCCAAAGAATTCTAAAGGTTTCAAGCCTTCAAGATCAAACCCGATGGCACATTGGACAAGTATAAGGCTAGATTGGTCGCTAAGGGGTTCAAGCAAAGGAAAGAATTTGACTAATTTGATACCTTTGCTCCGGTTGCACGTATCACCTCCATCACACTTCTTATTGCCTTGGCTGCTATTTATAATCTGGTTATTCACCAGATGGATGTTAAAACAGCGTTTCTTAATGGTGATCTAGAGGAAGAAGTATATATGGAGCAGCCAAAAGGATTTATTATTCCTGGTCAAGAGCATAAAGTTTGCAAGCTATTGAAATCTCTACATGGCTTGAAACAAGCTCCTAAGCAATGGCATGAGAAATTTAGAAGCGTAATGCTTGCTAATGGCTATGTTGCTAATGGAGGAGATATATGCATATTCAGCAAATTCAGAGTTGGTTCTGGTGTTCTAATATGCCTATATGTTAATGACATGCTCATCTTTGGTACCGACATCGACAGGATTAATGAAGTCAAGAACTTTCTTGCTTCAAATTTTAGTATGAAGGATCTTGGAGAGGCTGATGTGATTCTTGGAATCAAAGTCATAAGATCTCAGCATGGAATTGTTCTTACACAATCAAGTTATATTGAGAAGATCCTTAGAAGGTTCAATCATTATGATGATGATCCTGCTCCTACTCCTATTGACCCAAGTGTCAAGTAGGTACGTAATAATGGGCAAGCTATTAATCAGCTTGAATATTCCTAGGTTGTTGGCAGTCTGATGTATGCCATGTGTTGTACAAGGCCAGATATAGCTTATGTTATTGGCACTCTGAGTAAGTACACCAGTAATCCAGGAAAAGAGCATTGGACTGCTCTATTACGAGTTCTGAGGTACCTAAAGGGTACTATGAGCTATAGTCTGCATTATGGTAGCTTCCCAGCTGTTATTGAGGGCTATAGTGATGCCACTTGGAATTCTAATAAAGATGATTCTATATATGTGACTGCATGGATATTTTTGTTGGGTGGAGCTGCGATTTCTTGGAAATCGAAAAGGCAGACCTGTATTACTCACTCTACCATGGAATCAGAATTTATTGCTTTATCCTCTGCTAGAGAGGAAGCTGATTGGCTGAGAAGCATTTTGGTTGATATTCCTATATGGAGTAAACCAATCCCGCCTTTGACAATATATTATGATAATAAGGCTGCTTTTCTTCAGGCAAGTAGTGAGTGCTATAATGGCAAATCTAGACAAGTTCGTCTAAAGCACAATCATGTGCGGAAGATCCTGGCTGATGGAATCATATCCATTCAATATGTGAAATCAAGTTTGAATTTGGTGAATCCTTTGTCAAAAGGCTTGGGAAGAAACTTAGTGTCTGAGACATTGAGGGGGATGGGTTTAAAGCCTATTGATTTTTAAGTTGTACATTATGGATACCTAACCCAGTTGATATTATCCTGGGTTTTGAATAGGAAAAACGAGTAATGTGACAACTAGTGATGCACATAATGAAATGAATTTTCATTCTGCCTTCCCTATGATGTATGTGCATGTTCCTGCATGAGATAGAGGTTGAGATTATATCTCTTAATGAATCTATAGACTAGGGAGTTTTGGTTGGGGCTAGCAGGATAGCTCTTGATAGATTCACCGAATGACCTTGTTTAAGTGGAGGTTGAGATTTAGTTCTCTTAATGAATCCATAAACCTTGTGTTGGGGTGTGCAAGGTCACCCTTGATGGATTCACCGATCTGGGTGTGGAGGTGTGGCAGCTTCCTATAGAATTATTAAGTCTTTAAAATCCTTAGAGCACTCAGAGTGTTGGGATCAAGACACAAGGCCATAATGTGTCGAGCTTTAGTACTTCATCTCTGAAATAGAAGTGTATGTGATTTATTTCTGATTTGTTAACATGGTTCTTAATTCAAGGCTTTGTCTGTTAAGTTCCTAGATGAATCAAGGAATACTTCACTAGGCGATGGTTCAAACCCAAAAGGTACCATTTGCTGATGTACATGACTGTGCCGATCAAGCATATCTTTTAAAATTTGAAACAAGTGGGGGTTTGTTAGAAATGAGTTTCAAATTTGACTATTTATATTTGAAAATAAAATATAAAGTTCATTGAACTCTAGTTTTCAAAAAGATAAATTCCATGAAATTAAGGCTTATTAAGTTTCCAAATGGTTTTATTCTTTGAACATTATTTTTGTAAATGAATGTGAAGATTCATGAACTTAGGTTCATGTATACTCCTTAGATAAGATTAACCTATCTTTTAGTTCATTGTATTTTATAGGATTCATTGATGAATCTTGAATTAGAATGGTTCAAAGAACTTGATAAGGTTCAAAGAACATACATTCTTCTACCACCATATAAAGGGGTAAAAGGTTGGAAGTTGAAAAACAGACAAGAGAAGATATACCATCTTCACTTGAGAGAAAAGAAAATACTTGAACTAAAAACTTGTTTTAAAATTATGCTTGATCGATCAGAGGTGGATACACGATCCATTGTAGAGAAGTGCAACTCTCTTGGATGAACATTGAATCTGGGCTTAGTTGAATCCCGAAGATAGAGCTGCCAAGTTAGTCTTTGTTTGCGCGTGGGAGAGGTTTCAAGAAGCGTTTACTCGCCTCTAAGCCTTGGTTCTTTCATTATACTGATTCGGGTATTATTGTTTGTTATTTCTGAATTTTACATGCATTTGTTCCAACTACATCTTCTCTTCCAAAGAACAGACATCCCTTAATGAACTGCAGCACCAATGGTACCGAAGGAAATCATACCGTTTCTGTACAACACATTTTTGATACCTTATATTAACGAGGTTCATCTAAGTCCAGGAATGCCTATATTCAATGTTATTTCCCTAAAAATTTCCATCATAATGGCAAATGGTATATATTGCCATAAATTCAAGAACCAAAAAGCTCTTGTGCACACATTTGGACCAATTTTGAATAAGAATGGGTCTCTGCTGCTGTTGCATGCGAGACACCACGCATTGCCTTTATCTTTACTGCCCTTCAACTATTTAAAACAAAGTAACCACAAAATCTTATCTAAGGCACTGGTATGTTCTTAAAGAATTGAATTACTCTAACCAGAATTCTGCTTCTTCAAGAGCGGGTGGAGTACATGAAGAAATTTTAGAACCAGCCCATTGATGTCATGGATAGAACCACTATACCCTCCGGAGCTTCTGATATTGACAAATCAAAATCAAAGATAAACTTAATGTGCCAAGTTCTGAAGGATATCAATCTGGTAAGGTGAGCACAAACTTGAACTCCCAGGATTATTCTTAGACATTCATCCCTAAGACCACTGCTTGCAAAGGCGCTATCGGGTTGTCGTATCTCGTACTTATTATTTTTTCCCCTCCATTACTTAAAAAATAAGAAGAAAATCTATCATTCATGATTGAATCAACAAAAACCATTATTGTGCAGATGAAGGATAGGGAACTTCATCAGATTATAACCTGGAAGAAATATGTATTAATCTTTTAAATAATTGGTTCTTGAGGGTCCTGTTACAAAACGCAGTAACTACGGAGCAATATATTGAAGAACAAAGAAACAAGAAATTTAAAAAAACAAATAAACCATATTCACAACACAAGAATTACGAGGTTCACCAATATGGCTACGTCCTCAGAGTATGACCAGATTTCGATTTCACTATTCAACAGTGTTACAACCAAAATCTTAACCACCACTCTTTGATGTGGTTTTCTCTCTTAACCCAAAACAATACAAGATCACTTATATTTATTTAGAGCTCAGAGGTGACCTTTGTCTAAATAACCAATGTGGGACAAGATAACTTATATACTTGGGCTAAGTTGTGACCTTCTTTCAATAACCAATGTGGGACACCCACACAAAACTAATTTTAAGGTCACTGCCTCCATTGTAACAATATCTCTGAAGAAATCAGGCTCCACATACAACAATCTCCCACTTGGAGACTGATACAACTCTATTGCTGAAACTCCATATAAATGCTGGTCATACCCATCCAAGAAGCATCAACGAAGACTAATCAAAGTTGAGCATAGGCTTAACTTTTGCCTGTCAACCACCTTCGTTAACATGTCCACGGGATTCTTGTTGCCTTCAATCTTCTCCAAGTTCAGTTGTCCATCCTCTAACAGAGACCATATAAAGTGATACCTCAACTGAATATGCTTG
Source organism: Escallonia herrerae (assembly GCA_033070095.1). Taxonomy (NCBI): domain Eukaryota; kingdom Viridiplantae; phylum Streptophyta; class Magnoliopsida; order Escalloniales; family Escalloniaceae; genus Escallonia; species Escallonia herrerae. The sequence continues at coordinate 319,079 of JAVXUP010000092.1, forward strand.
GTCCTCGAATGAAATGCTAAGTTCTTAGCAAGATGTATTGCACTCTGACTATCAGTCCATAACTTGCAATTTACTTGCCCATGTCCCAGCTCTGTCAACAATCTCTGAAGCCAAATTAATTCCTTTCTTGCTTCTGTCACAGCAACATATTCTGCTTCTGTTGTAGACAATGCAACAATTTTCTATAACTTAGAGATCCAGTTTACTGCAGTCCCTCCTACAGAAAAAACATATCACGCGATGCTTCTCCCGTTGTCTCTATCACTTGCATGGTCTGCATCAACATAGCCTCGCACATCTATGTTATCACCCTCAAAACATAAGCAGAACCTGGATGTTCCTCTCAAATACCTAAGAATCCACTTCACTGCTTGCCAATGCTCCTTTCTTGGGTTTGTCATGAATCTGCTCATAACTTCAACTGCATGTGCAATATCCAGCCTTGTACTGACCATGGCATACATGAGACTTCCCACAGCAGAGGTGTACGGTACATGTGCCATGTATTCTTCATCTTCCCTATTCTTGGGACTTAACTCCTTTGAAAGCTTGAAGTGGGCTGCTAAAGGAGTCGTCACAGGTTTAGAGGCGTGAAAGTTAAATATCCTCAAAACCTTCTCAGTGTACTCTTCTTGCGACAACCATAACTTTTCTGTTTTCTGTCCCTGGTTATCCTCATGCCAAGAAGTTATTTTGCCTCTCCCAAGTCCTTCATAGAGAAAGTACTTGCCAACTTCTTCTTGAGTTCATTAATCCTTCCCATGCTTGAACCTACTACAAGCATATCACCTACATACAGAGTTAAAATAATGAAGTCCTCACTATTAAACTTCTGAAAATAAACACAGTGATCAAAGTCACATCTAGTGAAGTTTGTTTGCTTCATGAAATTGTCAAACTTCAAATACCACTGTCTAGGAGCTTGCTTTAAGCCATACAAGCTCCTCTTCAACATGCAAACCATTCCCTCCTTACCCTTGACTTCAAAACCATCTGGCTGATGCATGTAGATTTCTTCCTCCAAATCCCCATGGAGAAATGTTATCTTAACATCTAGCTGTTCGAGATGTAAGTCTTCTATAGCTACAATGCTCAATATCGTACGAATTGAAGTCATCTTCACAACAGGAGAGAAAATTTCTTAGAAATCAATACATTTCCTCTGCCGATACCTTTTCACAACTAGTCTTGCCTTGTATCTCTTTGTTCCTCTAGCTTCATTTTTAATCATGTATACCCATTTATTGTACAAAACATTCTTACCTTCAGGGAGCATTACCAAAACCCAAGTTTGGTTTTGCTCAAGTGAAGCCATCTCATCTTTCATGGCTTGCTCCCACTGTAACCTGGATTCATCATGTATCGCTTCTTGATAATATTATGGCTCACCAAAATTAGTATACAAAATATAATCGAGCGGAAGACAAAGTCTGTCAGGAGCTTTCCTTACCAGACTACTTCTGAGATTAAGAGTTTCAGGCACATGTTGTTGATCACCAGCTCCAATTTCAGTATCAGTTGTCTCATCAAGGACTTCTGGATTTTTTGTCCTGGGTACCTGTCCATCTTCTGGCTCATCAAGTTCCATGTATTCCTTGTTGTCTTTTTCAATTCCATGTTCTTGTAACCTGTGCTTATATAACCGTGATTCATCGAATATGACATCCCTACTCCTAATGATTTTGTTATGTTTGTAGTCCCACAAACGATAACCATATTCATCACCTCCATATCTAATAAATACACACTTCTGAGATTTAGAGTCAAGTTTCTCCCTTTCCTCTTTATCAATATGAGCATAAGCAATACATTCAAAAACATTCAGAAAAGAATAATTTAGGGGCTGTACGCTTACCAAATTTTGTTTTCGTTTTTGTAATGATGATAAAAAAGATGTCTTTTTCGTGTACTTTTATTTTTTTTCAGTTTCGTTTTGGAAAAAAAATCCAAACAGTAGTGAAAAAGCTGAAAACGCCCAAAGGGTGTTTTCACCTTTTCTGGCTTCTCTATTCTCCGTGTCAGAAAATACCGACGCAAGTGTCAATGTTCATAATTTTCTGCCACATCCTCTGACGAGTAGCTGCAAGTCACGGCAGAGAGCCCCTCTCTCTCTCTCTCTCATATTTATCTCCGCCATTTTCCACGAACAGGGAAGGGGAAAGGGATCTCTTCCATTTTCCATGAACAGGGAAGGGTTTTCCATGAACAGGGAAGGGGAAGGGGATCTCCTCCATTTTCCACGAACAGGGACGGGGAAAGGGATCTCCACCATTTTCCACGAACAGGGAAGGGGAAGGGGATAACAGGGAAGGGGAACTCCGCGAACAGGGAAGGGAATTACAGGGACACGTGAAGGGGAAGGGGGAAGGGAAGGGGAAGAGGAAGGGGATAACAGGGAAAGGGAACTCCGCGAACAGGGAAGGGAATTACAAGGACACGTGAAGGGGAAGGGGAAGTCAGACAAATGTCGGCCCAGGGAAGAAAGGAAGGGGAAGGGGGAGGGAATTGTTCTCTATTTTCTGAGTTGGGGTGGGCCCTACGTGAGATATTTGTGCAGTGTTGAGTGATGATTTTATTGGGAGAAGTAAACAAGTGGGTATGAAAGGTTTTTGAGAAAATAAATAGAGGGTATAAAAATAATTTGTTAGGCTAAGAGTAGGGTTAAAATGGGAAGAAATGTGTGCAAATAGTATAGAAAATGCTAAACATTCAAAAATGAATCCAAAAAAGTTGATAAAAATGAAAATAAAAATGGTAAACGTACAGAAAAAATTGAAAAAAGAGATACGGAAAAAACTAAAAGTACACAATACGATTTTACAATTGAATACTAAAATCTGGAAAATAAAAACAGAATACAAAACACGAAAATAAGTTGCATAAACGTACGACCCCTTACTGGTTTACCTGACCATTCTTCTTCAGGAATTCCACCATTGAGAGCAGTTGCTGGACTTCTGTTAATTAAATATACGGCAGTATCCACAGCTGCTGCCCAGAACTGTAGAGGTAAATCAGCATGTATCCTCATACACGTTGCTCGTTCCATGATGGTTCTGTTCATCCTCTCTGCCAAGCCATTTTCCTGAGGTGTCCTCTTAACAGTCCTTATCAACCTAATACCGTTATTAGAACAGTATTCTTGGAACCCTCCATCATAATACTCACCCCCATTATCAGATTTTAGGCATTTTATCTTGTTCCCAGTTTCATTCTCAACAAGAACTTTCCACTTCTTAAAAGTGTAATAAACATCAGATTTATGTTTGATGGCATATATCCAGGTCTTTCAACTAGCATCATCTATAAAAAGAAACAAAGTAGAAATTACCTCCAAAAGATTTTACTGTAGTAGGTTCGCAAACATCCGTGTGAACTAACTCTAGCCTTTCAATCTTCTTCTCTTTACCATCCCTCCAAAAACTGACCCGTTTTTGCTTTCCATAGACACAAGCCTCGCAGAAATCTAACTGAATGTTCTTCATCCCTGGCAATGCATTCTTTGAGTGCAGAATTTTCATACCACTCTCACTCAAATGTCCCAACCTGTGATGCCATAATGTGATTCTCTGATTTTCTATAAAAGCCAAAGAGATAGAGTGGTTATGGGTACCTGAAAGAGTGTATAGGGTTCTTACTCTTTCACATCTTGCTTCCACCATCGACCATTTGGTCACCTTTCACTGTTTTTCACCAAATGCCAAAAAATAGCCTTCACGATCCAACCCACTGACGGATATAAGGTTCTTCTGCAGTTCTAGAATATGTCTAACATCCTTCAAAACTAAGATTCCTCAATTTGATAGTTTAATTTCTACTTTTTCCTTTCCAACAATGCTACACCGATATCCATTCCCGACAGTCACATGTCCATAATCACCATGAACATAATCACATAAACAATCCCTATGAGGTGTATAATGAATCGAGGTCCATGAGTCTACATACCATACTTTGGAATTATCATCCACTGTAGCAGAGCGACATAAATCGTCATATGTCTATTCGTTTGAACTTGCCATGTTTGCCCCTTCATCATCACCTTGTCTTCCCCCTGCTCCCTTTTTCTTCTTTGATTCCGTACAATTATTCTTCTTATGACCTTCCTTGTTACGATTCCAGCACACTATGACTTTTCCTTAGAGATGTTGAATGCGACTTTTTCTTGGAGATGTTGAATGCTACTTGTGGGGTTAGGCTAAGTCTTACTGTAGCCAAAGCCTTTCTATCCAAAATCGCCCACTCACTCGCATTCATCGCTTCAGGTTTATCTCTCACCAGCGGTGGATACAAATCCTTCTGATACAAGTAGTCTTCAACTTGCATCTTCCACTACTGAAAATTCATACCATTAAACTTCTCGATCTTTCCTTTACCTTCTTCAGCCATTGCTCCCACTCAGACGTAAAACCTACGTGAGTAAAACTCGAACCCAAGCTCTGATACCAGTTGTTACAAAACGCAACAACTACGGAGCAATATATTGAAGAACAAAGAAATGATAAATTTAAAAAAACAAATAAACCAAACGCACAACACAAGAATTACGAGGTTCACCAATATGACTACGTTCTCGGAGTATGACCAAATTTTGATTTCACTATTCAGCAGTGTTACAACTAAAATCCTAACCCCCATTCTTTGATGTGGTTTTCTCTCTTGACCCAAAATAATACAAGATCACTTATATTTATTTAGAGCTCAGAAGTATATTTATTTAGAGCTCAGAGGTGACCTTGGTCTAAATAACCAATGTGGGAAAAGACAACTTATATACTTGGGTTAAGTTGTGACCTTCTCTCAATAACCGATGCGGGATACCCACACAAAACTAATTTTAAGGTCACTGTCTCTATTGTAACAATATCTCTGAATTGAAATCAGGCTCCACATACAACATATCCACGCCACGCTTGGTCTCAAGCAGTGGCACTGGCCCATCTGGCTGTAATCATACACCAGCCTATTAGGCTCCATAGCAGCTGTCTCCAAACTTTGGTCCTGAGTTCTATCCTCTACCATCATTGCAGTTGGTAGACTGTTGCCTTCAATAAATTTCACACGTTATTTTCGAGTAAATAAAAATTAAGGTACTTTTCAGTGGAGCCATTATCAATCCCCCCCCCCCCCCCCCCCCCTTAAGGAATGGGGGGTCAATTCTACAGCCAGGCACGTGACAAGGGAGCGGGTAGCTGTGTTGTGATTACTGATTCGAACCCAATTGAAAACGCGCTAGTTGCCATTTTGGTATGGTCAATTACTTGGCCTGGATTACTAGAAAATATGCAACGTTAATGAAATTGATAAGATAGCATATAATTTTTTGGATCTAGACGAATCAAAAGGGTTTCTTTATACATGGAGTTATGGTATATGGATGGTCTCAATATTTTGAGATGGTGTCTCACTAATGTTCCACGGGGATTACCCAAACAAAAGCAACCGGAACCAGAGTTAAAATCTCGACGTTACAATATTAAGCTTTCGTTAAGCTTTCTAATTAATGCCGACTCAACTTGCTCTTACTAGATAGAAGTATTTGTTATTGCAGACAACTGTGATATTCTCACTTTTGACAAATCCACTGGAAGCTGTAAATTAAAGGAAGTTTTTTCTACACACCATCACATACTTGTTCACATTGTATCACTAAAATATCACTATTGGTGTAAACAACAGAAATTTGTTAAATAAAATAATCACTTCAGAAATTTGTCATGTGCCATACCACGAGTAACTTATATGTTGCTTTCAGAGTAATATAGTCTATATCTTACATCCTTTTCACCCGTAATTTACAAGAATTCCTTGCTTCCAATGATGCGATTTAAGTCACCAATTTGCCGAAGAAGCCAAATCAAGAGCAAAAGGTGTGGTGCAAAAAAACAAAGTTCACAAAAATTTGATAGCAAGAGCGTTGAAGTTGAAAACAAGATCAATAGAAGGAGATTATCTTTATACGTGCGAGAGATATAAAGCTCAAGGGCATCTCAAATAATTTTGTCCACAGGGACATATCAAATGGATAGCAAGCTTCACCAACATGTGATTAATAACAATTAGGTATATGCTTTCAAAACGGATGATAATGTGGTTGTCCTAAGTAAGAAGTTATTGCTCTTTACATTGATCATTGATGTCTAACTAAAAGAGATCTGTAACAGGCAAGTTTGGCATGGCTGGTGTTTCAATCAGCTTTCCTCCCCCATCAGTTTGAAAAAGATGCATTTGTATTTATCACTGTTACCAAACTTTGTTAGGCCTATGACAAAAGCTTTCAAAATCATTGTTGGCAGCTATACAAATAAGAAATTGGTGAGATATGGTTGAATCGGAGTCCCAACAATGGGGATGAGATCTTCGTACTTCTGTTATCTCAGTTGTATCACATTAAATATACCATTGTTGTAATGTTTGAGAAATAGTACCCGCAATTCACCTTGGTTCGCTTGTACTATACTTCCCTTAACAAAAACCTCATATAAAACTCTATAATATGTTCTAGATCTTCAGCGAGAAAGCATGAGGGCATCGAGTGATACAAAAATAGGTGCGAATATTACTTCTCTATTATTTTCGGTGTGTGTTAAAATAACGAATCGGACTAAATGTCCTCTGTTTGTTCCTAAAAAACACCGCGTCCGACTTTTCTTCGCAAAAATGCATAAGTTAATTTTGAAAAGGTTAGAGATGTCTTTTTTTTTTCAATGACAAGTTAATATTGGATTAAAAAGTTCGTCAATAGTTATTCTTTTCGAGCAGAGCGAGCAGCTAACAGGCTACGATGGATGTGTGACCCTAACGAGTTAAAGTCGAGTAATTTTTGTCCAAACAACTCCAAAGAAGCTATGATGCAGTTGTAATTACTGCGTCTAGCTCTCAAACTTGGAGATTCCATAAAGAGAAGGGCAGTGAGTGACACCCTACTGTGAGCTCCATTTTAGTTTCGCTTTAAATTGTGATTAAATTTGCTTACTTATATCTCAAGCTAATTTCAAACTAGTCCAAGTAGCTTGAGTTTTAAAGATCTTACTTTAATTTAATTATCTCGTAAACCTACCTTAAACAATCTTCTAAGTAAGCAAATGAAAGCAACTCCAAAGTGTTAAAATCGTGGGATAATAACTGCTGTCATATTCCGTACATACTCTCTCAAATTGGATGCATGATTGGGGTGAAGACAAAAATGTAAAGCAATGCGAAGTCCAAACTTTGTTTGATGAAAGAAGCCATCATAGCTTCACGACCGAAACAAATGATTCGTAACATTTGTTGATAAATCAAATCAAATTGTGTTAAAGAAGAAATATGATCCATAGATATGTTCCAACTTCCAAGTATCATGATCTCGTCACTTTTTTAGTTGCGTGTTAGGATCATTTTTTCTAGTCTAGTTTTGATTCTTTGCAGTTTTCTGTAAAGCATGGCGTACGTTGTTCGATCCATTCTGTAATAACTCATGCTTTCTTAATTGATATCAGAACTCCAGTTTTATAAGATCTTGAGTTCGATCTGTTTCACTTGCATATTTCATCTCCCTTAACTAAAATGCTATATATATATATATATATATATATATATATATATATATATATATATATATATATGTTGATGAGTTCATTCTCTGTAAGATAGTAAACTATTTTCATCTCGAGTAAGTCCAAGTGAGTATTTACTAAGTGACAATTCGACCCCACTAAATGTTAAGCAAAATTGAAGTGTCTGGTTATCTAGTTTAGGCTACGGGATGTGGATCCCACGAAGAAAAAAGAAAATGTCCACCAACAAATTTCTTAAAATCATGTCCGTAACCATTTGTTACAGTTTACTTTATCCAAATCGATCTCATTAGTCGACCAACTAATTATGGGCTGGATTTTCCTCGGAGATCATAATCATAGGAGCAACTACTTTCCCTAATCCAACCATCATTATCATAACCTTTCCACAAATAGATTACGCTCAATTATCGTTTTCTAATGAAGGTTTAGTCCTAAATCATATGTTAATTAGGTCATGTCAAAGTACGAAGACACATCATGTGCCAATCACCAGCTTCAATACATTAATGTCTCCTTATCTAAACATCTCGAGAATTGAGAATCAGTTCCATCGGATTGGCACTGTTGTCACTGCCCTGCTTCTTTTCATCAATTTTACCGCGTCGGTAACGTATCTTCTATTCCTAATGGCGAGGGAGGAGGAGCATATTTCTGGTCACATATTCGTCGAGCGAGATGAAAAGCAATAGCTTGAGGGCGGATAAAATTGACATGTATTCGGTATTTAATAGTTAATAAAAGCGAGATTGATAATTGCAAATGGGATTGCCATCCTATTTAGGAGAATCTCGTGATACGGAACGAGGTTTGGCTATGTAAACGAGAGAAAGAGAGAGTTTTTACATCAATAAAAGCTTATCACTTGGTGTAAAACAAACGAAGACCTACTCACGAGAGACAAAACTGAAACTCACGTGATGCAAGTGTCATCCTATTTAGAATAATTTTGTGAGCATGTAACCGTGAGAGATAGAGAGTTATCGTAACAGTAAAGACTGATCAAGATAAATGTGATCATCTTTTCATGAGCGAATTAGAAGTAAAATCACACGTTTAAGAGCGACGTTCTATTTACAAAAATTTCGTTATCTCTAGCGAACAAAGACCTACTTATGAGATAAATAAAATTGAAACGCACGTGATGAAAGTGTCATCCTATTAAATTAATTTTATATAAACGTGTAACTGAGAGATATTAGAACTTCTCACAACAGTAAAAACCGATCAAGATAAAATAAGCGAATATCTACTCATGAGAGAAATAAAACTCAAATCACACGTCTAAGAGCGGCATTCTCTTTTACAAAAATTTCGTTATCTCTAAAGGGTAACGAGATTTGACCAGACAAGCGAGTAGCGAGGGAGAAACAAGTTTTCACATCTATTAAAAAGCTGCTGCAAAACGAAGGAACGGACTCGTGAGAGAAACAAAACTAAAACTCGCGTGTGACGTACCAACACAGGCAGCAGAGCGCTGAACACTCCGAGAATACCTCACTCAAAGTCACTTCTTTTCAACTCCCGAGGTCTCTCTCCCTGTCCCTGTCTGTCTCCTTCTCCTTCTCTCTCTCTCTCTCTAGAACTCTGTACACTGAATAGTGAGCTGGTGGCCAAAGCCAAACAGTACGCACCAACAACCCTCCTTCTCCCTGCTGTCCTTTGCCCCTCCTTGCCCCCTAAAATACGCGCACTCATCTGTATCTGCAATCTCTACATCATTCTCGAAATGGGTTTGGATCGCGTTGCGGGTTGAGATGGACCACCCGGAACCGGTGATGATGAACGAGGGCGCATTTCAAACTGCCAATGGATTCAGTTTGGCCGAGATCTGGTCGTTTGGTGGGGAAGGCAGGGGCGGGCTGGATTTGAGGAGGCTGCACTTCGGGCCGGGCTTGGGCCTTTTTGGGAAGAATGCGGGTGCGGCGAATCGAGATGCTCCCGCCGGTGACGGGCTTGATCCGATGGTCTTGGACGGGAGGGGAGCGAGGAAGCGGCGGGAGGAAGACGACGTGGTCAAGTGTGCCTCCACTAGCAGTGCTGGCAATGACATGGTAATTAATCCAGTTAACATACATGTATAGTGTGTGTGTGTGTGTGTGTGTGTGTGTTTGATTTTGCATTCACCTCTTTCCTTATGCATTGAGCTTTGATCAATTTCAATTGAAGATTGATAGTATAGATCTTTGAGCTATCTTTAGCTCAGCCAATTAACTCCGATTGTGAATATGCATCCGTGTGTGCGTGTCTGCGTGATGTTGCTGTGTCTTCATTGCAACTTTTAATGTGAATTGCTTTTGCTAACTTATAAGCCATTTCATATCACTAGATGTGAAAGATGTGTTTGGGGATGGGTTGGTTTGTCATTGAATAATTTTGAATTGAAATGAGCAGAATGAATGTGATAGTAAGAGACTTAAGACGTCGGGATCTAGGGATGAAAAGGCTGAGGCTGAGGCTAAAGCTGAAAGGGAAGTGAATTCAGGCAAGGGACCAGAACAAGGTAGGAGACCGGCTGATCCACCTAAACAAGATTACATTCACGTGCGAGCGAGAAGGGGTCAAGCTACTGATAGCCACAGTCTAGCAGAAAGAGTGAGTTTCTTCAGTCTTCTTCAGCCTAAATTGAATTTTCACTGTCCCTGCATATTGCGTTGAGGAGTATGTTTGATTAATAAGTTTGGAAATCGTTGTCAAATTTTGCTAATTGGACCAATTTGATTTACAGGCTAGACGAGAAAAGATTAGCGAGAGGATGAGAATCCTCCAAGATCTGGTCCCTGGCTGTAGTAAGGTACAGTTTCTGCATTTGCCAAACGTTATCTTTGATTACCAAACATGAAAAGTTTTGGTGGAACGGAATACTCCTTTTTGTTTGTTAGAGTTTTATTAATTGATTGGTGGTTTATTGTCGGTGTATTTTTAGAACTTTTTGTACATCTTATTACCCTGAGCAGGTTTCTTGAGACATAATTTCTGGCATAGTTGCTAAAATCAATTGCAATGTTTATGAAAAAATTGGAGACGACAAGCTGCTTTTAGCAGAGTTTGTTACTGGTGAAGGGTTGGATGACTCTGTAGCAATAAGGAAGAGTAAATAGAACAAAATGCTGTCTGCTAAGGGCTGTGCCCTACATACAATTATTTTTTTCAAGGCTGCCCCTCTCTGCTTGATGTCATGGAACTAAGACTTATTAGTGCATATCAAAATGCTGGCTACTACGATGAGAGCATTGGATCTACGGAGGAAACAGGAGCTACTGTTTCAGGCTTCTGATTAGGCTTAAGCATTCCATTCCTCCATTTTAAGTGCTTAACATGCAGGTAAAGGCATCAAGGTATCTAGGAAGCACTTCACTTGAGAGTCCTTCTCCACAACCCCGAGGAGGATAAGAATGATCCGAACTTTTGAGTTTCCCTATTCAAACAATATACTTGGACCTTGACTCCAACAAAACCATCGAGTACCATAAGAAAAAAAAGGCGCACAAATAAAATGCTTCTCATGATCGCAGTACATTGATCCTAAAAACTACTACCTGCAAGCATATTATAATCTGGTTTTTCGGAAAAGGATCAACACCAAGACTGGACTTAAGAGATGATCATTTGAGAAGGGAAAAGAGCAAGGTAAATTTCTTTGTTGTTTAAACCTATCAATACCTCTAGTCGCCATAATCCGAATGATATTCAAGACAAAGGCGTAATGATAGAAGACAGTTTGCTTTGCAAATTAAAACTTAACAAAAGTTGACCAGGTGGAGGAGCAGACTTATCAAACAACAGCTGCACTGTATTCAATTTAGGGAACAACCCCACCCTCCAACCCCCTCCCAAGTACAGAGAACTGTGTTGATTTTTTCTTGCTTCGTACATGACCATATTATACTGCTTTGTTATTTATAGATAAATTTCAGACTTATTGCTGATACTAAGTAGCAGTCAAAAATTTCTATTTATTTTTCGTGATTTTGTCCATGGATCAGATATATCCTCGTGAATTCTTCAGAAAATGAAATGATTTTAACTCCATATTGACTAGTAGTGGGAAGATGTCATGATGTCACTTCATTAGTCTCGGCCAAATTAGTTCAAACATGTCCATATACACCCTGAACCTGTGTATTTTTCCGAAATCTGGTTCTGAAGATGGTACAATGTTGCTTCCAGGTTATTGGCAAAGCACTGGTCCTTGATGAGATAATTAATTACATCCAGTCACTACAACGTCAGGTCGAGGTACGCGTTCTTCTGTAATATGGGTTCCTCTGACACGGAATCTTTGCCTTGCTGAACTTGGAATCTGAATTATACTCATTTCCTGTGTGTCACAGTTCCTGTCAATGAAGCTTGAAGCAGTCAATTCGAGGTCAAACCCCAGCATTGAAGGATTTCCTTCGAAAGATGTAAGTTATTCTGCAATAATTAGTATTCTAAATGTAATGCATAAAGAGTAGAAAGAGACTTCTAAGGTTAGGCCCATATGTTAGTCTGGCCTTGTCCTCCCTAAGTTGCAGATATCTTAATCGAGTAACCATTCCCAGTTTGTGCTCTGACTTACTCAAGAATATTGGGTTATAACAAGTGAATTTGGTGTTTACAGTTCGGCCAACAAACGTTTGATATGGAGGGCGTGGCATTTGGTTCACAAGCTACAAGGGAATATAGCAGGGGTTCATCACCAGAATGGCTGCATATGCAAATTGGTGGCAGTTTTGAAAGAACGTGATTTAAGAAATGCTTGGCACTTGGCACTTGCTAATAAGATCGCTACAAGATCAAGCTTCCTCCTGCAGTGACTGCCACAAAATATACCCATTTTTTGAATCATAACTCTGCATTCTCTAAATCAGGCATGCAGCTGTGTTTTTTATGTAAAGACTGTTGGAGTTTCTGTCTAAAGATCTCCCTCTCTTTAGGTTGAAACATGAATTATTTAAAACTCCATACATCTTGTTCTGTCTAGTACCCAAGTGAAATTGCTACATCCAGTGTCGTTCTTGGGAGATGATGGACGGTCCAGATGTTAGAAGGATTCATAATTTGTATCAAAGTTAATTCAGTATTCTGTGTACTACATAGCTGATGTTCGTTCACTAATGCTAAACCAGTTATAATGCTTTGCTTCAGTTGACTCTTGCTTTCGCTTGTGCTAGTTAGTGCTTAATTGGGGCAGTGGCTACTTTGTAACTTTTGTTTTTTGTTTTTTTGTCCTTTGACTTAGGTAGATGACTTTATTTAGCTGGTTTAGGAGCTGGGAATTGCATAAGTCCTTGTTTCAACATTTAGACGTGGTTGGTTCCTTATTTGGGTACATTGGAGAGAGAAAGAACCAACTCCTCAGCTACAAAGATCTAGGGTCATTTCCAAACCTTTGTTTCTTCTGTGTGATATGCCACAATATGAGCAAACTTCGACAAATTAGATTCGATTTTAAAGTTGCATGGCGTGTCAAATTATCGAAAAAAATTTAACTATCAAAGACGGACTCGAGTGATTAGCAAAGGAAGATAATCTCATGCAATTTCTCTTGACAACTGTTACAGAATGAACTCGGCAATGTATATCTGATGTGTGCCTACCTTCATAGATCTTGGGAGTATTACGCTGCTACTGCTTCGTCTTCCCGAAATTCTGGGGTTTGTCCTTATTTTCTTTCTTGGAGGAAGTCCCGATTTTCTTATTAAACACGACTACACATTTACATGGGCATATGCAGGTAGTCGTTTCTACTAGAAAATCATATCTGCAATCTATCATGGGCAGTAGCAGAATTCGGTATATGTGCAAGGCTTATTTTACAGGTGTCGCTAGTATAAAGAAATGGGGAAAGCCCTACATAAGAACGGATTTAAGTCACAGGTTGTGCTCTGTTATAGAAACTCCCTTTCTGGTTAACATCATTTCCACTGGGCTGGAAGTAGGAAATGGCTGCCCAAACCACACGCAGCAGCAGGATAACGACGAATACGGTACCTCCAAGGTTGCAGACGACCTGCAAAGAAAAAATTAATCATCATGTAACACTACGTCTCTCCTACTTCCTGTGGTCCGGTCATCCAGAGCAGTTAGCATCGATGGTTATGCAGGTTAAAGAACTATTGGAAAGGATAAAGAACCGTCGACGAGATAATTGAATAGAAACTAATGAACCCGATGTTGGGTGCAGATTCTATAGAGGGGAGGGGTGGACGTATAAGTCTGCTTCCCATTATTAAAAAGACCTCGAATATGTGCTCGTGTGTACTTGAGCACCAGAAAAAAGTAATTATCTTGCACACTGAGTTTGCATCGGAAAAGCTGATACCTCCAGAAGTGCCTTCACAAAAGAAAGTGAAGCCAAAAGAAGAACCCCATCAACTGCAAAAGACACCTGAGTTGTGCAGAGAGAGAGAGAGAGACAAAACCGGTAAAAAATTTGTCACAAAAGGTACACAATCAATTATATTTTTGAAATATACATTAAGTAGAGCACATTTGTGTCAAAAGTTATGTTCGGAATAGCAGCATAAAGATCTTAATTAGAAATAAGACAGACTCAGTGAACTATTTGCAAGTCAAAGTTCATTTAAACATGTTTAGTCATCAAAGCTGCTATGACTTCAATGGTAATTTTCTTCAAGAACGAAAGGGTTTAGTCGTGTAATCTTGACTGGATACTGAAGTAAAGTGAAAAATAAGAAACACATAATGAAGTGTATGTTTGTAGAGATTTTGTGAATTAAATTATACTCTCTACAAACATACACTTCATTATGTGTTTCTTATATTGAAACGCGTGATGAAGTGTTTCTTATTAGAGCCGATGGATCCATGGCTTTCACAAACTGTGCCAAGCCATCGTGATAATTAATCTCATGGTTCATTCAAAATGAAAGGCATTCCTACATGTGGACGATCTTGTTTGTGGTTAGCTACGTAATTTGCTATTATTATGTAGCATCTCATTTCAAGCGAAGTGGTCTTAATAGCAAGAACACTCTGCCTTGAAACCACTTTGCTTTGGAATGAGATGCTACGTAATATGATTATTCTCGACTAGTAACTACAAGTTTGCCCACTGGTAGAGTGGTAGAAGATTTCATGCTTTTAGATTATATCAATGATCAGATTATTCCACTGAATTATTTCTAATACATTTGCTACAGGCTTTGATTTGATTTGTAGTTTTGATTGGATAATGAAGAAGAAAAAGGTCATTTATTTTCTTAAAACAAAAGGATACAGGACGTTATCCAATCTAAGCCTGTTGGCCAGCAGATCCATCAAATAGGAAACTAAAGCCGCGACTGTCAAACAAACAACGCACTTAGGTAGACAATTGGAGTCCTTTCGGCATTGGAAGGACTATAGGTACTTGTATAAACTCCTGCCACCTAGAGATGACAACTCCCAGCCACGCCTAGCATAAGGAAGCTCGTATAGTGTATCCCCGCATATGTCAGAAGTATTTTGGCTGAAAAAAGCCAAGGCAACTGATTCTACTAATCCCTGCCACCCACCACAACCCAAATAAGAAAATAGGGAGAAGCAGAGATCGGGAATACGATCAGGAATACAACAGTATTGCATAACAGGAAATCCATTGTCATCAATGAACACCTGAGCATAGCGTGTGAAGCTCTTTATGACCGAGTGGCCGTCGAGTATGGATGGAAGTTTGAAGGACAAGTAGATCATCAAGTAAGATGTCAACGAGCTATACATAGATAACAGACGTCGTGCTTTGCTTACTTTCTATATTAGTCTGGCAATTCATACATTAAAACATAGCTTAAGACATGATGTCTTTGCAAGGAGGCACTTTTGGTCTCCAAGCACACATTATAGCTTTAATTCCTGTGAAATAGTAAATAACAGAGCTGAGCAATTTGCCTAATATAAAGACAGACATACGAACGTATACACGAGTTGTAAAACCAACCTAGCTCCAATTTCTATATACCGATTGCCTAAAGAATCTCATGTGCTATCATCAGCACTCTCCGATATTGTGGTTGCCCAAACTTACCGCTCATACATCATATCTGCATGCTGGCATTCATGCTTGCTTACTGACATGAATTTGATGAAGTTACAAAGAAGATTTCAACAACTACGTGTATCAACATCATGCACAAACTCCTACTTAATCCCATGGCCATATTGAAAGTCAAATGTACAACTTATCAGCGAAAAGAGAAACAAAGATACTCCTTCCGTTTCATAATTTTTGCCCCCTTTTTGCTTTTCAACATTTTCTAGACAAAAAAATCGAACATCTAAGCATTGGATCAAGATTAATTAATCATTACAAGTGACAGAGCAAACACAGTATTTCACTAGCCAAGCAGGAACAGCGAGTAAAACCAATGGGTAACGAATTCGTAAATGGCTTGTTAAGGGGGTGGAGAAAGAAACTTACCAGCTGAGGAGATATGACGTCCGGTAGGACGGCACGAGAGGCCTTCCTGGCACGCTTGGAGACCTTCTTGAACATGCTCAGAAGGAACCTAAACAGCAAATCTACACTGCTTTCGGCATCCTCCTCGTCGCTCTCGTCATCCATCACGTGCTCACCGCCAAAGAATATCTCATCGATCCCCTCCGGCCCTTCATCCGTCGACGAACCATTCAGCTGAAACACAACAATCGAACTCAGAATTCCAATTCAATACACTGTACTGCCTCCGTTGCATTGAATTCCAGTATGCAGATACCGCTACTTATTTGGTATATGATTGTTATACGAGTTCATGAAACCATCATAGCGTAGAACGATAAGTCTGAGAAGAAATTCAATGAAAGGGAGGAGGGAGCACTGGTCTATAAGGCCTACAGATAGGTACAAGGATAGAGAGAAGTTGTGGAGACCTTTACGTGGCGAAAGCTGAGTCTGGGTTTGCCATGGGAGGAAGATTGAAGACGGAAAGAGCAGCAATGTTGGGAAGGTGAGAATGAGGGTGAGGGGAGAAATTTGGTGGATGTGTTAGTGAGACTGATGAAGGGCGATAGTTGCGCAGCTCCCGCCATCTGATCTAACGATGGTAGATGAAAAGATTGCATTTGCCAGAGATAAAAAGGAACGATTTGCCTAAAAGAAAAATGGAAAAAGGCCAGGAGATCGGAAATTGCTGGCTGTGGGGTTCGAACCCACGCGCACTTATGTGCAGAAGATCTTAAGTCTTCCCCCTTAACCTCTCGGGCAAACCAGCTCGACATGTATGGTTGTACTAAGGTGCATGATAGCCAGCACTTTTCTGTAGGCTACTCGTGATCATCCCCGGTTTTAAAGTAGCTTTGCCGTTATTTTCGTATTATCTTGTGCTCATTAATCTACAAGCATGAAACAAACAATCTTTTAAGTTTGCTTTGTTATCAAAGGAACGATTATGCTGCCCTTGTCGGTGATTGAGTTAGAGGTGTCAAATGGGCCCGGCCCCGCGGGCTGGCCCAGCCTGGCCCTTTTTTGGGCCCGGACTGGCCCTAACCCTTAGGGCTTGGGTCAGGGCCAGGCCTAACTTTTTGGCATGGATCCCGGCCCTAAAATTAACCGAATTGGCCCGGATTTCTTTTGGCCCGGCCCTCTTTTTGCCCAAAAAATGGTCTTTTCAGTTTTTTTTTTAAATTAAGATGTATTTTCTTGCCTTTTATGACTTTAATGTAGAAAAAATCTATTACTTTTAGATCATTTGAGAATAACTAAAGTGTATTTGTTATTTTGAATAACAAAAAAAAAATTTGGGCTCGGGCCCGGCCCTAGATGTTGGGCCTAGGGCCTGGGCCCAAATTTCTCTCATTCTGGCCCAGCCCGGCCCGTTTGACAGCGGCCCTGGCCCGGTTTTCTAGAGGCCCGATGGGCTTGGGCTGGGCTGGCCCAAGCTCGGCCCATTTGACACTTCTAGATTGAATAGCCTAGTTCGTTATATCAACCTTATTATAATTTTTTTTTGGTTTCAATGCGATTGTTTATTTCTCAGTTTAAATATGTAATGGCATGGATTTCAAGCAAATATTAACCATATTTGTAAGTGATTTTCTTCTACCTTAAACTTTATTTTGCAAAAGGTTGTGCAATCTATCTGTGGAACCACGCAAACCTTGAAATGAACATTTTCTTAGACCTCCCGACACCTTTACATATCAGCAACAACTATCAGAATCACCACTTTTACTTACAACGGGACCCAAAAAGTATGAACAATTTAAAAAGTTACAAAAGGTGACGTGGCATGGGCAGAACTCTTGCATGAAACCCGGGGGGGCAGGGGGGGGGGGTGGTTGGAGCCAGGTCCCCTCAAGTTTTGGATTTTGATTTTTATAATTACAAAAATGGCACTATCTCGTAAAATTAATTAATTAATTTTTGTTTTGTTGTGTTTTTATTCTTTATGCCACCGCATTGCCATAATCTTATTTTTTTGTTATTCTTTTGCTTCATCTTCATGCTTCCAAATTTTACATTTCAAATTTTCAGATTAAGGAAAACACGAATTGATCAAGGTTAGTTATTTTTTTAAGTTTAAATTCTTATAGTATGTTAACTCATACGTGACTATTGTACTCATACAGTTAATAATCACATTGGTAATATATCTACAGAGTTCTTGAGCAGCTTCTTTCACACAAGATTAATAATTCGTTGTTGGCTAATCTTACCAAGTTAAATAAATCACTACGATTATTAATCAAAATGAGCAATTCTTTTATGTTAGTCAATAATTTTTTTTATGCCCTTTTGGGCCTCCTCGATTAAACTTTCTGGATCCCTATCCCTGTGCTGTGGTATTACATGCGAAGAGCTAGAGACTACCTCGCCAAACCAAGTTCCTCTGGTAGCTTGAATGTAAAACAAAAGATTGCTAGTGAAATGAAAACCTCAGGTGCTCAAGAGCACGAAGAGGATAGGGATGAAATCATGTCAACTTGAAATAGGCGTGAGCATACAAGCTCCGCGTGAGGAAAAAATGTTTATATGTATGATTTACTGTTTATGTGTGTCGTGCTTGCAAGTGGTAATGCCTTGGAGGATTGTCTTCTAACCAAGATTACCTATATTATAACTCATCCGGTGGTAGGTGCTTGTGGAGTAATCAAATTTTTACCGTTTTGATATTGTCTGACTTTAGGTGCACAACTGATGATGCATGTGTTGGAACGAGTCCAATGCAAGGTGGTTTTGAGTATACAAGAAAAGTGTGTTAACTCGAGCTGGCTCGCATGGATCTAATATCTGAAGCAAATTAGAGAAAGAAAGGCATCTGGTTCAACTAGCCCCTAGATTCATCCATCAATCGAGAAACTCCGGACCATTTGTTGCTAAACCAAGGTGTTTAAGTAGTCGACGTCGTTCTAGAAGGCTTAATTCATATGAATTTTGCTTTTAGTTCCAAGCAACCCTTTGAAATATGGGCTTATTCTATAAAATACCTTAGATTAAGAAATCTTTAATGACACGCAAGAGATCTCAAGCCATTCAGCGAGTCAATGATATCTTGGAGCACCCCCAATCGATCGGTAGTGCTTTTTGAGTTGCGATCATTTTGGTAATGACTTGCTCTGAAAGCATTCTTCAGAGAGCTTATGGGCCTAAGCCTAAGGGTGGGCCTACAACTCGACTCTAACACGCTCATCCACCAACTGCGAATTGGTGGCGTCTCTGATGTCCATGTGACTGTAAACTACATGACTGACATAGGTAGTCATACCAGTGTTTAATCGTTTGTTAATTATGCTTCTCTTTTGACTTCGTAAGCATTCACCGCAGAATTGGCTTTGGTTGCCTCCTTTAATTGGTAAGTCAAATTCTCCATAAGCCATTTAGAGATCGGGTATTGACACACAACCTATGGTTTGCAACAAGTTTAGTGTTTTTGCTCTAATTATGGTCTAATGAGATGAAAGAACTACTGATTTGTTATATGAATTTTTCGATACTGAATAGAGCGTAAATCAAACACTGAATTAAATGAATTTTCAAGTTTTTATCAAATTATAAGTCGCAGCAATATCTTATTAAGTTAAACCGTTCACTTATAATAGGTGACACTATATAAAAATTAGAATGAATATTTCGCTATATTCTATAGCCATAACAAATTTGTTTTTGCAAAGACGAAGGTAGCGTTTAAAAACTATTTGGTTTTCTGTTTTTCTCCAATTTTATAAACCGGAAAAAAAAATGCGTTTGACACACCGTTTTCTTTTTTTTTTCTTCAGTTTTTAAAATAGAGCTGTTTTTTAAAACTCCCATTTAGGAGTTTTGAATTTTTAGTTTTGATTTTTATTTTGAGACCAACACTACTACCACCATTTCATCGCCACAGCCACCGCTTGGCGCCGGTAGCCGCTTGCCGACCACTGCCTGCCGTCGAACACCGCCGGGGACCACCAGCAGCAACCGGCAACGACAGCTAGCGGGCCACAATCGGCCACCGCTGCCGCAACCACTACCAAAGTAAAAATTCAAAATAAAAACTGGGAAATCAAACACTCAAAAGAAAAAAATTAAAATAAAAATTGGGTAATCAAACACCCATTTATTTTTGTAAAAAAATAAAAACTAAATTGATTTTTTTTTTTTAAATAGAAAACCGAAACCGAAAGTGATGCCCCCCTCAAACTTTCTCCAACTCGCCTAGTTATAAAAATAAAAAAAACAAATAAAGTTTGTCATTAATATTAATTATTGCATTTCACCCAATGATTTGCTAATCAACCATTTCATCGGCTGTTGGTCAAATACATATCTAACCTAATCTAACAACAACAAAGGAGACGAGTAACTTTAGAATAAAGTAAAAAAAAATATTGTATTTATTTATAGTTGTCACGAAGATGCTATCGATAATATCCCTAAGATATATACTTTTCAAAATGCCATTACAAAAATGGGGGGGGTTTTGGAGCAGAAACATCGGAGACCCAGTCATTAACCGCCGCCTCGACGTTAATAAATTCAACTCCCAATAACACCCATTCTTACGTGGCCCAGCACATGTTTCTAGAAACGTCGTCGTCACGCCACCCCCCGTCCTATTTGTCGATCCACCTTCTTCATCCAACACCCAAACACTCGCGCGCGTGTCAACACCGCGAATTCAACCCCGTTCACCTATACCTCACGCGCACGAAGGTGCGTGAGTCCGTACCCCAGCCACGTTGAATTATCATGACGACAACAAAAGCCATTTTCTTTCACGCGGATTAAAACGGCTGGGAATGGAAAAAGCCGCCCCTCATTTTTAACGATTAGCGGGACGAGAAGAGAGTAAACCGAGTCGAGTTCCTCCGATCCGGCCCAGCCAAAACGAATTTCTTCAACTCGTTCCCATCGGAGTGGAAGAAATCGGATTGAAATTTATCCTCTACAAAACTCTCGACTGAGATTTCTGTCAATACTTTTGACCTGTTCGGTCCGACGCGGATCGGACGAGTTGCAGAGAAGATGGCCGGATGGAGGGGATCTAGATCGAGGCCAGGCGGTGGCTCACCGCTGGCCGAGCGTATCCCATCGTCTCGGACGATTCAACTCGGCCGCGTCCAGCCTCAGGCTCCTGGTCACCGGACCGTGTTTTGTAACGATCGTGAAGCCAATGTCAATGCCAAATTTAAGGTGCCCTAATCTCGCCTCAAATCCTTATATATAAGTGAGTGTGAGTGTGTGTGTGTGTGCGTGCGTGCAAGTTAAGTGAATGGGACGGACTCTAGGGTATTGGCATATTTTAACAAACTGAGTTGAGTTTGTTTTGAAGTATACGGAGTGCTGATTTTAGGAGGTTTTGCTACACATGCGGATTTCCCCCCTTTCGAGTTTTTGCGAAGCCGCCACGTAAATATTTAATTGAACTCAAATAGCAATTCCAGAGTAAAGAAGTATCGTTTGGCGAGTCGAGGTGAAGTCAGTGTTTTCATGCAGTGAATAAATCATAGCAATTCACAAAAGTAGGCACTAAGCATGATGGGTTCCGGTTCTATATTTTCAAAAGTCTTTTTTTAATGTTTTTGACCTATTCTATGTCCACTTCAGATATCGTATGACCTTACTGAGAGGATATTGGAGAAGCTTTAGATAGACTTTATTTGGGAGGCTTGTTGAAGGAATAGAATATACTGGCTTTGGGAGTTGGTTAGGCAAGCTTTAATGTGGGTTGGTGAAAGGGTTTGGGGAGGTCATTTGATGTAATGTTGTTGACACTGCAATTATGGAGCAAGCGAGTGATGAGATAGTTTACAGCAGATGTTTGGAGTTGGGCGCTTAGTGTT
Organism: Escallonia herrerae; assembly: GCA_033070095.1. Lineage (NCBI taxonomy): Eukaryota > Viridiplantae > Streptophyta > Magnoliopsida > Escalloniales > Escalloniaceae > Escallonia > Escallonia herrerae. The sequence goes on from JAVXUP010000092.1 coordinate 340,882, forward strand.
GTGAGGAGAGCTTATGTGAGCCAATGCAAGCAAAATTTTGTTTTTTGTTTTTTGGGGGGACGGAGGAGTTCATTCAGTTGTTTTTGTGACAGAAGGTGGTGAGAGTTCGTTTGATATTTTTTTTTTTGCAAGGAGGTAATTAAACAAGCCCTTTGAATCTTTCCTTTATTCAGCAAGCCATAAGGAGGGGTTGGTGGGAGATGTGTTCGAGGGTATTGAGTAAAACCATCTTTGGAAAGAGCTTCGTGATCGGGATTCAGGGGTGGGAAGGTTTAGCTTTTTAGGAATGGCTTTACTTTAATCACATTGCTGGAGGACAAGTCGACAAGTCAATCGGTAGGATGACTCCTAAGATATTTTTTGGTGAAGTCCTCTTGCATTTTGGTAAAGTTGGAGATAAAGCAATTCCTTGTGTTGTGTATCCGGTAAATGCTGCCTCAGATGCTATGTTTTAATTGTCGACTCCAAATTCAAAGTCGTGATCGGATCTATTCATTAGAAAGAACTGATGCAATATGTTTCTTGTACCCATAGGTGTTATGTTATGTTTGAGTCAGATTTTTGATCAATCTATATTGATTGACTGCCTCCATCATGTTCTTGCTAGTAAGTACCTCTAATTTTGGTTTTGGATCTTACAAGTTATTCCTGTAGGTGATCCTCTTTTTTCTGATCATTTGGTAAGAAGAGCAAATCGTATTGGATGAAAAAAAGCGAACAAAGAATAAAATTATTGTAATCAGTAGTTGTGAAGCATTAGAGTAGATTGAGATACAAAGGTTCTCATTCTTTATTGACCCGAATACAAGGGTCAAGCTTTATTAGATATAATATCATTTCTATTAGTGAAAAGATAATAGAAATTACTAGTCTCGGAATGTTCTTAGCAGTATAATTTTATTTTTTTGGGGTTATTATGTAGTAACTTTTTTCGTTCTCATCCATTCAAGATATTATGTGAATAAACAATAGACCTATTGAGGAATCTAGTGTTTTAAAATGAAAGTAAGGGTGTTTATCTTATGAAGTCATTGTTCGCTCTTTAATAGATAACGAATCTGTTACAATTATGAAATTATACTCTAATTTTCTTCCATAATAATTTTGGAAAGAGTTGCATTGTTGATATAGTTACGTGACTAAGTTCTTAGTATTAGTTTCCATGTTTAGTTTTCAGTCTACAAATACCTGAGTGTCATCTGGCGCTTCTCTTCATGGGAAATGGAAAGAATGTTGTTATGACTGGCGATGATTTTAGGAAAAGTAAGAAGATTTGTCTTACTTGGTGCTTTACGTATAAAAGGGGTGGTGAAATTGTTAATTATCTTCTTTTGCATTGCTTGGTGGCCAAGAATATTTGAGACATGATTTCCATTCTCCATGGAGTTTCAGTTTTGATTGTTGGTGGACATCTTGAGGAGTTGGTCCTTATACTAAAAAAAAGGAGGCAAAATTGGGTCTTGGGAATGCCATTTAGTTATCCTTGTTTGGGTGCATTTGGCAAGCAAAGGGAGAAAGGGCTTTCCACAAAAGTGAGATGTCTACGTAGCAGAATTTAGGCTCCGTATGTTGCAACATTACTTTTTTCATAAGCAGCATATATAATCAATTAACTGAATTAGTTTATAAGTTGGTATGTAGCATTTGTTATAGTTTGTAGAACCTGATTTCTTAAAATTGAAGTGACAAAAATACACAGCAAACTTTTAGTTATTGATATGTATCCTACATTGCCTTTTCCGCAGAATTTGATGATCCAAAAAATACACAAGTATAATCTTCCCTATAGTAATGAAAGAGAGTTCAGTTTCGAGTTGAACACAACTTGAATCATCTAAATTTGATAATGGATGAGTTGGAACTTGGAAGTAGTGAAAGGAAGTTGAGAGGAGGAAGAAGAAAGAGAAAGCACCAACTTGGGACACGTGGCAGGGTGCAATGTATGAGGGCTATTCTTAAAATTTGAAATGCATAAGCTGTAAGAGCACCTCTTTAGGTGCTTATAGATTTGGCTTATTTTGGTTTTCAGTTCTTTTAGGCTATAAGCTGTTAGCTGGCCTAAATAAGCTGCGACAAACAGTGTCTTCGACCCGACTTTGTTTCTTTTTTTTTTTGCTGGTCTGAACAGAATTATTTGGATCAAGCCTGTTGATGCAGGGCAAATACGGCTCCCGAGATATATTAACCAGGGGAGGCGGATTAAATCACGCCATTATACGAGGATCGAATAAACTTATTTGGGCCTGAACGCTTGATGGGAGGGGAGATACTTACTCAAAGTAATACACGCAATATTTAGTGAAACTCTCAATGCCAATAGCAATAGTCCAAGAAAGGATGACAGTGCTTTTATAGAGAAGTTCTAAAACCCTAATTTAGAGCTAAATACGAAATACCCTAAATAAGCTAAATGAAGATAATATAAACCAGCATATCGCTGAAAACAAGCACATAAAATCTGAATGGAAGTTCATTTGATAATCTTGAGCTTCCTCCTATTCCAACTGCATCATTCTCCCCATCAGTGACAGAAACTCATCCTTGAGTTTTCAAGTGTGATAGAAACCATGAAGAATCTTCATATAAGTCATCAACTGTCTAACTTGAAATGTCATCAGTATAATATTTGGAAAAAGCATAGCTAGCAACAAATTATTTCCAGCTTCAGGTGGATCAAGCAAGCTGTCAGGAATGACAAACTCTGATTGCCCAATAGTTTGCTCTTAACTAACCAGCAGTGCTGGCATGGGCGAAGACCCTTCAACACTATTTCAACACTATTGTCAAGTGCTTCAACTCTCATATAAATAACTTCAATTTTGTCTTCAACTAGGACCTTAACATTTGTGGGTTCTTCAACAAAAACAAATGGCTCTTCCTGAAAATCTAGATTCATCATAGATCGGTGGCTTTCTGCACTCAACAAAAGGTAAAGGATTACCTGCGGGGGCAAACGGCCAAGCAAACTCCTCAATTACTTCAACATCACCAATAACGTTGCTTTCCATTGCATCAAGAAGCTTGTTTAAGTTGCCTATCATATGCTTAATCTGATCACGTATTTGTAATGAGGAAAAATCCAGAACATACATGAAAGGAGCACTTTTGGAGAAAAGGTCTTTTGGTTCTTGCTTCTGTAAATGGGTACTCTTCCTTAAGGAAGTACTGGAATTTGCTTAAGGGGAAACTGTTTAACGAAAATAGTTTGAATGGAAACGTTTAACACAAGTTGGGTTTACCTGTGAAGAATTGGGTTGGATATCTAGTGTGGCTAGAGGTTTCTAATTAAAGTGGGCTTGAAATATGCTGAATTTGGGCTTTTAGTAAACTAAATTGAAAAAAGACAGAAGTGGCTAACTTACTATTTTTGAGGTTCTGGCCTTGAATTATACCTTGTGGTAAAATGGGTACCTGGGCTAAACAGGTGGATAAGAAAAAGGAAAACAACTCTCGTTGTGTCTTCTTCTCTTGTGCGAAACCTTTGTGAAGCAGACCTTCAGGTAAAATTCAAATCCGACAGTTAAATAATATGTTCCAACAAGCCTTTTCATAAAGATTGAATTATTGTTAGTGGTAGATATATCTGCAGCAAACAGAGAATCAGGACAAAACTGAAGGATATTTCGTAGTGATGCAGGACGAATAGGGGGTCCTGGAATATGTTATGAACCGTGGGAAGCTGATTGAATCACACCTCTAAACGAGGATTGAATCAATTCGTCTAAGCCTAAACACTTGATTGCAGAGGAGATACTCAGCCGAAGAAACACGGGCAGTGTTTAGTGAAACTCTCGGTATCAACAACAATACTGTGTGAAAAGATTATAATGCTTATATAGGAAAGTTCTAAACACTAATACCCTAAGTAAGCTAGGTTACATAATATAATCCAACTTACTTCTAAATTCAAGTACACAAAATCCAAATAACAATTCATTCGATTATCTTGACCTTCCGCTTATTCAACTGCATCACCTTTTCTAGGTTTTTTTTTTTAGCACAGTTTCGTTGGCTCTAGAGATAGCTGACTTCTGTATATTGCTGTGTACATGGCCCACGCCTCCTTCTTAGGTACCTTTATATGAATACAGAATACATGCCCTGTATCTCTTAGAAAATTTTAGATGATCTGCCTCTATGCTAATCTTTTGTGACCTATCCCCCTCAGAGAAGAAAATGAAACAGCAGCACTGATCGCACCCAAGTTAAGCTCAGTTATAATAAACTTAGTTGACGTCAAGTTTTAATAGAATAGAAAAAATGTAGTTGCGTCAAGTAACTTTATGCAATGGATTGATGAGGTGAGAATACTTTGCTTATCGTTATCACGAGAAGTTTGCTTTTTATGTACTCGTGTAAATATCAGACCTTCTGTGATAGGTTTCATGTTCTTATCTCCTATCCCATGTTCAAACTTGAATTGATTTGGTTTTGATTACTATAAATTTACTTGTTTCAGGGGAATTCTATATCTACAACAAAGTACAATATTCTTACCTTTTTGCCAAAGGGATTGTTTGAACAGGTAAGTTTTGGACGTCTTGTGAAAATCAGGATGAGAAAGGATTTTTATTTATTGGCATTTGTTTCCTTTCCCATGATTGCACCTACAGAATGAGGGCACTTTTCTGCTTGGTGTTGAATAGAACCTGAAGCCTCAGTTCAACGTAACCAATTGTGCTTAGGTGGAGCCAGATATGTGAAAAAATTTTGGAAGTTGGGATGCATATTTGAAAGGTCTAAGAGGCGGTGGCCTTTTGGAAGGGTTAAAAGATAATAAATTTAATTGCAGAAGTATTGAAAACTTATATTAGAAAAAGTTTTACTGCTGCGTGTGTTGTGGTAACTTCTAGTGCTTGAGGCAGTCCTGCTTCTCCCTCCCTCATGCTTGCTCTCTGTGTATAGATATACGCATTCTATGTCATATTAAAGTTTTGTACTTTTCTACATCAGATTAACAATGAAGCATGATGTCTGTTGCGTTTATTCCTGTATAATCTTCTGTAACATTTGTTGTTATATCAAAGTTTCTCTTAGATTTCCGTAAAATAATTAGCGACTTATGCTTTGCATTTTTTGCTTTTCTCATGTTTTCTATGCAAGAAGTTAAAGGAATATCTCTTTATTACCAGGTCAATAGATAGAAGCTCCTTTTCCTTTCTTGCCCTGTCCCTTCTCCTTCCATATTTCCCCCCGATTTTTACTTTTTTGTTCTGGGTAGTGAGTGGTCTTATGCTTGTCATACACCCCATGTCCTATGTCCAATTACTAGTAATATTCTGATTGATTAAGCATGCTCATCAGACACTCAACAGCCTTCGATATAAACTATAGTTGTAACTCTAATGACGCTTCTCTTTTCCCTAAATCAAATTCCTTTGTTTATTTTGACAGTTCAGGAGGGTGGCTAACTCCTACTTTCTTATGATCTCGTTATTATCATGTACACCTGTCAGGTACGCTAACATTAAAGTCGAGTATTTTTGTCACATGAGAATTATACTTCAATTGTTTGACTAATTCTTCATGCTTATTCGATTGAGCCACTTTCAACTAAGATTGTCATGCTGGTTTTATTAATGGGCTGGAAAGGAGGGGTCCCCTGGTGAAATTTTTCCTTACCATTGGTTGTTAAGCTGCTATGTTGCCTACTCTGCCTTATGTATTTGGTCATCTAACATCACAAAATTTTGTGCAACATCACATATGATATGGAAAGACACTTGTGCATGAAACTTGACACTCCTTCAGCGGTGCAGCTTGGAGCACTTGGGCGTGATAAAATTTTCTTGCTTCTTCTGGTCTTCTTAGTATTGCTATTGTTATATTTCCACGGACTAAGCAAATTTGAGTATCGATTTTGTTGTTGCGTGTACTTCTTGTTGAGTAATAGGAATTAGGGAGCTCGAGTTATTGCTTTCTTTTCTTTTATGCAACTCTTGTGAACTTATGAACATGATCTAAAGTGCTTGTCAGAGATATGATCTAAGCTATGCTTGTCCCTTTTCATGATCCGCACATCCTATTCTCTTCTCTTGCTTCCTGTTGTCTGCTGATAACCATGGTTGCTGCCTATTTCTTTCCAACCCTGCTTCCTTCGCTCTATTTGACAATGATGTTTTCCTTTTTGGTTTGGAGTTCACAGTATGCAGGAGTAATCACTCTAATTTGTTGCATTCCGGCTTTTAGTATTACTGTCTTACTAGTCCTGAAGAAGCTTTTGTCTCATGCAGTCCTGTTAGTCCTATTACAAATGTGGTCCCACTGAGTATGGTGCTTTTTGTCTCTCTTGTCAAGGAGGCATATGAGGATTGGGTGAGCGTTCAAACTTTGAATTTTTTGTTGCCAGAACTTTTTCCATAATAGATGTGTCAAGATTAGACAGTATGAGACAGCTTTCTTGGCTAACTCTGCAAGAATGGTTTTCAAGATCTTTCTGCATATCATGTTGGGTATTTTAAGGCCTAAGTTTCTTATTTATTGGGAGCTTTGCTTACCCCCCGTTTTCTTCTTCGGTTTTTGTCCTTTAATGATGTAAACAGAAGCGTTTGCAAAATGATAAGGCCATAAACAATTCTTCTATAGAAGTGCTACAAGATCGAAGGTGGGAATCTATTCCTTGGAAGAAGCTGCAGGTCGGAGACATTGTTAGAGTAAGTGTGCTTCCTTTCTATGTTTTTCCCACATATCATGTTACAGTCACTGGTTTGAAAGCTACAGTTTGGATGGATCTCTCATGTGCTTCATGGAAGTTGATGTTTGTTTATTTACTTCATTCATTTCTTAGTTAGGTCCAAATATGATATAGGCGAGCGCTTTTTTATGTTGTTCAAAGTTAGACGTTTTTACTATTTGTTGTGTTGAACTAGTCTGGTGCTCTCATCCTGTAATGCAATTCTGTGCTGAATATACTGTCATCATACAAGTGCCACTCAAATTTACTCTCACTGGTAAGTGTAAGTGTAGTGCAGAAGGCTATCTTGTCAGGATGGATTTCAAATTCCATCTTTAGTGTTTTTGAGGGATAAGTTTTTCATTTGTGCTTTCTAACAAGAATATCATAGCTGGAGGTAGAGTGGTCTTCAGGGTTTGAGCTTGGTGTCTCTAAGGCGGTAGACAGTAGTTGTCGATAGAATCTCTTCCTGAAAAGGTTAACTTCTAAGTCTGAAATATGTTAAGATTCTTTTGGCCTCTATAGGGGTTGCACTTGTGGATTCTGGGCACAACCTTGTGGCCTTATAGGCTTTTGTACCTGTATCATTGTTTTGGTAACAATTAGCTCTTTCACCGTTAATTGACATTTGACATTGTTGTTTTGTCATTTGTTCTAATGCTTAATGTCGAATTGTTTAAAGACGTGTTTTTGAGGTTGTTGATTTGCATGTTTCCATCAATTTTGGTTGAGCACTCTTTATTTTTTTGGACTGTCGAGTCTATTCGGATCGGTGGAGTTGCATTGTTATGTTGGTGGTGCTATAGATGTGTTTTAAAAAGGAAAAAAAAAACATGAAAAAGAATTATGGATATGGCATTCTTATGTCTTTTTGGCTCTTTTTAGTGCGAAAGGCACAATGGAGCTGTTGAATTTTTGGAGCTACATGTTTGTAGAGTGAAGGCAACTTTGAACTGATATTCTTATGTCTGGACCATTTTTTTTGTTGCTTTGTTGTGTACCTCGTATGTTGTTTTTCTGAGGCCGATGATACTATATAGCATGTAAGGTTTGCATGAATAACAACCTCCGGCGTTTATGTTTACACCTTAATTTGAGAAGGTCTTTAAAGTATCACTCTTTTCATTTTGGTCCTGAAAAAATATACTTGCTTCACCTGTTTGGTCCCTCATAAAAAGACTTGGAGGAACATGTTCCAATAAAGTATACCCACGTATAATCCACCCTTTTGCTGGCTGTATATACATACGAGGTAGACAAAGTATGGGGCAATAGAAAAAGAAAAACTTGGTATGAAATGGACATTGCTTGCTAATTTAAGTTGAACAGGGGTCTACAAATTTTGCCTTCTATAACTGTTTTGGGACTAGGGACCAAAACAGGTAACAGAAGTATACTTTAAGGACCAAATGAAGCAAGTGATTATTTAAGGAAAAAAAAATTAGGTCCAAAAATAAGGGTAACAATTGTAATTCCCTCAAAATCAGCAACAGATTCTGATGGTCTATGAGAGTGCTTTGAGATGGTTTGTGTCTTCTAGAACTTGAGTTACCCAAAGTCTTTATCCCTGTATATTTTTTGTATTTGTTACTTCAAGCGATGACTTTTTTTAGAACTTAATTGCATGAGATTTCTTGTGTACTTCTGTTGTAAAGGTGAATGCTCCTGTTGTTGCAGGTTAGACAGGATGGGTTCTTTCCTGCAGATTTGCTATTTCTTGCTAGTTCAAACTCCGATGGTGTTTGCTACACTGAGGTTTCCCTTCTTTTGTTTTGTTTTGTTTTTTTTTCTTTTTTACTTTGTTCTTTAGCTTTGGGTGCTTTCCCATCTGCCCTTTTTAGGAATGCAAAAATGCGTTGCTCCTGTCATTTTTCCATCTCTTGATTAGAAAATTTTGCTTCTTAATTGACAGACAGCAAACCTGGATGGGGAAACAAATTTAAAGATCAGGAAAGCATTGGAAAGGACATGGGATTATGTAATTCCTGAAAAAGCCTCTGAATTCAATGGTTTGTACCTTTCTGTTTGATCTACTGGCAAGTCATAACTGCTGTTTCTGTGCCCTTGTGCATGGTGACCTATATTCTTGGGCATTTAGAGCACTCAAATATGGCTGTTCTTGATCAATGTCAATACTTATTTTACGTGGTAAATTTAACTTTGCCTTTTTGCCCTGATTCGGACCTTTTATGCGACGTGACTGAATTCTTGACCATTTAGAATATTGGTTTAGTTGCTTATGTTGACAATTGTCAGTTGAATATTTTTTGATTGTGCTAGAACTTGGGGCTAAAAAAAAATTAATTAGCTTCGTATTGAGGTTAAATTACCACCCTCGGGGTTCAAATCTGTTTGAAGTTAGCCGAAGGATGAACGGCAAAGAAAGACGGCTCAGTGCGAGTGGAAACATGTATAGGAAAGTTGTGAGGCCTGCAATGCCGTGTGGTTCATAGTTGGGAGTATTAGTGGCTTCACAAGGAAGGATATGTTAAGAAATGACTTGCCAAACATTGTTTAAAATATTCACGTAGGTGTTTGTATGGCCTTGGTGTGGAAATGTGACTAGCCAGGTTGATAGAGAAAAAAGATGCGGGGATGGACCAAGAATAATATGGATGACTAGGCTAGGCAAACGGACTTGATTGCCTGAACTATGGAGCACTGACAATTCATGTCGGTGTTGTCACTAAGGCGTAATATGTATAAGATTTAGCTAATACCTTCTGTGTCACATGGTGTGAGACATTTGATTTTCGTAAAAAGTCATGTCTCTTTTCGCCTTCTGTGTCGGAGGTCCATTTTTCATCTAGCTACTGTTCAAGTAATGATCCTTGAAGCTAGATTTCTGTTTCAATTAGTTTTGTATGCTTTTAGTCATGCTGCAAAGATCATTAAATTTGGTTTATGCAAAACTGAATTATAATTTAGAAATTATGTTTTTCCTCATATTATATTCCGCTAGGATTTTTCTTCTATTGCAGGTGAAGTACAATGTGAGCAACCAAACAATTCACTTTACACTTTCACTGGCAATCTGATAATCGAAAAGCAAACACTACCCCTCAGTCCAAATCAAATTTTGTTACGGGTAAGTTATAGAACTTCATTTCTAGAAGTATCTGAAGAGGATATGCTAATATATTTCTTCTGTGTTAGTTGTATGTAGATCGCTATGTTTATGGTGACTAGTTGTAGAATATTCCTTTTACGCGTTATGACTAGCCTTTGTTTTTCTCATTAATTTTCAATTTACATGCTATGCAGGGATGCAGTCTTAGGAATACGGAGTACATTGTTGGGACAGTGATCTTTACTGGGCATGAGACGAAGGTGGTCTATTGTTTGGTGCAGTTCACCTTCTAGTTCCTTTCCAGCTTTAGTAGATTCGCACCTTATTCTTACTAGATCCACACCCTTTGGTTGCTAAAAGCAGCTTTAGTGACACTTTTCGACCCTTTAATGACAAAATAGCGTGGATTTAGCAATAAGGGTGTGGTTGATCTGTTTTTTATGTGGACATCAGTGCACATGAGTTCGTCCCTTTTTTTTCGAGTTTCCTTAATATATTACCGTAAGAATTTTGTACTTTATGCTTGGGGAATGCTATGTTTTCCACATTCATATAGACAAATGCCATTGGGTTGCGTTTGGAAAGGATCCTGATTTTTCCAAACGTTATTCATTCCCACTGGATGGTTTGAGCTGATAGAAATTACTTGTAGTATGTATTGTGCATTACTTTGACTAATTTAAGTTGTGCTTATATAGTTGTTGTATGGTCATTGCTTTCTTTGATTTTAAGATATGTTGATGCGTATAGGTATTTTATTGATTCCGTGATAATTGCAGGTTATGATGAATTCCATGAACGTCCCTTCCAAAAGAAGCACGCTAGAGAAGAAACTCGACAAAGTTATTATCTCTCTTTTTCTTATTCTCTTCTGTATGTGTCTCATTGGTTCCATGGGCGGGTGAGACAAACTTATCTTTCTTGTTCCTGTCGTGGAACATTGACTTTTCTTGCACTTCTTCTTAATGGTTCCGCTTCATATACTACTGTTGATATTCTGTAGTGCTATATGGATAAACTTCAAGGATTACTACTTACAGCTTGGCAAGAAGGACAGCACCAACACCCCACAGTTCGATCCAAACAACAGATTCGCGGTATGTTTTTTATGCTTTCTTACATAGAATTTTCCTTTTTAACAAATTAATTTTGACTTTTTCTTTTCTGGTTTTTTACTTGGTCTCATGGCTGGTAAATTTGTACATTGCTCTTGCAGGTGTTTGCGTTGGGTATCTTTACACTAATTACTCTTTACTCACCAATCATCCCAATTTCTCTATATGTTTCTGTCGAGGTAGGAGTCACAACAGTTGTAATGCATAATTCGCAAGTTACAGTGATGTTCTTTTCAACATTCAGTAATTTTATGGATTTCAGATGATCAAGTTTATCCAGTCTACTCAGTTTATAAACAATGACTTGCATATGTACCACACTGAAACCAATACCCCGGCGTTGGCACGTACGTCCAACATAAATGAGGAACTTGGTCAGGTAATTACCACCTTGTTAAGTGACATTTTTATTTCTCTCTGTCACTGAAATTCTTTTGAACAGGTGGAATACATATTTTCTGATAAAACTGGAACTTTAACAAGAAACTTAATGGAGTTTTTCAAGTGTTCTATTGGAGGAGAGTCCTATGGAACTGGTATCACTGAAATTGAGATGGGAGGAGCACAGCGGAATGGCAAAAACATTGGGGAGGTATAATATGATATCATTGCTCAAGCAAGGGTACAACTTGATGTGTTATTATAAATAGAATTAATGTCTCCAGGTTTCACAGGTTAGGAGGTCATCCATTGTAAAACGTGAGAAAGGTTTTAATTTTGATGATGCTAGGCTTATGCAAGGTGCTTGGAGGAATGAACCTTATCCTGATATGTGCAAGGTATTTACTGATCTTGTAAAGAATAGAGTAAGTGCGAGTTTTTTGCATGGCCATTGAATTTTTCAAAGCCCTCTTTTTGTCCTAACGAGAGAGGTTCTTTATGTGTATTTATGTTGATTTTATTTGGTGGAGCGATAAATTAGTATATGTCTCAAACCTGAAACCAAGGTTTTGGGAAAATCTGCTGATAGTATCAACTCATAAAAATTGAACGTTGTTACATTAGATTTGTGAGGATTTAGGAGCATTACTTAGTTAGTATGCTGGAAGAAAAATCTCAGACGATTTTTTTTGTTAGAAAGTACTATTTTATTTGCCAAAAGACGGTCTATCATCAGCAAAATATGATTTTTCTATATAAACCAAACCATTTACTTCTGATGTAGGGTTTTCTTGATTAAGGAAATCAAAAAATAGTATGCGAGTCAAATTAGAGAGACTTGTAAGGTTACCTGTGTATTTGAAAATTTTCCATGTTATGATCCTTATCCCAATCATGTTCCTGTTCTGCAAGTCATACCTTTACGACTGCCGTGTTCTGTTTAGAAATTTTCCTTTGCCATGACGCAGAAGTATCATCTGAAATTCTGCAGCATTAAAATTCTTTTTTTGGTTGGGAAACTAGCAGATGGTGGTATGTTTGTGTGTTCTATACTGGTATTTAAATATTAAATTATGTTTTCTATACAACTTTCCAGGTAGTTTTGTATTTTTGTTAGATGGTATGGTAGTTCGTTTGGCTTTTGAAAAACTTCTCTTGGTGTGAGCTATGGATTTTGTTACACGAGTGAATGAGTTTAAACTAGTCTTAGAGTGTTAAGAATTGCTGAACGGCTTAGACTGATAAGTCGCTATAAGAACATGTTAAGTTTAAATAGCACATACGCATTTGTGGTTTGCCCTTTGTTAGAGATGTAGAGTGGAATACTTTAGAATAAGGGTATTTCAGTAAGCTAGTAGGTGGTTTAAGTGGAATCCAAGCCCAACCGTCTTTTCTCTTATAAAGTTGATATGGTGTTAAGCCCTCTGGCATACACTTTTTACCTGGAATACCATCACTTATGGCCTATGTTACATGGACTCGGTACGAGTGTCCGGATCGGATACGTGTCCAAGTGTCGGACTCGTCTAATTTTGAAAACGCAAGACATTGGTACACGGCAAAATGTTCATATTTATTATTGCTTTAGTTATTTCGAAGGCAAAAAGGTGTTTTATGTGATGCATTTGGTTTTAATTGACAACTTATCTCCACTCAAAGCAACTACTAATTAAACAAAAGACTATAAGATAGTATCATAATGGCATATCCTATGAGATGTGTCGGACACATCCCATACCCATGTCCAAGTGTCGAGTGTCCGACACGGGTACTTCACGCAAAACCGAAGAGTCCATGTAACATAGCTTATGGCAACACCATTTACTCTGGATATGCATTGTCATTCTGATGAATTTCATGTGCAAGTCATGATAGAAAAGTAGCCGACTCTAATATTTTGAAATTGAGTTAACATTGTAAAAATTAGCTTTGTTTTTACTCAGTGATGAAGAAGTTGAATAGTATCTCGTCTTTAAGTTGTACTATTGTCTATTTTTTTTATCAGGATAATTGCTCCAGCAGCAAGTATATAGTATGGATTTGGGGCTGATGCAACGCCTTGTCTCCAATTCTTCATATTTTCTTATATTTGCCTTCTTCTTATATGAAGCTTCAAAATGTTCTGCTGCTCATGCTGTGATATTTAACTGGCTCTGAAGTTATGTTTTAGCAGCCTTTAATAGTTTGTTGTGATTGTAAGATTGTTGGATGGTTCTAGGGATTTTCTGTGATCTGCAACCTACAGATACTGCGGCGTGTTATCGATCAACCTTGATTTGGTGAATTGTATTTGTGTAGGAGTTTTTTAGATGTCTCGCCATTTGTCACACTGTACTTCCTGAAGGTGAGGAGTCTCCTGAAAAAATCCAATATCAAGCTGCATCTCCTGATGAGGCTGCTTTAGTTACTGCTGCAAAGAACTTTGGCTTCTTTTTTTTCAGGTATTTTGCTTGTATTTTTCCCGCACTTATTTAGCAAAGTATTCTTTGTCATGTACTTCCAAGCACAAATTTCTGGAATAATGTCCCATGTTCTTTTAAGATGAATTATATGGTTGAACATCGCATCCCACGGGTGAAATATGTCGTTCAACATTGTTTGAAGTGATAGATCACAGGATTTATTCAAGTATATTGGGGTGTTAAATTTGGTTTGAGGCTAAATGTATTTCCTCAGGCGCACGCCTACTATGATATATGTTCGTGAATCACATGTTGAGAAAATGGGGAAGGTCCGAGATGTTTCATATGAGATCCTGAATGTTCTTGAGTTCAACAGGTGGGTACTTTCTTCTGACTGAGATTATCGCTTTAAGTTCCTTCTCGACGATTCTTATTTTGATATGTATTTTGTTGTTTTTTGCAGTACGAGGAAGCGCCAGTCTGTCATATGTCGTTATCCAGATGGAAGGCTTGTGTTGTACTGCAAAGTAGAGCTTTATGAGAACTCTCGCGTAGATTAGAACTTAACTTGCTTATAAGGTAAATATTAACATGTGGACAGAACTTCTCATTTGCAGGGTGCTGATACCGTTATCTATGAAAGGCTTACCAGTGGAAACAATGACTTAAGAAACACAACCAGGGAGCACATGGAACAATATGGAGCTGCTGGATTGCGAACTCTTTGCCTAGCGTACAAGGATTTAAGTCCAGACACGTACGAAAGTTGGAATGAGAAATTCATTCAGGCAAAATCTTCCCTTCGAGATCGTGAGAAGAAACTAGATGAGGTATTTGTGGGGTTTGAAGTACTGTTTATTTGTTAAACGTCCCTTGAATTTGCATGTTTATGGGAGCCTCCTCATCAATAATTGGAACATTGCATCATTACTTTTATGCTCTCTTCTTTTATGAATGTGTTTCGAGTTACTTAACTGGAAAAGCATCAAATTTTGCCAACTGCTCAGATGGAGGAATGCAGTGTCACATCATATTTGCTTGTACTCTGTTTCTGAATTTGTATTTGTGATCTGTATTATAATCTCTCGACAATTGAATCTCTTTAATGAGTTTTTTTTCCGCATATCTTAGTTTCAGATTGCGAACTTTCTCTGATTAGTTGCACATCAGTCTGCATTTGAAGCAACAACTTGGTGGAAAGTCTATAAACATGCTTTATTTGGGAATTTTGAGCGTAGTGAAGTTTTCTTATTTGTTGAGAATTAATGATTGGAAGAGATAGAAGAGGATGAGAGGGGTGAAGGTGGGGGTGGGGGGGTTTGGATTGGTTGTGTTTGGTAGTGGATGTTACATAGTGAAACTCCCCGCATTTAGAATATGTTGAACCTTCATCATGTGTATTATCTATCCGCTGGGATTCCAGCTCGGTGCATAAGTGCACTCTAAGATCTATGCAGCCCTCTTTATGTGGGTTTCCATTCCCTAAAAACATTTGGTATTTACAGGTTGCGGAACTCATCGAAAGAGATCTTACTCTGATTGGATGTACCGCTATAGAAGACAAGCTTCAAGAAGGAGTACCATCCTGCATAGAAACTCTATCTAGAGCTGGAATCAAGATCTGGGTGTTGACAGGGGACAAGATGGAAACAGCTATAAATATAGCTTATGGTCAGTGAGCGTATGAAGAGATTTGGTGCTACCATATTCTTGTTTGGTTTTCTACTTTTGCATAATTGGTTTAATCATCTGTCCGAACCCTCAAACGTTTTCCCTTTAACTTCTTCCAGCATGCAAATTGATTAATAATGACATGAAGCAGTTTATTATCAGCTCAGAAACTGATGCAATTAGGGAGGTTGAAAACAAAGTAAGCAGCATTTCTTAGCTGGCATCATTCCGATATACGTACATCTAATTCTTTACTAGGCTTATTTATCTGTCCCTTTGTACCATACTATCAGGGTGACCAAGTCGAGCTTGAACGCTTTATTAAAGATGCCGTAAAAACTGAGCTAAAAAAGTGCCATGAAGAAGCACAAAACTACCTTCAGGGTGTATCTGGACCAAAACTAGCGCTTCTGATTGATGGAAAGTGTCTGATGTATGCACTAGACCCAAGCTTGCGAAGAATGCTATTGAGTTTGAGCATGAGCTGTAGTTCAGTAGTTTGTTGCCGCGTTTCTCCTTTACAGAAAGCTCAGGTATGTTTACCTTTTGTGGTATATTCATCGTTTTAAAATTTCATCCCAATATTGACTTCCAAATGATGTGGCACATTCTGGTTCATGCTTTTGGCCTATCGTGTGCAACCTAACTTGCGTCAGTATTAAGGGATTGAAGTTGTGTTTTCTTAAGGTTTATGTTTTCTTGAAGTAGCATCTGATTTAGAAAAGAGCTATCAAAATAAAAATGGTTTTTAGAACATAGATCTCAGCTTAAGGTTTCTGGAAATACCTGTTATTATCAGTAAAAATTCTAGAATTTAGAGAGACGGCTTTAAAGTGGCAAAATGTTTGGTTTTCTATGGATCCATTTTTGCCAAATCTAGTTTGTACCATCATCCTACTTTGAAATCACCAAATACGCGAGGGCTCTAACCTTTGGCACGAACTCGTTGCTGTTTATTAGGTGACCAGACTGGTTAGGAAAGGTGCACAGAGAATAACACTTAGCATTGGTGATGGTGCCAATGATGTCGGTATGATTCAAGCTGCTCATGTTGGTGTTGGAATTAGTGGGCTGGAAGGAATGCAAGCAGTGATGGCCAGCGACTTTGCAATTGCTCAGTTCCGCTTTTTAACAGATCTACTCCTTGTGCACGGACGATGGTCATATCTTAGGATATGCAAGGTTTAATTTATCTGCCTGCCTTGACCTGTAAAACTCATAAATATTTCTGCTTTATATGTTGCATTTTGATTGTATTCTTTTTTTTTTTTTGATCAGGTTGTGACTTATTTTTTCTACAAGAATCTCACATTTTCCTTGACTCAATTTTGGTTCACCTTTGAAACTGGGTATTCCGGCCAAAGATTTTATGACGACTGGTTTCAGTCTCTGTATAATGTTCTATTCACGGCCCTACCTGTTATCATTTTTGGACTGCTTGAGAAGGTATTATTTTCGGTTGAAAATACTGATTTCCTGTTTGCACTAGTGTAGTTAGCGTGGATTCCCCCCCCCCCACACACACAACACGCCTCCGGCTCCCAGATTTCTAATGGTTGTTACGGTGACGTTATTATTTTCTAATTTTAAAGTGCTTGTTGTGGCAATTTTCTGCATTCATGCTACTTAGATTGTTTCCATGAGTTTTTTCAGGATGTCAGTGCATCCCTTTCGAAGAAGTACCCTGAACTATACAAGGAGGGAATAAGAAATGCCTATTTTAAATGGAGGGTTCTGGGGATATTTGCTTTCTTCTCAGTTTACCAATCAATAGTGGTGTATAATTTTGTGTTGACTTCCAGTTCTAGAGGTCTAACTTCATCTGGCAAGATGCTTGGTCTTTGGGATGTCAGCACAATGGCCTTCACTTGTCTTGTTATAACTGTCAACTTGCGGCTTCTTATGATGTGTAATACGATAACAAGGTGGCATCACATCAGTGTTGGAGGAAGCATTTTATTGTGGTTCATATTTATCTTTGTATATTCGTATATTTCGACAAACAAGGTCAGTCGGTTCCAAAGTATATCGAGCTTTGCTATGATTGTCTCGGATATTATAGCAGTTATTGTTTTCATGCTGCCACGTGCTAACTTTTTCGTATACATCTACTGCAGGGTATCTTTTATGTCATTTATGTCTTGATGAGTACATTATATTTCTACATCACTCTTCTGCTCGTCCCCGTAGTTGCACTTCTTGGCGACTTTTTGTACCAAGGGTAAGATTTGGAAGTTAATTCTTTGAAGCACTTCCTTTTTACTAAAGGACAAAGTAACTGTGGCTAGATCAGCAACCTTGGAGTCCTCTTTTTAGTCACTGGTATGCATGTATTCATTCCAATGGTCCCACTTGCTGAAAGATTTTTCATGAGTTCACTTTTCAGAAGTGGAGCAGTGGTATAGGTTACCAACCAGTGAGGACTGCAAGAGAGAAAATAGGCATCCTGTTTCTTTGCAATGTGAAAGCAGGCATCACAATTTTCTGCTCATAGTTAAACAACTTAAATAAAATCACTGTAACTTGAAACTTAGTCAAAAGAAAACATCAGATTGTTGTTTAGACAAGTGGTGCACCTGTTTCAACAGAAAAACTCCAGTCCAAGTGGCCATACTGGGCTGAACAAGTCTAAAATAAAAGGTGGTCGGTGCAAACCCTTAACTGCAAATTATGATTCTAAACTGCACATCAAGACTAGAATCTTTTGATCAAATTATTTACCATAATTGTCACCTGTGTGCGTTTTAAGTTTTACCTAGTTCTAATAACTTCCATGCTTGTCACCTGTGCATTTCTGTGGCACGTGACAGTAGTTGCTTCTTTACCAAAGGTGTTCTTACTCGTCTTAAAAGATTCTGGTGATTGTGTTGTGGGGTGTGTGTAATGTGTCTCAGAGATGCTTTAGCTGATATCTTTGTTTAATATATCTGTAATTTATGCTTGTTTTTGGCTACAGATTCCAGAGATGGTTCTTTCCATATGATTATCAGATCGTTCAGGAAATCCACAGGCACGAGCCTGATGGCAGCAGTGCAGGGTTGCTGGAAATCGGGAACCAGCTTACACCAGATGAGGCAAGGAGCTATGCCTTTTCACAACTCCCAGGTGAAAAGTCTAAGCACACCGGTTTTGCCTTTGACTCACCTGGGTACGAGTCATTTTTTGCCTCGCAACAAGGTGTGAAAGCCCCTCAGAAGGCATGGGATGTGGTTCGGAGAGCCAGTATGAGGTCAAAGCCGAAGAAACCTCAAACGAGTTGAAGTGGAAGAACACGTTTGTACAAAAATTTTGCCTTTTGGTAATTTTGACTCTTCAAGAATATGTAGATTTAGCTGGTTCATAACGTAGTCCTGATTCTTTAATCTCTTCTCCACCTTCAAGTTTATACAGAGGCCACATAGTGATTTAGAGTTATCATAGATATACTACATGATTCAACTGAGAATGTGCAACATTGGATTTGTATAGTGCACTATATTGTTAGCTTTGAATGTAATGATACGGATGACCTTACAGTTCACAAGAATGCTGGACGTTCCTTTTGTTTTGATAAATGTTACGGGTTCAGAGCTTCAGGTTCTCCCTCAGCATTTTCATCATCCTTTTTTTTTTTCCTTTTCATTTAGCAACGAATATTCACTTGTTAGCGACGATTGAAGTATGAACAAGCTGAATTAAGACGTTTCCAGACTACTCTAAATAAATTGAGCAGTAAAATGAGCCCATCGTGCAAGATAGCACCGGTTACACTTTCTCCATTCCTCTCACCGCATTCCTGTGTTGTTCGCCGGTCGTCAGACCTCGCCGTTGCTGTTCCTCCGCTGCGTTGAAGGGTCCAGATCATCTGTGAGCCATCTTCAAGCAAAAGCACGTTCTTCGTTCTTGATTACATTAAGACCTCAAGGAAATGAATTAACTCCAAATATCTCGAGAAGTTCCCCACCCGATGATCATCGTAATACTCGATCTCTTTCATCAATTTCGTTCTCTTTAACTTGTCACGAGTTTGTAAGTTAGAATTCAAGCATCTAAACAAAAGACTGAATTAAGACAGTACTAGCAAATTAAAAAAAATTATTTTAAAAAACATGGGCAGTTTATTTGTTACGCGCATCTGTTATTTGAAGGTACTTAGAAGCGACTTTTTCTTCTTACATTTTGCTGGAATTTCTTATGTCAAACTATTGATTGCATGCTTATTGTTACTATATTGAGTTCTTCGAATCAATACGGGAACACATATGTTTTACTTTATCCTTGTGGTAGCACTCCAAAGTTTATTTTTGTTGAAAAAATTATTTTATTACTGTCTTTAGATCGTCCCTTAATTAAAAACGCTATGAAGTTTAGGCTCGAAAAAACGTAAGAAAAGAAATGGTTGTCACTTCATCTTATGCGCATTCGTGTCAGGAATATCCTTTTGTAGCTTCATTATATCCAGAGTTTGTAAAAGGATCGGTTGTCACTTCATCTTAGGCACATTTATTGAATTAGCACTTGATAAGGTACCTTAAGACTGTTGAGACAGTACTGCTGCCACATTAGAGGATATACTGTATTTGCCTTTGAATTTTGTTATTTTTTCCTACTCTCACTGGTACGTCTTCTTCTTGGTTTTTGAATGAATATTGTGGTGTTTCATACTGAATAGGAATTCGTTGTTGCCGCGATTTGCTGTATTCAAATATTTCCCAACCTGCAAATAATTGAAGGAGTTAAAAGTTTCGTGTGTCAAAACTTACTTAATACGTAGTAAAACTTAGAGTTAAGGTATGTTGCTTACGATAAAACATTACTCGATCAAATTCTGGCACCATCTAGAACAACATGGTATAGGAGAATATTCAGATCACATAATCTCACTGACAAATTAAAGATTTATACTTGCAATCACAAAGACATTCTTAGAACAAATACCCTCCAAGAATACGTGCAAGCACAACAAAAGCAATACACTCTCCCTCAACCCGTGCCCATTCACCGGATAAGCATCAGGTTGGAATAAATTTTCAATCATCTTTATCCTTATCGAAATACGGACAAGGGAATCCTTGAAATATCTCTTAAACTCATTACTCATACCGGTAATTAAAGTTAGTATTTATGAATTCCTTAATAGGGTCTTATAAAACCAATCACAAATTATCTCATAGCCGTAGTGGGATATCAGAGTCTTCTCTCCTTATGTTTTCACATCCTCACTAAGGCTCGATCATCGCAACCTTATGCTTAAGTACCCAAAAGAATAAACTGGTCAACTTCTCTTTTTCTTCTCCTCCATCTCTCCCACAAAATATGAAGACTCTTATGTCTCCTGGACTATTAGTTTAGTTTATTTTTATTTACGTTAGATTCATATGGTTAATTTAAGAAGATTTAATTAAATTTTACCATTATAAATGTCATGTTACGAACGTGATTGAATACTGGTTTAAGAAAATATACGGACCCGACAGTGGATGAGGGAGATATACCCATCACTCTGCTCAGAATGATATTCCTATTGATGCATGCACTAGTAGCCCCTGATGGCTGTATTCCAATTCCAATTCCAATGAATGCAGCTGCCACGAGGAGTGCGAATGACAACTCTCTGTATTCAGGCCATGCACCATGAAGTCTCACTCCCTGTTGCTGCCAACCGATTCCCATGCATGGCGAAGCACGAAGAGGTGAATGGGTGATTTTGATGTAACTATTGACGTGCATGTCGAGCGATTTTGTATAGAACATTACCAATGTCCTGGACTAGTGTACCAATTTTTTTATTTTTTTTTAATGTTTCTAAATGTTGGGAATACGAGAATGCAATACAACTTATTAGGGCGAGTTTAGTGATTCTGTCAAAATATGGCCGATCTAAGTTTGTCCAATATGTGACAACAACATAACTCACATTTTCCCTCGTTTTGTCACCTTAGACAAATTTCTTCATAATACGAAGGACTCCAATGTATACTTAGCACTTTGCGAACTCTAACCAATTCGATTCATAGGCCTGGTATGTGATAATTTGCCTCCGACAAAAGCCTGTTTACCACACCTAATTTTTTTTGCCCAACCTTTTAGTGTTTTGCGGTTTATTATAAGTCGTCTTATTTAGCTTTTTTTATGATTGAGAGAGGGAGGGCTGTTTTGAGTGGGTTTTTTTGAATCTCCATTGACATACATAGTGAAAGTGATGCTACCACTGTGAATTAGGTTTTTGCCAAACTACGTAAGTCTTGTGTGCCTTTATTTTTTGTTATTGCCTTCAATTATTTTCTTTACTACTTGGTGCGAAATTTCCGTCGTTCTAGGTTGATTCTTCATAACCCATGCAGGAGACTCCATCGCCTGCTCGATCTGTCGGGACCATGTACGTGCACTCTTCAGCTCATTGAGCTTGTCATCTGTCGTCAATGGATATTAAGGACGTACAAATTAGACATCTGATTCAACCAACATATGACAAAACTACATTGTGGTGCTATCCGCCGTCTTTATGTGAATCCTCAAATTGGGATGTCGAGGGACATAATTTATAGCCAAAATTCTTTGGAAGGGGACAAGGAATGGTTACAGCCTGCATGGGAGTTCAGATCCTTTGCCCCATCCTTGTTGAACCCCTTTATATCATATATAGTAAAACATGATCATTAGAAACAAGAATTTCCTGATTTGTTTGGCTACTAGGGGCAAAACCTAATGGCTCCTATTTATATCACACTGTATTCTGTATTGAGTTGATTAATGACATCGTTCAAATGCCGTAAGAAAAAGATATACCAACGACGTGATTCAACGATTAGCCTTGGAGCTAATATTATTGAACCTAGTGTTCAATCCAAAAAGAATGCTCAAGAGTAAGAAGCTTAACAAATATAAAAACTAATTCTAAACCCCATGTATTGTCACTCACACGAAGCGTGGGAATAAGAGATGGTTCTCTTGAACAAGAGGTGGTCCCATTTGAATCGAATGGCCCAGCAGGAGCCTAGCTTTGGTACCATATTGAATCTGATGTCCAACTCAAAAATATGCTCAAGAGTAGGAGAAGTTCACCAGATATGAGAATCAATCTCAAATTCCATGTATTGTCAATGTGAGACTTGACAAACATGATCAACATATTTTTGAAGATAATCAAGTACACGATAGAAGTTATCACCGTTTTTGTTTGAGATCAAACTTAGTAATAACGGGACAAAATTGACACAAAATCGGCAAAGAGGTGCTGATATCCAAATATGCAGGTGGTATAGAAGGCTTGTACGAGAGGTGTTGATATCCAAATATGCAAAGAAGCTTGTACGAGAAAGATGGTCCCGAGATGGCCCCACTGGCATTTGAACGATGCTTCTTTAGTAAGAGCCGAGGAGGGCGATTAGACATGAAAAGGCAGAGGCATGCACCTAGCAAACGATTGGATTTCGTAGCATAGAATACTCATATGCCTTTTGTGTCCAATGTTCGCTGATTCGTGCCTAAGTTGCAAAACCACATCTCTCATTTTTCGTTAGGCACAACAAAATCACATCAAATTTCGGGAGACAAGGTAGAAAGTTGTCATGTACGAATCCATAAAAGCAAACGAGATTTATACTATATGATTTGCTAGAGGAGGGCCAGTCCTCCCCGGATTGATTCTTAGAAAGCATGGTTGCCGCCTTCGAGAACAAGTATCAAAGTACTTTTCTGTATAGATCTGATGCTTTAATCTGCGATAAAAGATCTATTTTGGTGCATTGTTTTCTCTCACACGGAGTAATGTAGATCTCATCTACTGCCGGCACAATATATATGACCAAAACAGATATCATTTCATTCCTTTAATTTCATTTTTTTTTACGACAATTGCTAAGCGAAACTTGCGCGGATTGAATTGGGAGGCATTACATGATAATGATTGCACATCCAAAACCTCCAAAGTTTGTTAGAAGATTGCATGAGATTTTGAGAAATGATAATTCTTGGGCAGTAATGTAACTTTTTGAAGAAGCTATTGCATTCATAAGCATTTGATTCTTCCAACATAGAACTTTGTTATATGTTTGAACAGTGAGATTCATATTGTATGGCTAGGACAGTTGTGCCATATGCCCCAGTCAAATGGAGTAAGGTGTGCCAAAATATTCTCCAATCAAAGTCTTAGTACCTACCAAATAAGGCAGCTATATTCAACTAGCTGTAGCCTACACATATACGATGAGTTCTTAAATGCATATATCGCCCAACGAAGTTAGACCTCGTAATATAGCATAAATTTCTCGGGT
Source organism: Escallonia herrerae (assembly GCA_033070095.1). NCBI lineage: Eukaryota > Viridiplantae > Streptophyta > Magnoliopsida > Escalloniales > Escalloniaceae > Escallonia > Escallonia herrerae. Next base: position 364,449 of record JAVXUP010000092.1, read on the forward strand.
GTTAATTTGTTGTCATTTATTCCTCTATACTAAGTAAATTTACTTCTTATTAAGCTAAATTATGGATGTACTCTGTTTTAATTTAATTGTGAAGTGTATAGGACGTATAGGAATCTAATTAGTCTTTTTCAGTTTGTGACTCATATAATCTATCAAATCAAAATTCTCTCCTTTATCGAAATTTTATTCAGATGTTTAGTATAACTAGTAAGGATATAGTGATTTGAAATTAAAATATTGTAAACGTTGTTGAAAAATATAATTAAAATAAATCAATACAATTATTATAATTACAGTATAATAATAAATCAGTTGTTAGCTTTTAATCAAAGACTCGAAGTATGAAAAGTTCTTGCACAAAACATGGTCTTACTTTTAAACCTAAATTTTTCAAGCCAATTATCACTAATATTTTTCACTATTTATCATACTTATTCCTTTCGTTACGTTAAGCTGCCGCTGAAGAGAATTCTGACTGTTTCATATTATATCTTGTTATCCAATGTACACTGATATTGTAATTAATCTCAAACATTTTTCACAAATATCTAACTCTCAAGAAATACTACGAGTTTGACTGTACAATAATAAAAGTGAAGAACATGTTTAGAGATAAATAATGTCAAGTGTATATACTGGAGTCGTCTAATTTTCAGTAATATAGATGGCATATATATATATATATATATATATATATATATATAAAAGTTTAAGAAGTAAGATCAAGAAGAAGTTTGAATTATAATTAGGTGATATTAATGAAAATTCAAAAATTAACCGAAAAAGATTGTTGAAACCGCTTTCGTCCTCCCCCTCTCTCTCGGGATAACGAAAAACTCATATAATAAAGCTCATATCATAAATAAACGTGTAGTCAAATATAATTAAATAATTTAGGACAAAGAGAATTTAACTTTCATGTATGTCTTATTTTAAGATTAGAGTACAAAGCAAGTCTTTTTAACTTTTTCTATCTTAAGTTTCAACGTCGAGTACAATTTGTCTAAAACTGCACTTAATCTTAATTATACTATCTTATTTTCAATTAAAAAAATCTAAAGTATACTCTAAATTTCTCTTGATAGTGTACTCTAAACTCTCTTTTATTCTTATCTAGCATGACATTTTTCATCTTAGCAGTATAATAAGGTTATTAATTTTTGTGCATGTAATTTAGCATATATTTGTTATAAGACTTTTTTTTTAACACGTACTTATATGATAATACCGAACCTACTCATCTAAAAAGTCTATTTACACGTGTGTGTTTGTGTGTGTCCTTTTGAAATTTTTACTACGAAATGAAACTCTAATTTTACTATAACTTTCTTAAGTTACTATGTCCGTAATTAAAATCTATAACTAAACTTCAGTTTATGATTGTTTCAACATACAAATATACTTGCATTGAAATACATATACATGCACAATAATTGAAATTTGTAGCTACGCCTAAACATACAAATTTGAAGTACAAAATTAAAAAGTATTGAGTTTCTGACAAAATATTCAATTTAGTTCAGGTAAACTATGTTTATTCTTAAATGCTATAGAAACCATTGTTTTCTAACACTGTTCTCTCTGCAAGTTGTTTTCATTAATCGAAATTGATGGAGAAGATGTAATAACTCTGAGGATCAAGCTTTAACGTGAATGGAGGTAGTAGGTTTTTTATAAAAAAATTTTGGTAATAAAAGAACATGCGGGAGTTCAAGGGTGATTTTATAGGTTCATAGGTTTTTTTAATATACTAAAAGACAAAATAACTCTTAACTTTAACTAAAACATATACTCTTGTAAGGGCATTTTAAGGAAAGATACTTGATATCCTAAGAGAAGCCAAATACACCATTATTTTTTTAACAACAATTTAAGTCAACATGCCATAATCAATTCACTACAAGAAAAAAGGCTTTTAGCGACGGAAAAATCCGTCGCTAAAAGCCAAAAATCTGTCGCAAAAATAATTAGCGACAGATTTACCGTCGCTAAAAATCTCTCGTATAAAAGTCCGTCACTAATAGTTTAGCGACGGAATTTTTGAAATCCATCACTAAATATATAGTTATTTGCGACGGATTTATTTTTAATTAGCGACGGAATATCCGTCGCTAATTATATTTTTAGTATTTTAATTAATTTTTTTTGTCAAATTAGCGACGGAATAATGTTTTAGTGACGGAATATTCCGTCGCTAAAACATTTATTTAGCCCCGGAATATTCCGTCGCGAATTAACTGATTGTATGAATACTTTTAGCAACGGAATTAATCCGTCGCCAAAAGTCAAAAAAAATTTTGAAATTTATTTTTTATTTTTTAATTATCCAAACCTGTAATACAATTTTCATTTCTCAACAACAACGCTAAAAATCAATACACAAAGAAATATATATAATCAATCATAAAAAAGACTCATTATGTACAAGCCGGGAACCGGATACAGCCGGTTAGGGGAGGGGAGAAGAGTAAAAGCCGGGCGCGGGGGAAGCTAGGAACGGGCACGAGAAGGGGCTCATCAGGGGTTGCCGAGTCCCGGATCTGGATCCTGCTGATCTGGGGCCGGCTTGGCATGTCCAACAGCGCCCTGCTCCCTGATTATCCTCACCACCACTGTAGCAATGCGCTGGATCTCCTCGTCGTCCAACTGACGCTGAGGAGCCGGTGTCCGTGGAGGGGCAGCAGGGGGTGAGGACGCTCCTATCACGGCACGAGCAGTCATGTTAGGCAGGCCGCATATGCGGCCTTTCGGCCGATTCACGACCTCCGGCGTATCCAGCCATCGCTTCAACCCCCCAGTACTCGCAGCCGTACTAATGGACGCTGATGGATGTCCGGATTGCTGCTCGGACCCCCTTAGCTGTTCATACGAGGCCTACAAAAATAGTGGTTTAACAATATGTTAGGGCATTAATTAACGAAACGGACATTGAGTATAGAAAGACAAAACATTAACAACTAAAACAAATTGACTCACATCGATCCGCCGGGCAATATCTGAAATATAGTCGCTCGCCCGGTGCGCCTCGTCCTTATCCTTCTTCCGCACGTGCGTCTGAGTATAGGTCAGAGCTACGACCTCATCCTCCTCTAGATCCGGGTGCTCGACCGCGTTCATGTGTCGGACAATGTCGTGTGGCACCGACCCCCCCGTGTGCGTCGGATCTCTATTCTGTCTGTTCTCGGTCCCGCTCTTACTCTTGGCGTCCCAGCCTGAATCCATAGCCCACCGATCTATCATCTCCCCCCATACACGGTGAGATATCCAATGTGGGGGATATCTCGTCATCTCCGTCATCGGGGCACCCTCGGGCAGCATCTTCTTCACCCGGTCCTGTGCGTCGTGGAGCCATCGGCGGTAATTCTTGCCGATGTAGGCAAAGAAGGCATGTTGCCCCAGTACCTGCTGCTGAGGCGTGTCAAACGTGAACCCCTCCTGTAAGGTATTCAATAACACAAATTAACAACAGAAAACAAACTCTAATTAAACATTTACTAATGCTGAAAAAAATACTTCACCGTACCAGCTACTCCTCCCATAAGGCCTCCCTCGCAGCGGCATCCCAGTCCTTCCAGTACAGGCGTGGCTCGAAGAATTGGCCCTTCACAAGAACGCCGATCTTTGTCCTCGCCTGATTCTCCAGGATCCTGCCAAAGAATTAAATAAATTAATTAATACAGTTCAAATATAAATTAACACCCCAAAATTTTAAATATAAGGCATGAGGTGATATTTTTAGTACTTACAGGCCATCCTGCGTGAGCGTAACTCTCTGTTTACGCTGAGGGTCGATGCGTACCCCGCGTGTCGGACCACAGCCTTGTCGAGATCCTACAAAACACAGACATTAATACAGTTCAAATATACTTTAAATATACGGCTAGCAAAAATGTACTAAACACCGTTATCAACTATACCTGAGGTAGAACCCACGGAAGATGGAGAATGCACGCGCGTGTGGGATGAATCTGCGTCGGGCTGGGGTGACGGCTGGGGCTGGGGCTGGAGCTGGGCTGGGGCCCCATCTGTTGTCTGCGATCACTCTGTGCCTCGTCATCAGTAGGCAATGACGAGGTGGGACCCACCGGGGAGGAAGCAGCTCGGCGTCCAGCCCGGCCACGAATAGCCCGTATCCTATCCATATCTGACTTCATATAGATAAATTACAAACACATTAACACGTTAAAAACTATAATTTGGCAAAAATCATCATCGGCACTATATATATATATGAACGGATGTGCAAAAACACATCATTAAACACCAAGTTCTAAAATGTTACTACATTTTTCCCGTGATGTTACAACATTACAAGTCAATCATTTTCAGTTTGCGAATCATCTTCATCATTTTTCTCGTTGTCCTCTTCATCTTCGAATTCATCCTCTTCATCAGTAGACTCGGTCACATCATCTCCAACACTTTCCACGTCTTCCGCGTCATCATCTATGACTTCTTCTCCTACAAGAAGTGTTGTTGGAAGAGGAAGATCGTCCTCCTCGTTGTTGACCTCAACAGGGAACAAGACACGTGATTGGTCGGCTTGAAAGGAGTCTAGCTCACTGTCATATGTCACGGGCAATTTCTTGGACTTGATAGTTGTATACCAATGAGATTTGGGATTGGCGACGTCCTCCGCGTAAAAGACTTGTACAGCTTGACTAGCAAACACAAAGGGCTCATTTGATGCAAGTCTTGACTTGACATTGACATCTACAATCCCTTGAGAGCTAACACGGATTCCTCTACTGCATGTGATATCGAACCACGTACACTTGAACATTACCAGGCGGTTTTGGGAACCCAGATATGTTAGCTCAACAATCTCATCTAGCTCTCCGTAAAAGTCCATGCAATTCTCGGCATAACAGTCGCCGTTGACCAAGACTCCACTGTTTTGTGTTTGTTTTGTTCGATCATCATCTTTTACGTTAAACCTAAACCCGTTGATGATATAGCCTCTGTAACAGGATGTTTGTTTGTTAGGGCCTTCGGCTAGTAATTTCAAGCAGGAGGCCACTGGTCTATCCATTGACTGAACCTATTGTAGATGACGGTAAAAATTAAGGATAAATCAGTATACTAATTGGCCACAGAACTGTATATAACACATAATAGAATTTCGTTAAACAATCTTACACCGATTTTGAATCACTGTACAAATTGTGATTTTCGATGAGATTCAAGTCCAGCGGGATCAGTGATTAAAGATTCCGCATCGAACTCACTGCAAACCAATATAGTTGACTCGCTTAACACACACTTTCAATCATGTACAGCAATGTAAGTGAATTAAGACTTTAACTTACTCAACGAATGCCGAAACTTCATCGCAATTTAGAAGGGCATATATTGTTGCAGCACTGTACTCTTCATCCGTTAGCCATCGAGTATACGTTTGGCCGAACGGACTACCTGACTGCTTGAATATTGACAATTTCCCTTCCAAATTTGTGCTTGCTCCTGGGTCATTTCGGGCTAATTGATTTAACCTTGTACCAACATCAGGCCCGAAATATTGACTACAAAAATTTACAAGTTCTTCCATTACGTAAGCCTCCGCAATTGAGCCCTCAACCCGAGCCTTATTACGGACTTTTTTCTTTAAATGGAACATGAACCTAGAAGTTTAGCGAATCGAGTTAGGTGGAATATCAACGATAACAGATGTCGCATTAAGTGTAAACGAACAACTGTAACAATTTAAGGATTACCTCTCGAAGGGATACATCCATTGATATTGCACGGGTCCACTCATCTTAGCTTTATATGCCAAGTGAACATGCAGATGCTCCATTGAGTCAAAGAACAAAGGTGGGAAGATTTTTTCCAGCTTGCAAATCGTCACCACAATGTTCTTCTCAAGCACTTCCATGTTACTCACTCGGATCGTAGAAGAGCATATATCTCGAAAGAAATGAGATAATTCAGTCAAAGTCTCGCAAACAACCCGTGGCAACAGTCCCCGGAAGGCAATAGGAATGAATCTCTCCATGAATATGTGGCAGTCGTGACTCTTCATCCCTTGAAACTTGCATTCCGATACATTGTAACAACGAGATATGTTGGACGCAAACCCATCCGGAAGCTTCAAATTCTTAACCCACTGACAGACCTTCTCCACTTGTTTCTTGTCTAGACAGTAAGGTGCTTTCAGAAGTATCGTCCTCCCACTGACTGTCCGAGGATGCAATTCACGGCGTACACCCAACTGTTGTAGATCCCTTCTCGCTTTAAGGTGATCTTTCGATTTGCCCTTGACATTCATCACTGTGTTGAACACATTATCAAAAACGTTCTTCTCAATATGCATCACATCCATGTTGTTTCGGATAACGAGCGTCCTCCAGTAGGATAACTCCCAGAAGATACAAAATTTTCTCTAGTTGTGCTCTTTCCTGAACCCTGGAATCTTCTGATCTGGCACACCCTTGCCGTGTGGTATGTCAGTATCAAGTGCCTTCAGGTGTGATAGTACTTCTTCACCAGATGGATAGTCCAGTGTGACAACCTCAAGCTCAATTGTCCCGTCAAATTTATCCTTCTGCCTACGAAACTGATGGCCCGGTGGCAAAAGCTTACGGTGACATCCGAACCACGAGGCCTTCCCGCCATGCTTTAACGTATGACCGGGGTTCACGCCCATACAAGCAGGGCATGCTAGCTTCCCATGTGTGCTCCAGCCACAAGTCATTCCCAATGCGGGGAAATCATGTATAGTCCACATCAAAGCAGCCCTCATCTAAAAGTTTTGTTTAAGGGATGCATCATATGTTTCGACTCCATGATTCCATAATTGTTTTAACTCATCAATCAACGGCCTTAAATACACATCTATGTCCTTACCGGGACTCTTCGGCCCCGGAATAAGCAATGACAAGAACATATACGGCTTCTTCATGCACATGCCTGGTGGAAGGTTGTAAGGGACAATAATAATAGGCCAACAGGAGTAAGGCGTGGTAGACTGACCAAAAGGGTTGAACCCATTGGTTGCCAGACCAAGTCTAACATTCCGAACTTCCTGAGCAAAGACTGGATACCTGCGGTCAAACTCCTTCCACGCCTCTCCATCAGCTGGGTGTGTCAGCACATCGGCATCGTTGCTGCGAGTCTCACGGTGAGCCCTCATATGTTCAGCCGTATTGGAGGAGTAGTACATTCTCTGAAGCCGTTGTGTGACCGGGAAATATCACAATATCTTCCATGCAATGTTTTTCTTCTTCCCTTTGTCCAGTTTGTACCTCGAATGATCACATACTGGACACCGTGACAAATCCTTATTCTCTTTCCAGAATAATACACAATCGTTACTGCACGCATCTATCCGGTCATAGCTCAACCCAAGTTTCCTCATCATTTTCTTCGCTTCATAGTACGACGACGGTAGCTTTTCACTTTCAGGCAGTATTTCTTTGATTAAGGTAACAAACTCGTTAAAACCTTTCTCACTCAGCCCGTGGTCTGATTTCAACTGTAATAACCTACTAACCGCAGACAGTCGTGTGTCTTTCGGAGCTTCATCCCACAGCGGCTCTTCCGCAGCTCTCAACAACTCATAAAACTGATGAGCCCCTCATTCGACGGTTGTGGACTGTCGTCACCCCAGTCAACATTAGCATGCCCAGCATCCATAATCATATCTCGGTATTCATATTGTGCCTCCTCCCTAACTTCAGTTTGATTAGCCGGGTTGGACGACAATACTATCATTTCCCCGTGCTGCGTCCACCTTGTGTATCCACCCATAAAACCGTACCGACGAAGATGCCATTTTACTTCAATTTTTTTTCTCCAGTGCAACAACTCACATCTACCGCACGGACACCTTATCTTATCAAGGTCAACATGTGCAGGATGCGCATAAGCGAAGTCGAGAAATTCGTCAACGCGACACTCAAATCTTCAGCATTCTTCCTTTTCATCCAACTTCGATCAACTGACATGACGACTGAATTATCGTACTGTATACCACCTTCAACTATGACCAGTGATTAGGCATTGTCGATGTAAATATGAATGCATGAATGTTACAACATGTCTACATATTTTCCCTCCACTCTTCAACAGGTAGTGGTCCTATCCCATTCAGAAAAGCACATGTTTATAAAACAGTGAATAACTCATGCTTAGTCCCATGTCTGTGGAAAATTCGGCAGCACCTCCCCGCATTTCTCCAAGTACACGACATCGATTAGGTGTTCTAACATTCATCTAACCGTGTTCAGGAAGGTTTGACGGATGTTAGAACACTAGATCTGTATGCACCCGGAGAAACACACGATAACGTGTACCAAATATCCACGACATAGAACACAAAGCATGAGTCAAAACACTATTTTATAAACAATTAGCTTTTCCAAATTGTCCAAACTGGACATCCAAAGACTCATTACAAAGCATTACTTTGTAATGAGTACCTTTGAACGGGAACTAAGGGTTTCTATGCATGCATGCGTTCAGAAATTGATAACATATGTAAGAATCTTTCCGAAATATCAAAACTGCAGAAAGATCGTTACATATGTTACCAATTCCACATTAAATAGAATTCGTTGGCAACGAGTTGAACCATCTCGTTGCCAATGGACTTCTCAAAACAACAACTAATATAAAGAAGGCAGGGTTTGTAAACAATGAGTAATTGAACCATCTCTGGGCAACATTGAGTAATTATGGCTAACTAGGTTATTAGGGTTAATTATCAGTATTAATTATAGCTAATTAGGGTTGATTAGGACTAATTAGGGTTATTTAGTCCTAATTAGGGTTTAATTGTTTTGTTTTTTAAACCCATCGACATACGTTAATTTGTTTTTTAAATGTCAGACACCGTCGATCAGACGTGGTCTCCGTGTCTGCGCTAACTAACAAGTATCTCAATCCAATTGGGTCCCATCCTCCGTCAACAATCTCAATTCTAAAAGGCTCAATGCAATAAAAATTAACAAAAATCACACATTCAATCCAATTGGGTCCCATCCTCCGTCAATAATTTCAATATCTCAAAAGCTCAATGCACAATTAACAATCTAAAATCATCAATTAATAATCGCAATTACTTCAAATGCACAGCTAATAACCTAAAATCATCAATTAACAATCTAAAATCACAGATCAATAATCACAATTCTCAAATGCACAATTAACAACCTAAAATTATCAAACAAATTATCAATGTTCAAATAGAAAAAAATTGTTCAAAATGCACATATCCGATGCGCTTGAATTATTTCAATTTAGGGTTCAATTGTATTAGGCATTCAATTTAGGGTTCAATTAGTTTAATTTAGGGTTCGGTTCGATTAGGGCGGTTAGGGCATTCAATTTAGGATTTAATTAGAGTTCAATTACATCAATTTAGGGTTCAATTAGGGGGTTCCATTGATTCAATTTAGGGTTCGGTTGATTTGGGGCATTCAATTTAGGGTTCAATTAGTTCAATTTAGGTTTCAGTTGGATTAGGGTATTCAATTTAGGGTTCAATTAGTTTAATTTAGGGTTCGATTCGATTAGGGCATTCAATTTAGGGTTTAATTAGGGTTCAATTACTTCAATTTAGGTTTCAATTAGGGGTTCTATTGATTCAATTTAGGGTTAGGTTGATTTCGCTATTGCCCTTTATGCTTGAATTAGGGTATTCAATTTAAATATAGTTTGAAATGGGTCATACACTCGTACATACATATTTGTTTTACATTTTTTTTATCCAGATTGACTATTGAATGATCAAGCCCTACCACAAATGACTACTAGTCAAATTAGTAGGTCAAGCAAGATTGTTTAATTTTGTAAAGTTGCTAGAAGTGTAGCAAATTCATTTCAAATTACTGAGAATACAAGAAATGTACTAGGTGATGGGCTAGAATTTGTCACAGACTCACAGGACTAGGTGTACTACTCTACTTTGGGTTCTTGGATACAACAAAAGATGGGCCGAAGGAAGTTGCTCAGCCCCATATGTCCATTTCGGATGTGCTGGGTCTTGAAGTACATGGACCATAAAATCTTACCGTAATAATGTGAGCGCAAGTGGCAACTACATGTTTCTAAGTTTTACGAAATTCCACATAAATTTCAAAATGGGGAATTAAACTTTACAATGTCGTTCAGTTGACTTGTCAAATAATACTTATATACTTAGTAATCTCAATTACTCTTTGCGTCGCAAGATTGTTATTTATCAAGGAGACAATATGGGGCGCCGCAAACCACCACCCCCTCCCCATATTGCGTCATCTTAATTTTAATGTCCCTTGCCCAGTTCCGTCCCGTCCCATCCCATCGAGATCCAACGCCACTTAACACGATCAATTACAATACGAGTCAACTTTTTTAGCTTCTAATTTATTTTGTTTTAAACTAGTCATATTTTTGGATGAGATTATTTTCATTATTCTAGTTGGTAGAGGCAGCGGACAAAGGTGGCTGCTGGAGTTGGACGGCAGCGATGGTCGGTGGGGGATGGCTATCGGAGTTTGCCGTAGTGACTGTCGGCGATTGCTACCGAAAATGGTCGACAAGCTAATGGTCAATACTGATATATGGGCTTATGTCAGTAACAAGGTTTATGATGAAGGATGAAAATAAATAAATAAAAATGCTTAAGATGAAGCATAAAGGGCATTTAATTGTAACATAGTAAAAGAAAAAAATGGGTAGTGATATTAAACACTATAAAAAAATTTACCTGATGGGAGTCGCCGGTGTCGAGGGAGGTCACCTCCGGCGTCAAGGGAAGTCACCGCCGTTGTCGAGGGAGGTCACCGCCGGGGTCGAGGGACACCGCCGGGGTCGAGGGAAGTCACCGCCGGCGTCGAGGGAGGTCGCCGTCGGTGTCGAGGCTTTCGGTGGCACCAAAGGTGGGGCAGGATGTGAGAACGGCGGTGGCACAATCGCCGAAAATGGTTTTGGGATTTTCGAAGAGAGAAGCAGTGAGAGAGAAAACCAGATCTGAGAGTTAAATAGACTTTTAGCGACGGAATCACTCCGTCGCTAAAAGTCCGTCGATGAAGGTCTATTTTTACCGATGGAGTTTTTAGCGACGAAGTTATTCCGTCGCTTGAATAATATTTTACGACGGAGTTTTACTGACAGATGGTTCTGTCGGTAAAACTCATTTTAGAGACGGAATCTATTCCGTCGCTAAAAATCTGTAGCAAAAGACGTCTTTTCTTGTAGTGATTCTAATTTTGTAAGAAGACTTCAGTTTAAAAAGGACATCTTATGAAGAGAAAAAAAAAGAAGAAGAAGAAGAAGAAAGGATTAGTCATGTAATTCCAGTTAGAGATGTCAAATGGGCCAGGCGGCCCGGCCCAGCCCGAAAAAAGCCCGGGCTGGCTCGGCCCTCTTGTGAATAGTAGAGGCCTGCAAAAATAGGGCTTTGGGCCTGAGCTTGGACCAGGCCGAAGTTTTCAAGAGAAAGGCCTGGGCCCGGCCCAAAAACAGCCCAAAAATGGCCTGACCCAAAAAAGCCCAATTCTGGCCCGTTTTTAGGCCCGGTTCTGGCCCAGTTCTGGCCCACTTATGGTCCAAACACACAAAAAATAAACTCATTTCCTAGATAGTCATTTCGAAAAGATAAAAGTTATGGTTGAGAATGATACAGTCTGTTTGAAACCAATTCTTTTAGGATTTGGATTTGAAATTTAATTCACTTTCTTTTGTAATAAGCTTATTTCAAATTAATCCTTTATATATATATATATATATATATAGTAACCGATCTTAAGCTCAGATAAAAGGAAGAAGGGCCTATAAATAAATTTATCTTAAATTTAATTTTTTTCATAACATAAAAAATTAAAAAAATTATTCAGGCCTAGGCCTGGCCCAAGCACGGCCCTAAAGTTAGGGCCTAGGGCTTGGGCTTGGACCAAGCCAGGATATCCTCACATTGGGCCCGGCCCGGTTTGCAAGGCCCGAAGCCCGGTTTGGCCCTGGTCCTCTTCTGGCACGCTGGGCTCGGGCTGGGCCGGCCCAAGCCCGGCCCTTTTGACACCTCTAATTCCAGTCAGGATTATATATACATTTAGAAAATTCTAAAAAACTCCAGTTTTACACTAACTTTCTTATACAAATATGTCCGTATTCAAAATCTAGAACTTCATATTTATGATAGTTTCAATGTGCTAATATGTTTGTACTAAAATCTATATACATGTAGAATAATTCAAATTTGTAGCATAGGTAACAACTTACAAATATGAAATACAAAATTAAAAAGGATTGAATTTCTGACAAAATATTCAATTTAGTTTAGGTATATTACATTTCTCCAAAAAGGCTATAGAAAACTCTATTCTCTGCAAGTTATTTTCTTTAATCGAATATGATGGAAAAAAAATATAATAACTCTAAAATAGTTTAGTTTTAACGTGAATGGAGGTGGTATGGTTTGGTAGAAATTTTTCAATAATTAGAGAGCATACAGAAGTTCAAGGGTATTTTAAAGGGCTTTTATAGGATTTTTTTTCTTTTTTTTTAATAAGAGTCAAAACAATCCTTTACTCTAACAAAAACATATATTCCGATAAAGATATTTTACAAAAGATGTTTGATATCATACAAAAAGTTAAAAATACTCTTATTTTTAATAACACTCTTATTAAATATAGATATTTAATGAAAACAAATATTTTAAGTCATAAGTCAAAACAATCCTTAATCTAACAAAAACATATATCACAATAAAGGTATTTTAAGGAAAGAGACTTGGTACCCTATGAGAAATCAAAAACACCCTTCTTTTTAAGTAATACTCTAATTCAAGAAGGGTATTTAATGGGAACGAAATGTCATAAGTCAAAAATACCGTTAGTCACCACTTATCTTGCTTGAAGACTTAAATTTAAAAGGGGTATCTTAAGGAAAAAAATAATTAGTAATTTAACCATATCCGTGCTTATATATATATATATATATATATATATATATATATATATATATATATATATATATATTATTTTCTTTAATTGAATATGATGGAGAAAATATAAGAACTCTAAGATAGTTTAGTTTTAACGTGAATGGAGGTGGTATGGTTTGACATAAATTTTTTCAATAATTAGAGAGCATACAGGAGTTCAAGGGTATTTTAAAGAGTTTTTTTTTTATAGGATTTTGTTCTCTCTTTTTTTTAAATAAGAGTCAAAACAATCCTTTACTCTAACAAAAACATATATTCCGATAAAGATATTTTTACAAAGGATGCTTGATATCTTATAAAAAGGTAAAAATACCCTTATTTTTAATGACACTTTTATTAAATATAGGTATCTAATGAATTTTTTTTTAAGTCATATGTCGAAACAACACTTAATCTAACAAAAACATATATCACAATAATGATATTTTAAGGAAAGAGACTTGGTGCCCTATGAGAAGTCAAAAGCACCTTTATTTTTAAGTAATACTCTAATTCAAGAAGGGTATTTGATGGAAAAGAAATGTTATAAGTAAAAAATATCCTTAGTCACCACTTATCTTGCTTGAAGACTTAAATTTAAAAGGGGTATCTTAAGGAAAAAAAGATTAGCCATTTAACCCCGTCCGTGCTTTTATATATGTATAAATTATTTTTTTTAATTGAATATGATGGAGAAAATATAATTACTCTAAGATAGTTTAGTTTTAACGTGAATGGAAGTGGTATGGTTTGACAAAATTTTTTCAATAATTAGAGAGCATACACTACAAGAAAATGACCTTTTAGCGACGAAAAGAAATCCATCGCTAAAAGTGCGACGGATGTTCCATCTCTAAAAGTCCGTCGCTAAAGACGACCTTTTATCCGGGTTTATCCTGTTATATGTTTATATATATATATATATTTTAGGGTTACATCTTATTCAACTCCTCTCTGCTTTCGCCGCCCCAGCCTCTCAACTCTCCCTAACAGTCACAGATCCCTTCTCACAGCCACATGTTCCTTTTCTCAAATCTATCTCTTTCTCACAGATCTACCAAAGTCAATAAGTCACGACTCACGACCACCCTACTCCACCCACATCTTCGCGGTAGCTAGTCACTCTCGATCTACCGCATCTCCACCGCCATCGGTTGGTCTCTCTCACATCGTTGCCATGTCACCACCGTGGCTCGTCGCCATGTCACCATCGTCTATCGTTGCCACCGATCTGTCACCACCGTGCCCCGACGCCACCGATCTGTCCCCACTGTCGCCGACCGTTGCTTTATGGGTGTTGGGTAGACTGAATAGTTTCAGTCAATGAATCTTCATGGTTGTCGACTTGTGTGTTGTTGATGTGCAGATTGATTTTTTTTTAATTATTATTAATAAAAAAATGTTTAGATTGTTTTATTTCTTTGATGGAAAGATGTTAATATTTTTGTGGAATGACTTTTGATGGAGGAACAATGAGTGGTTTGATTGTTCAGATTGGTTTTAATTTTTTTCAAAAATTTAAAAATTACGCAAAATGTAAAAAATACCTTTTAGAGACTGAAAATTCTGTCACTAAAAATAATTAATTCTGTCGTTAATATTAAATTTTTGCCGACGGATTACAAAATTTCGTCGCTAATCTTTTAGTAACGGGATTTTCACCCACGTACTTTTAGAGACGGACAGTCCGTCGCTAAAAGTTTTCCCAACGGAATGCTCATTTTTAGGGACAAAAATTTTTGTCGCTAAAAATAGATTTTCTTGTGGTGATATAGGAGTTCAAGGGTATTTTAAAGGGTTTTTATAGAATTTTTTTCTCTCTTTTTTTTAAATAAGAGTCAAAACAATCATTTACTCTAACAAAAGCATATCTTCCGTTAAAGATATTTGCACAAAAGATGCTTTAAATCATATGAAAAGTAAAAATAGACTTATTTTGAATAACACTCTTATTAAATATAGGTATTTAATGAAAAATATATATTAAATCATAAGTCAAAACAATTCTTAATCTAATAAAAACATATATCACAATAAGGGTATTTTAAAGGAAGAGACTTGATACCTTATAAGTAGTCAAAAGTACCCTTAGTTTTAAGTAACACTCTAATTCAAGAAAGGTATTTAATAGGAAGAAGTGTCATAAGTCAAAAATGTCTTTAGTCACCACTTATCTTGCTTGAAGACTTAAATTTAAAAGGGGTATCTTAAAGGAAAAAAAGATTAGTCATTTAACTTCATCCTTACTTTTATATATGTATTGATAGATTGGTCAAGCGAACTTCCTACAAAAGAGACATTATTTGAAGACATAAAAATAAAAGTTAGGAGCTGTTTTATTTTACAAAATACTTTGTTACATATTCTGCATTTGAATTGAAAATCTATTTTGAAAAGTGATGCAGTAATGCCAGTCCAATCTATTAACAAGCACGTTGCCAATCGGACAAAAGCACGCATGATTCTCGAACCCAGCACATATCTTTGTTTCTATATATTTACTAATTTTGTTCTCTCTTATAAGTTCCCAGATTTAGTACCCATATAACCCTTTACTTTGCTATGGTTCTTTTACTTCCAAGATTGGTATCTATCAAGTGATGAGCCTTTTCAGTGAAGATCTCCACTAGGGCTTGAGGAATGGCTGCAAAAGAGAGCTTAAATAAAGAAGGTGGGTCTACCTACATATATTTCCTTGTAAAGTAGAATGTGTGTATGTATATACATATACATATACATATACATATATATATATATATATATCTATATATATATTAGGGAGTGATATAGAGAATGACTCAGTGCGAGAGGTTTCTGCTATTGAAAACTCTTAGAATGTTATATGCATGCATCAGTGACGGTGTGGCATCTTGTCAGCCGACTTGATTTCCTTCAAAACCTCCACCTGACAAAATATTTTGAAAACTTTTGGTTACTATTCCGATTAGAAGAAGATGCCTACGTACAGCCTTGGCCGACAAAGAATTTTTGCCAGTGATAAAATATAATTCAATACTTCCACTCTAAAAACATATTACGTAGCAAGTTGCATTCGGGTTTCAATTTTCAAACATGACTTTGAATAGGAGAAAGAAGTTGAATCAATCCTTCAACTCTTCGTAACTAATTAGAATCTGATTTTCGAAGTCCAATTTTCAGAAACGTCTCATCTTATAGGTGATTAGGAATCTACGGAAGCGTACTTACACCGAATATTTTGCAGTCTCGACAGCTCTACAAAATTGGACTGCCGAAGAATCTATCCATCATTTTATGTGTACGTAAGGAATGATAGTACGTAAGGTATACGTTGTCACCAAAGAGTTAGCATGAAAATACACAAATGAAAGCAAAAGAAGATTGTCGTATTGGGAACTCATATCATGTCATTATAAAGCAAAGATGTTCCTTCCATGTCACGTTCTAAACCAGCTCAGCTCTCTCTGTCTCTGTCTCTCTCTATCTCTCACCCTCCCTCCCTCTCCCCTCTCTCTCTAGGTGAAAGTGTAACTAGAATCACTCCTACCTATAAAGAAAACCAACTCTTTAACTAGAAAACTGCCCTAGAAAATCCTTCCTTAGCCACTCTTCTCCTTCTCTCTGTCCTCGATCTCATCTTTCATTATCTTGCCTTCTCTTCACACAAACCAAGTGTAACCAAGTTCTAGCTCTTAAGGTTTCGTACCAAAACATTATTTTTCTATCTATTGCGCTCTCGTTCTTGCCTCTGCTTGAAGAACCGGTGACTTTACACGCAACAAATCAACAACTTGTTCGAAGGGAATAAAGATATAGGTCGAGTGAAGGGGAGATATGGGAAATAGTGGCAGATTTCTGAAGGCTTTCTTTGGGGCAGGATTGATTTGCCTATTATTGTTTGGCATGTTGGAGAGTGGAGAAACAAGAACGAAGCCGACGCTAGAAAGGAACCCTAGGCCAGCCGGAAGTCCCGAGCATGCGAAGAAGGGGGCAGGAATGGAGAAGCTTGATGTTCGTCCTGTGTCAGATCTCAACTACATGAGCAAAAGAAGAGTTCCTAATGGACCCGACCCTATTCATAACAGGTGTGTGTCTCTCCGGTTCTTATGTGATTCATATCTGTTCTTTTGATTTTTCAGTACACACAAGTGGTACGAGTGTCAACAATGCCACACGTACAAGCTACTTAACAACTTGTAACATATGGTGGTGTCATGAATGTTGTTTGTGCAACTAAGTTGATCCATATCTCCATTATCACATACGTATTTTGTTTCATCGAAAACACTTTGGTTATTTTTGAAATAAAATTCTCTTAAACTTTCGATACCTTATTAGGTTCCTTGACTGCACTGTGACATGCAATAGTGGCAGTCAATACAAAACTTGTTATATCTCTAAATGATGTTAATGACCGCTTGGTAGTGGACATGTGAGCTATATAGGCGTGTTATTTTTTCGACATTTGGTGTTACTCCATTCAAGCCTAAAGGAAAAGGAGGTTTGCCCCTTATCCTTTATTCGATCGGCTAATCTTGTTAATTGTTTTACAGATATATAGTTTAGTTCTTACTTTGCTCTCTCCATTTAAGAGAGGCTTTCAAACTTTTGCATGATGCCTTTCCTTCCTTTTCTGCCTCCTCTTTTCCATTTTACCTGTCATCCAAGCAACTCAATTAGTATAGTTAACCAAGAGCTTTTTGGAAATGGCACAAGGTGAGCCTGCCAACCGCTTTTATTAGGGCCGGATGTTCCTTGTCTGGCTTCCTTGATTTTTGTGTACTTAGAAAGACATCGATCGCCTTATTTTTCCGAAAAATTACAATAGCGTTATACTTTGACCACCTCGTTATCGATGTTATCTAAGGACGATTCTGATCCGCTCTTTCCATACTTGACACGTGAATTCTTGTCTTTAACAGGAGAGCTGGGAACTCTGGAAGACCACCTGGCCAAGCTTAGGCAACAACGACTCAGAAGCGTCAACAAATTATTAGTGCAGAAGACGGCTGAGATGCCTTCCCTCTCGTATGTACTTTGTTAAAAACTAGAACTATAAACATTCTTGATAAACTTTTGAAGATCGAGTCCCAGATTGTCACTCTCCTAACTTACACCAGAAAATGCTCTACAGGAGGGTAAAGAAAACCCCTTGTCTGATCTCAAACAAAATACACTTGAAAGAGTCATGAACAAAAAGCCATCAGCTCTCTGCAGAAACAACCGATTTAGTTGGGTTCACGTCTGCTGCTCATTTGGTGAAAGAATAAAGAACTTTAAGGGATCAAATTTTGCATGTAGAGAATACCATTGAAGAGAACACATCAAGAGTGGCAAAGTACAGTGACTGGAACACACAGAAAGAATCTTTAGTTTCTAGTAGCAAGCATGTAAGTGGGAATATGTATCATTTTTCAAATCAATCATTTTTGGCTTTGGCTTTGGCTTTGGCTTATTTCGAGATGTGATGGTCTATTCTTGTTTCGGTCCAACCTTAATGACTTATCGCAACACTCCACAGTTAGTAATGTACTGTAATAGTTATTGCACTGAATTGCAGTATTTGAGACTGTGTTAAGAAAAGGGCTCTAACTCATGGTTCCTTTGTTTGTTTGCTCAAATTATTTTATATATGTGATTGAAGTGGCTGCATGTGTCCAAAACTAAAGCAAACCCACCAATTAAAGTTGTTTGCACCGGGAAAAAAAAAGGGTTTTTGCATCTTGGGTTAGTCTTTTTCACTTGATTCTTTTATTCTTTGGGTTTGGGGTTGGGGGGCGCTCTTTGGGTCTTTGGTCCGTTCAAACTTGCAAAACTCTGTGTGAGATTCTTCTAGTCTCGTGCCAATCAAAAGGAAGTGGGGGAAAAAATATAAAAAGTAACAAAACAACATATGGTACTCTGAAAAACAAAGTAGGGCTCTCTCTGCTCATGCTTTATTATCCCCTCTTTTCCTTTTCTTGTTGATTGGATTGAGAAGCAAAGAAAGACTTGGTCTAAAGTTAGTGAGATTCAAATTGGGACAATTTCCGAAAAGGGAAAGAGAGATTCAGATTAGAGCTTTAATTTGTTGCATGTGAGAGGAAACTTGGGACTACCTAAAATGCGAGGTCTCTAACTAAGGCCATTGTTAGCTTATCTTGGAGTGATGCTCCTTGATGAAGTGAACTTAAATAGAGCAAAATGAGAAACCGTTGATCTCTCAGATGCTCACGCTTGTTGATTATGTGCTCTATGTCACGGACCGAACTTTCTCACTACGTCGAACCGTGCGACACTTAGCTAGTGAGCCCCTTACTCGTGCTAAGTCAGCCTTCCACTCGGACTGGGCGATGCTAAAAGCAAAAGCATCAAGAAGAACACAAGAGCGAGTTTGTAATAATGTATGCTTGTATTGCTTGTGTACAAGAATACTTGAGTGCTTTGGCCAAGTGAGTCCTCGGCTATTTATACTAGTCCACCTCTTGACAGACGGTGGAGATACATTCCATCCTACGGACCATATTCCGCTTTTAGAATTCTCCAGTTATTTACAAGGTTCTCTACCATTCTAGAATCTTCTGTAGATCTATCTCTTATGTACAAGAACAGTATAGAATATTCTGGAGACTTTAGTGTTGACTTATTGATTTTGATGATTCCAGTCTTGTTATTTCTAACATTAATCTGACAACATTTTTAAAATAAATATTTCAGGCTTTATCTTAATCATACAAAGACAAGACCTTGACATGGACAAAGCCTTAACTTGGACTTGGACTCGGACTCGGGATTTAAAGACTTGGACTACGTTGAAGATGCAAGAATCTGAAGTCTATTTTTCCTTGTTAGCATTTCTAAGCCTTTCTTAAAAGATCTGACAGAAATTTTAGTAAAGAACCAAAACCGTCTCTTTCAGTCGAAGGCAAATTGTTTTTAGTCGACTCAAACTTGAAATCTTTTCTTTCAGTCGAAGCTGTGACTTTCAGTTAAAGCCAAAACTTTCAGTCGAAGCTATGACTTTCAGTCGAAGCAAAGACTTTCAGTCGAAGGCAAACTGTTTTTAGTCGACTCAAACTTGAAATCTTTTCTTTCAGTCAAAGCTGTGACTTTCAGTCGAAGCAAAGATTTTCAGTCGAAGGCAAAAACTTTCAGTCGAAGCTAAGACTTTCAGTCGAAGCCAAGACTTTCAGTCGAAGCTAAATGTTTTAGTCGAAGTCAAAATGTTTTAGTCGAATCCTTCATGTTTGGCTTTCCCTTCTTAACGGCTCTCTATCTCTTATTTGTATAAATAGGAGATCTGTGAAAGCATTCACAACTTTTTACTTGCGTGAACTTTTTCCTCTTCAATAACTCTCTCATCTCAATCTCTTATTCTCATCTATTCTCTATTGAGTGAGTTTACCTTTGAGAAAGTTCTTTGTAAGCTTCTTGGTTTGGTTCTTGAAAGAATATAGATCTTCCCACCTAAGAAGGCTTAGTCTTAAATTTTCATTGTAACATCTGTTCAAGAAGGAGCTTGTTTATTGTATTCAAAGTGTAAATCTCTTTTCATTTGTAATCAGTTGGAAACCTTAGAAGGGTTTCAAAAATTGTACTGCGGTTTGTGCTAGCACCCGAAGCTAGCTGGTTTAGTGAAAGGCTCGAGTAGGTCTTCCTTGTGTGGAGTGTTCGAGGACTGGACGTAGGCTGGTGGGGCCGAACCAGTATAAATCTGTGTCAAATCTATTATAATTATATCTGTCATTACATTGTAATCTCATTTTTAAATTTATACTCAAAGTTGTAAATCACCTATTCACACCCCTCTAGGTGTATTTAGGGACCTACATTTAGCTCACTCATCGCCTTCGTAAGCGTCCTCATAAGCATCCATTAGGCACTTGTGTGGCATTTCTTCCAAAATTAGCCTCCATATAAAAAATTGCGGGACATTCTCCCCCACCTAATCTCGCGACGCCCTCGTCGCAACCTCCTCGCGATATCGGTCTACGATGTCTTGGAACTGCCAAAGATCATTTGCTGATTCCCATGTAGCTTCTCTCTCTGCCTTTCCACTTTACCAAGTAGTGCCGCGTTGGTGGAACTCCTCGCCTTCGTTCGAGCCTGTCGCTAAGCACGTACTCTGCTTTCTTGTCATAGGATTTCACCACGGCTATTGGTGCTTTATGACTTTCTCCACGGCTCGGGTCTTCCTTGTCGTCGTAATGAGGCTTTAGTAAGCTGACATGGAAGACCGGGTGAATCTTCAGTCTGGGCAGCAATTCCAACAGATAGGATACTTTCCCAACTCTCGCCACGATGGGAAAGGGTCCCTCGTACCTCCGTATTAGTCCTTTGTGTACTTTTCTTAGGGACTTGAATTGTTGCGGAAGCAGCTTTAACATCACCATGTCCCCAAGGTTATACTCTTTCGGCCACCATTTCTTGTCCGCCCACTTCTTCATCTTGTGCTCGGCTTTGTCAAGGTAAGAGCGCGCCACGTCCGCTTGCTCGTTCCACGACCTTGCCATGACCTTGCCACTTGCGCCGCCAATGGGCTTCTCCCCTTGTAATCACCCGCCAATGCAAGGGGAGTGAGTGGCTGTTGCCCTATGGCAATCTCGAACGGACTTTAGTTTGTGGCCTCACTCCTCATCAAGTTGTACAAAAACTGTGCCACGTATAAAAGTCTTGCCCAATCTGTCTGGTTGGCACTAACAAAGTGCCGTAAGTAACACTCAAGTAGAGCGTTCACCCGTTCTGTCTGTCCATCTATTTGGGGGTGAAAGCTCGTTGAGAAATGAAGCTCCGAGCCAAGGAGTTTGAACAACGCAGTCCAAAACTTGCCCGTGAACCTTGGATCTCGGTCACTCACTATGATCTTCGGTAGTCCCCAATATTTTACCACATGCCTTAAGAATAACCGGGTTGTTTCTTCCGCTGTGCAGTCGGTTGAGGATGCTACGAATGTCGCATACTTGGAGAACCAGTCCACAACTACCATAATCGAGCCACATCCCTTCGATTTTGGCAAGCAAGTAATGAAATCCATGCTTACACTTCCCACGGATGTGCGGGGATGGGCAAAGGCTTGAGTAAACCTGTCGGTAGTTGATTCTCCACTTTGTCTTGTTGGTACACAAGACAAGTCTTCACATAGGCCACCACATCATCCTTCATTTGGGGCCAATAGTACTATGCCTCCACCAAGGCATATGTCCGTCGTTGCCCTGGATGGCCTGCCCATGGAGTTTCGTGACACTCTCGAATGATCATCTTCCTCATGGTGTTCCACTTAGGAACATACACCCATTGCCTTTTGGTGTAGAGTAAGTCGTTCTCTACCTAAAACCATTGTGTTTGTCCACTCTCAGCAAGCTTGAGAAGTTCATTGGCTAAGGGATCATGCTCCATGCCTTCCTTGATTACCTCTACGATATCTCCATTTTCCTTCGACATAGCCGCCAATTCTGCCTTCCGACTTAAGGCATCCACTACCAAGTTGGCCTTGCCCGGCTTATATTCCATCACATAGTCGAACTCGGCCAAGAAATCTTGCCATCTAACTTGCTTTGGACTCAACTTCTTTTGAGATTGGAAGTAGCTAGTAGCTATGTTGTCGGTCTTGATCAAGAACTGACTCCCCAACAGGTAGTGCCTCCAAGTGCGTAGGCAATGAATCACCGCGGTCATCTTCTTTTCTTGCACCGTGTACCTCCACTCGGTGTCATTTAGCTTACGGCTTTCAAAAGCTATCGGATGCCCCTCTTGCATCAACACCCCTCCAATAGCAAAGTCAGATGCATTCGTTTGTAGCTCGAACACCTTCGTATGATCGGGAAGAGCTAGAATGGGCTCTTCCGTCACTGCCTCCTTCAACCCCTCGAAGGCAGTTTGGCACCTCTTGGACCATTCCCATGTTTTTCCCTGCTTGAGTAGGTCCGTCAATGGGGCTGCTTTGGCTTAGTAGCCCTTGATAAACCGCCGATAATAGTTAGCTAGGCCAAGAAATGACCGTAGCTCGGAGACCTTTGTGGGCGCCTCCCACACCTTGATCGCCTTTACCTTTTCTTCATCCATCCGAAGCGTTCCGCCCTTGATGATATGACCAAGGAAGTGCACCACTTCCTTGGCGAACGAGCACTTCTCCCGCTTGAAATAAAGCTCGTTCTCTCGCAACACCTTAAACACCATCTTGAGATGCTCCACGCGCTCCTCCAATGTGTTGCTATACACCACGATGTTGTCGAGATATACTACCACGAACCGATCAAGGTAAGGATGGAATATCTTATTCATAAGCGTGCAAAACGTGGCTGGGGCGTTGGTCAAGCAGAACGACATGACCAAGAACTCGAACGCTCCGTATCTCATCACACATGTGGTCTTCGGCTCATCTCCTTCGGCTATGCAAACTTGATAATACGACCGAAGATCTAATTTGGTGAAGAACTTGGCCCTCCCAGTTTGGTCGAAGAGATCCGCGATCAATGGAAACGGGTACTTGTTAATGACCGTCACCTTGTTAAGTGCCCGATAGTCGATGCACATCCGCAACGAACCATCGTGCTTCTTTTGAAATAGTACCGGCGCTTCGTAGGGTGCTTTGGAAGGTTGGTTATATCCCGCCTCCTGTAGCAAGAGCTAGATGTCCCACAATTTTTTATATGGAGGCTAATTTTGGAAGAAATGCCACACAAGCGCCTAATGAACTCTTATGAGGACGCTTACGAAGGCGATGAGTGGGCTAAAGTCTCCAGAATATTCTATACTCTTTTTGTACATAAGAGATAGATCTAGAGAAGATTCTAGAATGGTATAGAACCTTGTAAATAGCTGGAGAATTTTAGAAGCAAAATATGATCTGTAGGATGGAATGTATCTCCACTGCAACGAAACTCATTTTTGGAGTTTTTAAAAATAGCACTGGTTTAAAAACTGATTTTTTAAACTGAAGAAAAAAAAAAGAAAACCGTGCGCCAAATGCGTTTATTTTCTCCAGTTTACAAAACTAAAAAAATAAGTTGCGTCAAACAGAGCCTTAGATAATTAATCAAGCTTGCCCATTAGTGTTGGCCTTGTATGATTGGATTTGAATTTCCAACAAGATGAGCTGATATGGCCCCAGAGCTAGGTTGATTGCCCATTAGTGTGGCTAACAAAGCCCACTAGAGTGGTCTGTTGACTTGCCCATGAGGCGGGATATCATATTTAAGACATCAAATCTCTAGAAAATTCACGAGTTTCTAGCACACAAAAAAAAAACACTTTTATGCCCTTATTTCTTTTTAAAGTTTAAACAATAAAATGATGATATA
Source organism: Escallonia herrerae (assembly GCA_033070095.1). Lineage (NCBI taxonomy): Eukaryota > Viridiplantae > Streptophyta > Magnoliopsida > Escalloniales > Escalloniaceae > Escallonia > Escallonia herrerae. The sequence goes on from JAVXUP010000092.1 coordinate 388,614, forward strand.
TATAATAAGGAGTTTTACCATAGATTTTTAAAGTTTAAACAAGAAAATGATGATATACAAGAGTAGAGTTACTTTCCATAGAAAGCAAGAGTTCATGCTTGAGGGGGTACTTCCATTCAAAAGACACAGAGGTTTAAAAGCATCTCCCGAGTTGGATGCTAACAACTGCTCGTTTTCCTTAACTGTCTGGATCTCGTTGTTTGTACAATAGTACATCTAGATCAAGTGATATTCTTGTAAAGCAAAATGAATATCTTTCACTAATGTAGCATTGTCAATGTCCGACAATCTACAGGGCTGCATTGGAAAATAATGAGTTTATTGTAAGTATATAAGGAAACATGGGTAAAGGATAATCTACTGATCCATAATAAATTGATTAGAAAGCCTATTAGAAAAGCTTCTTTACAAGAGTTAGCATAAAAAAAAATCCTTTGGAAATGGTGTGGTGAGGTAACGCCTGTATTGAAAAAGACAATATAAATGCCGAACTAATGCCTCGTTGTATCATAGTGATATCCAAAGAAGGCGGAAGTCGTGGTTGGTTCCAAGGAATTATAGCGCGAGTTGGATTGAAGATGATTGTTTGGAATTCCTTTTGAGACCTGCGAATGAATTATAATGTTCGAATATCTATCAAGATTTTTGTAAGCTATCTAAAAAGTTCGATTTAGAAGCTTTCGCTGGACCCAAATGGCTTTCCGATTCCAATCTATACTTCGAAAAATCACCTTAATAGGGGAGTTCTAAATAAGTCAGAGAGAAATAATAAATATATTACGAAGACATGATAAGCGGGAGGAAATTGGTGTTGATACCCAAGCAATGAACCATTCGCTAAAGGTATCAGTGTCGGGACAAATAGAGATGGTTATGATCGGAAGCCAGGTAGAGGTAACTTTTGGACATGCAAGGAAGAGGTGGACAACTGATTCGTGACATGATTGGCATAAAGGGCAGTATGAGGTCTGGGTGATGCCGAGTTTGCAGAGAAGATTTATGGTGTGAAGTCTGTCGAGTAGTAATTGTTAGAGGAAGAAAAAAAAAATTGCACTTAGTTGAGGGGCTTCATATTATCAAACAATTTAAATATTAGTATACCTAGTATATTCCATGTTGTTTCCACACATAATGTTGATACCTTCCGTGGCAAGAGCAGAAAAGCAAATCTATTGGTGAACGTACTTAAGCAGCATTAAGAAATATAGATTCCAAACCCTCAATTACTTTCTTGCATTTCCATCCCTATTTCGTATTGTACATATTCCATGATGTTTGGGGGTGAAGCTAATGTTTAATCACATTGACTCTCGTGATATTATTACACATAATTATACCCCTATCATCATTTGTGAGATCATTACACAAACAGTTGGAAATGTGTATTAAATTTGGTTATTTATATATGAAAAATAAAATAAAATAAAATTCATTGAATTTTATTTTTTGAAACTAAGTCGAGACTTATTAAGTTTTCAAAGGTTTTTATTATTTGAACTTTGTTTTTCTAAATGAATTTAAAGATTCATGAACTTAGTTTCATGTATACTCCTTAGATAAGATTAACATATCTTTTAGTTTATTGTATTTTATAAGATTTATTGATGAATCTTGAATTAGTATGATTCAAAAAAATTTGATAAGGTTCCAAGACCATACATTTTTCTAACACTATATAAAGAGGTAAAGAGTTAGAAGCTGAGAACAAGAGAAGAGACACGATCTTCACTTGAAAGAAAAATACTTGAATTAAAAAAAAAACTTATTTCAAACTTATGCTTTGATCTATTAGGGTTGATACACGATCTATTATAGAGAAGTTCAACTTTTTCGGATGAACAGTAAATTTGAGCTTGGTTGAATACCGAAAATAGAGTTACTAAAGTAGTCTTCCATTTGCACATGAGAAATGTTTCAACTATCTTAAGAAGTATTTACGCGCATCTAAACCTTAATTCTTTTAATATATTAATTCGTGTATTATTATTTATTATTTTTAAATTTTACGCGCATTTATTCCAACACAAACAAGAACTACTAAAACGAAAAATATGGCATTCATCTCATATAAAAAACGATTATATTAGACAAAGATGTTCCAACCAAACAGTCGAAAAGAAATTCAAAATTGTTACCCAAAGTCAACTAAGGTCTTCAATATCTATCACAGATTCAAGCAGCCATGATTGAAGTGATGCAGATGCATTTCACTCTGGAATAAAGACAAGATAAAGCCAAAGTGAGTTGATTGAGCAGAAGAGCAAAACCCAGTAAGAGCAAATGGAAAGGAGCTGACTCGTTCAAGAAGATGGGATGCAGTCATGTAGGGCAGATTTTTGATTTCTGGTTTTCTTGTGCTCTTCCCCATGGAGTCAACTGCTAAGGGTAGCTCGGCAAGGTTCGAATTAACTAATGTGAGAACCTTATATATCTGGTTACCATCACTTTGTTCTATGTAGTTGTGCATATTCCTTATGTGGTTTATTAGTCTTCATTGTCTGAATCAATAATCTGCTTCTCTCGATAAAATCATGCACAGATTCGAGAAAAATCACGGCTAATATGGTTCGGATGCAATAATTTGAAGTATTGTGAGAAATCGTTGTGATCAATTTTCAAGGGTATGCCTCTTGATCTTTGAGCATCCTTGCACGCATTAGTTGTGGGGATTGGGGGTGGACGTTACTTAGATTAATATAATGTTCGACAAAGTAATAAAGACAAACGTTCTTTGTGACTAAGAACAGAGTCCAAAAGTTGCTACTTCTGTAATAGAAAAAAGAAGCCAAACTCCTTAAAAATACATGTAAACTTTATAATTTTAACTTTTATGATCATTTTGCAATGTCAAGGGATATATGCGTGAAGCAAAACTCAAGGGCAATGCAAAACCATAAGCTCTTCCACACGAATATATGAAAGTGTGGAGGAAAACTCTAAGTTTGTGGCTGTGATTAACGTGCAAGTTAGAAATCAAATACAACACATACCTGTTGGTACATGCAAAAATTGGTTCGTATAGTGTGCATGGAGCATTTGCTATATGCAGGTATCGTATCAAGTTGAACTCAATACGCATACATGGAAGTGAGTTGTCATGCACGTGACCTATTAATTGTCGTTTATGGGATTTATGTGAGATGAGGACGTTATATCATTTTGAAATAGTCGGACTTATGAGTTTTCGGACATCTCTGTTCAACGGCAAAAAAAAGGAAAATCAAGTTTTCTAGGAGGGTTTATGAGTTTCGGATATCTCTGTTACGGGACAAAAAGAAAAAGTGAAAAATGAAAATCAAGTCCAAAACTAATCGAATTTTTTTCCCATTAGTTCCCAAGTTTTCTGTTTTATCTTTTCCATCATACGTAGACTCTAATCCATATAAGAAAAACCGCGGATGATACTTGACTCACACAATATGTGGCTTAATTATTTACGAGATACAATTTGGTAATGCGTGATTCATTCGTCTTAGCACATTTAACTCGATTTTTTTCTCAAATCAAACGTTTTAGATTAACAATGTCGGAGATAATTACTCTTTCATTCTCTCAGTAGCTCCTAGTGAACAATCAACGTACGAAAGTTAAAACGTAGTACTGTGTTTGAAGGATCTTATTTCCTTTTGCGATGTATAATTGAAGGATATTCTTCCTACCCGAGAGTCGCAAAATAAATAAAAAATACAAAATATCTTCGATTCTTGTATTTAAGGTCTTAGCATTTTTGTTGAAAAGAGGAGGGGGGAAGGGTTAGGTTATTCCCGGACTTTACTGTTTTTAACAAATCCTTCAATTAAATTTTATAAAAAAAACTCAAAAATGGTATAACGATATTACGTCGCTGGCTACCGTCTTCGGTCCGAAAAGAAATCTGAATAATTTTCCCTTTTCTTATATATATCAAGGAGGAGTTGAGTGTGCTCTTTTGAACTCCAAAAATGAATTCAAAATTTGTTGAACACCCATTGGACCACTTTTTTGGGTACAAAAACCTTGACCAAGGCTGTGTCCAAAAATTCCAAGCCCGACACGTGTCACCATCACTCTTTGATTTTGACTCGGCGGAGCCACCGGAGCAACGAAATTTCGTTCCTTCCAATTATACTATTCACGCACCCAAACACACACACACATTTTCATTTCATTTCGTTTGAGTTTCATTTCGCACATTTTCCACCATTTCCCCTGCAAACCGTCGCATTACACACACAGAGTCAGAGAGAGAGAGAGAGGAGAGAGAGGGGGAGAGAAAAACATATATATGCCCAACTAGATTTTTATTATTAAAAAGCTTTATTATTACAGAAAGAGATTCCATCATGAATGGCGACGAATTTCGACAAAATTAGAGTCTCCAAGCCCTAGGTTTCCTCGCTGGTTCGATCTCGACGGATCTCTGATCGGACGCCCTGTAATCGCAGATCGGAGGAAGGTCTCGACCGCAACGATGCCGTCTCACGGGGATCTGGATCGGCAGATAGAGCAGCTGATGGAGTGCAAGCCGCTCGGGGAGGCGGAGGTGAAGGCCCTCTGCGACCAGGCCAGGGCTATTCTCGTTGAGGAGTGGAACGTCCAGCCGGTCAAGTGTCCGGTCACCGTTTGCGGCGATATTCATGGCCAGTTCTACGATCTGATCGAGCTTTTTAGGATAGGGGGAAATGCTCCCGATACCAATTACCTCTTCATGGGCGATTACGTCGGTGAGTGTCTGTCTCTTATTTTTCTGAAGTTTCGAGTGCTTATTTTCTTATGATTTTTGGATTTATTGGGACATGTTTAAGATTAATGATCTGTAGCAGTAGTCAAACACATTACGTTTGGATATGGGGATGGTGTCTGGTGTTGCTTTGACTTTGGTCTGTGGATTTGTGTTTCGCGTTTATAAGTGTGGTTGATCAAGTTTGGCTATAGATGCACGTGCCTCGGTAAATGATTGTCCTGAATTTGAGGAATTTTTTGTCTTGATCTGCGAGAAGTATGCATATGTGGCGGGTCTGGGATTACATGGGTTGAACCTAAGATTGAAGCATCTAAGGTAAACCTATGTTTAGCATTAAAGTGTCCGCGTGGACTGGGGGATGGGGTGTGTGTACGCGCATCTGTGTGTGTGAGAGATAGGTAGTTAGGATAGAAGATGCAGTTCAACTTCTAGTAATGATGATTACGTTGCTGCAGTTGAAGAAGTAATGCGGAGGTTTGTGTGCACGCGCGCGCGTCTGAGAGTAAGAGTGCTGGTTAGGATAAAATGTAGTATTACTTGTAGCAACGATGATTACATTGCTGAACAGCTCAAGAAGTGTAAATCGTTGCCGACATGGTTTCAGTTACACAAATTGGAAATGGGCTGCATTTGTCAATTTATGCGATACACTACAAATTTTCTATGTGCGAATTCATTGTTTGGGATTTTTTTGTTGGCATTACCCTTTCTCTTCATGGTAAATATATATAGTCAAGTGATGGCATATTTTTTGTCGTTCTTGCTTCTTAAATAGAGGCAAGACTAGGGACATCTTTCATGTTTATACCGACGTTCATGTCAGGGTAAAGTTAATGAAGTAGATTGGTGATTATTGTTCTATTTACTGTGGCCCAATTGAATAGCAGAGTGAGAACTCTCAAACTATCTTTGTGGCATAGATTCTTTGTTTTGAATGCTAAAATCTGTTTTTGCCGAACAATTATGGAAGTTTTAAGCTTTTTTGGAACTGAAGATCATTTACATGGTTCGAAAACGGTTGAGAATGTTGGTTTGATGATTTATAGATGTGTAGGGAAGAAATGCTTGCGGGTGGTAAGAGGAACTAACATGTCCTGTTAAGAGTTATTGAAACATGAGTGAGATAGTGGGAAAAAAATCTACTGGAACTTATAGCCATAGGAAGAGTTAAGTAGGCAGGTTGCTCATGTATCCATGACAGGTGTCTCTTACTTATAATACTTGCAGTGCCTGATGGCAAAATTGTTGGTTTTATTAAAGCACCTGAAATTATGGAAACCATGCATAGTTTTGTCGCATAAAATACACAGAGTTGTTGTCCTTTTTGAAACTTCTGGCATGTTTGATCTAATATTGCCCTTTTATAACTTAGATCGTATGCATATTCTTTTGTGCATGTTTATCACATAGACCAGTTGTTCTTACGACGAGATAAGTAGAATGAAGAAAAGAAAAAGAACCTATTGTTCCGGCTTGGTCAACGTAGTTTCCTTCCTTTGCTTGTCGCATTAATGATACATTAGATTGTTTTTTGTATTCGTTTTGCATTTCACAACCCTTTGGAGTGTTTCATGTAGCATGCTTATATTGCTGAAATAATGTGGAAGAGATTTAGGCTTTTAATAACTGTTGGATGAATGCAGATCGTGGGTACTATTCGGTGGAGACTGTCACACTCTTAGTGGCCCTCAAAGTTCGTTATAGAGATAGAATCACAATCCTCAGAGGAAATCATGAGAGCCGCCAAATCACTCAAGTGTAAGACCTTCATTTTACCCGTAAATCATCAATTATCATTGGTATTATGGTATTTGTAACATGGTAGAAATTGAATGGGGTCATTATAGTGCAATTAACTTAAGCGTATACCAGTCCTGAACACAGTCATGGTGGACGCTATTTCCAACCACATTCTATTCTTAAGAACGGAAAGCGAAAATAAACTTTTTAAGTCTATTGTTGACTTAGCTGTGTGTTTAATCAATCAAGAATCCTAGTGGCGGGATCTTGGCACATAGGAATGACCGAGGATAGTACTCTCAATGATTGTTTCTATGTTACATATCTCCATTCTATGAAGCATTGTAGTTGGTTATATTTAGACAACCGGTTAAAGTTTATTGCATTTCATGCCTTAAGAATCAAGTTAGCTGTCTTATTAAGTTCGGTTTGTCGCCGTTGAACATTTATTAGATGGTCACCTGACATTGAGTCTTTGTTGATGATTTTCTGTTTTTTTATCTTTATTATTTTAGATGATAGAAAGAAGAAGCAAGATATTGTTTTCAGTTGGCTTACTGCTACTTCTAGTTTCTTATGAATGCAGTTGTCCAAAACCATCTTTCGTCACAATGTTGTCAGCTGCATCCTTTCTTTCTTCCCCTCTTTTTCGGGTAATTTTGCCGCATCCATTTTATGGTCATCATTTGATGTTATTAGAAGGCTAAAATAGATGGAAAAGTCAGATGTGTTCGAGATTTATGTTACTTGGCTTGGGAGTACATCCTGATATAGACGTAAACGTCATATAGAATTGTTATTGAGTTGGGGTTCAGGAACTAAGATTTGATTGAGGTTTCAGGTTTACATTCTTTCTGTCAAGCACCTTTTTAGGTTTGTAGTTGATTCTTGATACCATAATAATTTACTTGTAGTCTTTGTACAATTAATCTTGTGAAATATTTTACTCAGGTTAGACTGTCACTCACAGCCATACTAAGCCTAGTTCTAATCCTAAATATTGTGTCATAATGTGTTTCTCTACTGGTATTGATATTGCATACAATTTGTTTCTTGTTGACATAGTAAATAATGCCTGAACTTTAAACATGAACAATATTGGATAATAAAGTCTATCATATGATCCTCATCTTATTTTGAACGAAGTTTTACCGTAATCACTGCCTCCCCTAACCATCCACAGTACAATGAAATTAAGGAAGCAAGGGTATGTTGTGTATTTCATGGTCTACCATTGCCAAGTTGATATCTTGGTAGTGCAGGTCTCATTTAGAAGCACTTCTTGGTAGTGACCGCGTGATTATAATTTTGTGGTTCCTGATATGGTAGAGAAGTTAGTATATTTGTAAAGGTGCTTTTACTGTTTTATTAGACTTGGGTCTCTTTAAAAAAATGTTGAGTTTGTTGGCAACAGTTGGCTAAACTAGTCGTTCGCATTCATTCCTCCTTTCCGTTGCAGGTATGGTTTTTATGACGAATGCTTGAGGAAGTACGGCAATGCAAATGTGTGGAAGTATTTTACTGACCTTTTTGATTATCTACCCCTCACAGCACTTATTGAGAGTCAGGTTTGGGTTGTCCACATATATATAGGCTTTGTGTGTTTGGTCATTTCAAATGATAGCTACTTACAACTTTGAATTATTGCGTCATAGATCTTCTGCTTGCATGGAGGACTTTCACCATCGTTGGATACACTAGATAATATTCGAGCCTTGGACCGTATACAGGAGGTACATGAATGAGTTCAGATACTTTTTCCGATAAGTGCCTGTATTTGGAAGATATCACAACGTGATGCCATGCACCTGCCTTTCTTCTGCTTTTCCTTTCATTATCGCGAAACTTCGCTTGTTTCCTCGTTTGTGTTCTCTCTTTTATCTTAACTATTTCAGGTCTCGAGGTATGTGATGTTTGGTTCATTTGTTCAACATTCCATGCAAACAAATGTAACAATAATTTGTCCATTCAATTCCTTTATTTATGCTATTAATATCGAGTCTGTTATTTTTATCTGTTGTTTTATGATAATTGCTTCTGGACATTAGTTTAATTTGAGATAGTGCTCACTTTGGGAGTTGCAAGCAATCACCACTTCCAGTTTTTTTTTTCTTTCTCGTTATCATCTGTCTTAGTAGCTTCATTTTTTATAACTTGGCTTTTACTTGGCTTCTTTGTCAGCATGGGATGTCGTTTTTGTCTGCTTTTATTATTCCTGTGGGAGGTTCTTTGATCTAAATTTTCTGCATTGACTGACTGCTTAGTTTTTGGCTTCTAGGTTCCACATGAGGGACCAATGTGCGATCTCTTGTGGTCTGATCCAGATGATCGGTGTGGGTGGGGGATATCACCACGTGGTGCTGGCTATACCTTTGGGCAGGATATAGCGTCTCAGTTCAACCACACCAATGGACTCTCCCTGATTTCAAGAGCCCACCAGCTTGTCATGGAAGGTTTCAACTGGTGTCAGGTTTGTGAACCTAAATGGACTGACCAAGCCTTCACTACTTTTTCGTGTCCTCACCCTGGCTCTGATACTTGATTTACATCTCTTTAGGAAAAGAATGTGGTGACGGTATTTAGTGCTCCAAACTACTGTTACCGTTGTGGAAATATGGCAGCAATTTTAGAAATTGGGGAGAACATGGAGCAGAATTTCCTTCAATTCGATCCAGCACCGAGACAGATTGAGCCCGATACGACACGGAAGACGCCCGACTATTTTTTGTGATCTCGATCCTTCCTTCGGCTGTTTGTAGTCCTCGCTTGCCATCGCGTCGTTGTAGATGTGTCTTAAAAGAGGAGTTTTGTTGTTTGAGGGACATTGTCGACATCATTCTTTTGTTTGAGTTTGCTGCTGCTGCTGCTGACCTTTTATGTGCTCCAGAGACACTAACGGAGAACTGACGGAAGGCACCAGCTCTTTTTGTCTTGTATATTTTCCGAGGGAGTGATTTGGGAAGCAGCAATAACATGATATATTGTGTTATGTAAGTAAACGATTCAAGGTAGAAAGCAGATCTCGGCTCAGGTTTCCATACTCTTTGACCAAGTGGCGAAGCGAAAGCGAAAAATTGCAAGCAAATGGTAATAAATTGTAATGCTTCTGACTGTAATTGGACGTGCTTCTTTTGGGGTTTTTGACCTAGTGCCATGTATCTGACTACTGTATTATAGCTTCCCGGTGGAGGGATTGTCTCGGGTCCGAAAATGCAACCATCTTTTTCTGTTGGAGCTAAATTCAAATAGCGTTTCTAGGGTACCTTTTATTGGACTAATTATGTTTTATTTTTAACGGAACCCTTTTTTTCCCTTGGAATTATTATAATCACATTAATACTAAACGTTTATGCAAACGTACAATTTAGTATAACCAATATTACAATGAACGTAAATACTACAAGCCAGTTACAAACCAACACCAAGAACTACACAACGAAACTAATTTATTTATCACTTCTATTGACATGCCACTCCTGCGGGACATTATTACTAGCTGTGCAGGCTTGGGTACTAAGAAAAATAACCTTGCCATTACAATTACAAAGCTGTGGATGATATGCAATGAATGACATTGTAAAAGTTTCTAGACAAGGGTAAACTTCATATTATTGAAGAAGCCAAAAGAAGAAAGAATAATATTACACAGTAGAAATTCACTATCTTGAGGTTTGGCTGCCTAGAAGTATGTGTACATTAATTTCAAACGAAAAACGAAATGCCAGCAAGTGTCAAATTCCTGAAATTTACGATCGCTAAAACCTAGGGTTCGTTGGAACTCTTACTGCTCCTGACATGGCACCACTTTGCTTTCGTCTGAAAAACACCACTGAACCACTTGCGACCAACGAGCAAAATATAATTCCCTGCCCGAAAACAAAGTCAGTGAAGTGCAGAAGAAACCAAAAAAGAGAGGAACTCATTGAAGGAAACAAAAATGCTGATTCTATTAAGAAGCGAATTGTTGCCATGTACTGAAAACAGGACACAAACCAATCTGAATCTATGGATGAGATAGAGATATGCAGATACTCAACAAAGAAGAACAACGGCAATGAAAATCGGCAGATGCCAATATACTAAAGCTTGTTATAAATTACTTCAGTGCTGGAGCTGATCCAGATTCTACTCTGCAAAAAACTGGGTAGATATATTTCTCCTACTATCAAAGATTGCGTTCATGCATAATGATTGTTAGGAAGAGGTGTTTTAGATTTAAAGCTGTTCACAGAAGCGATAACCAGGCTTGTTTGACTAAGTATTGCACAAGCAGTATTTGCCCGACATGACCAGAGTGGCTTGCTCATCTTTTAGGAGAGGCGGAGAGGCTGGGCCCACAAAAGCTATATACTCCAATGGGTCCTTGCCCTAAATTTGATGAGGTAAAAGGTCAATCAGGTACATACAAAGGCTTGTCAAAAAAAAATTACATATCATCATGACGCTACCTGATATCAAGTTTCCCCTTATAGTTTTTAGAGAGTTCATGCAAAGTCCACAATGATTGTTGCGCTAGGTCTACTGTTCAGTCTTTTGATACCCTGATATTCTTGGAGTTTACTTGGTCTGGATAAAGATCAACAACTTTTAAGTCGTTCTTTAGTTTGTGGAAATCTTAATACATGAAAGAAATAACAGAAAGAAGTGTCGATACCTAGCAAAGAGAAATGGCTCACAGTAGCTGTCAGCAAATGTGTTATTCCAATCTGTACTGGATTCAAGTTACTCAAAAAAGGGAGAACGAAAATCACTACAAAATCCTTTTTCTTTATTAACCCGTAAAGATGCTTTGTGGTGTTCATATCGTGTAATAGGTCAAATTATTTGTAGTTTTGAAAAGTTATCTGTTGAGCGGTGCACAACAAGTGCAACAAACAAACCCATTAGAAAATAAACCAAACAATGTATATCAAACTCTCACTCCTCCGTTATGCGTACCTCTGATACGCAGACATAATGGACTACGAGCAGAGTGACAATGGAAGAAAATACTACCTGCGGTGCATTACTTTTACAGAGAAATAGAAACTAAGATCAAATAGAACCAAAGCTCTGCTAGCATATGTACTACTTGAAGACTTGAGCTATAAAAGGACAAGGCCCAACCATTTTTGTAATAAAGGCGGAGATGAAGAAACAGATTCCAGTATATATGCAAGGGAAGATTAGTCAGATTGGCATTATACTATTAATCTTAAAAGCAATTCAAGATCTTCTCTTTCACCAAAGGACTCTACCCTTTTCTATTTCCCTAAGGATTGACTATATGTCCCAAAAGCTTAGTTTAGTAAATAACGTCCTAAAAATTCTTATTTCCTACAATACAATTCCCTATAGCATGAGAAGGGACAACATACGCATGTTGAGACTGAGAATACAATAGACCCAAAGCGCCAAAACCAGTCATATCAACTTTGGCGCCGAAAGCTTATCTTATTAATGAACAGTCTCTCGCAACAATGTATATCAAGAACTAGTTAGTCCTAAATGCTCAAATTCACAGGGAGTGGACAAACAAGATACATGCAGCATCAAAGACATGATGACCTTAATAGAAACCATACAACAGAGTTGCCTCCAAAACAAAGAGCATACCTCGAAGCCAAGTACTGACAACTTCTCCTCATTAACTGCAGGTATACAACTTCTGTAAGTAATGTAAGCCTCTGACGCACCCTTTGACATGGATGAATCGTCCAATAAATTTCTCTGGCTTATCGTAGTGACCTCTTCTGCATCACGTAACATAACATCTACTTTTACTTTGTCATAAGAATTCTCAAGAGTGGATCTATTGTTCTGCTTTTTTCCATTGTTTGATTCCTTCGAACCAGCTTCAACATCGATACACTTTAGAGGAATTCGGTACCCAGTTTCACTACAGCGGTATTTCGCATCATTCTACAAAAAGAAAGAGGTCCGAGGTACCCAATCAGCACGCATGCATCCAATAGAAAAGAAAAAATAGTACCGTGGAAAAAACAAGTTATTCTAAGCAATGGCAGAGCAGTCTAAATCACGGGGTAACCCAGATATTTATGACTACGGGATTATCTGCCAGTAAAACTTAATCACGAAAAGTGTGTCAAACAGAAATGGACAACGAAGCAGCTTTGAGTTTAGAATTATGTCCAACAACATAGAACGAATGCTCTTAATTTCAATATCAATAACCGATTAAAGAGTATGAATAGAATAGACAAGCACATGCATGGCATTGCTCACATATCTTGCTGTCAGCTTAGAGTTCAAATGTGCCAGATAAGTTTTAAAGCACCAGGAGAAAGGAAAAAAGATAAAATTGGCACAAAACCCACTCCCTATTTAACAGTTCTCTGGTGCAAATTGGATGCAATTGGGTTATTAGATGCAATTGGGTTATCTCATGACCAGTAGGCGAGTGAGAGTAATTTTAGGTTGATTTAACCTACTTTACTAATCCCATTTTTGTTCCCTTAAAATTGGCATATACTGGTACAGATTGACATTCAATGCATTTTGCTAATGGATGCTAATGAAATGTCACAAGAGGAATCCCCCAATCTCTGCCAATCTGCACGATATTATCGACATCACCTAGAACCATAGCACGTGCTTCCAACTCATACAACAACAAGAAATCTATAACACTAATCAACTTTGATCAACTCAATAAGATGTCAGAACATAACTCAGATTCCTAGGACAGATTTAGCACATGTAAACCCTTTACTTAGTTGTTTTACCCTAACTTGACTTGTCAAACGATCGTTATATTAAGGTAGTAACCTTCAATCGGAATTTAAGTCCAATTCAACCGTTTGGACCGTAGTCAATCCATTTTAAGAATTCACAAAAGGTCATCGGCAAGAATCCAGTCGAACAGACACACCTTTTCGGAGTACTGGCAGGCGACGCAAGGGCCCGAAGGAGTACAGTCGAAGGTGACATTATCACCGCTAGGCGTCTCCTTAAAACTCATCATTAATCGCCGTCCCGCTGTTCCCATGCCTTCACTAGCTCTGCACAATTTAAATCGCAAATCGAACAGTTTCAATCAGCTAATTGCATCACAACAATCCGAACCTCGGAACAGCTAATCACGTTGTGCAGTCATAAATCCACAAAAAGAAAAACAACAAGTGTACAATTTGGATCATGCACCGCTATAGAAGCGGAAAAATGTCCATACGTTTTTTGACCTAACGAGGCAGAGACCGGGAAAGTGTTGAAAAGGATCGCCGCGACGAGGAGGGCGAGGTGCGCGAGCAAAAATGAGGAACCCATGCCTGTCCTGTGTTGAGGTTGCAGTAAGATCTCTTCACCTAGGACTTTTATAGCCTGTTTGTTTGTGATTTTTTTTTTTTTTGTAAGGAGAGAAAAGAGAGGAAAATAAAAGAAATAAGCCTTTCCTCTTCCCTTTTTCTTTAGTTTGTGAAAATAATGAAAAGTTTGGGCCTCTCCGGTCTCTTCTGAATCTTTCTTTACAAAATTGGAAAGAAACAGAGAGAAAGGAAACTCTCATAAGTATTATTTTGATAATACTCATATTACCCTTGAGATTATGATGACTAATTTTAATGACTTTTAGGTCCTAAAGTTCTTACAAAAACGTACCATACCATTTATTACAAACAAACTGAACAAGTGGCAGGAGTGGTGGCTAACTTCATCTCCTACAATCTCAGGTAAGAATCCCGACAAGCCGGGGGCTTTATTTGGCTATTCACCCGAGAGGCACAAGCTCATGTTAGAAAATATGATGAGAGGTTCAAATTGTCGCTGATAGGATATTTGAGTGTTAGAGTTGACTCGTGACTGATTGTTATACTTTTGGTTTGACATTAATTAAATTTGGATGGTCGGATGTTTGTACTCAACTCATGATTAGTTTCTATACTTTTTTGTTGTAGTATTAACCGGTGATGTGAGACTTATCACATTATTATGATATAAGCCTTATGTGATGTCTTTAATGACCATTTTTTTTCCCGCCTGAATTATATTCTTAGTTAGGATCATACTTTAAAGTAATTGTTTAAATTAGCACACTGTTATGTAAGAGTATATATGTAATTTTGTATCTTCTTTTCTTTTCTTCTGAACTCACAAATAAGGAAAATGAATGATACTTTCCTTTCTCTCTTAAATTCATAAACGAGAAGAAGGAAAACTGTATTCTCTTCTCTTCCTTTCTTTTATTTTCCCTCCTATTGAAACTCACAAACAGGCTATTAGTAAAAAGCATAACCCACCCTTGAAGTTTGGGGAGACTTACACTTCTGGGCAAAAGCCGGTGCTATGCAATTGTAACCGCAACCGACGTATCATCGCATATACTTTACTTTTGTGATCAAGGATATTTAGATGGCACTCTTTAGTGTCTTTTAATGACAAAACAGAGTTTAGATGTTAACAAATAGAGCGTGATTATCAATTTCTCATAATTCGTTTGAAGAACGCCCAGAATGTGGGCTGAATTTGCACCAATTCGATGCTAAACATTTTGAATTATGAACATAAAACTTTTTTGTGAATTTAGTCGCACCATTTATCCATTTATTCTGCAGAATACCTTTTTCGATGAGAGTTACAGATCAACCTATCATGTTACTGATGACTTTTTTCATTTTACTGCAACGCAATTTTGACTTGGAGCCATATTAATTGATGGGAATTCCTTTATGTCACCATAGCCAACTGACCCACAACAGGTCCCATGAGGCACGGTGGAAGAGACGAGAGAGGAGGGGGCTAAGAAGCACCATTAACATTTGAATCTTTGGAACCATTTGCTTCAGGTCATCCTAAGAAAACCACCACTGCCTGTCCAATGTAACCTATAAACCGACCCACATGCTGTGCTGGATCAAAGGTCCATTCAACTACGGTCCACATGATATGGATAGTATTGATCATTCAATCAATCACTTTCTATCTTGGACAACTGTTCAACGATATCAGGAGAATGATATGTTATGAAGCAGTTCATACACTTGTTTGAAGATTCCAAGATGTCAAACTCATCTTTCAGCAGTTGCAAAATCAGCAAAATGCCGGTACAGGTGCGTGGGTTATTGATAAGTTCATCTCAGGAGAGAATCTGAATTGGAATCTGTCACTCGGGGGAGCATGAAAATGTTGCCCAATCTGGATAGTTACAAACATGCACAATAGCGGCACACCAACTGATTCATTCTGCAGTGAAGTTGAATCATTATTCATCATATAAAAGGTGGAAACTGGGAACAAGCAAACTCTCTTAAGAAAAAATGGAAATTCTGAAGCCAGTTTCAACGTTATGCTGCTTAGCTAGCACGTAGTGATCAGGCTTAAGAACAACATAAAAAGCGCATGAGTGAGCACAGGTTTGCTCACACAATCCTTGTCCCCATACATTTGATAGCAAGATACGATGTTCGTTCCAAGAAGAAATGACGATGGAGCGAATGTTTGAAATAAATATGTTAACTTTAGCCACGCTTCAGTTCTTGCATAACAATGTACTTGAACCTCGTTTAAGTTGAAATTCAAACCCCCTAATGCAAAGGCCCAGCCACTTTTTATCCTCCCCCACCCTGCCTTGGGAGGGGGCGCCTGTGATGCTTAAGTCTTCATTATCACCAAATGTTTGGACTAATAAATGAATACGTGTAGCTGGTAACATGGTACTTAAATGGTACAAAAGCGAAAAATACAACATTGAGCTTACCAATCTGGTTACTAAGGGCATTCATCGTAAGTAGCTCGAGTATTCCATAATTGGGTAATGACTAGAGAATAGCCTACAGAGAGAAGATACGATCTAATGCTAGCCGTTTTGAGCGTTCGGCGTTTAACAGAAAATAGCATATGGCATCTGCATAGGCATACAAACGCAGGGAAGGACATCTGGATCGTAAGAGGTGCTTAAGACACGGGGGGAATCAGAAGGATCATAAAAGTAATGAATCAGACAGTAATGAAGGTACAATAAATCAATAAGCATTGCATGGAAAATTAAATAACAGCAATGTGCACACATTAACCACGTGAAAAAGAAGAACAGGAAACAGCACAACAACCAAGCACTTTGCTCGAGTGATCTCAATGTGAAACTTCATCATAGTCCAAGTATTAGAGCATATCTTGTGGAAAGCTAAAGGTATAAAGCATTCTGTCATACAGAGTCAACCAACAAAAGACCATTTGGTACAGGAAAACCTGTTCAAGTGCAACCCACAACACTTACTCCAAAAGCTTTCCTGACCTTGGCAATGATGCAGAGACGTCCCACTGCTAGACTCGTCAATGCTGGTACAGTTTCGTATGCAACTAATCCCAGTGGTCGTGATCTTGTTTGGCAAAGTTCATTGGAAATTCATCAAACTGTTCAGAGAACCCATGATCCAGGGCCATGCTTTTCAATGACTGGTACACATTGTACATAGACGGCCTCTCTTTAGGCCGAGAAACCACACAAGTACAAGCAACTTTGATGAACTGCAAAATCTCGTTATCATCACCTTTCCCATATAGAGACTTATCAATGGCATCCTTTCCTCTACCAGAGCCCAACAGCTGATTCACCCAATCTACCAAATGACCTTTAAACCCTTCGTCCGCATTAGTCACTTCAAGAGGCTTCTGTCCAGTCGCCAACTCTAAAAGCACCACCCCAAAACCATAAACATCCCCTTTCATTGATGCAACCATAGTGCTCGAATATTCGGGAGCCACATAACCAAATTCTCCCAAGTCACCATTAACAAAAGAGCTATCATTGGAGTTAGCTGAATCCATAAGCCTCGCTAAACCAAAATCCGTTATCCGAGCATCAAAATCGTCGTCCACAAGAATGACATTCGAGCTTATGTTTTGGTGGATGTAAGGTGGTTGACATCCATGATGAAGCCAAGCAAGCCCCCTAGCCGCACCGACACCAATCCTCAGCCTCACAGACCAATCCAACCAATCCAACGAAAAACTCTGACTATTACCAATAGGAGTAGCACTTCCGTATAATAGCGAATACAAGCTCCCATTTGGCATATGCTTATACACCAAAAGCCTCTCATCCTCTACAACACAAAAACCCAACAAAGGCACCAAATTAGGATGTCTAAGCTGCCCTAATCTATTCATCTCCATTCGAAAGTGCTTCTCACCGAGCTTACAAGCACTCAACCGCTTAACCGCCAACGCCGACCCATCCGGCAGCATCGCCTTGAATGAAACCCCCGTCCTCGTCGAGATAATAATATTCTCGTGATCGAAATTGTTAGTAGCCGCCATTATATCGTTCAATTTGATCTTCACTATCGGTTTCTGGAACAACGACACCTGCACAAGCCTGTGCACCCTCAACCTCTCAACCCAACTACTCTCACCTTTCCCATCCCCATAACCCCTCTTCTTCCGACTCGGCCGCACGAAAATCCACCACCAGAGGGCGACACCTAAAATCACCGACCCCGCAGCCCCAAGCACGCCTGCCGCTATGATAATCCCCAGATTCTTACCACTCAAACCGCCACATTTCGATCCGAGCGGCTTACCGCACAACCCATTATTCCCCCCGAAATCGTCCGCTTGGAATTTCGACAAATCGGACGGGATAGAACCCGACAGCCCGTTATTAGCAACCGATAACCGTTTGAGCCGGTCGAGACGGCCGAGCTCGTAGGGGATCGAGCCGGTCAACTTGTTATCACTTAGAATTAGTGTATTCAAAAACTTGCAATCAATGAGTTCTACGGGGATCGAGCCGGACAAACGGTTGTTAGATAGATCTAGGGTTACTAAATAGGGGAGCCAAGTGCAGATTTGCGGGGGGATGGAACCTGAGAGGGAATTTGACGAAAGATCTAGGTTCTGAAGCGACAGGCAGAAATGGAGGGATTGCGGCAGGGTTCCGGCGAGGCCCATGGAGGGGAGCTGGAGGGAGATGAGGCGGTTCTCCTTCTCGTTCCAGCAGGAGACGCCGACGAGCTTGCAGACGGAGGCGACGGTGGTGTTGTCAAAGGTCCAGGAGAGGCGGTGGAGGGGGTCAGCGAGGGCGGACTTGACGCCCTCGAGGCACCTGACATCGTCTTCAATGGCGGTGGTTGTGGAGAGGAGGAGGAGAAGGGGGGTGGCGATGAGGAGAGTGAAGATGGCGGTGGTGTTCATGGCGGCTTGTGGGGGGTGGTGGTTAGTGGAGACGGGCGGCCATTGACCGAGCTTGCAAGTGGGGAGAAGGAGCAGTGAAGGGGGGAGCCGGTGGATGTTTGACTGTGAGGCTAAGGAGTTGACCATGGAAGACAGGTATATTTCGATGAGTGTTTATCGAAAGGTGATGTAACAATTAGACTCTGCTAATTTTTCTTTTTGTGTTACAATTAAAGTTCCGATGTTCAATTAAGCTTCTATAATTGCCCCATTTCATTAACAAGAAAATTGACATCTTGAAAGACAAAATGGATCCCTACGATTGGAGTATAACAACATACCACTTCTTGGTTGATAAAAAAATATTTTATTACAAAAGACAGCATAGTTGTTACTGTGGAGTGATATATTACTTTTTTAGAAGAGCAATCTGCTGCTAGACGAGGACGTGGCATGTACACAAAAGAAAATATTTAGCTCTGAAGGAATATTAATAAACACGACGCCAAATTTTCATTTTTTTCAACTCAAATTTACACCTTTTGCTACCAAAGAATTACAAGTATGATTAACACGCTTTTTAGCGATAAAAAAGTCTAAATTTAACCAGAAGAAAACAAATTTGAAGTCCACCATTCTTGTATTCCCTGTGCCTATAAAAAATGACTAAATATATAAGGATATTCAACTAGAGAAGACAGAGTAAGAGAGCACCTTGTTGCAGACTTTGTAATGCAAGTAATCACTACACCAGTACCAGCCAATTAAGCAAAAACAAGGAAGCCAAACAATTGAAATTGACAGCAGCTTTTCATAATTCTCTACCTAACATGTACAGTAAGCAAGAAATCACTAATATATAGTATTACTTTAGTGTCTAATCCCCACCTACCTAACTAATTAATCCGCACTGCACTTAACCTTCCACCTTTACAACACAGACACCCTTGCTACATATCATTAATTAATTATTATCTTCCATCAGGCAACACTAATGATGCTATCCCCACTACTGCTGTTAAAGCTACCGGACATGGCCTGAAAACTTGGTGACTGCCTCGCCGGTGGCGACTTTTGATCCGAGGATGACTGCGACGGCAAGAGCTTCAGCGATAAAGGCAAGGAGTCCACGGTGGAGGAGTTGTTCAGGTTGAGCTGTGCCAGTTTTGAAGATGGTGGGACTGGAAAGATTGGTATTGGGCGGATGAGCTTCTTGACTTGCTTTGCTGGTCCAAGTGTGAGACTTTCAATTGGGTTTTCGCCGGCGGCCGGTGAAACTATCCGAGTCACCGGGAAAGCTGACGCCGGAAACTTTTTCACATCTTTCCTTAGATGTGACTGTGGCAAGGTTTCGTGGTGAGCTTTATAATGATCTTCCAAATCCATGAACTGTAGTAAAGATTACAGAGAATAAACTGAAATGAAAATCTTACTTGCAATAAGTTTAATATCTCTCGGAACTACAAAAAGCTTAAAAGTAAATGTATACTATTTCTTTTTAATACATTAAAAGTAAACGTATACCGACCATTTTAACGGTGTAAAAGTAAAGTAATAAGACAGATAGATGAAAGATTCTCCATTGACCCCAAAACAAAAAAAGACAACATGTAGTAAGTGGTGACTTTGCCAATAAGAAACAAAGAACTCAAAAGGAAAAAACTTCATTGCAACGCTTGTTGGAATGACGCGGTATGACTAACGGCTAAGACCAGAAATATTGAGCCATTAATGCCTCGAAAGACTTCTCTTTTATTAGACCTTATTAGTCCACTATGTCACATCATATTCGTTGCTGCTATATAGGAAATCTTTTAACTATATCAGACTTTCAAGAGAGATCGAGTAAGCATAGGACATTGCTTTTGTTGCATTTATTAAATGTGGCAACACCTTTAATTAATTCTCTATAACAATACATTTTATGCTCCTAAAGGTCTTGCGACCAAAAATTTTCCAACCTGAGCACTTGCGTTTTTCGTATACGTTTTTGGTCAACAGTACAATAGAAAAAGAGAGCAGCTAGCAAAGCAATTAAAACAGCAGTAAAGAGTCATGTCCATGTCCAACAAAAGAGTTAAAAGAGTTATGAAGAAGGAATAATTTTGATTGCTACTAGCCTTCTTGGAAGATATGTCCGACCATTTATATAGAAACAATTAATTATCGTTAAATAGTTTTTAATAACTTTTATTTCGTAAAGTTAAAAAGTGCTGCTAAAATTTATTGTCGTTATAGGATCGCAGAAAGATTCTTACGAAGAGGATCGCAGACAAAAATTTTCCTATGAAGAAATATGTTGTCAGTGGAGATTCAAACCCTCTTGCATGCAAAATAGGAGATTTACCGTGTCCGTTGTGATGTCAAAGAGACTAGACCGCCGCCGCCTCCTGTTATGGTTATTTCGCCGGAGAAAGTACTTCTGAGCATGACTTGCCACCTGAGTAGGCGTACGCGTCTTCACAAAGTTCCTTGAGATTCCCCTCCAATCTCCTTTACCTACCTTCTGCAGCCCTAGCAGGAAAAGCTTATGTTCCTCCTCCGTCCATGGCACTCCTACACCGTGCTCCGCCAAACAACTCAGTCAATTACAAAAGTAATCTCTATATAGCTGTCGGTAATTCATAAAGGCAAACCGAAAGAGAGAAACACACCAAAATAGTAAATAAATAAAAGATTATGTGAAACAAATTAAATTACTTGAGTTCGATTCGTATTTGGTCGTGTAAAAGCTCGTTTGAGATTGGTTTCTAAGAAAAAGCAGTAAGATTTAACTCTTTTTAAAGAGCGAAAACATCTTGTTGAGCTCAGTTGAGTGAGCATAAAATCTGATTTGAACTTTCGCTCGTATCCAGATCCAACTCGAATAATAAACAAGCCAAGCATGAGCAAACCGGGAGAATGTTAAACGAACCAAGCTTGAACGACTCTCGGTTCAATACGGCGCGACTCCGCTCGGCTATGCTACAGTCCTAGTTAAGAGATTTGATCAGCTTTTTGACCTGGGATCTATATATTTTGGTACCTCGCTTGCGCTCGCGGCTCCTGGTGGAGTTGTGAATGACGTCATCGGAGGCGTAGCCGTCGGCCGCATCGGCGGTGGAGTCGTGCGGCTGTTCGTACTGGGCCAGATTGTTCATACTAGCACTCTTCCTGAACGAACCCTCCATGACCCTAACACCAAACAGCATAATTCCTTTACCGCCGGCAACGGCGCCGGACCCAGCTTCTGGGCCGGAGTTGTTGGCATCGTTTCCGAACCTCGAGCTCGTGCTGAACATCGTTGGGAAGAACGCAGATGCTTTGATTCCGTACGAAGTGGAGTCTCAGCCCATACAAGGAGAGAGAAAATGAATACGGCAAGTGCAGAGTGTGGGCTTTCTATTTTTTTGGTTGATACGATAGATGGTATTTAGGGTTTTGTTTGTCCTTGGAGAGTCTTATACAATATCTACTAAGCGTCGACTATAAATCAAGCGATAGTATTCTACTGCTTCGCAGCAGCATTTACGCTTCAAAAGTGTTGACCTGAAAAAATATTTAATAATTTCAGAACATTATACGAAAAATGCTCTCAAAGTTCGTGCATAAACATTTGTTAGGAAGAAAATACTTTAACGTTGCAAATACAGACATGAAGAATAAAGCACGTTTACATTCGTTACGGCGACATGATTATTGTTTAAGACCACTAAATATTTTTTTGCCTATCGTTACGGTTACAAGATTATCGTTTAAAGCCACTGAATATTTTTTTAGAGAGAATATATGACACGTTTACGTTCTCCTTAGTGCAACTCCTCTCATGTTTAAAGCTTTAATATTATCTTAAAACAAAAATGTACTTGGGAGTGCTTGGTAAATTAATCAAATAGACAACTTTCAGTCTTTTAGGGATTTTGGTCTCACTTTTAGATCCAAAATATACTACACAACCTGTAGTGGATGGTCTCATCAATACTTTCATTTGAACTATTATGTTCAACATCAAACGTTGACTGTATCTTGTGTACGAAGAAACTACTCAAAAGGTGTCATCTGTAAAGTTAGAGATGACAAAATCACCTAAGTAATTGTCAAAGACGAATCTTAGTTCCGCGGCTAGTAAACGAGCTACTCGCTTACACAAACGTTCAAAATTAATGTGTTTTTAGGACGCACAAATTCGATTATTTTGATGGTCTATGTACTTAAACTAGTTTTATTGTCAAAAAAAAATAACTAAGATTGTTGTCAAAATAAAGTCTAGATATGGCATTGATTATTTTTACTTGTTATACTTTTGTTTTGACAAAAGTGTTTCATGAATTGATAATTAAGGTGACAAATTGTCGTCTTATTTATTTTTAGGTAGGTAGGTGGATTTGAGCAGGTAAATGAGTTAGGCTTGCGATTGCCATCTCAAGTGAGTCATATCTCACATGCAGGTTGATTGCTAAAAAGAAATCATAAAAAATCTATAACGAACGTAACTATGTAACTGCACTTGTCTAACTTTTTTTCGATACAGTTCTAGCTGTAACAAGATCGTCTATATTTTAATTTTTATAAACAATTATCTGGCTATTCGTATGACCGTGGAAACAGAATACTTACAGTTACAAAGCTCCGCATTCTCACTAAAAGAAAGAAACCTATCAAGAAAACACCACCATCCATCCATCCCAACTTTGTTTAATCTAAGCAATAATTTGGACAGCCACGTTATTGGTGAGAAGTGCTTGTTTTTAGCAGTGGAATTAATTAATTAATGCACACGAGAGAGAAAAATTGAAAGTTGCATATATAAATTAAAGAAAGGGGATGGTGGACTGGAGGAGGCCGAGCTGCTCTGGACCGTCAACACGGCATATTCTCTGTTCCTCTCGCACGGATTTGCCTTGTCTTATACTGCACAACATTGCTACGTACTCTTCTTCTGCCTTCTTTAATCTCATCACCATTTTGGTTTGGTGGTGGGTGTGGGTTTTGTGAGGATAAGGGGCATTTTGACCCCACAACCCACCCACCATATCGCCCTTTACCAGCTTCCTTCTCCTCCTTGGCTCCTCTTTAATTTCCATCGCCCTTTCTGTGTGGTTGTAGTGGATGCCTACTGATGGCTGCTTTTTGTTTTCTTTTTATGTTCAAAGGAGGATGCCATCCTCCTTGGCTTTTGCTTTTCAAAGTGTCCATTTGACAAGATTATATACGGCCACTATTGCTTTTGGAAGAGGGTCAGCGAATATAAAAAATGATGAGGATATTGGGTCTCCACGTTTTAGAAAGAGCCATCTTCAAGTCAAATTTACAGAATTTGTTTTGAATTTTTTTATGTTAAATAGACGGCGAGCCGAGCCTTTAATCCATAGTTGTGAAAATGGAACATTTTTTTGCCAAAACCCTATCGGTACGACTCTTGCGTACTGACAAATGATAGTTCTCAGAATATTCTTAATGACTTTTAAATAGTGACGCTATAAAATAATACCACATGTGACTGTTAAAAATGTTCACAAAAATGTCATTTACTATATTTAGCAACTATTAATGATTACTATATTGTGAGTGTTGTTGCTAAAAAGATTATCGAGAACTAAGACCAGAATTTATGATGATTTGCAAGACAATGACTGCCAGGTGAGAGTTCTACGAGGGAACTTTCTGATATTTAAGTCAGAGCAGAGTTGCATGATAGAACTCTAAAAAGCAAGAAATATGATGATGTTTGTGTATGAATAAGTGTCCACATACATGTGAGAGACCCTTTTTTTTTATATATAAATGAAATCCTAATATAGAATTAGGAACGATGGCTGGACCTTGAACTTGATTGTTGGAATTTACGATCGATAAAGTAATTAGTAATCTTATAATTGACCGAGTTTGACTTAAAATATCATATACAGTACCTTCCAATAATAATAAAAAAATTTGTTTTGAATTATTATTATATAGTATAAGTAAAAGTAATCCCCCTTGCTCAAATTCTGGCCAAAATCTTTCCTGCCGGCTTTTCTAACTTTCCAAATGCATTTTTGGTGAGCACGTGTTGCTCACTATGACTCTCTGTTTACTTTTGTGGATTCCCAGTGCATCTCTTTTATAAATTGCAGTGCCGGTGGGTGGGGTTCATCTTTGAATAGGCCCCAACGTGTTGTTAATTGTTATTGGCCTGTTGTTTAGTCGTATAGTGGCATTGTCAAGTCACTATTCTCTGTTTGGACAGGTGCATTCGGCACACCATGGGGGCTTCCCATTCACACGAAAGTCTGTGGCGGGCTAATGTTCCACTGCTGCTCTCAATCAACTTGCCTTTGCTTTCTAAGGACTAAGATGATGATCATGGTTTGAGGCGGACATGTGTTTGCTAATCCTTTTCTTATCTTTCATCGTAGATCCAAATTGTTTCTAGCAATAGACCAATACTAGTGAGATTGATAAATAGTCTCCAAGAAATGAACCCCATCTCATTTCATTTTCAAAGGTAGCCAAAACAAATATTTGTTGCCGTTACTTATATTCTTTTGTCATCGGTTTTTATAGTATGTTACGTACTTGTTATTTATTTTTTGTCGGCTAACTTTAGATTACGACATACTTGTCAGATAAAGTTGTCATCCATGCATCTGAGTGTTGATTTCGATGCTTTTAAGGATATCGTGTAAACAGTTTTTTAAGGACGTATATATTTTGCCAACACCTATTAGCTAACTTTGCCCTTAACATTTTTCTAATTGTTAAAAGTAAATTTAATGTTTTCATGATGCCAGAATTTTGGCATCATGAAAACATTAAATTTACTTCTACAGCGAAGATGAGGATGACATAATTCTACAGCTAACGGGAGTTATACTTAATCATACGGATCGAAGGAGGAGCCTCACGCTTGGTGGACAACCCGTTAGAGAAGTGCTTTTAACAAAATTATAATATACATATATATATATATATATATATATATATATATATTTATTATGGGTAAGCCATGAAGTGAGACATATAAATAGCAAATACCAAAGCTGAAAGAGTCAATCAGTGGATGTGGGGAGACCACCCACCTTAGGATTGATCGTGTAAGTCACGCTTTAATCAAGTACTAGTTTTAGCCATGACGGGAGTCATTGCCGAGTCTCGTGAGATTGTTTATAGACAGGACCAAAATGCATTTATTTGGAAACCTCGGCCAGTTTGACTTCGTCTACCCCGTGTGTTCTTAAGGAATTCACATACCATGTTGAAAAATTTCTAGCAACTGGACAATGGATCCTATAGATTACACTACGAGGTGTAAGGATCAATGAGAATCACACGTTTTCACCAAACACTAAAAGGAAATTTAACATCTCAAAGTTAGAAAAAAAAAAGAAGTTTAAAGGTCAAAATATCACATTCTGACACTGTTTAGAAGGGACAAGTTTCTGGGTTTATATATGCTCATGCAAATTTGTTCCAACATACCCTTCCTCTACTTTTCTGCATTGATCTTTTCTATGGCTAATAGCTTTCTTTCCTGTGTTAATGTGTTATCAGGATGATGCATCCATTTCAGAAGGGGCGAAGTTATGTGCGGAGTAGTATTTTAGGAATCATAACAACGTAGCTGGGCACTGAGATTGTCTACATTACTGATAAACCTCTTTGCGAGATTCTATTGATGTTGAACACCCTCATTTTGACCAAAGAGTTTCAAATTTCACTTAAAAAAACCAAAAAGAGGCGGTTGTGATGGCAATTGCCATGGGGGATTGACGAGGTATAGAGTCACATCATTTTGAGAACGAGGTTGCATCACCGAAACAAGAAGTAATGCAACTCTCTTTAAAAAAATTTTGCCAAAACGTAAACCTCAAATTATAGAACACCGAGAGATCGCTCGATTGGGCTTTTCTAGACACTGCTTGCTCTCAGTATTTTAAAATAGATAACTTTCTTGGTCCAATGGAGGGGGTAAAGCCTCCAGGTGATACTGCAAGGCCGTAACGAGGTTGCTTGATTGGGTTGAACAAGGAAATGCTTGTTGGATTTCTTGGATTGAATGGGTGGATCCTCTTCCCAGGTCCATCGTCTAGTGTCTCTGTAATTTGTCATTGGACCAAAACATAAAACTATTGCTTAAGCTCTCAATGCCTCTACTTTAGCCATTTAAGATCCTCTTTTGTCGTTAAAGTAACCTTTATAAAACGCTTCGAATAGCTTAAATGACAAAGTAGAACTTATATCGAAAAAAAAATAAAACTCAAATATCACTTCCTTATATTTGATGTTAAAACATTTCAAATTGTAAAAAAAGTGTATCAAATTGAATCAACGCCTTTTCTTTTCAGTTGGGACGGTGAGAGGTGCCCGAGAGGTCGTCAGCTTTAGTGTCAACCGAGATTAATTCTCTTCTCCGAACGACTTCAAGAGCATATCCTTCACATCGGCCTGATTCAGTCAAGGTTATATTAACTAGGTGCACCCAAGGTTTGAACATGAAAAGTCAAAAAAGAAAATAAAACTACCTTCACTACGAGGTCAACTCTTAAGAGTTGATAACGCGACGCTCTGACACCAAAGAAACCTTACTAGCTGAACTGACATTTATTTAGTTAATAGCCCAATGTGAGATCCAAAACCCAGATAATGAAGCGGCCCATATATTTTGTACACCACTTTGGGCTAAGCTTGGGATCCGAAGCCCAAAGTCATTGCCCGATCTATTAACGGCATTGAAGATAACGGAAACGAACAGATTTTTCGATGGAAGCGGGAACGCTCCTCCGTCCCATCCCGTTAAACCCACCACCACTCCACTGCCCTCCCCTCCGACGACGTTTCCACTTTTTCCGGCTCTTAGTTAGGGCTTCCTCCAACTTACAGGTATCACCATGTCTACGTATCTTCTGTAATTTCAACGTTTACACATGTGTATCTACTGTTTGTCTGAGCTTTTTTGGAACAACTGTAGGAAGGTTATAGAGGGCCCAAACCAAAGAGGCAATTGGTCGCCGATTGGGTGTCCAAAAACGACGACGCCGTTCGGAGCTTGCCTATCTACGTCGGAGGTGTCTCTCTGCTGGCCGTTCTGTTCAACCGGACGGTTGCCGGGATTGCTCTCGTCGCCGATGCCAGCAGGCAAGTCATTTGCCCTTCAATCAATCGTGAAATATCTTACGTGTATTACAAATGTGGAGCATATGTAGAGGTGAACGTTATTCTCTGGAAGTCTTTATTAGAGTTACTGTGGCTGCAATTTGGGGGATGAAAGGATTTATGTTTTGGTAAAACTTTCATACTGCTAGGGATAGTGAGCATAAAAGTCTAGCTTAATGGGGGGTGAGAGAGGGGGGGGGGGGGGGGGAGGATATGGAATGTGTTGGGAATAGATTGGGCAGTGGCTTTGATTGACAATTCGGCTCTAGAATGTATCGGGTGTGATGACCGGCATGAGAGCGGGATGCTGCAAGGCGAAAGTGAGGGAAATGCTACAAAGGAAAAGTTTATAACGAATATTATGTAGTTCAAGGACATTCAGAGGAAGTGTTGATAGAATAATCAGGTCGAGAGATGAAAAAGGGGTTTCCTTGTAGCTGCTATGCACCGCAAGTAGTGATCGGTAAAATCTTACGTCCCTAATGATGGTTGATGGAGCTGGAGGAGAATGATTGAATTCAGAGGTTCAGCCTTGTATTCGGCAAAAAGAGGTTATTGAAAATACCATTCGTTAAGTGATTATTGACACACACTTCTTGATCCACAAGAAATGGTTGTACAAACTTTCCTCGGACAATTGAAGTCCTATTTACGTAGTAAGTGTTATGAACTATTTCTTCTGCAAGCTTAGCATGTAATAATGTCAGACGCTGCGGTCTCCTGTGGAAAGGTTCAAAGAATTTTGGAATTTTTAGTCCGTTCAATTTCGTTCACAAACCTCATAGTGCCTTGAAGATCAAAGATATTGAGGAAGATGTGAAATTGGCGATGAGCTTTTCTGTTCTTTGTGCACGTTTACTTAACTGCAGCCACCTTTTCTTTAGCTGCTTCCTATGATTTAGAAAAAAGAAGGTAGGCTGCTAGCTACGCTTTAGTAGGGATAGTTGAATTTTCCATTCAAAAGGCCCTTGTTGTGAGCAAAAGGTTTGTCATTTCTAAACTTTTGCTTTGGAAGAAAGCCCTCATAGATATAAAGGCAAATTTGTATCACTTGGGTTGTACTTTAAAGTACATCTAGATTAAGGCCTGCTGTCCTGCGACTGAGACTGTTCTTTGTCTTCTTTTTTTTTTTCTTTTTTATCTTTTGTGGTGCTGTAATTCTCCAGGGGAGTGTCCCTTTGGCTTCCATTATTCATTTCTTACGTCGGGTTTTAAGGTCTACCTGTTAACTGGAAAGCGTAAAGTAGATAAGAAATTGCATCTCCATGGGCAAACATCTGGGGAAAAGTTTTAACCTATGGTTGTGGGCATTGGTGTTAATAAGGAACAGATTGTTTGGTATTATTTTGCCAGATACGTGACTCAACTTAATTACACCCTCATTTAATATGTTTCTTTGATATGGATTTGACATACAATTTAATTCTAAAAGGGTAGAATCATACATGTACCTATATATATGCACTACTTGTAGAAAGCGGTAGCCATTTTTCTTTTCTGGAAATCATTATCATAGTTTTCAATCTCTTTCTTGTGGCTTACATACTTGAACTAAAATGAAACCATTATTTCTTGGCAGTTCACAGTCTAGAGCAGATTTACTGACACTTGGTTTGGCAGTCACCAATATTCTAGCTGGCCTGGTATGGCTGTCAATACGACCAAAGTCTATATCTGCGGTGAGTCTCCTCATTTGCTCTCTCTGTCCCCCCCCCCCCCCCCAACACCCCAATTATGCGATTAGTTATCCAATTTTACTTTCCACATTTCTTCTTCTGATTTTTTTAATTCGTAAATTTTTAATTTCAGGTACGTCCTCAAGGTGTGGAATGTCAAAGGATATGTTCTGACCTTCCTGAATATGTAGTTTCTGAAGTACTATGGTATATGTCTATAAACCAATTAACTATGTTAAATGGGTTTCTTTCTCTTTGCATCTGATTTACTAACATGCTTGACTATCTTGAAAGCAAGATTGTTAGCGGAGATATGTTTCCAAATAGTAACCAATTCCCTTCTTCATTGGCCAAAAAGTGTACCTTAGCTTGCCATTGCTCTAGCTATGATTCTCGAAAGCTGCGTCAAATGTCTGAGGATAGGATTTCCAACCTTCTATGTCTGTCCAAGTTCCTAACCTCTGGCTTAATATTATGCCAAGTGTATTTTGTTCAAATTCAAGTAATAGCCTGGACCTTACCTAGTTCTGTCCTTCCATGCGTCATCTCAATGTATTCTCTCTTCAATTAACGCTATTGAGGTGCCATTCGAATTTGGACCCCATAAATTTGTGTCTACACTTTTTTGAAACTGCAAAGGTGGACTCAGGCATCAGTGCATGTTCCTAAGTGGTGTATTGTTGAGTACATGATAACTGTGCCACATACTCGAATAATAATGTTTTTCTCCATTTCTCTTCCACTTGGACGATTTATGCTAAAAGGATAATGTATAAACAATGTAACACTGGTTACAGAAGCCTGAAAACGGGAATCCGTTAACTAATAATGAGCAATCCTGGTAACGGGCATGATTCCAATGCGATGGTGACAATTTAAAATGTTGCAATGCTAACTATGGTATATAAAGAACGCTGAAATAGGTAGAGGCCAAAAGATGGACCTTGTGAAGATCGCAAGATAATGCCTTTTATCAACAACATAAACATAAATTACCTATTTTGGTGAATTAGGAAATATCTAATGATCGACGTGCTAGGAATCTGTCGCTTCAGCTTGATGTGCTAATCTGTGTTTGCTTCTCTTGTTTGTTCTCAGGGTGTGGCAGACTCTGTCAGAAGTAACTTGCTGCAGGTCTCTAGTCATTGTTTACAACAGCAGATTTGTCCTGCAAATTGGGTTCGCTGCTGCATCTTCCTCTAATGAAAGTGAAGCCGTGGTTGTAGATCCCAATAAATTGATGCAAGGATCACTTTATCGAAGTGTTATAAAATCTGGATCACGTAAGCAATTTGCCATGATCTTTTGATTGTTATGCAGAGAATTTATGGTTTTTTTTTTCACTATGTATGTATTCAACATTTGATCTTGAAACTTTGACCTCATTGTCTTGTCTACTGTAGAGAGCTACTTGGCTAACTTATCTCTTTACCCCGGGAAGTCTGAGCTGCCATTTCTCCCTTCAAATACACAGGTAATAGTCTCAGTTACTAAAACCTCTCAAACAGGTCATTAATGGGCATGCCGATATATGCTGGAGATTATCGGTTCAAATTAACTTTTCACATGGTATCCTAAATCAGGAGAACAGTCTTGTTTTAGCACTTGTTAGTTGTCAGTAAAGAAGCTCTAGCCGGCCAAAAGGAGAAGGAGTCATCTAAAAATTATAAATATGTGTTGGCGCAATTGAAGTTTCAATATTGCCCTTTGAATTCAAAAAAAATCATAAAATATAAAATCTTAGTTGCCATGCCCTTGGTTTATCTCTGGAGCCACTTTCTATCGTTGTTTAGCTACATTTCTCATCTTTATTTGACCTACGGGATGCTGATAGATATATCTGCTGCACTAGGCAGTCATCCTGCAGCCACTTGGAGACAAAGGGATTGCAATAATTGGTGGTGACACAATTAGGGGCTTCCCGACTTCCGACCAGGTGCCTTGGTTCTCTGCCAATTACCATATATTACTAATTCTAGCCTTTTTCATGTCTCAGTGCGGTGCTCGCAAAAATTAAAAAGAAATTAAGTACATAAGTTTCTGTTTCTTAAATTTGTTTCACCAAGCGACAAGCGTGTGTTTTTCATCGAATGTAGAATGTCTCCCGGCCTATATAGCGAACAAATTTAACCATGGCACAACTCTTGGTTAATATTTAGTTTCTTATTTTTCTACTATTTGACTGAATTCCCTAATAAATTGTTTTCTTTTCATTCAATCCCTTGCTTTTCTTCCCCCAACCTACAGGCATGGATTACATTAGTCGGAGAGAAGCTGGATGCTACTCTGACAAAGCTTGTGAATAACCTTCCACTGGCACTGCAAGGCAGAGCTTGAGATCAATCAAACCGTGATATGTTCACCTTTATGTCTTGCATCGCCTTCCTTCAAGGCAAAATTAAGGTACTTTTTTTTTCCAATAATAGCTTCTTCTTTGAGTACTGAGTGAGCTATCGCAGTCTAATTCCTAATGCACCAGCCCTTTTATATGTTGCAAGTACTATTGCTTTTTACGACGAGTGTTCTCTGTCCTTCCTGGGTGGCATTGACTTTTGCACTGTTTCATTTGCTTAAAAGCCACCAAGGCGGTTATAATGTTGGCCCGCCAATAGAGGTTGCTTGTCTCGGCAGCTTGAACTTTTGCACCAAGCGCCGACATTAGTTGTTGTTCTTGTTAATAATTACTTTTTTAACATTCTAACAGCAATATATTAAGAAAATTGTTTGGCTACTACGGAGTTGTGGAAAGATAGGTACAACTTTCCATAAAACGAAAATTAGTAGTCACTAGATGTCTTTAGTGACTTTTACTGACATTAAAAAAAATGCTACTAAAAATTGTCGGATGAAAGTATTAACAGAAATGCTACCAACGGTATTATTAAGCGACTATTAATGGTCACAAAACAAAATCTTCCTAAGCGGGTTGCAGCACAAAATTTTTCATATGTTAAAACATATTCTGGCGATGTCGACTGATGCCTTTCTAATCAATTATTTGCAGACTATCTAGAGCCCTTTTGAGAATTTTAATTACCCATTATTTGCCTTCCAAGTTAATCTTCTGGGGTTGTTCTTTTCATCTAAGCACTTGAGAATACACGCTTCCGCATTATTATGGTGCTTTGTTGCTTCTAACGGTAACCGTCTTCTTCCATCTTTGGTATCTCAGCAGACTGAACAAATAATTTCAAGACACTTGGCTCTTTCCGGATGGATCCAGTTTCAGAGCTCTCTCTGCAACTAACTTTGGTATTGTTGTTGTTGTCATTGTCAAAGTTTAACGTGTACGTCTTTTTTGGAGCTTTGAGTGACACGCTAGAGGAGTGATTGAATAGTTAATGTTCTTGTATTGTAAGCAAGCAACATTTACTTTATTGACGCTGCCTCCTATCATCTTGCATAGGCATCCCAAAGAAGTCGTGTAGCTTGACTTTTACGAGTCATCTTGTTTTAGCGCTTTCTTGTTATCGATCTTCACTGCTCTTCAACCGTGATACTAAAGCTGTGTGTTAACTATCGGAGTCACTTTAAGACCTAACATGCTGCAACCACTTGAAATTTAAACGTATGCAAGAAGGGGAATGAAGCAATGAATCATCCAATATTCACAATCACAAAAGAAAAACTCATTCACATTATCACAGAAATTACAGCTATGTAAGAACCCTGTAACTATTCTATGGCTTTCTCTATCTGAAGAAACAAAGAATCAGATACAAGATGGTAAAAACAATGGAAGGAAAAAATAATTGTTACGTATGAATGATCTGTTCTACAAGTATAGAGAGCTTCAAGAACCATTGGTTAGAGAGGAGACCTCTCCCAAGGAAGCAGCCCAGTTGCAGGATCAGCCAAGTTAGCCAAAGCAAAGTCCCTCAAACCAGTATCCCAAACTTCACAAAACTGCAGCCGCCAATTGGGCGGTTCAATGGCTTCTGTCCCCAGCCCGGGCGCCCTATCCCTCGAGCCCTCATTTTGGTTGTCTTGCCAGTCCGCAACATAAGTAGCAACCCTTCTGTAAAACTTCGCTCTGAAAGCCTCCCACACCTGATACTTGTAATGATTTATTACAGCTGTGCCCTGGGGCAAGTTCATGTACCTAAATCCCTTCCTCAGATGAAAATGGTGAACCACATTCAGAAGGGTAGCATCGAGTGCATCCGGACGAATGATGGATTTGTGCCTCTCGGGACTTTGGAGCCTACATGTATACCCTACTGTAACTCCCTGCGAAGGAACTGAACTCAACCCAGATGGCCCAAAACTGTGACAAGCTGTCCTAATCTCTGCAATTCTCGGCGAGGATGACACGTTCGCCACCAGGGTTTTCAGGGAATTCTGACCCGGAAAAGCCAACTTCCTAAACCTCCTGTGACGATAACTCGGATGCGGGAAGTAGAAGAACTCATCAACATCCATGAATGAAACCCAATTGCATTCATCCCGTGCCCGCAGAGCACAATGCGAGAAACCCGCCTCCTGAGTCTTGATCCACGGCCAAAGGTGCCGGCTAACATTATGGCCCTCCTGTTCAAGCTCTTCCACCGCCTCCTTAATCCCATCATCACTATTGTTGTCATATATAAACCATCTCTCAACTCCAAGCCAAGCATGGTACATTATCCACTCCCTCAGCGAACTCGCTTGGTTCCACACCATTGAACACACACAAAGCTCGTATTTCTTCCTCTCGTTCCGCTCCCCCCTTCCCACGGACTTCAAGTCAGAAATCTTTGCAGCAGAAGGTACAAGCACGCGCCCACGACCTCTCCCAGGGGTCAATCCAATGGTGACCCGAATCCCCTCAGCCTTATTGCGATTCTTCCTAATGCTCCGCGGCAGCAAACACCTGATAACCTCTTGTGCAGCGGTGACCGCTTTCGTTGTAAGCACATAGCTACCTTCCCTCTCCCAGTTCCCTAACCCGAAGTGGCAGCTGAACTGCCCCGGGTCGGACTCCCTGTCCGGCCTCAAATTCAAACCCTTAACAAACACAACCACCGTGTCACCGTCCATAACCGCCTCATAAACCATGTTATCCCAAACCCTAACCGTCAAGTTGCTCCGCCGCAAGAATCCGTCGTCAAACTCCAGAGTCCTCGCACCCCCACGGTGCAGCCGTCGCCGCGGCTGCAAATTCACCGCGGCAGAGTAATTAACCGGAGGAAGCGGACATCTGAAAATTAACCGGAACTCATGGTACTCCTCCACCGACACTAAATCCCTCTTCTCACTCAAAATCTCATCGGAACCAGAACCAAAACTGCTGATATTGCCATTGTAAACACAATCAAGTAATTCTTTTTCACTAATCCAGTCCTTTCTGTCTCTAATTGACACCAACAGCAGCAAGTGGTCGGGGAACAAGACTCGATCTTCGATTCTCAGCGGCGAGAGGGGAGTGAGGGTCGACGAACCTTGAACCGAACCGACAGCGGAAGAAGACAGCAGCGACAGGGTTGAAACCACCAGAACCGGGCGAAACGACGACGTAGTGATCGGAATACGGTGGGACAGCAAGTAGAGGAAGGTGAGGAAGGCGAGACACGAGAGGACGGACTTGAAGGTGAAGAAATTCTTGGCGGAAGGCCTGGCTAGGCGCTTCCTTTTGCGACGCTTTTCTGGAGAATCCATAATTCCGGGAGCTCAACAAAACTGACTACTGTGTGTGTGCGGGTAGAGATCTGATCACGGGATGAGCGCCGACAGTGGTGGGTTTTGAGGTTTTTCTCTCTGGTATTCCCCCGGTTTGTGTCGGGGAGGGGAGAAAAAGGAGGAGAGGGTCAGAGCACGCGTTTTAGTGCGTGTGTGTGTGAGAGAGAGAGAGAGAGCGGTGGAGGGCGCTAGTGTTGGACTTTTCTAGTTCCGACTGCTGCTTCGTCAGAGGCCACACCTTCCGTTTGTTGTGTTTGAGGAATATTTCGAGGGTACGCCCCCCTGTGGCGCGTAATGATTGCTTACCCGAGCGGAGTGGGAAAATGGAAATTTGGAGAAATTGCACCTTGACTTTTTAAAAAGTTTTGCTCATGTGTTGCCACATTTTTTTTTTTTTCAGTTTTTGAAACTGAGAAAAAAAGTTACATTTGGTAATTATTTTTTTTTAAATTTAAAATTTCAGTTTTTAAATTAAGGCTGTTTTTAAAATTTTAATTTTTTTTTCAGTGTTGATTTTTTTTAGACCACCACCGCGGCAGCCACGCCGCCCGCCCGAGATTACCGTCGACCGTCGGAGACCACCGCCTGCGGCCACCATCGGCCATCACCACCGCAAAAAAAACTAGGTTATCTAACACCCAAAGAAAAACTAAAAATAAAATAAAATAACTGGATTATCAAACACCCACTTGTTTTTGTAAAAAAAATAAAATTAAACTGTTCTTTAATTTTATTTTATTTTGAAAAATGAAAACCAAAATTTTTTTTGTCAAACAGAGCCTATAAGTTACTGATCTATAAGTTTAAGCGGTTAAAGAATTAATGTTAATACATATAAATTGTGATGCACAGTCACTAAATATACAAATGAAAGGATGTCATGGGTAATTTACTCTCTCTCTCTCTCTTTTTTTTATAGAGAGAGGTGAGTAAGGGAGGAGAATAGAAGACCAAAAAGCCCTAACTCATATTAGGGGTGCAACTCGGGCGGGCTGGACAAACCCAAAGGTTAGACCATGATCAGCCCGCTCTTTAAAAGTCGTGCCCATATCCAGCCCAGTTCACCTACTGGCCAAATAATATGTGTCAACGTCAAGTCTATCAAAATTTTGTGGACACAGGCTGGACGCGGACTGTCCACGAGTTGTCCATGGTTATGAATTACTTTTATAAAAAAAAATGATTTCGAAACATATCATTGACCATCCAACTCTACAATTTATTCATGATAATGAAAAAAAGTACATTAAAATCTATAATGAACTTAAATATAAGCATGGAAACAAATACTTGGGACAAAATGAGAGAGAAAAAGACAAGAGTCTCTAATCCTATAATTTTTTTAAAAAAGTAGGATTAATAAAATCTTTAAAGATCTATAAACATGAACAAAAGTTGGAAACCGTCGGTCAACTTGGTTCAGAAAAATAAGACAAAAATATACATTTGGTTTTGAGGCTTTGACTTTGTC
This sequence comes from Escallonia herrerae, assembly GCA_033070095.1. Lineage (NCBI taxonomy): Eukaryota > Viridiplantae > Streptophyta > Magnoliopsida > Escalloniales > Escalloniaceae > Escallonia > Escallonia herrerae. The sequence goes on from JAVXUP010000092.1 coordinate 425,104, forward strand.
GAAGTGGGGGCTAAGAGTTCAAAAAGTATAAAACAACTAGAAATTGAATTCTATTAGATTAAAAGTTTTGACGGTCGAGATTATATAGACTTATGTGATCTACTGTTTCTAATGATTAAAGAAAACAAAATAAATATATTGTAACATGAATGTGTGTGTGTGTGTGTGTATAGGGATGAAATATGCGAGCGAAAATATCATGTTAAGTTATCAATTAAGATTCTAAAGAATGTATTCGATGATGTGTATCATGCTTTAACATCTAAGCAGTGAGCCTCTATCAACTTTGACGCTTAAGAGAAAATTTTGATATGGATTTAGTATTTGACTTGAGCTCAAATAGAAACTGTGTGTAAAATAAGTATTGTTTTGCTACTCAAGTTAGGATAAAAAATTATGAGTGAATTTAACATTTACGTAGAATAAGTTTAATCTTAAAACTTTGCAAAAAATGAAAGAAAAATATTCGATAAAAAATGGATGGTGCGTCATATATTATACTGGGTCATAATATCGAGAGGCAATGCTCTTTGGTTAGAGCTCAAGTGATAAATTGCCTATCATAACCATTGAGACTAACTTCCATTTGTTTAATTGCTAGTATAAATGTGTTTATTGACATTATTTATAGGGAGCTGATCCGTTAATAGCGCTAGCAAAATAAGAGATTTTGCTAGCGCAATCTGGCCGTCCATCCTGAATGGATGGACGGCCCAGATCTTTTTTTTTTTTGCAAAAGCTATCAGCCGTCCGCTACACAGTGTAGCGAACGGATTTTTTTATGAAATTGCCCCCTCCTCCGTCCGCTACTCTGTGTATTTTGTCCTGACAGTTGCCAGTCAAAAAGTCGTCCGCTACACAGTGTAGCGGACGACTTTTTGACTGACACACGTGACACACTTCCATGAATTTATGTTCCTTTAATGTTGTCCGCTATAGATTATCGCGGACAGTATATTCATCAAAACATTCTCATCTCTTTCAGCACAATTTTCTTCTCTTTCAGACTCGCTTCCATTTCAGCTCCCTTCAAGTTTCGAGTAACACTTGCTTCAAGGTTTCAAGCAAGGTAAGTTTGTGAATTGTGAAGTTTTCTTGCCATTGACTGATAAAGTATAATTTTTATTTTGGACAAAAAAATATAGATTTTTGTGATGTTCTAGTAATTTGTCACTTATTCATCAATTTGTGATGTTCTAGAAATTAATTTGTAACTTTAAACAAATTGAGGTTTGCTTTCAAGAGATATGTATTCATGATGAATTTGTCTATTTAGGTTAAATAAATTAATAATTGTTAAATGGAGACACTTTTGAGATTATGTGGTATATTTGTCATTAAATTGGTCTATTCGCCAGTTAGAAATTGACGTAGTCTATTTCTACAAGGTACAATAATTTTTATGATTATGGACAAAAAAATGAAGAATAGATTTTGAGGGTTGGTGGCATGAATAAAGACTCTAACAAAAAAGTAATTTGTCACTCTATTCAAATCAATTTGTTGAGGTGTTTCGTAAGCTATAAACCCAAGCAAGATCATTGGCTTATTACCAGCCTGGAACTGGCACACAATCACCCGTTAGTAACCCCTTCTAAGGTGAGTCAGATGCATCAACACAAGAAGATGGGTAAGGTCGCAAGGAGCCTAATTCACACAATGAGCAATGCGCGGTTACGACCTACCGACATGATTAATGTTCTTGCTGAACAGGCTGGGGGAATTCAAAATTTAAACTTTAACACGACAGACGTTCGTAACGCGGTCCGAACCCATAGACGAGCCGCGTATGACCTCAATGATGCTCAATCCACAATGAGCCTATTGAAACGGATGCAGATGGAGGACCCGCAGTTTACCTTCGATTATAAACTTGACGACGAGCATCGAGTTAGTACAATTTTTTGGGTCGACGGTCGTTCGAGGCTAGCTTATAAGCATTTTGGGGATGTCGTGACTTTCGACACCACATACCGTACCAACAAGTACTCGATGCCATTCCTCCTTTCACGGGGGTCAATCATCATTATCACTCCATCCTGTTCGGGTTCGCCTTGTTAAGGGACGAGAGCGAGAGTTCTTTTGAATGGTTGTTTAGGGTGTGGCTGGAAGCAATGAACTTCAAAGCACCAAAAGTTATCATCACCGATCAAGATTTGGCAATGAAGAAGGCTATTGCTACCGTCTTCCAGACACTCGACACAACTTGTGCACTTGGCACATAAGCAACAAATACCCTGAACGTTTGCATCACGTGTATGCAAAGTATCCAGACTTTAAACATGACTTTGAAAAGTGCGTTAATAAGTTGTTAACAATTGAGAAATTTAAGGAGAGGTGGAAAAGCTTGTTGAGGATTACTCATTGCAAGACAACGAGTGGCTCCAACACTTGTACGAAAAGAGCAATGGATTGGCATTTACACGAGGAGGTATTTTTCTGCGGGCATGAAAACGACGGGCAGGAGTGAGTCTATGAATGCCACGTTCGATAGTTATGTGGGTACAACTACAAATTTGAAGAGTTTCGTCACATCCGCACAAAAAGCGGTTGCATCGTTATTCGTAAAAGAAAGGGCTGCAGACTTTGCAAGCACGTACAAACAAAGGAGAAGGTTGCTTGAAACCCCGTTGGAGCTGAACGGTGCAAAAGTCTATATGAAGGAGATCTTCTTGCTATACCAAGTAGAGCTACAAAAATCGGGACAATACAGTATAAACAAGGTGGCAAAAAAGTCTACGCGTGAGTACAAGGTTTATTCGCTCGTGAATGACCTCGTCCCTGAGAAGCTGCGCAGAATGTATACGGTGAGCCACGAAACATTGACGGATTCGGTGACATGTGTTTGCAAGAAGTTTGAGTTCCATGGAATCCTGTGTAGACACATTCTGCAATTTTTCACCCAGAAGAATATCAGGACAATCCCTGATAAATATGTCCTGCCACGGTGGACGAAAGGTGCAAACAGGTTGTATGGTACCATTGCCTTTCCGGAGCATCCGTATACTGACTTTGAAGAATCAGAGACGTTGCGGTATAATCATCTGGTGACAATGTTTACCCGTTTGTCCATAAAGGGTGCTGCTACAATGATCGGATATAAACATCTCCTCGAGGTAGCTCAGCAGCAAGAGCCCATCGTCGACCAGTTTGAAGCAGCTTCAACTAGCAATGCGGCTGACACTGAGCCTACAACGGGATCAGAAGATGATGAGCCGGGGGAGGAAGATGATAATGATATCCGGCCTTTGGATCCAATTATATCGCAAACAAAAGGCCGCAAGAGATCTACGCGGATGAAGAGCTCTATTGAACATGCAACTCAACCTAAAAAGCTGAGAATGTGTGCATTGTGCAACAAAATGACCAACCATGACAAGCGGAACCATTACAAGGCACTGGGGATAACTCCAGGGGGTTTGCAAAATGAGGAAGAAGATGACGCCGAAGATGAGGAAGAAGAAGATGCAGTGGACCTTTAATTTTTTGTAAGTTTTGACATTTGTAATAATTATCTCTAATTTTTTTCTAATAATCTTTTGACCGAAGACTGAAAATTTATTTCTGATGGACCTATAAGAGCCATCCTTAGTTTAAGTTCTTTTTTTTAATTTGCCACGTCCGCTACACGGACAGTGTTTTCGTCTTATTTGTGTCCGCTACACTGTGCTGTGGACATCCCTGCACCGTTCAAAAGTCCAACACCTAGGCCATTCTTCTTTTCTCCCGTTTCTGTATCTGTCTCGAACATCTCACCCACCTGTGACCCCCTCTACGATGACGCACATCTCTGGCGACACCACTGTCCTCCCCCCGACGCGACACCACCTCCAGCGACAGATCTGTCCTGATGGCTTCTGCTTCGGTGAACAGGGACGTTTCAGTCGACAGACACTTCTTCAAGGTCATGGTGCCTGGTTTTCATACATAACTTGTAGGCCATCCCTCTTTCTCTGTGTTTTCGTGTGTGTTAAAAGTTTTATCTTTGGTTAAAAACTTACTTGTCTTACTGTATTATGAATATGTTAGGCCATACCGGTAGCCTTTTGCAGATTGCTTACCACACTTTGGTTCGAAGCAACTTTAACCAGCCGCAAGGGGTCATGGCTTGTTAAAATCAAGAAGATGCGCGACTAAGAGCAAATTTGTTTCGAAGAAGGTTGGAACGAATTCGTGCAGCAGCATGACCTCCATCTAGGGGACTTTGTAGTCTTTGAACACATCGGGCATATGCGTTTTCAAGTGACGGTGTTTGACCATAGCACTTGTGAAAAAGCTTCCCCCCCCCCCCAATGTTGAACTCTGACCCTGATTTTGTGTTATTTGAACAATTGTGTAATTTGAAAATTTTTGTGTTATTTGAACTAATTTAAGGTTGTTAATTTTGCATTAGAGAATTGTGATTATTGATCGTTGATTTTAGGTTGTTAATTGATGATTTTTTATTGTTAATCGTGCATTTGAGATATTGAGGTTGTTAAATTTATTCCATCGCCAATTTCATAAAAACAATAATAGAGTTACATTGTCAGCTACACTGTGTAGCGGACGGCGCAACAGAGTGTCTAATCTCCAACACTTAGAAATTTTTTTGGTTTCCTACCTGTCCGCTACACTGTGTAGCGGACGGCGCAGTAGAGTCTCTAACCTCCAACACTTGAAATTTTTTTGGTGTCCTACCTGTCCGCTACACTGTGTAGCGGACGGTGCAACAGAGTGTCTAATCAAAATCTCCAACACTTTGAAATTTTTTTGTCTTACCTGTCCGCTACACTATGTAGCGGACGATGCAGTATCTAACCTCCAACACTTAGAGAAATTTTTTTGGTTTCCTACATGTCCGCTACACTGTGTAGCGGACGGCGCAGCAAAATGTCTAATCTCCAATACTTAGAAAATTTTTTGGTTTTCTACCTGTCCACTTCACTGTGTAACGGATGGCGCAGCAGAGTCTCTGACCTCCAACACTTGGAAATTTTTTTGGTGTCCTACCTGTCTGCTACACTGTGTAGCGGACGGCGCAGCAGAGTGTCTAATCGAAATCTCCAACACTTAGAAATTTTTTTGGTTTCCTACCTGTCGCTACACTGTGTAGCGGACGCACAGCAGAGTCTCCTACCTGTCCGCTACACTGTGTAGCAGACGGCGCAGCAGAGTCTCTAACCTCCAACAGTTGAAAAAAAATTTAGAAATTTTTTGGTGTCCTACCTGTCCGCTACACTGTGTAGCGGACGGCGCAGCAGAGTGTCTAATCGAAATCTCCAACACTTTGAAATTTTTTTGGTTTCCTACCTATCCGCTACACTGTGTAGCGGACGACGCAATATCTAACCTCCAACACAGAATTTTTTTTGGTTTCCTACCTGTCCACTACACTGTGTAGCGGACGGCGCAGCAGAGTCTCTAACCTCCAACACTTGAAATTTTTTTTGGTGTCCTACCTGTCCGCTACACTGTGTAGCGGACGACGTAGCAAAGTGTCTAATCAAAATCTCCAACACTTAGAGAAATTTTTTTTGGTTTCCTATCAAATGTCAACTAATTTCAACCACGAAAATCAGTCATCTTCAATACAAATCAACTGATCTCAATACAAATCAAATCAAACCAATCAAATCAATGACAGCTTTCAACTGGATAATCAAGATTTATTAAAAAAACTGATTCAAATGTTACAATGTCAACTGGGGTCCTCATCTTCACCCAAATTCTTAGAAGGATTTTTAATAAACCTAACCGCTCTAGGCCGGCCTTGCATAATTTGTCAAGCTATCCTATATCTAAAGCCTTCCACGCATTCTTGACTCTAGATGGCCGCCTTGAGGCTCTCAGATCGACAAATGTAATCCATGTACATACAGACGAAGACGCCGCAGTCTGAAGTATTACGTTGTTTGGGCCTCTTCTTCTTCAATCGGTATTGGAGCTTTGGCCGCTCCGGTACTCTTCCATCACGGATAGAGTGGACCATGGCACAAAATATATTCTGCGAGAAACAAAAAATGGCGTGAGACACGAGTTAACATTTACATTAATCATTAAACAACAATCGGAAGATTACCATAGCATCCAACTGGGCTTTGTACATCCACAACACAGGCATGTGGACGGTATCGTCGTGGAGACTGTCGATGACCGATACGATCTTCTGTGTTGGTTCATAGCAAACCAAGTACCAGTGGCTTTCCCCTAAAAATGGGATTAGAAACACGTCGGCAACCCTTGCACTCATTGGACTATCCCTAGTAAGATACGCTCGTAGGTTAGCGGACGGCCTCCACTGGCTCAACTGTTTCTTCCCCCTTAGCTCGACCCACTCACGCCATTCAGATACTAGGAGGCTATGAAAAAAAGCATCCACCATAAAAACGTGCGGATACTCGTCCAGCCGCTCCCGACCCATTTGCTTCAGAATCTCCACGTAGTTCGAGATGACACCGCTGTCTAACCAATCCCCCAGAGCCAGCGAGGTCATTTCTCCCCACGAGCAACAGTAATCCATGCCCTCCGGGTGATCCACACTATATGACGCTTTGTCTCGGGGGGCCTCGCTAAAATAACGCTCTTGGATTATTTGTGTTTATACGGCTTTAATGGATGCCCTTTGCGATATTGCCCTCGGGGGTCGACCGGGGAATATTGCCCTCCTTGGGGGGGGGGGTCGACAGGGAGATATTGCCCTCCGGGGCAACAGATGGTCCCGCCCACGGGACAATGGGCAGTGTCTCGGATAGACTGATGTTTCTGAAACCCCAGTCCTGCATGACTTGACTCTGAGATAGGGGCTGGGGTTCTGAGTCCATAAGCAAAGAGAACGAGGGCGCATTATAAGCTTTCCACGGCGCTTGAGCCTGCCCCATGGTACTTGGCGGTCCCCAATCACCACCCACTCCCAGTACAGAGGGACCACCATATCCCTGGCTCACCCCCGAAGTCTGTCCCGAGGGATCACCGTATCCCTCGCTCGCATAAGGGGGCTGCCACCCCGGATAACCCATTCCAGGGTTGACCCCCGAAGGCTGCTCCGATTCTTGGGAAGGCTGCCCTGATTCTTGGCGCAAAATTTTTTTGCAACCAAACGCCAAAGCTTCAGCCTGTTGGCAAAGCTCCTCGCCCATTGCATCCACCAGATCCTTTCGCTCGCTCAACTTCTGGAAGAAGGCGAACGAGGCATTAACCTACATCCAAAGAGATAATCAATAAGTAACTTCATACACACACTTAGAATCATCAAATTCAATTAAAAGCACTTGTTGGGCAACTTACCAGATCCTATGCCATATGCTCATCGATCTGACCCCTAGGGTGGTACTTCTCCCCGCGTTCAAACCTTACTGGGCTACTCTCTTCCGGGTGATGCGGTAGTACCACTCATTGTACTGTTCGATACTGATCACGAGGTCAGGCTCTGACACAATGGCCGCCAGCGTGTCCTGCTAGGAATTCCAAACCTCAATTTGCGTGCGCACAAGTCGTGCGCATTCGCCTTGCCAAACCGTCTGACACTCGGTGGGTTCCTGTTAACCCTCATATCTAGGGCATCGGCTGGCAACCCCTGCAGGCAGTCAAAATGGCACATAGCGCGATCTGGCAGCTGCCACTCTGCGACCTCGAAGTGGATCAAGGGTGTGCGTTGTAACCCGGAGAGCGTGAAGATGAACGACTCTCCCACCCGTCGCGCCAAACGTTTGTACGACGCATCTGGCCCGGAGATAGCGAGTCGAGCTCCCCCCGATAGTAAGTAATGTTGTGATGGGGATCGTCTCTCCTCGGATAGTGGCTGTCCTTCCGGCTGTACTCCCAGGCGCACAATCGAGGCCACACATTATCGATTCCGTCCCTACGCCTGGGTGAGCCGGGAGCGACGTGTTCATAAGACCACATCTGAGAGCAAAGACATTATAGAAAGTATCGTCAAAATTTATTGTCGATTCAACCAAAAAAAATCGAACACGTAATCAAGATTTATTAATATACCTGCAACAGCGAGAGACATGCACATATAGCTTTGGAGTTGGGCCTCGTTGCCTTGTGCAATGCTCGGTACAGGTACGCAAGAGTTGCTGCACCCCATGCATAATCCTCAACCTCCCGCAGGTTACCCAACAACGGTAAATATTTCACGCTGACCGTGTTCTTCGACGTCATTGGGAATAAAATTGCCCCCATCACCCACAAGAGGAAGGCTTGTGTGTACAGCACAAGCATCTCGTCCGTGTAGTTTTTCGGCAAAACCTTGTAGGTCTCTACCAGCCACTTCAACTTGATACCACCAGTGTTAAATTGATCCTCAGGTATCGAAGTGATCTCTAGCGGTTCTCTTATTCGTTGCTTCCGACGGAGGAGCAATTACCGGCCGCCCCGTCACCGGTAACCCTAAGATGAACCCTACATCTTCTAGGGTAATTGTCATCTCGAGAGGGAAGTGAAACGTATTCGTTTCACTTCTCCACCTTTCAACAAGGGCACCTATTAAGTGCCGGTCAAGGTGTTGAAAGATCTGCCCATGCGTGAAAATCCCAAACCCAATCCCACGCAGTAACTTTTCTGGTATTTGTTCAATTTCCAGGCTTTGAAATTATCGGATACTTCTACTGTGTTGAGAAGTGCTCTTTCCTACGAATTAATAAATACAATTTAACCAAAACAAACGGTATTATATGTTCGTAAGAATAAGAAAGTTGATAAAATAAATATCTTACCCCACCATCCCATATGAGCGTACTGACATGGTTTGCTTGGTCGTATAATACGGAGGGATCTTTGGGTCCAGGGTTAAAATCCATTTTTTGCAACTGAAATTATGGAAAAACGGCAAGGTTGGAAGCTTTTATCAAACGCTAGCACATACATAATACATACAAAGCTAGCATGTGCTCACATAAGTTCATATGTTGTGTGTGTGTATATATATACGTACATATATACATCACACGGAATCAGATACAGCACACACACACACACACACACACACACACACATATATATATATATATATATATATATGTGTGTGTGTGTGTGTGTGTAACAAACGCTAGCACATGCTCAATACATATTCAAAATCATTCATAAGCCGCAATACTCATAACAACTCTAGATTATGAACAAATAAATGAATGGTTTGTGAACTTACGTGATTGATGAGACGATTAAAGGATTTCTTAGGAAGAAATTGCGCAGATCTTCTTGCCAACGCTGCTAGAAAAATCTAATTGTGAGAAGAAAGAGTAAGAGTATCGAAGTTAGGTTATTTATATGTACCGTCCGTAACATAAAGCAACGGACAGTAACGACCATCTGCCTTGTAGAAAAGCGGACAATAAAACCGTCCGCGACACAATATAGCGGACGATATTTATTTTGTACATATTTAAAGCTGTTCGCTATACAGTGTCGCGGACGGCTGGAATGTCGTGCAGCGACAAGACTGATGTGACAACTGTCAGGGGGATGTGGATGACTTGACAGTTGCCAGTCAAAAAGTCGTCTGCTACACTGTGTAGCAGACGACTTTTTGACTAGCAACTGTCAGGACAAAACGTTGTCCGCTACACAGAGTAGCGGATGGAGGAGGGGGCAATTTCGTAAAAAAAATGTCATTCGTTATACTGTGTAGAGGACGACTGACAGCTTTTGCAAAAAAAAAAATTGGGTCCTCCATCCATTCAGGACGACGGCCAGATCGCGCTAACAAAATCTCCTATTTTCTAGCGTTATCAACGGATCAGCTCCCTTATATATATATATATATATATATATATATATATATATATATATATATATATATATATATATAGGGAGCTGATCCATTGATAGCGCTAGCAAAATGGAGTATTTGCTAGCGCGATCTGGCCGTCCATCCTGAAAGATGGACGGCCCAGATCGCGTCTTTTTCGAAAACTGTCAGTCGTCCGCGACACTATGTCGCGGACGGATTTTTTTACCTTTTTGCCCCTCCACCCGTCCGCTACATTGTATCGCGGACGACTGACAGGCCCTGACGCATGTCAAAAAGTAGTCCGCGACACAATATCGCGGACGACATTTTTTACCTTTTTGCCCCTCCATGCCGTCCGCGACATAGTATCGCGGACGAATGACAGGCCCACACATGTGTGGTATGACTTTTCTGTGTCATTAATGTGTCCGCAAGGGAGGGAAAAGAGAAGACTAGTCCGCTACATAATGTAGCGGACTAGTCTTCTCTTTTCCTCCCTTCTCTCATTCTGACTTCTTCTTTTTCTCTCTCTTCTTACTTTGATCCTGATGAACAAATCTTCATGAAGTTCGTTGGCAACAGATTGCCATTGGTAAAAAAGACTCCAAAACGAGCACACTCAATTAGCACATCCACCTGCAGGCTGGAACCATTCATGAAATTGGCTGGCAACAGATTGCCATTTTGTTCTAGGGTCTTCAACCTCCTCCATTTCTATCACCCTTTATCAAAAATGAAAAGATTTAAAAAAAAAACTTAATTTCTCAAACCCATGACAACCAGATCAAAGCACATCATAACTATTTGAAGCGGCAAGATAGAAAGAGAAGGAAGAGTTTTCAAATGGTTGTGGCCTCGATCGCCACTCGCACGCTCACAAGGGAGAGAGAGATGAGAGATGAGGGGGAAAGATCGTTGTGTCCTTGATCGCCGGACACGGGAGGTGCTGTCCAACTACCCCGAAGGAACCACCGTCTTGAAGGAGCTCATCCAGAAGAGAAGATGAGAGATGAGGTGGAAAGAGAAAATAAAAGTTGGTTGTCTTTTTTCCAGAGCTGACAACACAGATGTCTCTTTTCGAGAAAGTAAAATAGTCCGCTACATAATGTAGCGGACGGTATTTTTGTTAAAAAACGTCCGCTACATTATGTAGCGGACGAACTTAAAAAAACGTAAAAGAAGATTTGGACCGTCCGCGATACAATGTAGCGGACGGGTGGAGGGGCAAAAAGGTAAAAAATCCGTCCGCGACATAGTATCGCGGACGACTGACAGTTTTCGAAAAAGGCGCGTGGGCCGTCCATCTTTCAGGATGGACGGCCTAGGTCGCGCTAGCAAATACTCCATTTTGCTAGCGCTATCAATGGATCAGCTCCCATATATATATATATATATATATATATATATATATATATATATATATATATATATATATATATATATATATATATATGTCATCTTATTCTAATAAGTGCAAAACTTACATCTCCACAATTAAATACAAGTCGATATTACTAGACCTTAATTTTAAGAAATAAAAGTAATAAATGGTATTCGTAACCTCTTCTTTGCCCTTCGTCACTGAAAGTAGATGGCATTTTTAGATTTCTCGTAAGCAACAGGAAAGTTATTTGTTGAATCCCTATTAAACATGAAAAAAAAAAACAATAAAAGTAGAGGAAAGTTCTCCCAAAGAACAAGTCTCTTTTAATTCTTGGCGTGTAAAAAACGCGCGTTGTAAACAGGGAGGAAGTTTCTGAACTTGCTTTAAAGCGAACAATTTGACCATTTTTTTAGGGGAGCAGAAGTGGAACTGTGTCGTTTGGTCTACTGGCTCATTGCATCCACTTGCTGTTCTTGAGTGTTTGTTGCGTTGCTAAGTTGCCAAATAGCGAAAGCTACGTATTCTTTTCATAACATTTTTTGTGATTAAAAGATATCATTGACTATATATTACTAACAAATGATTTGTTAATATTAAATTTAACAAGAACGATAAAATATTTTTTTATTTATTACTAAACTTTTTGTGGCAAAAGTTCTGTACAACAGATAAATTTTTGTCCTATTTTTTGTAGCTTTTTTTTTTGTGCAGTAATCACTTATATTATTGAGTAATTTATTTTTGTACTCTGTGAATACAGTTGGCCCTCAAGCCAGTAGCCAACCAAGTGATAGCCACCCCAGTAGCCAGCTTTCAAACTTTGGATTTACGATATGAGTTACCCTACGTGGTCATATGATAAAACAAAAGATTTTTTAAACTTATATAACGAAAGAGCATAGAAAATAGATGTATTAGTAGAGGCTCTACTACAATAGTTAGCGTAAAAGGAACTGCGATATGTACCTAAGAGTGATGCATCCTTCCCATTTGGATAATAATTCTATTGTGTCTGAAATGAATGATTAACAGATACAATCGAGTTTATCATTGATATGGAATGTATGCTTAATACGTACTACTATCAATACAACGTGACATGAAAAAGTTTGTTTTAATTTTAATTACCACGTTGTTTAAACGGTGGGGCCTTCACACATTCTCAAATAAGATAAAAGTTTTCGCCCGTCAGTTTTTCTCTGTGATATATCGATCAATCTCGACTTGATGGATCCCGTTACAATTTACGTTACAGGTGCCAAGCGACTCCCGGCTATTTTAAATTCATTGGCTCTAAAGCAATCAAATTAATGCATCCAACTTATCCTTATTTACACATGCATTGCTGCACATAAATATCACTTGGGAGCAAAGTTATCAAAATCGAGTCGAATCGGTTCAACCGGGGCCCGGTGACTTTGCCAGTCAACTTGGACCAATTTTGCACTTAAATCGAATGGCGTGGCATTAATCGACTGGTTCTAGCATCAAACTGCAGGCTGGACTAGGGTAACACCCATAGACACATTTACATTTGTAAAAATCACTCAATATAGTACAGTTGTTCGCGCTAGTAACTGAAAACAAGTAATAGTATTAACTCTTTTGAATTTACACTAGTTTTCCTCATTTTAATCATTTTTTTAATAAGTTTGGAGTTTAAAAAATTAAAGATTCAAGACATTTTACCACAGTATGCCCGATTTAGTTACGAGAACTATGCTTGGGAGTCTAAGGATATGTTTGAAGCCCATTTCATTTTTCAGTTTTTGTCTTCAAAAAAGTCAAAAATTAAAATCTCTTTGCGATTATTTTCCCTCACAAAAACTGATGCCTTGTGTGATAATAGCTTTGTATATCCTGTTTTTTACCTTTGTTTTTCTTTTCTATTTTTCTTCTCTTATCTTTTCTTTCATTTTTCAGTACTTAAGAATTTTTTCTAAGCTTTTATGTGCAACAACCAGAACCACCCCAAGCACGACCAACACATCTCCGCTGTCACTGTCCAAATATTGATATGGCATTAACACACTAGCTTTCCAAGTAGGACTTCATTGAGCTTGATTGGGTGAATGGATTTGAATGGTTTATGAATTACCTAACTATATCGAAGATACTAAGGCAGTTTTTGTGGTGTTTTTTGCAGGAATAATGACAGTCGATGTGATGGCTAATTTGGATTTAGAGGAGTGATGGTACCGTGGTGTTGGCCGATGTCAAAGGATTTGGTGTTCGGCGGTATTAGTCAGTAGTAGTGGTGGTGGTTGTGGTTATTAGTGGCTATAGTGGTTGGCGGTATTCGTGAGTGTTGGTAGCGGGGGTTAGTGGCTATGGTGGTTGGCGATGTTGGCAGGTTTAGTACATGAGTGTGTTTATCAATGATGATGGCAAATCGGTGGTCAATGATTGTGATCTCTGGCAATGTTTGTAGTTTAATGTTTGAGGTGTTGGTCAGTGGTGGTGGCGGTTAATCGGTATGGTGGTTTGGTATTCTTCAGTGATAGTTTTAATAATGAAGATTGAAGGGAAGAAGAGATATAAAATTCTTTAAACAAAAGTTGAAAGATGGATTTCAGGGTGGAAAAAAAATCAAAACTGAAAACTCTATATATAGAGTTTTCAAAAATAGCAGTAGTTTGGAAACTGGGTTATAAAACTAAAGCAAAAAAAGAAAAATTTAAAACTACCCGTCAAATATTAATTTTTTTTTAATTTTCAAAACTGAACAAAAAACTAAAAATAAAAACAATTTGAAATACTACCTAAGTTCTTATTCAAATGGTGTAACTACATTTATGGTGCCAAGATTTAGTAACTTGTACAAGGTGGTCCCGGTGACTTCTATTCTAAATAAAGGAGGCAAAAGAATGAATGAACTGAATAAGCAGCGAAGAGATGCTCCGCACATGCTTTGACAACAAGGGAATTTATCCGAAAACACTTTAAAGAGAGAGGGGTGCATGTGGCCAGGTCTTGACTCTTTGGAGCGTGTCCGTGTGAGGCTAATGATTGGGTGGTTTCCGCACTTTAGCTGTAGCTGGCAATGTATTGGTTAGCTGAAAGGTCCCCTCCATCTCCTCGCCTTAATGCCCTCATGGGGACCTTCTTAACGATAACACTTTCGTGCCAGGATGTATTACATATAATTCTTCCCTAATTTTAGGGGACTCTTCTTCTATGTTGAGAATGAACGTGTGTCCATCTCCCCGCAACATCAGTGCTTTGATCGAGGATGATTGATCCAGCGATTCAAAGAAGCTAAGATTGTTCAAGTTCACAGAAAAATCAATCAGTGCGTGTGCAGATGCCCTTGTTAAGATAGATTTGTTCTTCTCCTATGAATTTTCAGATTTTTGCTTTGCTTTTGGAATGCATTAAAACAAGGTTAAAGCTGACGCGACGGGTGTTATTTACTCTAAACTATTGAGCGTAATGTGATGGTAATGCAATTATCCAGTTCAGCATAAAAAAACAAACATATGTCTCCACTTATATAATCACTTTGCCGCGTGCTATTAATTGGAGATGATTTTATAATAGGAAATGGAAGACTTGTGCAAGAGAAATTCTCGGGGGAATCAATCGAGGAATGATTCAAGAACATTGTACACGTTAAAGTTGGAAACAGATGGTCATGCAATAATGGGATATTCAAGTTTACATAAAGAAAAAACTTGTGGCTACTTCTCGTATACTGACACTTAATTGTGGTTAATTATTTTTAGTGTGTATTATTTAGTGACGCTAGGAAAGTACTGTCACAACTCGAATAACAGCAAAATGCGCCGTTGTCAAAATGGGCTGCTTTACATCTCAAATGCATTAAAAGACTGCGTTTCAAAAAAATGAAGATCATCCAAGTTTACGGAATAATCAATGTGCGTGCATATGCCACTGTCAGGATGGGCCTCTCAAATGCATTAAAAAACAGCTTGAAGCCGATGCTACGGATGTTATTTAACGTAAACTATTGAACTAACATTATGATAATGCAATTATCCCATCCACCAAAGCCAAAAAAAAAACATATGTATCCACATATATAATCACTTTGCCCCAAGCTATTTAAGGGAGGTGAATTTTATAAGTGGGAAAGGAAGACCCTTGCAAGAGAAATTCTTGGGGGAATACATGGAGGAATGATGGATTCAACAACTTTATGCTATTAATTATACATATATAGACTGAAGTTGGGAAACGGAGGGTCATATGCAATGAGAGATTCTCGGGGGACCTTCCTTGGGGAGGTGGCTCCTGTACGTCGTGTGTTTAGGGTGGCTTAACTGGGGAAGCATATACCTCATCTCTCGTGTGTGCTTGCACGCACATAACCTTCTTTTTCTTTCTCTTTTTATGAAAAGGCGATTTTATTGAATGAAATCACGTTGTGCATCTTTTAGGAGAGCGGAATAAGAAAAGACGATGCCACATCTCTCCAAATTTAAGTGCTCACCCACAAATTTCGTGCAACACATCGGTTGGTCTCCTAATTTGACAAAGCTCAATCTCATCGAACTCTTTTGCATATCGTTTGATGTCATCCACTGTGTGACTAACTGATGATAAGTTCTCTTCTGGTATGCATGTAACACAATCTCCTACTGCACAAAGCTTTGAGCAATTTAATGGGTGTTGAGGGTACAATTTGGGCGGGCTAGACGGGCCTAAGGGATCGTGCCCAACACACTCTCGAAAATTCGTACTTACGTCCACTCCAGTACACCTATGGGTTGAATATATATGTCCACGCCTAACCTATAAAAATTTTCGTGAGCACGGACCATCCATGGGTTGTCCGTAGTAACAAACTAATTTTGGTTTACTTAATTTTTAAGCATTTCAATTGTCATTCAATTCTACTAAATGGTATAGTAAAGAAAAGTGTAATGAAGCCTTAAAATGACTTAAAATATAAACATGTTAACAACGTTTTAGGACAAAATAAAAGAAAAGACAAGAGTCTCAAAATAATTTTAAAAAAATTTCCCATATAATAAGAAACATAGTATAGTAGAAAAAAAAAAAAAGGAAGTCTTCAACGGTTCCGGTCCATATGCTTAGAGGAACTTTAAAGACTAAAAAAAAGAAACGAAACACATATCTTGTACACATAAAACTTATATGCATATATAGGTTATAAAAGTCAGAAAGAATATATTTTCAACTGAGTCGATAAGCCTTTAGAAACCTTTACTAATGCTCAGGTCATATTTTTTTATAAACTAAAAATGTTGTACACGTGTCTACCGGCCATTGTTTCTGTACAAGTAAGCATAAGTCCATATTTTTATGGGTTAGCATAGGTTGTCCATGAGTTGCCTAGTCTAAATTGCACACCAACTTGCACGGGTTGCTTATGTTTCTGTGGGCCGACACAAGTTATCCATCAGTTGTCCGGCCCAAATTGCAGCCCTAGTCAATTTGCAAGTGTCAAATTTTCACGAGCTGCCATTACTTTTGCTGTTAAGGGCAGCCTTCACCCTCGGTTTTCTCCGATAAGCCACGGGCAGCGACACCTTGTCAGCTCTCACCACTGCATCTATCCCCATAGACCCCTCTCCCCGCTATTGATAAAGCCCCATCAAACCTAAGTTTGGAGGCATCCAACCTTATGGGGCTGCCGAAAATTGGTGATCTTTGGCTGGGGTATTACCGTACTACCTTCGTAGCTTCTTGCGATGCTGCATAGTCTTGTCTGAAGTGGTAGGCTATAGCCTATAGATTAGAGTTCTAAAGCATTAGTTCAGTAGACTCTTAAATAGTTTATCCTTCCTGCGTTTCCAGCAGAACCAACAGATTAGGATAAAATATTCAAACTCCTCACTAGGCAGCTTCTGGTGTCACATAGGTCACAAGAAATTGCGATCTCTGTTGCTAACCAGCCTACACAATATGAGGTAATTTTTCAGTGGTAAACTAGAGGGCTGCTAATATAATATAACTGTAACTAATGAGGGTTATGCGCTAGTGAAAGTATGAACAAACAATTTCCGGAGATTTATTTTTCAAAACAACCCTTCGTGACGAGAACAATATTGAAATGGCTGAACAGTGTCTTTGCAGCGTCGTCAACTTGTAAGTACTATGAAGTTCTAGCGCCATGGCAATACCTCGTTAAAACCCTGCAGTTAGGTCAAGTGGCCATATATAACGCTAGCAGGAGGTAGCCCCCAATGTTGGCATATTTCCCAATATACTGGGGTTCTAGCAGCTCGTTTCTAACTCGATACTTTGGCTAGTAACATATGCTCAATGACTCTGACAACCTCAGTTGCAGACTTGGCAACATGCTTAAAGAGCCGCGAATTGTGTTCCAGCCAAATGCAGTAGACAGCAACTCTTAAGGTTAGCTTCTGAAGTAGTGACAAATAATATGCATACTGATCACGACTGCATGGAAATAAAGACTTATTCGAAGAGATGGATTTGGCATCTGGACTAGCAAGCTGCTTTGCCTTCTGAGGATTTGGGGCATATATTTGAACCCATATACGGAGTAGTTCCCTTTAACTATAACTAATGATTGGCTTGAAAACGGCGGCTGTGCAAGCCTTGTTCCATCATTTCGTAACAATCCTCAATTTTTTGTTTTGTCGATAGGTATAGGTTACAATTCAGTTATGATCCTCTGCAGCATCACCTAGATGTTTGGTGGCACCAATATACGTTGAAAATAGATTCTGCAAAAACAAAGCAATTTATTCAAGGTAGACTTGAATTGTTGAGTGCACACAATGTTACGTCTGCAAAAGATACTCTTCAGCCAGGAAACAAGAAGGTTATAATTCCCTCGATTGTATAGTCTCACGGAGTGAAAGAAGCTGGTTATTCTCTGGTGTTGGCTAGTTAAAGTTTCATGGTGTCGTACCAACAGACATCGTCGATTTAGATCCCCCGCTTGCTCCAGGAATTGATAGGGTTGGGTTAGGCCTCAGGCCCAAGTTGCCTATGATAGGCCATTTTTTTAGACATCCCAGCAAGTGTGGCCAATGAATTTTACTTTACAGCTTTGTAATGACTACACAATGAGCACTGAGCAGTTCATATATTTCACTTCCTACTCTACAGGCAGGTGCTGTAGTGACTTTGGCTCCGGTTTTACATCCACCACACAAATTCATTTCCCTTTTGGGTTGACGCTTACTTTCATCTCTGTATATTGAAAATCTGTAGGATAACAAGATCATTTTCACAAGTTAAATGAGTTGTACAACAAATATCCCAAGAAGCTTGAAAAGCTAAGGCCACAGGAAAGTGCATTATGACATGATATAATGCAACAGTACCTTGGTTCAGTTAGCAATGAAACTGCATCGACATAATTAAGGCATCTACTCTGTGCTGCTAGGCTGAAAATAGTGATCTCAGTTCTAACACATGTTTTATGGTCCTCACTGTTCATATTACCCAAAAGGTGCTACTGGAAACTGAATAGAAGACCGTGGCTTGCCTATGGACGGCTGGTGCTATTCCTCGAGAACGTGAAGGGCGCTTCTCTATCAAAAGAGACCATGTTTTGAAATGAGGCTGCTACATGCAAGCATCTATGGGACTTGGCCCATAACAAGGAGTCTTTGTGGGTGATCTGGTCCCTTGCGTGGTGACATCTTAAACGGCTCCTCAAGACCTGTCATGGACCAGGAGGTCAGGGTTTTATCACCTACAAGATTGGCTTCCTTGTGACTCTTTTCTGTCTTATATGGTCCAAGGCTCAGGATACAATTCAGCCACTTAAACAAATGCTAGGATCCCGTGTGTCATCTCATGTAGGCAATGAAACTCAGATTAGATTTCAGTACCGTTTTGCCCCACTGAAGCTCCTGACCAGTTTAGAAGGAATCTGATTGCTAATGGCAAGTCCAAATTTGCCTCGGCACGTTCCTTGGTGGGAGTTAAATTGCTATCCTGGAAACTTCTCAGCATTTTCCTTGTCAGATGCTTTGCAGGAAGTGCTCAAGGACAAAAAAATGGAACTGATGACACTTATGCTGCGTGCGCTAACTACCTAGAAAAAGAATGATCCCTCGTTCTTTACTGTCCGTTCATTATGTAGCCATGAACGGATTTTCTAACAAAATCAAAAGTGACTCAACCAAATGGATGTTGGCCTCATTTGCTCCAATATGCTAGTAACCAATTTCAACCTTAAACTTTTCAAAACAACATAGCAAAACTGGCCATAGCTGCTTGAGTACATTGTACCAGACCAGGAAGAAATGATAGGGTGTACAAGCAAGTTTCAAGACCAGCTGATATGTTTGTCAGTAGGTCTTATGTCTAATGCAGATAGGCCATAAGAGTGATGAGTTGGGTTCGAGTTGCTAGAAATTATGCCAACTGGGAGTTTTGAATGAACTGGTAAATCCCAGAATCTGTCATGGTGTAATGCAGGCTATGTGCCTCGTAATTTGCCTTCTATGCCTATGGTATGCCCCTTGTATGTTTCAATTTTTGAGCCTTAATGATAAGTGAACTTTGCCACAGAAGTTCTGAACCAAGAAATCGGGAGGAAAGGACTCCTAAATTCAAATGCAGAACCCACTGGCCCTTGCACCGTAGCTGTCTATCTAATTCAGCCTTAACTACGGTGGAATTTCCAAGTGCTTCCGATCTATTCGACAGAGAAGCACCAGCTCAGCAGTTCAGTCAGAGATTGTCATAGTCACGCTCCTCTATAGACAATGTACCAATCTGCCAGATTCTGCTCTCCTCTTTCCAACATAATGTTTGAACGCAAAGATGGATTATCTTTCGCTATGTTCTTTGCTCCTTGGAAATGCAAGTGATACTCCAGAGTTCTATCCCCGGCTAGGTAGATGATCCGATAAGAAACTGAAAAGGAATCAAGATATATAAACAAGTGTAGCATCAGTGGCTCGTGGTTTACAAACAGTTAATTTTAGTTAGAGAACGAAATCATGTCACAAGATCTTAAAGTTGCAGAGTTGTATATAGGCACATTATAAAGCAATACACTCACACACAAATCAGGGAAACTGGTATTCCGTCATAAAGTGCATATGCTAATTGTTGTGTAGTCATCATCGTTTACTTGACTAATTGATTGGACAAACTGACACAGACTTCCACTGAACTTACATATTGGTAACGTTGTTTCATGATTTAGAGATAAACCAAGTGTATGCGATTATGTATCTCTAGAGTGATCATCTCAGTCATCTTTGTTTTCAACCACAGGCTCCAGGGGGAGACACCAGTCACATTTCAAACAACACGGGCAAAGACTTAACTTTGAAACTATTTATCAGTCAACAGTAAAACTGAGATCGAAATCCCGTCGTCGGAAGTACAAATTGAATGCATCTGTATTGTTGAAAAGAATGCCTGGAGTGCTAAATTCAATAAGAAAAGAGATCCCTGAGAACTGGCAAACCAAAAGAAAAGAAAAGAAAAGGAGAAAGAAAGAACAAGACCTCAAACTACTGCAATATTTAACTACCATTGTTAGTATGCAATATCGTTTGAAACTTTATGGTACTACTGTGCAATATCTATCTTCAATTTGGGTGTCGCTCTCAAGTGGCAATGAAGGATTTCTAAAAACCAATTGACAAGACAGTTTGTAATTTTCGCAGAACAGCAGCGAGTTTAACAAAGTGTATCAGTTTACATGCTGCTTAGGCATGCTGCCGCATGCTATGTGCAAAAGAACCTTCATCAAGCCTATCAGCACTGCTAACTTGTGCCATCTCCGAATCTTGAAAGACATGCTTAGTGCTTCTGTTTGAGAATGGCTCTAGATTTCCTCTCACGTCCCAGCGCAAAACTCCCTGTTGGTTCCCTACATATCCAAACACATCTTGCTGCTGAACCTTCGGATTCTTTGGCTCAAGCATTGCCTCTTTATCTGACATACTTTGCATGGAAGTCGGGGATTGATTGCTCCGGGAGAAAGAGAACCTGGATGTAGAATATTGTCCTTCCGCTCTCCTCCAAAACTTTGGACTTAGAAATTCTGCACCAGGTAACATGCAACAACTGTTTCCTGCTGAGTCAGTGTCAGAAATCCTTCCAGTTGATACTGCCAACTCGTATGATATATCATCCAATGCCTTCTCAAGACCATTTACACGTGTCGCCAAAGAATTTATCCCGCTTTGGGAGCTACCCATATACCTCTGGAATCAATAACAGAGAAACATGAGGTCGGCAGATGCTTTGTAAAAGCTATATTGTAGTTCATTAGATCAACGAGTATAGCACACGAGGCATTTTGAAGTTATCTCAGATGCCCAACAATAGGAATGAACATTCCAAAATCCAGACTGAGAATAACGAAGTTAAGGCTTGATGATAAGTTCGCAGAGGAAGGAAAATAGACTTTGAACAAATATCGTGGGCAAAACTGCATTGCAAAGTAGATAGATAAGCACGAAATGGAGCAAAGCATTAGCATTTCTCCTTAATGTGTATCCGACAGAGCAGCGGAACGGAATTGCAAAAAAAAAAAGGAAAAGCAATAGAGAATAGGTTACGAGAGACTAAAGTACTGAGTGGACAAAGGCCCTTATCATAATTAGCTTTGTGAACTTCATTCAGCACTTCCGATGATGGTCATGTCTAATCTATTTTCATAAAAGAGAGAATAGGTTCATTGTAACGCCTTACACGCACTACTATCTGGTAATGCTACATGTACAAAAATAGTTGCTTTCAAGAGTGTGTGTGTGTGAGAGAGAGAGAGAGAGAGAGAGAGAGAGTCATACCTGAAGAAGGTCCAAAAGACTGGATTGCTGATTTTCTATCTGTAAAAGCTGTTTTTGGATCAAAGACAGATCCTCAACCTCTCTGTGGTTCCTATAGACATCTTCGCTAGCATTTTCACCTGCTGCATCCAACTCACATTTGTCCATCTCATGAAACGGAACCACACGAGACCCGAATCTCAAACCACCAAATTTAGAAGATTTCTCGTTGCAAATTTTACTGAAGAGGACACGCTTTGTTTCTGGCTTTGAAGTGCTGCAACTTTCAGTACATGTTGAATCTACATTTGTGAAATTTAGACTTCTAACATTGTCGTCACAGGCAACTTCCGAACAGGGTGTCTGGAGTACAGCATTTCCATCCTTCCAACCAGATGGTTTTCTAACATCCATCTTACTGAACATTGCGGAATTTGGTTTCTTGTGACTGCTCTTTGGAGAGCTTCTCTTCCAGGTGGTGGCAACAGATGAACTGCTGGATGGAGGTGACCTGTCTGTGGGGATTGTTTTCTTTGGTTGAGGAGTTTCCAAAACAATTTCGGGGGGACCCTTGGGGACCGTAGGGGAGTATCCGCCATTGCCAATATCTGGATGCATCAGAGACCAGAAAGAAGAAAGAAGGCAGACATTAGCACTGGTAACAATGATTGTGAAGTTTAGTAAGTATGAGGACATAGTAGGAGACTAACTACCAAATTGAGGAAATCATTATGATAACAACGTCTACGGAAATAAAGTTCCAGAGGGTGTGAAGGCAAGAAGAATTACCAAAAGTTTATTGATCAACACAGAACCACAGAAAAGAAAAAAAAATGCAGATTAAATGGTTAAAACAGAAAGCAAGTTGTTGGTTAATACAAAATGCTTAGTCTTCTTGCAATATCCTGAAGAAACGCGAGTGTCCAAACAGTATCGAATATGGGCAGGCACCAAATGTCATGTCGACAAATATGCCTATCTTCAAAAAGGAGACATCCGCTATTCCTACCATGTCCTTGCCTTAGGAATGTCAGATGGTGGGTTTACAAGTATACAAAAGATTCTGCTTTAGAGTAGCTCAAATTAAGCAGAGTCCAAATCATGTTGAACAAACTGCACTGTTCTTGTTTGTGCTTCAACAAAAACAAACAAAACCGTTGGGATCCAGTTGCTTACTTGTGAACAAAAGGAAGAGGAGCCCATGTTATCTTGTACTGTGGCACTAGCAGTCTCAATTCACAAAATAATTGGTCATTTTTTACGTATTAATTTGTGTATAACTTAGCTTCCCATTACTGTCAACATGTTCTCAATATAGGGATATCATCTATACGGATACTGAATACCGTAATCTATTACCTTCGGATGGCTTAGACTGTGATTGAGGTAAAACCTCTTCGGGAACCTCCTTCCACAACTCAAGCGCCCGATTCATCGTCTCCCGAACCACCTTCACCTATACCAATAAGATCAATTCAATCACAAGTTCCAAGAAATCAATTATCAATCAATAGGACTGGTAAGGGATTTTCAACGGGAAAATCCACGCCAAAAAAGAGGGTAACGTCCATAAGATATTAACTTTTTTAGCCACAGATAAAATGTGGACAATCATCACGAGCGAGTGTATTGACAAGTTCCTTGCTTCTATTGACATACCTTATCAAATCTCCGACTCTCCAAAGAAGCCAAACCGGACGATTTAAACTGCGACAGTGAATCCCTCTCCGTCAACGCCAATTTCGCCAGCCCCTCCGCCGCCGCCTTCCTGGCCGCCCAATCCTCAAAGCTCAAACACTCAACCAAACACGGCATTAACAAATTCAACACGTTCTTACTCGACGCGCCACCAGCGCTCGCAATGCTGCCTATGACGGCCAACACCGCCGGCTTCGCCTTGAATGAGTCGCTCCTCACTAATTTCACCAGCTTCGGCATCAGCTTCTGCAGCTGAGATGGCTCAGGATCCGGCGCCGCGTCTATGGCTGCTGACAAACAGAGCGCCGAGCCGAGCTGCGAGTTAGAGTCCTGTTCGTGCAACATCGTGTCAAAGAGCGGCTTCGTGAAGGATGGGAAGAACGGCGAGTGCGTAATGTGTGCGGCCATGGAGGACACGGCTGCGGTGCAGGCGGAACGTACGGCGGAGTCCGGGTCACGGAGGCGGCGTAGGACTCCGGCGAGCATTTTCGACAGGTGGGGCGAGAGCGCGTCCCCGTGGAAGGTTGAGAGGACGCCTAACATGCGGACGCACTGCTTGCGCACCGGGGACTTCGCGGCGGAGGTAGTGGCGGAGAGGCACGCGAGGAACGGGGAGAAGGTGTCGTGGGCGAGACCCTTGGCGATGCACTCGAGCTCGGCGGCGGCGACGGCTAGAGTGTCGCGGTCGGAGAGTTTGTTCAGGCATGTGATGACCCGGTGCTTGAGATCGGATTTGGGTGGAGTTGACATGCTTAACTTATTCCAGGCGGCGGAGCCACCGGTGTGGGTGGTAGCGATTGGTGGGCCAATTGGTTCCTTCCGTGGAATGTGCAGAGACCCGTTTTTAAAAGTTGGTTGAGAGGGGGAGAGGAGAACGTGGGAAAGAACAGAGCAAGTCAGGAGTTCAGTACAGAAGCATAGGCGGGGGATTTTATAATCGTTTAGGAAATACACGCAATAATGCCTAGCTGACAAAATTACGGATTAAGCACGGATCGAATTAATTCGATTCCATATCTAACACGTAGACTTAGGGCCGTTGGACACGGTTTTTTTTTTCTCTTTTTTTTTTCAGTTTTTAAAATTAGAAAAAATAGGAGTGTTTGATAATACTTTTTTTTTCAATTTAAAAAGTGGCTTTTTAAATTGTAGAGTAAAAATAAAAAGAGGAAAAAGCTCTTTTTGTTTTCACTTAAAATTTTTTTTTGAGATCTCCACCACTACTCACCCACCGCCGGCAGCCACCGCCCATCGCCGCCCGGCAGCCAACCATACCCACCTCCAGCTGCCGGTAGCCATCGCTGCCGGACAGTCACCTCCGGCCGCCGGCAACCACCACCTCCGGCAGCCACCGTCGCCCGACAGCCACCTCCGGTAGCCGACAACCACCACCAGGAGGCCACCTCCAGCAGCCACCGTTGCCCGACAGCCACCTCCGGCCGCCGGCAACCACCATCGGGTGGCAGCCACCTTCGGCCACCACCGTCGGCAGCCACCACCTCCGGCCGTCGGCAGCCACTGCCGACGACTATCGCGACAACCGCCGGCTGCCTGCCGGCCACCACCACCGTCGACCACCGATACGCCCCACCACCGCCACCACAAACCACTACAAAAAAAAAGTCAAAATAAAAGGGTTACCCAACACCAAAAAAAAAACTAAAAAAAAAAGAGTTATCAAACACCCACTTATTTTTGTAAAAAAAAAATTAAGCTGCTATTTAAAAACTGAAAACAAAAAAAAGTTCTGTCAAACAGACCCTTAACCATTACTTTTCAGTTTTTAAGATTTTGAATTGAGTCAAATCAACTAACCAAGTACGATCGCTCTGAATGGATCAGTTGGGTCGGTTTCAGCGGTTCAGTTAGGATCCGCTTGCTTCTATTTAGAAAGGAACTTCCTTTGTACACATTTTATTCAATCTAAATTAGATTTAAAAAAATTACAATTTATATGAATTGCATATAATCTTGTTACATTCTATGATGATGCAATCAAACCTCTCAATATCTTTTTGGGGATGCTCTTTTGACTGTAGCCTATATACTTAATCGTGTGCCTTCGTAATCAGTCAGAATGGCCAAAAGTCGAATTTGGATAACTTGCGCACATTAGGCTTAGCAGGTTATGTTCACAGTACTTCTCGTAAGTATGAGAAACTAGGGCCTAGAGCTAAAAATAGTATCTTCTTGATGTATTCTTAAAACTCTAAAGGTTATGTGATGTATGGTGAACATCCAAATGGTGGAAAAACTGAAACAGAGTCTCGTGATGTCAATTCATAGAGAGTGATTTTCCTAGCATTGGAAACACAAGTAAGAATCTTGACCTTTGTGAGTTATAGGAGGTTGAAGACACTTTACCATCTCCAAGCGTAGGTGGGGAATTAGTTCCTCATCCGGTTGTCGCTGAAGATAATACAAGTGACCCTCAACCTAGTGGGAGTATCCCAGACAGTGGGAGCACACCACAAGGACCATTAGGTCAACAATATTCTCAACTGCGTAGAGGTGCACGAGGAAGAGTTCCACGTCGTCATTTTGAGATTGACGGAGAGATTTTTATGTGCACTCCAAATGATGAAGATGAGCCTACTTATGTGGAAGAAGCCTTATATTCGTCTGCTAGTAATGAGTGAATAGCTGCAATGAAGGATGAGTTGAGCTCAATGGAAAAGAATCAGGTATGGGAGTTGATTGACCTTCCGCCAGGGCGCAAGACTGTTGTAAACAAGTGGGTTTTAAAAGTCAAGCGCAAGGCAGATGGGTCAATTGACAAGTATAAGGCACGTCTTGTGGCGAAAGGCTATACCCAACAGCGGGGTGTGGACTATGAAGACACTTTCTCCCCAGTGGTGAGATTTGCTTCAATTCACCTGATTCTAGCTATTGTCACCCAACAGGATTTAGAACATTTTCATATGGATGTTAAGACTGCGTTTCTCAATGGAGAACTAGACGAATAGATTTATATGGCTCAACCCGAGGGTTTTGAAGTCAAAGGACATGAGCGCAAAGTTTGCAGTCTCAAACGTTCTATATATGGTCTCAAACAATCGTCTAGGCAGTGGTACTTTAGGTTTCATCATGCCATTACCTCTATAGGTTTTGAAATGATTGAACAAGACCATTGCGTTTACGTAAAATGATCTAAGAAAAATATTATAATCCTTTCTTTGTATGTGGATGACATTTTTTTAGCTGGGAATGACATGAGTTCCATTGTCGCCACTAAGTAGTGGTTGTCCTCAACTTTTGAAATGAAAGACATGGGATAAGCTAATTATGTGCTACGGGTTAAAATCATACGTGATCGTCCAAAAAGACTTCTCTGTTTGTCTCAAAAGATATATATCAAGAAGGTCATTGAACGATTCTGTATGCATAACTCAAAATCCATAGACACTCAAATGGACAAGGCGTGTACTTTAACCACAGACTAATGCCCCAAGAATGATGAGGAAGAGAATCGAATGTCCAAAATGCCTTACGCGGCTGCAGTTGGGAGTCTGATGTACCCTATGTTGTGTACGCGTCCAGACATCTGTTATGCCATTGGAATGGTGAGTCGTTATCAGAGTAATCCTGGACCCACTCATTGGAATGCGGTGAAAAGGATTCTTTGATACCTACGTGGAACCACTGATCTCGTCCTGTGTTATCATGGTGGAGACTTGAGACTGAGAGGATACAACAATCCTGATTGGGGCGGTGATAGAGATGATCGCAAATCCACTTCAGGTTATGCATTCATACTAGGAGGTGGAGCTATCTCTTGGTGCAGCAAGAAACAAACTTGCATCGCCCTATCCACAATGGAGTAGGCGTATGTTGCTTGTTCAGCAGCAGTCCAGGAAGCTATTTGGTTGAGGTTATTCTTACAGGCTCTAGGGATTACAGCTCAAGCAGACGAGTCTGTCACTGTTGTCTTTGACAATACAGCTGCCCTAGATTTTGTAAAGGACCCCAAATATCATGGGAAGGCCAAACACATAGGTCTTCGTTATCACTTCAAACTTTAGTTGCGCAAGAAGAAGTGACCATGAAGCATATACCTACTGGCAAAATGGTGGCTGATCCTTTGACCAAGCCTATTGCTAGAGATGTTTTCCTTTCTCACATTAGGAGTATGGGACTACGTAGGTTTTGATATGTTTATGGCATCTTATGTACTTGACATTATTTATTATATTTTCATTCCTTGATTTGAGTTTATTTTGGAATGAATGTAATCTTTCATATACATCCTTATTGAGAGTGTCACCAGGCTTGAATTGACCCACTCACACGGGTAATTCACCTTGGCGCTAAGATAGCGAGCAAGATGAGACATAATTGTCTTAGGCGCCAAGAGGGCGAATAAGATGATATAGCTTGTAAAGCAAACATGTCGCCTTAGTTGGAGCTAAGATGAGACCTATAAAGGTAGGTCGATCATAGAGTATCTCCACAACTCTATGTAGCCTGTTTACAGCCGAATGTGAGATTTCAGGCAGGCACTATGAGAGTGACTGGGCTGAAAAACTCAGGTTAGGTGCTTGTACAATGACTAGACTTAGATTCGTATGACGTATTTTATTATACATTTATGTGACACGCCCTTACGGGTTATGCCATAACATGCAAATCATACTGCATGTGCTAAATGCAGACCGACAGTGGGAGTGATGAATGAATCCCTGCTTCGTCACTGTGTGAGCCACTTGGATCAATATTTTTGATCCTACAAAGTACCCTTCTCACCTTAGACTATGTCATGAAGATGATACTCAATGTCGCTACTTTAGCATGTACCCTTGGATCATGGATGATGCGGTCTCGAGGGACATGTCTAGGAAAGCGGTTAGGTCTAATTGGAATGACATGAGGGCTTTGGGAAGAAAGTTCAATATTATATCATGTTGTGTGATTCATAGCCCGGGCGACTTTGTCGATTTTTTGTTTCGATGTGAGTCATAAATACATAACATATGAGAGGTTTAACACTGCTCATTATGAGGAATTTGAGAGTGATGTATTGTGTACAATACTCCTCAACTGGACATCCTTTCTCATAGGTCGCACGTTCCATTTCCTGTATGAGGAGATGAGTGGACAAGAGATAAGGAGGGACTGCACTATTTATTTGCCCTGTATGTGGGCGAGTGAGAGCTGTTAATAAATTGGGTCAGTGGACCCATTATACGTTCATTAACAGATAATGTGTATTTGTTACTCTGGATAAATACAATTAATTAGAGGATATTTATCTCCTAAGTGTTTGTGATAAATACAATATTTATCTTCTAAGAGTTTGAGGTAAAGTCTGTCTCTAATTATATCTATATATAAAGGCTAGAGATATCCTAATAAATTAGAAGTCATAGCAATAAGTCCCTCTCTCTAGAGCAATCACCAAGAAGCTCTAGGATTTAGTTCGTGGACGAAGAACTCGACTCTAGTAGCCTTTTTTCGTACCTGCGAAAAAGATCAAACGTGTTGAAGGCTAGTAACAATAAGGATCCATCGTCGGAATATTCGGTATGTTTTCAAACCCACTACGTGATACGTGGTAACGCATTAATTGTTATTCAACATTGGTATCAGAGCATGATTACTTGTTGATTCGCCTTTAACATGCAAGAATAAATAATGTGCATGTTGCGATTTATTTTTTTCGGATACATGAATGAGACCCATCATTAAAAATTAAAATTTTTTGAGCATGTTTTTCTGAAAAATAATTATATAGTTTTTTTCTCCTATGGTTGAGGATAAACTCCGTAAAATTTCGTGATTTTTGGATGCATGGTTTGTGAGAAATCATGATTTTATTTTTTAAGAAAACTGTATTTTTTTTTTAGTTTTGGGACTCAAATTCGAAGCATGATATACAGTTTTTATCATGATTGGTTGATACATAATTAATCTATGTCGTATAAGCTTTCCAACAATATATGGCACGCATTAGTTGGCTAAAAAACGAGAGAGATATGGCCTTCGGAAGTTGGTATTGCGGCATGGCGGCGGCTGAAAATTAAGGTTTGTCAACGAAGAAGATGAACAGTAGACTCACGGGTGCCACGCGCTCAAGCCGAGCCGCAGACGCGCGCCAAGTGCCAAGACATCTTTACACGTGCCGCACGCATGCCAAGCCACACCAAGCCGCCCTCCCACGCTCGCCCACGCGTCTGAGCCAAGTCGTGCCATCATGCTCCAATCAGGCTGCGGACACGCACCCCCTGACTGAGTCCAGAGGCTGCCCCACGCACACGGCGGGGCGTGGAGGTGCATGATGGCTGTTGCCAGCTGATTTTAAAACCCACTTATATCCAACAATCTTGCTTCCTGGAGAAAGGTCAATCAACTCCCAGACCTGATTCTTTTCCATTGAGCTCAACTCATCCTTCATTGCAGCCATCCACTCATTACTAGCAGACGAAGAGAAGGCTTCTTCCACAGAAGTAGGCTCGTCTTCATCATTTGGAGTGCACATAAGAATTTCTCCGTCAATCTCAAAAGGACGACGTGGAACTCTTCCTCGTGCACCTCTACGCAGTTGAGAATCTTGTTGACCTAATGGTCCTTGTGGTGTGCTCTTACTATCTGAGATACTTCCACTAAGTTGAGGGTCACTTGTACTATCTTCAGCGACAACCGGATGAGGAACTAATTCCCTACCTATGCTTGGAGATGGTAAAGTGGCTTCAACCTCCTCTAACTCACAGAGGTCAAGATTCTTACTTGCGTCTCTAATGCTAAGAAAATCACTCTCTATGAAATTGACATCCCTGGACTCTATTTTACTCTTTCCACCATTTGGATGTTCACCATATATCACATAGCCTTTAGAGTTTTCAGAATACCTCAAAAAGATACTATTTTTAGCTCTAGTTTCTCATACTTATGAGAAGTACTGTGAATATAACATGCTGAGCCCTATGGGTGCAAGTTATCCAAATTTTGCTTTTGGCCATTCCAAAGCTCATATGGGGTGGATTTGACTGATTGCGAAGGCACAAGATTAAGTATATAGGCTGCAGTCAAAAGAGCATCCCCCAAAAAATATTGAGAGGTTTGCTTGCGCCATCATAGACCTAACCATATCTAACAATGTTCTATTCCTTCTTTCCGCAACACCATTTTGCTGTGGAGTGTTAGGAATAGTAAGTTGCCTGCGTATCTACTTTTCCTCACAAAACTTCTTAAAGTGATCGGACAAATATTCGAATCTCCGGTCAGTGCAAAGATTTTTTAAGTTCTTTTCTTTCTGATTCTCAACCTCTGCTACAAAGCATTTGAAACAATTCAAAGCTTCATAGCGGTGAGATATCAGATACACAACCATATTGCGTATAATCGCCTATCAGTGTAAGGAAATAAGAGGCGCCATGACGTGCCTTTACACTCATAGGTCCACATATGTCAGAGTAAACTAGCTCAAGTGGCTGAGTTGCTCTCACAGCCTTTCCAAAAGGCTTCCTGCATTCTTTACCAGCCAAACAAGCCTCACAAGTTTGTAGATTCACTCTTGCGAGTGGGCCCAAAAGGCCTTTTCTGGCCAAACGAATCATTCTATCTTGGCCTACATGGCCCAGTCTTGCATGCCAGGTGGTAGAATCATCCACAATATTATCATTCACAACATAAGAATAAGAGGACTGAGAATCAATTAAATCCAATTGAAAAGGACTATCCATACGAAAACCATGTCCAAACAAAACATCATCCAAAAAGATGTCCAACTTATTACCCCTAAAAATAAAGGAAAAAACACTGTCTAATAAAGCAGTAACTGAAAGTAGATTAAGCCAAACAGTGGGTGCTTATCGCACATCCTCAGAATCAATGTGCGCCCAGTGCGTAACTTGAGCTGGTAAGAACCAACCCCTAGCACCTTTTTGGATCTATTGTTTTCCATGAAGATATGTTTGCTTCCCGCTGAAATCCGTTGATAATCTACAAACCCCTCTCGATCACGTGCTACATGTTTTGTTGCACATGTATCCACAAACCACACAGGTTGGGAATGAGTAACCATCACATGTGAGGAAACATATAACTGAGATAGAGATTTTGAAAGTACCTTCTTCGGCTCAGTGCAATCACGAGCGAAGTGTCCTTTCTGTTGACAGTTGAAGTATTTGACTTTAGATAAATCATTTTTCCCACCACGTTTTCCTCTCTTGCGTTTCTTCATTTTTCCTCATTTTGGCATAAAAGTGCTAGCCTCGCCTTTCTTACTTTGTCTTCCGCGCTTGCCATTTGCATTGCACAATCCCTCTTGGGCAACATAAGTCAGGGTCTTGTCAGCATCTCGAGTCTCGGTCTCAAGGATGACATGCTGTAAAACATCAAAAAAGTTCTTGATGTTTTTATTGTGGGTTAATATATGTTTCATATTGGCCCATGAGACAGGAAGGGACTTTATGACAGCTCTGACTTGCTGCTCATCTGTAAGCGCATGGCCAGCATCTCTCAGCTTACCAATCATATTGGACATCACCCTTAGATGTTCACTCATGGTATGCTTAGGGTCTTTTGTGTACTCTTCAAACTTGATCACCAGGCTACGAAGCCGCGTAGTTGAGGTTCCACCAAAAGAGAACTTGAGTTGATCCCATAAAGCTTTGCAAGTTGAAAGTTCAGCATACTGCCCGATTAGATCATTTTGCAAGCTGCTCAATAAGGTGTAGCACGCACTACGATCTTTCTCATTTCACTTTTGATAGGCAATGTGGTCTCTTAGGGGTTGTGCCTCAGTTGGCGCGACCATCTCTTTGGTCAAGTGCTCCTCGAGCTCTTGTTCGTTCAGCATGAATTTCATCTTTTTGTAAACGTCATAATTATCTCCGTTAAGTTTCTCACCCTTAACGAGATCAACTATGAAATTCTTGGTGGCCATTTTATTCACTACATTAGTTTGCGCAAAGAAAAAGATATTAATTATACATCATTCTATTTATTTCAAAAAATTCAAATGAAAAACACAATCCTTCCTCACATCATGAAATCGAAAATTTGCTAAGCTCGTAATCATCTCCCATGTATGTGAGTTGGGAAATATTTTTCAAGTAATTTTTCAAAATAAATTTCATCATCATATAAGTCACAATGTAATAAATCATCTACATGATAATTTAGAACAATATAAAATTAGACCATGAGTGTGTAAGGACTCCATTGAGTCCTATTGACATTCTAATAATTTATGCTAAGAAAATTCTAGCTTGAATAATGTGTGTGCGAAATTACATCCCCGTACATGGCTTTCTGAAAATATATAGGAAAATAATAGAATACAACTTCTTTGAAAATCCTACTACAAATTATTCTAATAAAATAAATGGAGATGCCGCACAACATATTATTCTCAAAAGAATTTTCTTAAAATAAGAGTAAACACATTAAATATAAGTTCATTTAGAATGTCAATCTAATATCCATCCATTTAACCTAAAATTAGCATGCTCGAATAACAAGTTAAAGGGTAATTAAATGGATGAATAGGCCACATTCTCCTTTCAAGAAAAACGGGCGTGAAGGCTTTAAAATTGGGTTTAAAGTGTGTGCTTACCAAAAGTTCAACAAATACATCTCAACAAAAATATATTTAAACCATAACACTAATCAAGGCAAATAAATAAAACATAATTCATCTATGTCATATAACTCTTTAAAAAATATTTATTTTTGCCCACGAAGTGCAAAAAATAATATTTGCGCATTATTCGCATTTTGGGACCAAAAAAATACTCACAAATAGCCAAAATTGAGAGATACAATTTTAGAAGATGGCAAACAGTAAATTCACCTCTACTATACCCTCTGAAATTAAAGAATAAATTATG
Organism: Escallonia herrerae; assembly: GCA_033070095.1. NCBI lineage: Eukaryota > Viridiplantae > Streptophyta > Magnoliopsida > Escalloniales > Escalloniaceae > Escallonia > Escallonia herrerae. Next base: position 458,440 of record JAVXUP010000092.1, read on the forward strand.
TGCGTATACAACAAAATTTTAAAACTAATTTCTTTAGAAAAGTCGTTTAAAAAATTAAACAGAACATATACATAGGATATAAAAGTAAATTTAATGCCATGAAAAAAATTTAGAAGCCAAAACAAGATTTCACGCGCCGGCGGTGACGTAAGGACTTGCCGGAAACATCCTCACGCACCGCCGTGCGCGTGGGGTAGCTTCTTACCTTTCTTCTATGAACAGGTGCATGATTACACGCGCGCGTGTGGACACGTGGAAGCAGCAACCTGAGGAGCACGTGTATACGCGTGCTCTCAGCCACTGCTGGCGCGTGGGCGTGCGTGGCGACTTCTGGCGGCGAGGCTTGGCTCGTGACTCGCGCGTGCGGCTTGGACTCACAGGCGTTTTGCACGTGGCGCGCGTGGGACCACTGTTCATCTTCTTCTTTAAAAATCTTAATTTTTCAGCCGCCGCGATGCCAACTTCCGAAGGCCATATCTCTCTCGTTTTTAAGTCAAATAATGCGTGCCATATATCGTTAGAAAGCTTATGCGACATAGATTAATTATGTATCAACTGATCATGATAAAAACTGTATATCATGCTCCGAATTTAAGTCCCAAAACTTAAAAAAAATAATTTTTTTGAAAAATAAAATCGTGATTTCTCACAAATCATGCATAAAAAAATCACGAAATTTTACTGAATTCATCCTCAACCATAGGAGAACAAAACTATATAATCATTTTTCTGAAAAACATGCTCAAAAATTTTTAATTTTTAATGATGGGTCTCATTCATGTATCCGAAAAAATAAATCGCAACATGCACATTATTTATTCTTGCATGTTAAAGGCGAATCAACAAGTAATCATGCTCTAATACCAATGTTGAATAACAATTAATGCGTTACCACGTATCACGTAGTGGGTTCGAAAATATACCGAATATTCCGACGATGGATCCTTATTGTTACTAGCCTTCAACACGTTTGATCTTTTTCGCAGGTACGAAAAAAGGCTACTAGAGTCGAGTTTTTCGTCAACGAACTAAATCTTAGAGCTTCTTGGTGATTGCTCTAGAGAGAGTGCTATAGAGAGAGACTTATTGCTATGACTTCTAATTTATTGGCAGTTTGAAGTGGACGGCTCGGATTAATTTAAACGGTTTGATTCAAGGCCGGTTAGAATAGCATCCTCAAATGAATAAAGCAACAAAAATAAAAGCTATAGCGATAAAATATTTTTAATGATACAAAAAACAATGATAAAAACTGTTGCGACACCTATACAGTAAAGCAGGGACTGATCTCAAAATTAGATCTCAAAATTATACATTTACATTATCGTTATCGAATTCAGTTTGAAACTGAAGAAACACATTATGTATGTCAAACAAGGCACGGGTCACATAACCACATTAAAGTGTGATACATTTGATCTCAAACTTTACTTGAATCATACCTTCAAACTTTCCACCTTAAAGTTACTCTAAACAGGGCGTCTTACATGAAATAGAACGAACCCTAGCAAGGCAACCTCTCTTAAGTTGCAGAAAGCAAAGTAGTCCACTGCTTTTTGTTGCTACCCTTTCTAAAATATTTTCTTTCTTGAAGTCATGATCTTTCCTGTCTACCTTAAGCCACATTAGATAAAAGAGGGTAAACATTGGAAATTATAAAATTAAAAAAAAAAAGTACAGGGAGGGAATCTCAAAGCATGGTACACAAGAAATCTTGGATTTTGTTGTGGCAGCCACATGTTGGTGCATCACAAGCACAAGGAATGGGATTTAGGCCAATGGGTCACGAGAGATGGGAAGACATTTTCCTTTCTCGTGGAGTCTAATCTCTAGAGAAATGGAAAGTGCAAAGGTAGAGAAGAAAAGGGTACCGAATCTGGGAGGAAGACTCCACTGTCAAGCATGCAGGTGGGGGTGGGGTGGTGTTTGACTGTTTGGGGGGAGGCATTGCATATTGTTAAAGTTCTTCAAGGCAGCCAATCACGTGACATAGCAGGCGGACATTCATTGAACTGAAAACTCTGGACTTGGTTTCATTTTTCATTTCATCTATAGTAAACCAAATCCATGGTAAAAGGGGCCACGAGAGATTTATAGTAAATTTTGTTTCAATTTTTTGAGTAATAGAAAATCGTACTTTGTTTCATTTTTCCTTTTGGCTACTAAGTTTTTTCATCAATTAAGATTCGTCTCTCTTCATCAATTAAGATTCGTCTCTCTGCCTGGGCTGAGGGACGAGAATTGAAAAAACGTAACAGAATAGGTTGTTACTCAGTTAAAAATGATACAAGTTTTAGTGAGGGGAACATATGGGAAAAACACATTTGCGTATGCGAACGAAAATGTGCCTAGCTACTGTTAGATGGAAAAGTTTTTGATGCTACCTGAGTGGTAGAAATCTTTTTACAATCCCTTGTATAGCGATAATTAATGGTAACTAAATAATTTGAGTGACTTTTCTTATAACACTTTTAATGACATCTCTTAACATCATTTGTTTAGCGTCACTAAATAAAAGTCACTAAAATATTTAGAGACTAATAATTTTCACTTTTATGTAATGGGTTGAGGAATCTTCCTACAATACAACCGGAGTGAGTAGCAACAAATTTTTTTCTGGTTAAATTAGCTCTCTTTTGACCAGAATCGTTAGAACGTTTTTGGATCAGTTGATCGTATTAAAGGTTGAAGACAGAAATACCCTTTTAAAACCTGTCTCCTCCCGGATCCCTTCTGGCTCCCACTCCCCAAATTGAACCTCACTAGCTCCCGTTATTCACCCATAATCAAAGCCTCACTTGAATCCTGTCGATGGTGGAGTTGCATCCCATGGACTCCGAGTTACATCCGGCCTGAGTCGAGTTACTTCTTGTCAGCGACGAGTTACGTGCGATTGGTGAGTCAAGGCGTGACACCTATGGTTGCAAATGGTGGTGTTAGAAATGGCGGGTAGATTGGTTGTAGGAAACAGAGGATAGAAAAATTCAGAGACGGTTGAACCAAAATGATACAAAGACTTGACGGCCCTTTTCTCATTACACACACACACACACACAAAGGAGGCAATCCGTTAACATGTGCAATCGATCGAGCGCACTGCAACATTGCTCTTTAGTTATTCAGTTCTCCTTTTTCCACTTACTCCTCGTTTTAATCTACGACAGAAGAAACATATAATCGAGTTTGAGTGTCCTTTGAATTTGAATCTTCATGTCAGTTCTACATAAAATCCCAATATAAAACATGGATACCACCATTACAACACACCGGACAGCCAAGACACTTCAACATGGGATCCAATTCTTTGAACTTTGAAGGGAATAAGCTCCTACTTATCAATCTTAATTATGCATGCAACACAGCGCAATCACAGCTTCTAAACCTTTCGACACAAAGATGGGGTGAAAGAAGGCCAAGTTGGGGGAAAAGAACAGAGGTCCCCGTGATTGAAGTACACGGCAATTATACTGTCAAGAAGTAAAAGAAGTGGATAAAATCATAAAAAGAAGAAGGATGGGGACGTCTAATAAGTTAGACTCCATGTGACCTCCTTGGATTCACAGTAGGCACACACTCTTTGGCAGATTACGCCTGTGCTGTTGTTATCACTTATCAGGAGGGTGCATGGTTGCTGTTTTTAAGGGGGAGGGGGAGTACTGCTAGCCTTCCCAGTTCTTCAGTGAGCAAGTAGTTCAAAATTGTGAAATATTAGTTTTAAAGGGTACAAGTTTGAGATAAAATTTGAAAGAAGTAGCGCTTCCGCTAAGAGAATCAGAGCGTTCTCGGGGTAGTGATTCTTCAACACGAAAAAAGTCCAATAACTTCAAAAGAATTGAACGGAGCCGTACGACCGTGACAATCTCATGCAAATATATACATATATATATTTTTATTTTTTTATTTTTTTTCAGCTTATCAAAGCAATTTCCCTTACTCCTGCTGTTCATTAACATAACTTTCAGCTCATACCTGTCAAGAACCCATATATATATATATATATATATATATACTCTGTTCAATAAGTGTGGAGAGTTGCCAACTAGGCAACCCCAATAACACTAGCCAACCAAAACCATTACAACCAATATTGGGCAGTGGAACCGGGCACAAACTGTATATTTTAAATCTGGAGTCACCAACCGAAACTTTAGAATATAAGGAAGACAACAACACCTGCTTCTTTGATTTTCCATCAGCTAAGCATGAAGTCAGTCCAAGAATATTTTGTCCTTGCGGCAATTTTTTTAAGAGTAAAATATGGAATTTCTGTGGCCCTTAATTAAATTTTACATTTCTATATTGGATGGCCCTCGAACCCCCCAAAAACCCTAATATTATCATATCCTTTTTAAGAGTTAAATCTTCTATCTGGGTATCAAAATCCTCAGTTGTATCAACAGAGGATTTTGTTATTAACGATTGTCAACATAAATTTTAGTATCAACGATAAAATACTTTTAATGACAATTTTTTATTTTTAAAATAAAAGTATTACATAGTTGAGGATCCTGAGATGCCAAGAAAGAGACCTTTTTCAAGGGTGGCTACCAACTTCACAAGCAGTTGGATGATGCCTACCTGATAAACAATCTTCATAGAAAACAATTTTACAAAGAATCGTTGGTTACTTACTGCCTTAATAATTGGTAGCGAGTAACACATGGGTAGATGCTGATGAACTCACATGCGACACTCACTTTTGAGGTTAATGAAAAGATGGATCACATGAAAAATCCTGACAAACAAACAAACAGTAAAGAGAGAATGAGACGAGTTTAATTATATCACTTTTGCTTATAATATAATTTTGAAAATTTTTACCTTTGATATGTCGTATTAGATGTGAGATAATTTATAATTTTATAAGACTTTGTCCGTGAATCATATATACCTATTAGCCTGCTTTTTTGAGGAAAAAAACATTACTTTGTCCTTAATTTGCGGAACGATCGTCGTTAGTGCAGGTACATAAACTGCTTCATAAATTCAAATCACGAATGAAAAAAAAGGACGAAAACCATTTTCAACACTCGGTCTTGTCATGAGGGCATCGGCAAAATGGTAGATAACTAGAGCCAGCTGATGCTACTGCAGATCTTGGGGGGCATTGGAGACTATGCATACTTATGAGCAAACATGCATATTTCTACAAGAAGACAGACCCCCATTTGATGAACTTGTCCCTAGAGGCCAAGCATTCACATGGGCGTAGCACAAATTGTTGACCAAAACCATGGAACTTGTTTAATGCCAGTCTTCCATCTGCAGTAGCATGTATAATGATTCTATCCCTTGTCAAGAGACACCACACATGCAGCTTAAATCTAGGGTGGCATTCATTCCAAGAGAGAAGATGGGCACCATTTATTTGGTCACATATTGTAGAAAGACATTCTCAATCTGATCTACTTGGCCTTCCATCCAACCAATTGAATGATATGTCCCTATTAGAAGCTTATCTCTACTAATTTTTTGCTGAAATAGACATCCAACATGTTACATATACCTCTATGAGCACGAGGCTTCAACATCAATGTTGTTGGATCTTATAAATGTTCCGTCGTCTTCGTTGAACGGGAATGAACCAGGTCCTTCTCCTTCTTCATGTTCATACGACTTTGATTGTGACCTTACACATTTCGGTATAAACTTGGTCGAGGCTGGCTTACATATTTTCTTACCCCTAATAGATGTCTCAGTGGTATTATTGTCATTCTTCATCGAGAATAAGAATCTAATTAAGTTTAAACAATAAAAATTCAAATAAAGAAGATGTTAAGATTTGTCATAAGGCAAGCGTATAAAGTGAATGCTTGGTCTAGATTTGTCTAAAATTTGGAGAAACTGGATATGAAATGATCTTTTAAGTAGAGAAACTTAATTGGAACAAAGAAACGTCGTCTGATTCTTCTATTACTGCATTAGAAGAAGAACCAAAATGAGTTTAACACAAACACATAAAGAAGCTTCGCAAACAAAGTTTTTGAACTTGAACAACATCAAATATCTTAGAACATTATATCTCAAATTTGAATAATATCTTGAACAATGTGTATTTTAGACATCGATATATTTTTGAAATTTCTATCATACGAACTTTTTCGGCTTGAAGAATTTGTATTTCCAACTTGGTAGAAAAGCTCACTCTTGCTTCCTATTTCTTGAGAAAAGAAAAGTGTCATCACCTTGAGGATCCTATTAGCGGTTGATGTGGGAGGGTTGCGATGAGATTTTACATCCTTATAGATGTCTCCTAATTTTATTTTATTTTTTGAAAAGCGATACCTTTAATTAATCGATCGTATTTGACTTGCACGCTTATTTATGATATAAGTTGTATTTTGTGAATTTCTCATTCTACTCTAAGAGAGAGAAAGAGAGAATGAGGAAAGAAAATAGGTCATAAGAAAATATGAGTTGATAGAAGATTAAGTGTAGAGAAAGAAATAAATAAAATAAGAAAAAAATGTAAGAAGGGTAAACATGTAAAAATACCTATGAGATGTTTCTTAATTTAAAAGCTGGTATTTTTTTTCTTTTTTGGAACAGTCCAAAAAAAATATGATTAATTAATTAGGAACGGAAGAAATATTAGTGATAGCAGACACAATTATCCATTGGTTATTGGAAATTTTAAGATGACTAAACCAAGATGATAGTTTAATTCTAACAGTCTCTTCTTCTAGTAAGTTCAAAGATTTGAGTCTCATGCCATAGTTATCAATACCGTACCGGTACCGACTGTACCGGCCGGTACGTACCGTTTTTGTCTTTTGATGGTACGGTATCCCTTAAATTTTGTACCGGTCAAAATATCACTCGATACCGGTTGTACCAGCGGGTACAGGTTATACCGGCCAAAAACTGTGTATTGGCCGAGATATTATGTTTTGTACCGATTCTTTTAAAAAATATAAAAGTAACAAATTTTATTAAAAATTTTGTAAATTGACCATATAAAGATTAAATATAAAGACACTCTAAGTTTTATTATACTAATCAAAACCTCTGTAACCTCCTGCTCATAAAATTCGTTACAATTTGCAAAATTGTTCCTAATAAGTTTTTAATATTCACTTTTCTTTGATTACTTCATACATGTAAACTTTGATCATATTCTTTCATTTATATGATGTACTACTTTACACACACTCGCTCGCGCACATACACACAAAAACAACTTATTCTTGAATCCAAAAATATTATTATTTAACAAACTAACTTATTTGAAAATTATGATAAATCAAATTTCATAAGATAAACAGTTTATTTTAAAAGAGTTATAAGTAAAAATATATATATGTATATATTGTTAGATCGCCGGTAAATAAATAGTACAAATAGATATTGTTGATGAAAATCTTGAGATGGTACCGATACGTACCGTTTCGTGGAGAAAACGATACGCACTCCGGTACGGTATTCATAATTATACCTCATGTGGTGAGATATTTGCGAAAAGGAGATCTTGGATAAACAAAAGATACTTTAAGATGATAAACGGTGCATTTTGACTGGGCCACAACATCCCATCTCCATACCGTGTGATTTAATTGGCTTGTAAACACATATTTGATATACTAAAAGATTGTAAAAAGGACTTTTATTCCAAAAACGTGATGCTACTTTAAGAACAAGTGTAAAATGTATTTTTTGTGGATAATCTTCTTTGTGACAAATGCATAATACATGCCAATATATAACTAGAAAAAAAATCGTACCTTCTATAAATGTTTCCTTACGAGCACGATTTATAGGGACGGAAGTCAACGTCACGACTAGATTTTTTGTATTTTTTTCTCTTTTCTCCTTGGTTGATGTTTTTGGTCCAACTTGTCACAAAACTCCTGAGAGATCACGTCATAATTCATTTATTTTCTTGTGATGAAGAGATGTTTACAATTTATACTAGTGTGAGCGAAAGAAGCTCGTGCATTATGGAACAGGAACTCCACAATCTTTGATGAAAGCTCCAAGTCGTTTTCGGGAACATCGGCAAGCATATTACGCACGTAGTTTCATCTGATTTTAGGAATTTCTATTGTAGCTTCAACTGATACAGAAAAACTTGTGTTGAGGAGTTCATCAGAAAAGTTGAATGCAGCTTGAACTCGTAGCAGAATATCTCCAATTCCTTTTTTTTTTTTTTCTGTAATGTTTGGGCCCCCAATTCATTTCCTTTCAAACTTCGGGCCCCCATTTCCTTTCCTTTCTGCATTTTCTAAAGCCTTTGCTGTTTCCAATTTTCTGGGCTCTTACACTGGTGTTATGGATTAAACTTTGGGCCCCCAGTTTGTCTCGGCCTGCATCATCTGTAGGGAACATAGAATCCTAATCAAGGGGAATACTTGTTTGAAGCGACAGCAAATCAGCCCAGGCTCAGTTCTAGTTTTCATGTAACAAGAAAAGTTAGGCCCAAAACATCATACAGAAGAAAAGTAAAGTTAGGCCCACAAGAAACATAGAATACTCTCAGCCCTTGACATATGTCTGATTTGGTTTTGGGCTCAACTGGACTGGGCTTACGGTCTTCCAGTTTGAAATGCGAGCATGGACTAGCCCAAGGTCCCCCCACCCCCCACCCCCCACCCCCCACAAGTTGCAGAGCAGACAAACAAAAGCCTTTTGTAACAAAAAAAATGAAAATCCTTAAACGACCATTTTACCCCTAGTAATACCAACTTGCCACGAATATTTTCAGTGCAACACTGCTTTAATAATAACATCTAATAATGAACAAATTAGACTAGAAGATAACACGTGCTTTATTCCTTATGACTCGTTACTCTCATCCGTTGGTTGTACTGCGTTATTCTAATTGTTACACTTGAAAATTTTTTGTGACTTTGCACTATACATTATGAAAAAAAAATTGTGAGATGAGTATTGTGAAAGCTATTTAAGAAGAGTTTCACGTCGCCTGCAACTCCATCATGATCGTCCAAAACCATGCCTGATAAAATTGGGTTGCCCCAATCTAAAAAAAATCAATTGGATTGAACACCCGTGATGAAATACTTAGGGTGATCATTGGGATATGCATCAGCATGGTTGGATAAACCTATAAAGTTTCATCTGAATGGGGCGAGAGGGGTTAGTGTTCACATGTTAAGACCTCTCATCATACACCGGAATTTGGTAGAAGGTTCACCCATCTACATATCTACGGTATGCATTGACAATTTGTGTGCCTATTTCTACATGAATTGAAGGGAAAACCCATGTAAGTGGACCCATTTATTCAAGGCAAAAACCAAAGTGCTGTGATTACAGAGCTTTTTACTGCATTTTCTTTTGCTAACAAAACTGAAAACAAATATTATGTCAAACGCTACTAAATGAGTTAAAGTTACAATAAGTAAGTGTAAAAAGGCTAGCCCCGAGGCAAAGTTATAATGTCCATTATCAAGCAATAGGTGGGTGGAAATGCTATTTCCGCTCACCTTTTGTCACTAAATGCAATTTCAATAATAATTGTTGTCATTTTAGTCACAAATGAAGGGTGAAAAACATATTACCTTCTGTTAGAAGGTAAACACATATTGATAAAAATCATTATAACTTTGGGAACGGGGCTGACTAAAAAAAATCCTCAAGGTATTATCTTATTGATACAAACCACACATTTAGTGATTACTAAGTTATCGTTAAATATTATTTGTGACAGTACAGACATTTTTAGTAATAATTAATAACAGTAATTTTTAACGTCACTAACTAAATATCACTCAACACGGTATCATTTGATATCATTAGAGTAATTGCACCCCATTTGGATTCACCTTTACAAGATCCTAACCCTAACCCTAACCCTAACTTGTCAAATCAGCAACCAATCCAACCGCGTTTACAATTTGGATTAAACTTATCTGATTCATTTTACAAAAAAAACACAAGTCCGAAAGAAAGAGACACAGATTTCCTGGACAATCTTGCCCCTCTGTCGTTGCAACATATGTAAGCACACTTTTAAAAGTACGCCCTAGTTACACACACGTAGGACTATGCTAACCGCCTACCGCCGGTTCCCGGTCACCCCCATACAGAGACGTCAAAATTGCTACCTCCACACCCCCTGCCCCCTTCCCCTCAAGTCTCTCTGTCTAATATCCCCATATCACACAAACGCACACAGCTCTTTCTCTGTCTCTCTCTCTCTAAAAAAACTCCCTCCCTCACTCTCTCTCTCTCTATATCTACAATATTGTATCTGTATCTATCCCCTCGCAATCTGTTACACGCACTAAAACGTGTTTTAACACACACAACAAGCACAATTACTCACATAATACATATCTTTTTTTAGCTTTGAACAGAGTTTTTTTTTCTTTTTTTGCCCCCTTCATTGGCGTCGAGTTAACGAAGATCTTACCGTTTACCCCGTAAATTCTCGCTTCCCAAATTTTGCATTGCTGTAACTGTAATTATTGTGAATATACTTTCCTTTACATTCAAGTAATGGCTTACAGGAAATTTGTTCACTTCCAAGGTGATCCGGTTTAAGGTTCGGATTATGCTTAATTATTGTCGCTAATCTCTGTTTAAGCTTCTTGTTAGATCCGTTTTGTGATAATTTTCGAGTTCTTTTTGGCTAAATGGTAGGTTGTGATTGTGTTAATCGGGGTTTAAGGCATGATTTAGAGGGGATTAGGCGTTGATTAACAGGGATGAAGAGGTCTAGAGATGACGTGTTCATGAGTTCTCAACTCAAACGGCCCGTGGTCTCGTCCCGTGCTGAGCCGTAAGTCTTTCTTTATCTCTCTCTCTCTCTATGGATTTAATTAGCTTATGTTTGTTTGTTGGTAATAACGTAATTATGTGGTTTCTTGAGGGTTGCTTTGGTAGTTGTTAATTAGAATGTGGTTAATGATTTTGATAATGTTCAAGTTAAACTTTTTTTGCAGTTCGAGTTAAAGTTCTTAACTTTATTCTGATTATGTTATTTTGAGGATATTATGACTATTTACATTATACACTAATTGGGAAAAAGATTAGATTTTGGTTAAAAATGTCATGTGAAACTGCTTCAGTTTTACTGATTTATTAGGGTTGAAACCAAAAAAGAGTGAGCTCGTTGCTTAATTTGCTTTGCTGGAATGATATTCTTGAGTCTAAGTTTTAGGTTAGTGCAAAAAAAGTTGGTGTTGATGTACTGACTTAATTTTATGGAAAATGAAGCTCTGGGCAAGCCCAGATGATGGGTGGAAGCACCGCACAAAAATTAACTACGAATGATGCGCTAGCGTATTTGAAGGCGGTGAAGGACATATTTCTGGACAAGAGGGAGAAGTATGACGAGTTTCTTGAAGTCATGAAAGACTTCAAGGCTCAAAGGTTTGATAACGAAGTTCTTTCTTCCTTACTCTTTTTCTGGTAATATGGGTGTGAACCTCCAATGTAATCTTACTGTATGTTTGTGACCTGCCTGTAGAATTGACACTGGTGGTGTCATAGGAAGGGTGAAGGAATTGTTTAGAGGGCATAGAGACCTAATTTTGGGTTTCAACACCTTTTTGCCAAAGGGATATGAGATCACCCTTCCAGATGAGGACAGTTCGCTTCCGGTTAAGAAGCCGGTTGAATTTGAGGAAGCCATCAGCTTTGTAAACAAAATAAAGGTGAAAACATCATGTTGCAGTTTAATTTTGCATTGTTATTTTCCTCTCGAGGAAGTTGATGTGATATGGTTCCTTGCTTTCAGACAAGGTTTCAAGCTGATGATCACGTGTACAAATCTTTCCTCGACATTTTGAATATGTACAGAAAAGAGAACAAGTCCATCCATGAGGTCTACCAGGAGGCATGTTTGTCCCATCTTCCTATCATTAGCTTTTATGTGCGATTTGGCTTAAGCGTTTAGAATATTGTGATTATGGCTCTCAGTTTTGTTGACTAAGTTCCATCATTTTGCAGGTTGCTGCTCTTTTCAATGACCAGCCAGACCTGCTTGTGGAATTTACTCATTTTTTACCTGATTCTTCGGCAGCAGCTTCTCTTCATCATGCTCAGAGTGGTAGAAATCCTAACCTCCGTCGGGATGATAAGGGTTCACCTATGACCGCAATGAGGCATATGCATGTTGAAAAGGTGGTTTTTTTGCCCATTGATTTTTGGTTTCTGACTACACTAGCTAGATCTAGTAACATTCTTTTCTCGTGCACTGTTGCCAGAAGGCTACAGCTTTGCTTGCAGAACGTGACTTTAGTGTTGACCGGCCTGATCAAGACCGTGAGAAAGCTCTCATAAGAGCCGACAAAGAGCAGCGAAGGCGTTTTGAAAAAGAAAAGGAAAGAAAGGAAGACAGGGAACGAAGAGAACCAGAGAGGGATGATAGAGATTTTGGTCATGATGGAACGCAACATCTCCCCCACAAACGGAAATCTGCTCGTAGGGCTGAAGACTCTGTTGCTGACAAATTTTACGAAGGTTCGGAAATCCTGAAAAATTGGGTTGCACCCTTGTTTGTACTGTTATAATGATAGAACTGTTTCGAAAAATGAGTAGCTGGTTGTGCTATTTGTAAAAGATGAGTAAAAAAGGGCATCCGTTCACTTTACTGCTTCTTCAAGGCAGGAACGCATTTGTTGTTCTAACTCAGAAATTCCATAATTTAGAGGGACCGGCATTTAATCTCAAGCTGGAGGCGGCGTTCTTTATATAACCTTATGACATGGCTTGTTAAAATCTTTACTGTTAACCCCTCCCCCTTCCCCAACCCCTTCTTCTATTTAGCATATCTCAAGTCATGTAGCACATTCTGTATGTTTGAGGAACTTTGATCTAAGTTTGATTCTTAGCAAAATGAGAGGTTGTAAAGCAGCTTGATATGCCATTTGTAATTTGTAATTTCTATAACGATACCCTTCATTTTTGTTATCGAAAATTCTTATGGATGCCTATGACTCTACTCAACCCATGTAGATACCATCAATGATGCTTGCATGCTGAAGTTGGCATAATTTTGTGGCTTTGTTTGGCTTTTATCATTCTCATTTTCTCAATAAAGTTTGGTTAGGATCTGTCACTTAGTTGTGATCACACTGGGCTTCTTAACATGACTTAGCTGCAAATGATATATTAGTGTACATGAGTTTCTTCCTCATTGGAACCAGTTTTCATCTTTCCACTTTCATCCTTATTTTGGTTTTATACGGGCCAGGTACACATGACACAGAATTTTCTTTCTTTGAGAAGGTGATGGAGAGATTGCGTAATCCGGACGAGTACCAGGAATTCATGAAGTGCAATAGCATCTATGAAAGAGGAATTATCACAGAATCACAATTGCTGTCACTTGTAAGGCTTATGCTTTTCAATTTCAGTGTTCCTTTTTCGTGATTGAAACTAAAAACGTCCAATCGTTTAAGGTAGTTTGGATGATCTTCTTTCCTATGACTCCACATACTGCATTAGATGAACAGAGGTTGATTTAAGTGAAATTAGTGCTCAAGTTGTTGCCAATAGGCACATTCAAAATTGATTTTCTCTACTCTCGACCTTATTTTTTGCAAATCTGATCCCAAGCCCACAATAAGAGGAGGGGGAGCAGTATTATGGGGAGATGAGCAGCGAAGTATAGAGTCGAAGACGTCTAAATCTAAGTTTATTCTTGCTCTTTTACTCCTATGCTTGGTTTTCCTTTAAAGTGTATGCTAAAGATTGTACTGTGGGTTGTCAATCTAACTGCAATGCACTTGTTGGTGGTGTCTGGTTATGTTACTATATAGGAATATGGTTCATATTAAAAAACTACTCCCCCCCCCCCCCCCCTTCTCCCCTAGAATTGGGGTAGGAAATGGGATTGGGGGTTAAACCTGTTTACATGCACTGTACACAAAACAGAATGAAAGTTCGGTTAAGGGAAGTACTTTTTAAGACTTTGCTCATCGAGCAGAACTGTTCTTCCATATACAATTATTTTTAATGTAACTGAGATTCTTTCCTTTCAAGGAAAAAATGGAAATCTTTCCTTCTTGATGTCGCAGCTAGGTTTTGAGTAATTGTGCAGGGATTCAAGTGGATGGTTCCATTTTGATGTGATGATAGTGTGTCATATCTCTTTTAGAAGTAAAGATTTGGCTGTCATACTCGCCATTTGCATACGCTGGATAGGACTGAAGGAAGTTGTGGCTGTGACAGGTGGAAAATTCACTTGGAAACTATCCAGATCTTATGGAAGGATTCAAAGAATATTTACACCGACGTGAGAAGAATGGTAACTCTTTAAAATGATTCACTACGAAGTTCCTTTCTTTTTTTTTGTGGGCTATCGTGTATTCTTATCTGCTTTGGGTGACTTCAAAGAAATAAAGTAAAAAAGAAAACGACAATCATTTCACAAATTATCTGCTTAAGATTTTCCTTTAGGATGATGATTTACTTTCTTGTTGATTTTTTGTTTTAGATGATCTTCTTAGCTCCTCATTAGAAGATGTTTTAGATGATTTTTTGCTTAAGATTTTCCTCTAGGAATATCGTACTGTTCAAACATCTAACCTTAAGTACTAATATCTCAAACAATCGTAATGATTCTTCTTATCAAGGAAAAGATTCTTGTGACTGATTACATAGTCAAAGTAAATTGTTGGCTGGAAATATATCAAATTTTTGTTGTTTTGAAGTCTAAATTACATTTGAATTTGTTACAGGATCTTTGTGTAATGAAGGAAGTTTGCCTAGATCAGTAAAGTTAGAAGATGGGGATAGAGATCATCAGAGGGATGAAAGGGACAAAGATCGTGAAAATAGAGAAAGGGATAGAGCTGACAGAAGCGCACCCTTTGGCGGCAAAGATGTAGCAGGACATAGGATGTCTTTATTTTCGAGCAAAGATAAGTATATGGCAAAACCCATTCAAGAATTAGACCTTTCTAACTGTGAGCGCTGCTCTCCTAGTTATCGACTTCTACCGAAGAATGTAAGCATTTCTTTCATCAGGTATTTTGATTTATATGATATACTTCTTTGAAGTGTTCCACTCACATCACTTTGGTATTGCTTAGTGCAGTATCCAATTCCTTCAGCAAGCGAGAGAACAGAGATTGGCGCTGAAGTATTAAATGACCATTGGGTGTCTGTCACTTCAGGAAGTGAGGATTACTCTTTTAAGCACATGCGCAAGAACCAGTATGAGGAAAGCTTGTTTCGATGTGAAGATGATAGGTATTTAACTGCATTGAGATTAATACTCTAATGATTTTAATCTCTTTAATCATCTCTGGTGTGGCAGGTAAACGGTTTTTCCCCTTGCATCCTTTTCGGAGCCCCCTCTTATTTTCCCTTTAATGGGTTTCATCTTAGTTTTTGATGCTTGTATATATATTGATCTAGCTGTTACCTTTGCCATACCCATGTCTAGAGCAAAATGTTAGTTGCTTCCCCCCGCCCCCCCTTATCTCCCTCTGTGTCTCTCCTTGAGATCACAAGTTAGTAATGTTTTTGGTATTCACGATGCCAGGTTTGAACTGGACATGTTGTTAGAATCCGTGAATGTGACAACTAAACGCGTAGAAGAACTATTAGACAAAATTAATGCTAATACCATTCAAACAGACAGTTATTTTCATATTGAAGACCATTTTACAGGTAATGTGCTTCCTATATGACAAATTAATATTTTTATATCTATTGTTGTGTAATGCTGAATGCTTCTTATTTGTTTTATTTAGGTCTGACTATAAGGTGCATTGAACGGTTATATGGTGACCACGGTCTTGATGTGGTGGATGTATTGAAGAAGAATGCACCACTTGCTCTGCCGGTTATATTAACCCGCTTGAAGCAGAAACAAGAGGAGTGGGCTAGGTGTCGGTCTGATTTTAATAAAGTGTGGGCTGAAATCTATGCAAAGAACTATCATAAGTCACTCGATCATCGTAGTTTCTATTTCAAGCAGCAAGACACGAAGAGCTTGAGCGCTAAAGGTAAGCAAGAAATTATATGTTTTTGGATTTGAGACTCATGATAGGTTGACTAAGTTGTACTTCGTACCCTCGGTGGCGGTGCCCCTCATTTTATGTGTTGTTAATTGTCTCTCCACGTTCAAATGGAGGCTGGCTCGTGAGGGAGTATTAAATTATATACATGTTGGGCCCGTACTCGGACAACTTTTATTTTTAGAGCAATTGGTAACTTAACAATTTCAACTTTCCTTTTTTTGCTTTGTCGAACAATTGATCAGAGGTCGGCATGTTTATGCTATGACATGTGGGACACGATCGCACAGGCGCGTAAAAACACGCATGCACACATTTGTATGCTTACAATAACATTAATGGTTCTAGTTTGTACCTTACCTGATTTCCTTTACTAATTTGGCATGACATGCATGTCAACAAAAGGAGGATGCTAAATTTGCAAAGGTTAAGAGTAGGTAGGTGCTTTATTGCATTTTAGCGATCTGCAGGGCGATTATAAGAATATACAAAATAGTGGGTCAAATTGGAAATTTTTGTAGCTTATATACAATCTAGGGTTCCTTCTTTCATTTGACAAATCGATAATCCTTCGAGTTGTTATGGCTCAAACACACAGAAGCTCTTCCGTGCCAAAAAGAAAAGGTATGGCAATGATACACACTCTATACACACACACACACGTGTATATGTATTTATGTATGTACATATATGTACCTCCCTGCCTTCTCTTTCTTTGGAATGAGATGGTAGGGTTTTTTCTTAATTTTAATCTTGCTCCATTATTTTGTGAGAGAGTTCAGATCAGGTGTCAAAGTGCCTCGGAAGTTGACATGCAAGTCATGGGATTCATTGCCAGTAGATTTTCTTACCTGATGCTAGTTGCATTAATTGGAAATTTTCTTGTTTTAGTGAGGGGGCTTTTACCATAAAACAGATGTAGAAAGCCCATGATTCTTACTTTAATTTAATGTTGAAGAAAGGAAATAAATAATTAAAAAAGCCTGGTGAGATCTCAATGTTAGCACAGCTACGATCAGATGAGATAGCCTTGCATGACATTAAATCTTGAAGATCTAATGCATTTGAGCTATTTTCCCCGTTTTCAATGTCTTTCCAAGGGTGAAACTATCAGAACTTTTTGTTTAGCTATTTTTCCGGCTTTTAATGTTTTTCCCGAGGGTGCAACTATTAGACCGTCAAGTTGTTCACAGCAAGGGAGAGATGGTTCTTTTTCACTGCTATAGGTGCACTTCTCTCACGCTTTGAAGAAGGCTCTATTGTTCTTTCTCTTGCACGTTTGTCTATCTTAGAGATCTGATAGATCTGGAACTTGTATGGTTTTAAATGTTATAATAATCCTTTAGATTGCACGTTGAATGACAGTCAAGCATCTACATTACAATAATTGTACTTCCCTAGAAATGTGAGCTTGGCTTCATTCATTGTTCTTCTCTTTTTTGTGGAGACCAAATCTTTATTTGTGGAGGCCACCCTTTTAAGGAGCATGCAGACTTCTGTTATGATTGTAAAACTTGGTCATTAGAATCGTACAATTCACGACCAGAATTGCTCGATTTGATTCAATGTGCATGAATGACTTGGAATTATGACCAAATCGAAGGTAGTCACAAATGCAGAGTGAATAGCTGAATTGTAAAGTGCCTCCAGGAATCATAGGGTGAACTGAATCAAATACTAGTGAATTGTATGGTTGATTTGATTGATCAAAAAATGTTACTTTTTGATATATCTCCATACAGTTTTAATAAAATTAAGGCAAGAGACCACTGTAGAAGCTTTAGAGTTGTTCAGTAGGACTGTGACACACACAAACACACACTCCCAACTCTTCCAATTATTTCCTCTAGTGGCGGAGTCTCTGCTTTGTGTTTGCTTTGTATTCTGCTTGTACTTAATGGGTTTACCCTCCCTTTGTGGGGAAATTTTCTCTTATTACAAATGTGTTTATCAGAGAAGAAAAGAGAAACTATGAATCTTTTTTAATTTATCCTTCTGGTTTTCATGGAGCAGTTTAGGTTGACTTTGGAGTAAACTTTTACTGAACTTCAGCACCCTTCAGGACTTCAAAATAATCACCCACATAAATCTAATGGAAGGGTATTTTCCACAATCATCCATTTTAAAAGATTGGTTGATTGTGGGAAATAGTCCTCCATCAGTGCTATTGTTGTGTTAGTAATAAAGTTGCTTTCGGACTCACTTTGGTAGTATGGTAGAACAGTCGACGTTAGTACCCTATAAACCAGCTCTCCAATAGATTTTTATATGATTGTCTTTGATGCTGCATGATAACCTTATTAAGTCATCATGGGCTATTTGATGCTCTCTCATATTTTTTTCTTATTGCAGCATTATTAGCCGAGATCAAAGAAATTAGTGAGAAGAAGCAGCAAGATGATGATGTGCTGCTATCCATTGCTGCTGGAAACAGACGACCTATCATTCCGAATTTGGAATTTGAATATCCTGATTCATGTATCCATGAAGATCTGTATCAGCTCATTAAGTATTCCTGTGGAGAAGTTTGTACTACTGAACAGTTGGATAAAGTCATGAAGGTTTGGACAACCTTCCTGGAGCCGATGCTTGGTGTTCCCTCTCGGCCTAATGGCGCGGAGGACACTGAAGATGTTGTAAAAGCTAATAATCATGTTGCCAAAAGTGTCCCTGCAAGTGTTGGAGATAGAGATGGCAGTCCTGCTAGTGGTACAGCCACTAGCAATTGCAAACAGTCGAACCCATCTAGAGATGCAGATGCAAATAATCCACCTGAACATTCAACTTCTTCCAGAGCATGGTCATCACATGGTGATAATGGGGTTAAAGAAGATGATGCAGATCATATTGCACAGAAGAGTGATACTTCATGTATTATCCCTCAACTTGGAAAAGTGCAGGATATCGGCACTGTGGCAGATGAAACATCTGAAGTCGGCAAATCTGTGCAGGTTGCCAATCCAGCTGCATCACTTTCTGCTGGAGCACCTGAAAGTCATGGAAGAATCAATGGGGAAAATACACCAGGTTCAGCGATTGTTCTCAATCGCATGTATCTGATGTCCAGTTATTCTTTTTCTTCTAGTCCTTTAAACTTTATGTTAGAAGTATTGAGATACATAATTTCATTGCTAGGGCTTTGTCCAACTCCTTCGAGACCTGGTAAAGCTACTCTTGAGGGTGGGCTTCAGTTGAGGCCTGGTAAAGAAGTTTTACCAGCATCAGAGGTATGACAATTCTTTTGGGAACAATTTTCATGACAACCATCAATCTGTTATCATGTCAACACATTATTACTACCGGATGACCTTAAGTGTCTCTTTTTGTTATTGTCAATGTATGCTCGTTAGTGTTTAATTCTTTGGAAACAATTCAGATCATGTCAGTTATGGAAGAATAAATAGCTGCTTTAGAATAGAGCCCCTGTAATTTTCCAGCCATTCAGCCAGCGACCACATTAATGAACAAGTTCCCTATGATATCACGCAGTTTTCTGTTGTCTGGTAATTGATCCCTTCACCTATGGAGTGAATTACATTTAGAGAGGTGGGTAGCAACTTCCAGTGGTAGCAGCGTTCAAAGCCCAAGGAAGCTGATGTTAGGAATTAGAGTTACAGGAACATAATTGGCACTGGGGGAAGATTTCTTTGAATTTCAAAGTTTTAACAGAGGAGATTGACAAAACTACCTCAATTTGCCTAATAGATTCTTAGCGCCAGTTAGTCCCCCACGCCCCCACCCATGAGCGTGTTCTACCCCATGAGCGTGTTCTACCCAAAACAAGCGAAAAGATGATGTCAGTGGCACCAATCTATAGGCTGTATCAAGAAACAGACATTTGAAGAGAGAAATTTAGGGACAAAAAATAAGCGTAAAATGAAACGAAGTATAGAGCTCTTTCAGTACCATTGAGCAAGAGCACCAAAACAATGCCTGTTAAGATTCTGGCATGAACAAGAAAATACTTGTCTTTCTGGTTGATCCAAGAACAAAAATTTGCTTCTATCAGATGTCAGAAAAGATTTGTCAATGTGGTGAGCCTTGTGGTTCCTTTAATAAGCTGTATAACCGAAGTTTTGTATGATAGCTGCAAATTATTTGGTTTAGATATCAAAAGTTTCATGTCATAGCCGAACTGTCTCTTGCTTGAAGGTTTTTGTAATCCTATTTGATTCTACAGGTTTGTGATAGTAAAAGACCAGTTCCCTCTTCAAATGGAGCATTGGCGGAGGGCAGTAGAGTGGAGAGATGTCAAGAAGACACGTTTGGCCACTTTAAAATTGAAAGAGAGGAGGGTGAATTATCTCCAAATGGAGACTCAGAGGAAGAGAATTTTGCAGCATATGGAGATGCTGGTATGGAGGTCACCAACAAGCCGAAGGAAAATGCTACAAGCAGAGACTATCAATCCAAAAATGGAGAAGAAGTTTGTTGTGGAGAGGCAGGAGCTGAAAATGATGTCGATGCTGATGGCGAAGGTGAGGAAAGTGCCCAGAGATCATCAGATGACAGTGAGAATGCTTCTGAAAATGGTGATGCTTCAGGAAGTGAGTCTGCTGATGGAGAAGATGGCTTCCGAGAAGAGCATGAAGATGGAGAGCACGATGACCATGAAAACAAGGCTGAGAGTGAAGGTGAGGCAGAAGGAATGGCTGATGCCCATGACGTTGAAGGAGAAGGAACACTGTTACCATTTTCAGAACGTTTTCTACAAACAGTGAAGCCGCTAACAAAGCACGTTCCGGCAGTATTTTCTGCCCAAAAGAAAGACACTCAAGTTTTCTATGGCAATGATTCTTTCTACGTGCTTTTTCGGCTTCATCAAGTAAGACTCCTTTTGATTGTGATTTTTTTTCCTTAGATTAATAATGATTTGGCTTTTTAGTTAGATAATGTATGTTATAATTGTTTCCCATTTACTAATCACTCTCCCTGCTATGAATTTAACAGACGCTATATGATAGAATTCTATCAGCGAAGGTTCATTCTTCGTCTGCTGAAAAGAGATGGAGAGGTTCAAATGATGCAACCCCGACTGATTTGTATGCTAGGTGGTTTGAGACTCTTTTTCCGTTTTAACAACTTCCAACGATCAGCTCTCTTTTCCCCCTTAACTTTGGAGTTCCCTCTATATCGTACAGATTCATGAATGCGCTCTACAGCCTACTTGATGGTTCTTCTGATAATACAAAGTTCGAGGACGATTGTCGAGCCATTATTGGAACCCAGTCATATGTTCTCTTCACATTAGACAAGCTGATCTATAAACTTGTCAAACAGGTAGATTAAGCTAAATTCTGTGTTCTCCTTGTTCTGTTATTA
The DNA here is from genome assembly GCA_033070095.1 of Escallonia herrerae. NCBI lineage: Eukaryota > Viridiplantae > Streptophyta > Magnoliopsida > Escalloniales > Escalloniaceae > Escallonia > Escallonia herrerae. The sequence goes on from JAVXUP010000092.1 coordinate 479,697, forward strand.
TAGATCTTCCTTCATCTTCATGAAGTATGTTCTGTTCTTCCTTTTCCTACATGAAGATTTATTTCATCTTCTGCAGCTACAAACACTTGCAAGTGATGAGATGGACAATAAGCTTCTCCAACTATATGCATATGAAAAATCCCGAAAGCATGGCAGATTTGTTGATGTGGTCTATCATGAAAATGCTCGTGTGCTACTTCATGATGAGAACATTTATCGAATTGAATGTGTAAGTCTTAAGTTGGATATCTGAAGTTTGACGATGCCTTGTAATTATTTTCAGTTTGCCTAGAATGTGTTCTGATGCAATGATATTTGGCTTCATATTGCAGTCTTCTGCACCAACCTTTTTGTCTATACAACTAATGGATTATGGCCACGATAAGCCCGAGGTGACTGCCGTTTCAATGGACCCAAATTTTGCCGCTTATCTAAGTGGCGAATTCCTTGCAGTTGCTCCTGAAAAAAAGGAGAAGCCAAGGATCTTTTTGAGGCGGTATGTATGAATGCAAGAGAAGTCTTGTATAAGTACTTGTCCCATTCTTACCTGTTCTTGGTACATTGATGTCCTGCTTGTACTTGCAGCAATAAACGCAAGTATGCAGGTGAAGATGAAGTGTCTATCATGGAGGGACTTCAAATTGTAAATGGTCTGGAATGTAAGATTGCTTGCAGTTCATCCAAGGTAATCTACTAAAGTCTAAACAATTTACCAAGTATAATTAAGCGTCAAGTATCTCAGCTGCAATAATTTCGGGAAATTGCTGTGTGGCAGGTCTCATATGTTTTAGATACAGAAGACTTCTTGCTCAGGAAGAAACGGAAAAGGCAAACTTTGCATGAAAATACCTCGTGTAATGGCCACTCTTCAAATGGTTGCTCCACCAGAGTAAAGAGGTTCCGTAGAATTCTTTTTGCTTGATGATGTGCGTTACCTGAAGTTACATATGGTATGTCTTCATCTTCTGAATCTGGTCTACTTATCATTGATATCTTGATTCAGTTGAAACATTTGTGCGCACACACAATACCGTAAAATGCACCACAACTTTGAGATCGCGATGCAACTTTACCAGATTAAATCCAACATGCATACAAGCTGCCCCTGATTCTGTGCTTCTGATATTTTCTTCAGCATGTGTGCGTGCATCTGATGCGCAAACGTTGGGAAATGACATTTCTGCCGTGGAATTCAATGAATGGTCGTGTATGATTATGCTTCCATCAGCAATCCAATAAAAGGAATGAGAAAAAGGGAAGATGGCTCGGAATAATTCTAGTATAGGAAGTGCTGTGGCATTTTGAGCCCCAGCCATGTAAATATTGGTAATTTGTGTTGCAAAAGGAGACATGTCAGTCATTTCCCAGCCTTGTAATTTTTTGAGACCTGCCTAAAGGTGAAGGGAATATGCCCAAAGGTGAAGGCCGTTGGTAGTCATTTCCCTACCTTCTTTTTTATTTTCTTGATTTGACTTCTTCGTAATGCAGTAGGTAACTGAATCAAATTTGCATTCAAAAGTAATCAAATTTATTTTTTCAACTCATCGTGTGTGCGTATATGCTTGACGGTACTGTTAGGTTTCCATAGAAGACATGAAATCCCCACAGCACATCAGGTTAGTTACTCGTTTCGAGGCTGATGAGAGTCGTTTTTCTACTTATTGTCATGATCTATGTGCACATCTAAATGGACACTTTCTTCTGGATAAACTGGAGAAATTGTTTGAATGCAACTCTGGTATCTGCTTGCGTCTGTACTAAAGAAAGCTTCCCTTATAGTACCGAATAATAACAATGGCACTTGATCCTTCTCCTTTACGATCCTCAGTAAAAGCTGGTGCACTACAGAACTGCCTGGTGCAATTTTGTTCAGGACTTCTGATCACGGCCGCCCTAAAAGCAAGACCTGCACAAGCATTTGAGGCGCTTTCTTTGAGATAAAATATGGGTATCTCCAGGAAACATGTAATGGGACCAACTTTTAAAAAAAAATCAGTTTGTGGATCTGCAACGCTCTATATAACTAAGAAAGAAAGTGTCAGCTGATGCACAACGTGAATCAAAAACGTGTTAAATGGTTTTTACAGTTCAGGCATTACTCCTTTTACATTGAATTTTTACCATTTGATCTCTTTGAAGTATTCTGAAGATCGATTTAGTGCATGTAAAGATCCAATTTAGTCATTTTTTTTACCCTAAACGATACTTATTTGATCTACTGTTTTCGTTTAATCAATGTTGTACCAAAACCTATCTGAGGATTGCGTAAAAAATGTGATCTGCAATTGCTATTTTAACTTCCATCTTTCAAAAAGTTGTTCACAGGTTTGCCGTAGTTAGACACTTCCCAGCCCACCGTTATATGCAACTCAGGGCACTATGCTGAACTGAACCGATAAGCTCTTTATTTGGTTCTCAAGCACTCTCTCTTTTAATTTCTACTTTTTAATTGTATATATATTTGTGAATTATCAAGCACATACGAAAGGGTCCATAGATGCACCTTTCATGCTGCTTCATGAAGGGAGGACTTCACTCAGGTGAATCACCTGATTAATTCGGATTCCAAAAATGAAAAGTCACATCTGCTTACAAACTTGTCATCAGAATCAGTTCACCTTAATAACCTATAGACCTTTTTGCGAAAATTAAAGTACGCTCTTCTAGTCAAGCCAAGTGCACTAACAGAACATCTACACAACATTCGAATACAAAGAACTGTAAAATGTTACCAAGTCAAATGTTAGAGGCAGCAGAGTATTGTGTAGCACCGGCTTCAACCATCGCATATCATGTTGATCTTTGATCTTTCTGATACACCATTTGAACTGTAATAGAAAAAATGGTCAAGAATCCTGTTACTAAAAACTTTGAGCAAAAATGCCTCGCCAAGTATACAAGTACAGAAGGAAGCTTAAGTGATCAAATATGTAAGACGGAAAAAAAAGGCCAGCCCCATAACACAAGGCTCCAGCCCTTACGGCCACGGGTTCCTAAGAGGGTTGATATATGCAACCTTATGCTGACTATTACGTAAAAAATATCTGAAAAATGTCAATCCTTCTATAGGTGTCTGCCTCGTAAAAGTGTACAAGACTGAATTAGTCCTACATATCTACTCCTCGATGGCACGTTCATGGCGGTAAAGGAAAGGAGCAGGCCTGCTCGGAATCAAATAAGGGTCCAGCCACTTCAAGGCCCGAGGAGAGTCGATTTATGCAAACATTGGGCCCACTATTGTGTGTAAGAGTCAAATCTGAAAACATTAGTCCTATAGGTGTTTGCTTAGAAAAAGTTACAGAAAACTCTCAATTGCTCCTGCCATCTCTCTCATATTAGAGTAGGTCTAGTGGATGGCACGCTCATGCATGTAATGGAAGGAAGCGCAAGGAGCTGCTTGGAGTCCAACTTCGCTTACAGAGGGAGGAAAAAAAAGAAACAGGAAATGAAGGTTCTCTAGGGTGGAGGTGAAGCCATAACAATACTGCCGTCCAAGGAAGCAAGATAGGAAAAGGTAATATCATATATCTCAATCAACTTGTTTCATACACGCCAATGTAAGAGCAAAAAGGAAGGTTACTTACTTGTGGGGTGAGGACAAGCGGCCTCGAATAGATGCAAACATAGCTCTGGGCCTTCTATTCGCTCCGCGAAGGTGGAGATGAAGGCCATAAGAGAAACAGCATCCAGTGAGGAATACAGCGAATGCGTATCTTGACCAAATTTGTGTCTCAAATCAGCACTCCTGCTTTTCCTTCTAACTTCCCAGCTCTCTTCCTATGTAACGTTAGAAATGTCATTAAAAAGTAAACAATAATAAGCACGTCAGTACAAAATTACATCGATTTCCTTCCACGCGTTTTACAAATAAATTTATCAACATAAACCAACTAATCTAAAAGATACTTCATTAACAATACTGTATAGCCCAATGGAAGTATATGCAAATGCACATTCCTCTGTTTCTACAGTCCATTTGAGTGCATGATAGCACAAAGCACTTCCCAATTTTGCCTTGCACCTTACGTCCGACAATATTGTTTGTTGAAAAATTGCAGGGTAATAGCTTGTTATATGCCTTTGAGAAGTGTCACTTGGGTAAAACACGAAACTAGAAGATTTATCATGTGACCGAGAAGACAATTAGCCTATGAAACTTCTACTGCTATTTAAGTACCTTAGAGCCCTATAAAATTCATCCCGACAGTTCACTCATTGGTGGACGATCCATCACATTGGATGCTGTCATCGCATTGCTTTGAAGCCGTGGATCTATATCAGGCAATTTGGGAACCTGCAGTAGGAAGAAAGGAGGGGGTGGGGAAGGAAATACAGGTAACTTCATTATTGATTCAATTATATAGCGGGTCATTGTGAATTTAAACAAGTAGATCTAAGACATCACCTGAGCCAATAAATCAATGGTCCTTCGTAGAAGGCGAGCTAGATCTCCTTCGTCCATAGCACAGTCCATCATTATTTCCCTCCAAGTTAGACCAGAAGCCCAAGCTTCAACCATACCAGAAAATTGTGCATCCAAAGAACAAGGTATCTGTATATATCACGAAGATGGTTATCTTAGATTGGTATGTAGCATCAATCTTAAGTGGGAGCGAGATCGACTAGTTCCCACCTTCACACCATGCTTTTCCTGAAGTTGTAAAAGAGAGCTTCTTTGCTCATCCAGAAAGTTGATGACATTTACAACAGCAGTAGAAGGTTCATATAGATAGCTGCAGGATAGAAACTACAATTATATGCTATCAAACAGATCGTTTTGGCATAATAGATTTGAGCTGAAGTGAACAATCATTTCAATTATTGGTCATTCTCTACTTGATTTTGTGTACTATGCTGCTTTTAGTTAATGTGAAAATAAGCTACTAAGACACACCCTTGGCTCTATGGTGGTGTGACCTGTGGATTAGTCAGGATTTGGCTACACCCTGATTTCCACAAGAAGCCAACAAAAGCACTCTTAGCTTGAACACCAGTTAAAGAGACCAACTAGAACTTCTTAAACACAATAAAGCTTGCCTATTATTCTTCCAAGGTCGAACTTTAATTCCTTCAGAAACAACACTTCCACAGACAGCAGCAAGTTGTGCAGGTTTAAGATCGAACAAGATTTTATTTCGCAGAACCACTGCAAGCCAAAGCTCATTTTCTCCTCGAATTGCTGCTGCAGTTTCTCCAAGAGGAAATATCACGTGCGTATTGATATCCAACGCCCTAGTTTCATGTATGACATTGCTGACCTGGCAAACAACGTGAAGAATCATTGAGGGAAAAAACCAGTGTCTCAACTCTATAATGCCCCAGGATTTCATTATGGGCCAAACTAATCAGTGGGCCACTGATTTCATAATTGGCAGTAGCCCATAAAATCACAAAAAGATAAAGAAAAGAACTTAATACTGAAAACTCTTCAGCACAACTTCAGGTAGTACAGTTTTTGTTCTCGGTATGAAACGGTGCTCTAGATATCAATCCGATGATACCTGTTACCTGTAAATCTCATTGACACTTTTTACCAGTCAACTTAGTGAGCTCAATCATACGATACTCTAAAACTGTGCTGATAATACCTCTTACTGGTAATCTTACTGATACTTTTTAGTCATTTTAGAAATCAACTTAGTGAGCTTCATGTAATCACAGATTATTTTTAAAACGAGTAACCTGTTTCAGAAACCAGTAGGCATTCATTTATTTTTCCCCCAAAATGTCAAAATGAATTTGGGTTTTAAAACATTTGTATCTACACAAGTCATGTTACGTAGCAAGTTACCAACTAAAAGCCACAAAAAAGGACTGTATCTAGAGCCACTGCAGGTACGGCAATATCAACTACGAGCTCAAACTGAGGCAGCACTTTATGAAATAACCTCGATGTTCTCAGCACCGCAGTTAGCAGGGAGATGGCTAGTAAATTGGCCACCTTTTTCAAAATTTTCTCAGTAAGCTATAGAATTAAACATGTAGCTATAGGTCAAGATTAAGTTGGAGTTGGCACTAAAGATGTACCGAAGTGATGAGATTACCTGGAGAAACTCCTTCCACCCAGATGGCTCAATCTGCTCTATTCGCCTAATCAAACGACTTGCTCTAGATTTCAATCGTCGAATCTTTTCCACTGTAAACTTTGTCATATCGATGATCTTCTTATATTCTTTAAAGCCTTCTGTACGTGCTATCTTTTTCTTCAAGCGGGAAACTTTATTTCGTTGGTCCTTGTAACATTCTACTGCATCGTGGTATGCTTGTGAGAAACGCAACACCTAATAACAAAAAGGTTAAGTCAATCGCAAAGTTACATTGTCTTGCAGCAAAAAGTTTAACCTCGATACATTGTAGTAATTCAGGGAGCCTTTCTAACTGTGGGAGATATATCACAAACTCGGCTCAGATTTCTAGATAAGCATGCCGAAAGGATGGATTACACACCTGCTAGATACTAGTAAAACTTTGGCCAGTTTTGTAACTTGGCTGTCTGCTCCTAAATGCAATGTGACTGCCAAACTGTTAAACGTGAGAAGTGTAACAAAATACGCATGTTATGCTGATGTGCCGAATGAAACATGCATCCATATAAATGTACTAATTTTGATGGAGCAGAAAGCATGCTTCTACCGTCTTCTCAGACTATACAAGCGTATTACAACACATCCTTCAGCATAAACACATCAGCTAACGATATAGATTAAATAATAGAACACACTGATTTTGCAGTAGCTCCCTCACTCTCATGGCAAGAAAGTCGTTCCTCATTCATCATGCCAGATCTAACTGTAGAATGGTTGATCTTAGTAAGGATCCAAATGGATTTCCAGATGCATGTAAAAAATCGTATTATTTGACAAGCATTTGACCCACAAATATCCGCCAGAGAGAGGTTCCCAGAGCATCACACCTCGTGTCATAAGAAGCTGAAATCAATGAAATTAGAGATTAGTTACCTCGTCTTCTTCAGAAAGACTACTCAAAACTGGGACATTTAAACTCCAAGACCACGTCCCTAAGGATCCTTCCGCACTCCACATACCCCCAAGCTCAGATCCCACAAGCTTCTGCCACTCCATTTCCTCTTTCTCAAGTAGCATTGTCATAATTTCCCTTGGTAAGGCATCACCTTGAGCCAAGGCGATGTTAGGGAAGCCCGTTTTGTAAACTGTCTTAATCCACCTCTCTGTGAAAATATACCAGGTGTTATCTGATCCTAGAGCCACATAGTAAGACGGTTGAATATTCTCTTGCCTTCCGGTATCAGCAGAATAAAGTCCTTCAACATTTAGAGAAAAAGAATCACTGTTATGAACCTGCAATAAGAATAATAGAACTCTTACACTACGCTCTCAAATAAGAAAGATCAAGTTGAAGAAATATGCGTAGCCAGATGATAAATATAAAAGGCCAGAATAAACCAACAAACAAGACTAACACAATTCAGTAACAAATGCGTAAAGATATCCATCAAAAGAAGGACATTTTATATCACGGTGTTTAAAGTCAAACTCGAGCAAATCCAGTTTCTCAAAGAGGTGTATCAGAGCATGCCACAACTCATGATCAACCATTCCTTTCCAAAGCTGATATGTGAATCTTGTAAACATCTACATATAAGCATGTATACATACATATACACGTGTGGGTATATGTATGAAAGAAGGACAAAAACATAGAAGACCAACCATGTTCTTCAGTTTTGAACCATCCATAGAGTCAACCTTCCCCAAATAAACAGCAGGGACCACATGCTGAACTCCATTATTATCAGTATATTGCAAGCACATGAAAGGCAAATGTCCATCTTCCAACTCTTCCAACAGCGGTTTCAGAGCAGATATTCTCTCCAACTCCATCGCCCAGCGCAAGTCCGTCCTCAGGCGTTTTTCTGCCTGGGAGAATAAGTATCCAGTTCAGTAGAGTACCGGTTTATGTATATCCTTTGGAAAGGTTTATGTATATCCTTTGGAAAAAATCAATAACATGTAGAACCAAAACTCCTAAAGGGCAGAATAGTTGAAACGGAGGAAGCATGAAGCTAAGGTAGACCCAACTAAGCCACTTCCCCGAATTACAAAAAAAATATATGTTAATCCATGACCGAAGGGAGACTTTTATATATCCTATGACCATGTAAAAGACAGATAAAAAAATTAAAAAATCATCTGCAGTGGAGGAAAATTGACGTATATTTTCAGAAATATGCCAAGCAAGACTACCATTATCAGTCAAGAATTATCAGCAAACTAACTACCTAACTTTTAGAATCTCAGAAACCATATAGGCAAAGACTAGAGAACAAGTGAATATGGCATAAAAATACCCTTAGTTCCTCCTGCAAATCTGCAATCTCCTTGTACATCATTTCTGATAATGCCTTCCTGCTCTTTTTATCTATCGCTTCGTCACTGACTTCTGCAGTCAAAATCTCAATCTCAATTTGTATTTTATTAAGCTCCTCTTTTGCAGCGAGCATAACATTGCTGCCTACATAATTTCCAAAACTCTGTTCAACCAACTTTCTTGCTTCTTCCAAAGTTCGTCCAGCTAGAGAAATTTTCACATTATCTGGATCACCCGATCTACGAGTAACCTTTGCACCCTGCAGAACCATGACGCTTGAACTTTATAGAATGTCAGCATCAATGTTAATAGACAAATAGAGAATAGGCCGAAGTACATACTGCCAAAAGATTCAGCACCATTCCATATGACGCAGTAAACTGTGACACAAGAGGTTCAAGTCCAGCAAAGAGAAGCTTGCAGCACTCTTCAGCCCCTTCATATGGAGTCTGAACAAGAACTGCATGACCCCTTTTATCAATCCCTCTACGTCCAGCACGTCCAGCCATTTGGAGCAGCTCATTTGTGCTTAATTGGATACGTCCACTTTCACTTCTCTTACTAAGGGAAGAAATAACAGCTGTCCTAGCAGGCATGTTGATTCCAGCAGCAAGCGTTTCTGTAGCGAAAACAACCTTGACAAGTCCTCGTTGAAACAACTCTTCTATGAAAGATTTCCAAAGAGGTAGACAACCAGCATGATGTGCAGCAACTCCACGGAGAAGGCCTTTCACAGAAGACTCCCTCACAGCATCAGGGTACTTAATTCTGAACCTCTTTAATGCCAGTTCAACTTCACTAACCTCGCATTCATCCAGAAGGTTGTAATCTTCAACATACTGAATAGCCGCATCACATCCTTTACGGCTAAAGATGAACCAAACTGCTGGCAGCATATCCCTTGTCTTGAGGTTCCATAATGTATCTATGACTTGAGGAACCTAAAATTAATGTAACCACGTAAGAATGTAATCAAATCATTTTGCATTCATGTAGTGGGATACAAGAACAATTCTCCTCCTTATTCAGACCAAAAATAGCTACCACGAGGGAATAGGTTATGAACAAGCTGAAGCCCATACTTGTGAATGCCGAATGGAGTTTATGTCATCCTTTGAAAGAAAAGATACGTCAATCTCACGTTTTCTTGAATTTCTCCTTCTAGATCCCTCAACCTCATATGAGTCACTACCACGCTTTTTTGGATTCCTCCTTCTTGATCCCTCGTCCTCGTATGAGTCAAGTTGGAGATAGTTGAGTGACAGCTTCCTGACAGTTAGACACACAAGTGGAAGTCACTAAAACTAGAAATACCCGCCTTCTTTTCCCGAATATTCTTTCCTTTTCCTCATCTTTTCGTGGTGGGGGGAGAAAAGAAGAGAAAGAGTGAAATAAAGGGAAGAGGGGGTGGATGGGAGAAGGGGGACGGCGAATTGTCGCAGAGTTAATTACATAGCTTAGAAATGATAAATTAATGAAAATAATAGGACCTTAATAGTGACCGTCAATAAAACTCACAAATTGTATCTAATAAGTAGTTGTCTCTCTGTTATTGTGGAAATTCTCTTTATTTATTTTATCCTGAAAGTTAGTAGTCATATAAATAGTTCGGTCTTTCAAGAATGCTAAAACATGCAAAGCATTGATTTCCAGGCTTTCTTTGAAAAGCTTCATCTGCATAGCGTTTTCAGAACATATGTTTGATGATACATTAAGATCCGGACTATACTCTAACACGATTACTGGTACAACGTGCCTGTGCTTTTTCTACAGCCGACACATCACAGAATTTTTACCAAATAAACCTCTAATAAAACATAAATGCACCTAAATAGAGTGTCTATTTCACATAAAAGGTAAAACGAGATAGGAAAAGCATGAGTTCGAACATGTCATGTAATACACCAAAGTGTTTACTACATTGCATGAGAAGAATTCCAAGAGTGTTCCACGGCCTTGTTAGGCTCTTTTCTGCCTACTCAAATCATTGGGCGAATAATATTGATAAATTGGCACAGGCCTTCTATTCCTACAGCTTATAAAGGTACTTGGTCTGCTGCTATTGGAGATTGAAAATAGTTGCTTGCCGGCGTCTGGTTCTCTTGTCTACTGCCTGTTTCTTTTACCTTCTAGTGATATATAGTGCTGCATTCTGTTCGTGTACTGTTTTTACTCTTTTGCTAGTTGTTTTCTACTGGTACTCTTTTCTTGTCTGGGATATTAAACTTGGCAGTCTGTAGGTAGCAAAAACAGCTTCTCCTTAACCCAACAAAAAGTGCATCAGTTGATAAGCAAAGACTTGCATTGAGCACTAGAAAAATAAAAGGTTACCTATTCATGCTAGTTCCTTTCTCATCCAGAAGGGGTAACAAAGTTGTCTTCGTAGAGAAGTGCCAAGTCAACGGAACTGGACGCTTGGCAGCTGTTACCAGCTCAGTTTTACCATGAATCTAGAAACACCATGAAGCAAATAACAGCAAACAAGTCCGCAAATTATTACCCATATCGATTCACTTGAAAACGTAAAATGAAAAGGCTAATAACAATCATCCACTTATGCAGTATAACCAACGAAATCAGAATGGATTCCTTAAAATGTCTTTTCCACTTATTTATTTGGTAAGAAAAAGTTGCCAAATACATCAATTTAACATGCACAATATAGAATTTCCATCCTTCTCCCTGATGCCTATGTTCTGTCTAAATTTGCTTAACATATCCCCAGTATTGAACAGCTGATATTTTCAAGATAGTCTAAGCTTCAAGCATGATGCGTGATGACTGACGTCTATTCTTTAGTGTTACATACCTGACCAATCCAACCAGCTAACTCATCAGGATTTGCAACTGTTGCGGACAGACAAATAAGTTGAACTTCTTTGGGGCAATAAATAACCTAAGAAGGCAGAAAATAAGTCTATGACAATTAACAAATATTCCGTGATTTGATAAATGAAGAAAGAAGAACGTAGTGAGTAGTGACAATAAGCCAAAAAATGAGAGTGGGCTCGCACTATCTCTTCCCAAACTGTTCCCCGAGATATGTCACTTAAATAATGTACTTCATCCAACACAATCACATCAACATGGAAAAGTCCACCTTCAGATGCAACCATTCCAACACTGCATGACCAATGAAACAAATGCAACACTGTTGAATTAAATCTAGAAGAAAAAGGGAACAAGAAACAAACTTATAAGACAACAATCGCATAGTATAAAATGAACAATACTTTCTATACCAGGCTTATAACATCACAAGATACAAGCATATGGTGAGATATGAAATGATGTACCTCTGGTATAACATGTTGCGCAGAATCTCTGTAGTCATGATTAGGACCTGCGCATCTTTGTTAATCGCAGAATCTCCTGTAAGAAGGCCAACATTGCTATCGCCAAATGTCTCGCTGGAGGGGAAAACATCATATTTCACAGATAAACGAAACAAATAAAATAAACTCTAATTCGAACACACGCAGCGCACCAAAACATCTCTAAGCGCTACTGACATCCGTGTCCTTGTATTATTGCCACATTACTTACCGGAACTCACGAAATTTTTGATTGGATAACGCCTTAAGAGGAGTGGTGTAGAACAATCTCCTTCCTCTGGCCACCGTCGCCACCGCAGCAGCCTCCGCAATCAAAGTCTTGCCGCTGCTCGTAGGCGCAGAAACCACAACAGAAGAGCCTCTCAAAAACGCTTGCACCGCCAATCTCTGAACCAAATCACCAAGTTCATAAACAACGGTAAGACAGTAGCGTTTCTACTCTCCGTACACTAAATCATACGCTGTGCGTTACATAACTTTAATTCCTATTGGCTTTCTGCAGGAATTCCAACATTAGAATTTGAACGCGCACACATTGACTAGTATAAGTTGATTCCACTTTGAAATGTCTGAATTCTATCCTTTCAATTCGCGGAAATCATGCAACAGGAGCATTACTGCGCACCATTACCTGGAACTTATCAATACGGAAATCGTAAACGGAGGCGAGTTCGTCTACGTCGATAATCTCCTCACCGAACTCTCTAACGTCGTTACGAATCCTTTCAACTCTTTGCCACTTGAACTCCTCGAACCCTGACTTCGACTCTGCTGCATCGTAATCCGATTCGTCTTCGTTCTCGCCCTCGCCCTCGCTCTGCTCCGATAAGTCAGCGGATACTTTGTCGTACTCATCTGCGGCCTCTTCGTCGTCATTGTCATCGTCGTCGTCTTCGTCCTCCTCTTCGGCATCAGAGAGGTGAGATTCCGGTGGGAAAGCTGGGTTTGGGAACTTGTAAAAGGTTCGGAAGTGAGGAGTATTAGGTGAGGGGAGTGATTGAGGGGAGCGGAAGGTTAGGGTTTGGAGGGGTGCTTTGGGGTGGAGGAATGGGGAGGAGCGGAGCAGTGTGGGGAAGTGCGAGGGTGTTGGGAGGCAAGAGAGGGTGTTCATGGCGGGAGAGGATGAAGATAATCGGGAATTTGTGCATTTCCCACCCAATCTTGGTCGTTGGGGTGTTACATAAAATAACTACTTACACGTAGACACCAATTTTATTTTATTTTCTTTTCATAAAAATTTGAAGGACATTTTTTTCATTACTGTAGAGTTCTTGTTTTTCTAATAACGTTTTATTCTTAAAATACTCTAAAAAAACAATGAAATAATTCTCAAAGATTGTTTTCATCTACCAAAAGCGAAACTGATAGACGTTTAGTGTCAATGTTGCTTCCGCCATTTTCTGAGTCCAAACGCATAATTTGTCATGGTTGTTGACAGTGTTCATTGTGCTCGTGAACAACCACTCACGCGAATAATTCGGCTGAGATAAATTTGCGACAACGAAATTCATTACGAAAGAGCTTTTAGGCGGTGGCACCTAAGCACCGAATAGATGGAACCACTACCTTACACATTTATTTATTTCTTCTATGCCTTCCAGGAACTTTCGAGAAAATGTGTGGGCAGCAAGAAAATTTTGTAGCCATCCTTTTAGGTTTTCTGATAAATAACCCCGTCGCGATTTTTCCATAAAAAGCAAATTGGAAAAGTAACTCAAGATGGTTAATCTTACATCTTATTGGTACATCTATTTCACCCTTTTTTTTCTCAACAAACATGAACACTTTGTGAATCTGAATATTCTTTGTACAAGTTTACTAATGTTGGAAGGATATTATGACGAGCTCTCAAAGTGAATACCAGGGATGAGGGCTATATGGTGGATTCGGTTCGGAGGCTGTTGGTTTGGAAAAAAAAACGTATTTGAATGATTCAGTTTTACCGATTTGGACAGATTAAACGAATTGGTTTCGACAAATTGACCAGTTTAAGCTTGTAGTAATTTTGAAATTTCTTGGACGTATCTATTGACTATTTGGTGTTTCTAATATACATAATAACAAGTATTTTCGAATCTGCTCATTGAAATTAGGATATAGTTCACTTACATATGTTGTGGTTAAATCTTAAGTACGGTAAAGACTAAATAACAACCATGATTAGATTAAAACCCATGTATATGTAATTTGATATATTTAGGCTCCATTCGGTTCGATTAACGGTTTAAAAAAAATGAACGTTATTTTGAAAAAAAAAACACAAATCAATTATCTTTTAGATAGGTTTATGATCGGCCGGTTTGGTTGGTCGGTTAGATTGATTTGAACAGTTTAAATGTTCACTACTAGTTTATATCTTAACATTATTTGTGCTTGGTTGGCGCCATTGGACCTCTTTTGCAACCATCTTCCACGCGATAATCACCATAACATTTTCAATGTTTAGGTTGTGCAGAGATCAAGCCAACGAGAGGTCTTTCGATAATGTTGGGTTGCCTTATCACATTCAAGTAAGGAGCACCATGACAAGTTTTCTAAAAGCATGGCTCGTTTTGATGTTGGTAAAGTTGAAACTTACTGTTTTTGTACTCAACCTTTTTGTGTTCCAAAATCAACTTTTTGAGTTGGAACCATACCAATCTCGTCCCTTGCTCTATACATGAGTGTTAACTTTAGTTGTTGTACTTGTAATTTAGCTATTATAGTCCATGAAGTATCTTTCATCTCTATTTGATCCCTATCAGCATTTTCCATCCAATTGAGCATGCGGAGCTCATGTGAACTCCCTTTTCCTCTTTCATTTTTAATATGAAATGAAATTGTTTAATGGTTTTTTATTCAAGGGCTACGACTATTGCAGCCCTTGAGGTCAGAGATAATTATGGTTAATTTCAACAAGTTTTTAAATATTGCATGTGAAATCAAAATCTTAAAGAATTGTAGCACGTGATTTATATTTTATAATGTATATCTTTTTTGCTTATGCCAGCCTACTATGTTTTGAAGTATCAATACTATCCTTTGTACATTATACGTCTACATAAATTCTACAATAAAAATAACCTTCTCTCCCACCATATGCCTTTCGCTGCTGCTGCCTTTGACATTGATGTAACACCACTATTGCCTCGTCATCACCTCAAACCCAAACCTAATGCCAATTGTGTGCAAATCCAATTCTCCTTCATAACCACAACACCCGAATTTTAATCTCCATGGCACCACTTGCTACTAGCGCCGCCACCACCACCGCAAAACCCCCATTCCCCCAACCAGCGCCATTGCAGCCCAGATTACTACATCACGATTGTTGCCTATCAATACTGCGATTTCAGTGCATCACAGTAGTTGCCCCACCACGACGCACCCCCACCTTCGACGTGCCAATGGGATTAGATCACCACCATCATCACAATAACCACTCCATGCCTCCACTGACCGCCGCATCAAAATGGCTCGAACACTTTCATGAAACCACTACCACCGCCTCAAGTCATCGACGTTAACGCACAAATCTATGCGTATGTGAAGACATATGAATACGTGCATGTGTAGATATGTGCGTGTGTGTGGTCATGGCTATGTTTGTTGGGTGGTCGTGGTTATGGCCGGCAAAGGACTTAATGGAGAAAGATGAGGTAGGAGAGGGCTTCACCCAACGACGATGGATTCTTTCTTGGGTTCGTTGTTATGGGTAAGTGGGGTTGGTGGTTATGCGACACAGTGTGGTCAGTGGTTGGCAGTGAATGAAGACTTGAAGGGGGGGGGGGGGGACAGAGGGGGTAAGGTATTTCTGTTAGAAAATGAACTTAAATACCCACGCTCACACGTGGATTGTCTTTTTTTTTTATTTTTGGGATAATTTTGTGGATTTGGTATGTGATTTTTTATATTATTAAAGCACAGAGTAATCATTTTGAGATAGCTCGCTGACTTCACACTTCTCACACGCACATATATTTATTTGATTTTCACGCACTTTTGTGATTTTTGACATGGGTTTCTTCAATAATTAATGTTCCATCTTCAAACACATAAACACACTAAAATTGATTTTTGAGAAAGTTTATTCATAACATTGAGTTACTTGTGTTTCAACCTCATCGGTTCAGGCAAGCCTCCTTTTGTCGCGGTGGTGCATCTGTGCGTCAAAGGTTATGGGTTGGTTTTAACTATGGTGGTTGGTTGAAATTATGGTGGCTAATGTGTATATTTTTCTTGTGGTCATATTGGATTTGTTTGCAACGTAGATGGCAACAGCGGTGGTGGACATGACAAAGAATTTGGTGGTGGGCAGGTAGCAACACGGTGGTTATAGTGTGGTGCATTTGACAGTGGCATTGGTGTAGAAGAACGAATTAATGAAGGGGGACGATGACTTCATAATATAAAGATGAAAATACTCAAAGGTTGCACACGTGATTGAACACGTGACCTTTTTAGGTAAAGCTACTAAAGGAGTGACAAAGAAACAGTAGATTATGGTTCATGAATACAAATAGCTAAAATATTACATGGACGAAATAAAAAGCTTTGGCCCTCACTTTCTTCTTTTTTGATAAAAAAATAAACACTTTGTGGCATCACATATACTAAAAGGACATGATGGATCTGTTTGAAATCACTTCCAGTTTTAGTTTTCTATTTAAAAATAAAATTAGTTTAGTTTTTATTTTTTACAAAACAAATGGATGTTTGATTATTCAGTTTTTATTTCGACTTTTTTCATCTGTGTGTTTGATTACCTAATTTTTATTTTGAATTTTTTCTTTAGTGGCGGTGATGGGCGTGGTGGTGGTCAGCAGCAGGCAGTGGCCGGCCAGCGGGCTGCGGTGGCCGGCGCAGTGACGATGGGATGGTGGTGGTGACGGTGGTTTCAAAATAAAAATCAAAACTGAAAACCCAAAACTCTTCAATGAGAGTTTTCAAAAACAACCATGTTTCAAAAACTGAAGGAAAAAAGCAAAAAATGTGTGCCAAACACGGTTTTTTCTTCAGTTTACAGAACTGGAGAAAAAACAGAAAACTAAATAATTTTCAAACGTTACCTTAGTTCACCTTTTACAAGTTGTTACTGCTGCAATAATGATGCAATCGAAAAATAGTACATTTGGTTAACCATTTACTTCGTAAAGATTATCACAGTGTTATTTTAGACATGCGCAACGAGGGCTTTCTTGTTCCATCGCTCACAATAAATTTTTTCACCGCGCTAAACACAGTAAAATAATTGTTAGTCTTATGGTTGGATAACTTAGGCTTATAATTTGTTTTGATAATAATTACACGTTGATTATGTTATAATGTGTGCTTTCAGTGGATTCTTAGTAGATATATACATACACACTCATGAAAACACATTTGATAAGTTAGATACATGGATTAAAACTAAAGAAGCTTAAAGTTATAGTGGACATGTTATGAAAGCTTCATCAAGTCTAATGTCAAAGATCAAGAAATGATGCATATGTTAAGTTACTATTAATTATGATTGATTTTTATTATTATGTAATTAGTCTTGGTTTGATGCTTGAATTGATGACTATGATCTAAATTGACCTTGAGACACCTTGTGTGTTACATGTGAGTTCATAATCTTTTTTCACACAAGTGTGTTTCTTAAAAATGAGTGAACTTTGGATCTTACTCAAAT
This sequence comes from Escallonia herrerae, assembly GCA_033070095.1. Classification (NCBI taxonomy): domain Eukaryota; kingdom Viridiplantae; phylum Streptophyta; class Magnoliopsida; order Escalloniales; family Escalloniaceae; genus Escallonia; species Escallonia herrerae. The sequence goes on from JAVXUP010000092.1 coordinate 497,034, forward strand.
TTTTTCAAAAATATTTTTGATACTTAACTTTTCATATTTTGATAAAACTATTCATTAATTTTTCAACGCAAAAAATGGCACATCAATCCGAATTTTTTAGAAAAAGTTATGCCCAAAATAAGAAAAGGGATTCCGTAAGGCAGTCGATAGGCTACACAATCGACTGCATTGGAATCCAGTCGATTGCACTGGTCAAAATTCAGCTCTACCGGCTATTTTTTAGTACAAAACTCCAATGACTATTTTCGAAGGAATACATTCGATTGCTCGACTGCAGTAGTAGTTTTGTTCACTTTTTACCTATAACGGCTATATTTCATTTACTCCATATATAAATAATTTGGGATTTTATCGTACACTATGGAAATCACATTTTAAACCTCAATTCATTAGAAAAATATCAAGACTCATAGATTAAACTTTTTTCTCTTCATCTTCATGATTTTACATCATTAAAGAGAGCATATTTGTGAGCAATTCTTTGATTGAGAATGAGCATTTTTCAAGTTATCAATTCTCTCATCTTTTTATTGTATTAGAACTTCATTTGTACTCACTTTCTTTCAAGAGGGTTTCTTTGTACACTTGATATTTATAAAAGAATTGTGATCAAGACTTGAGTTTATCAAGTCTTGGAGAACTTTGTGAATTCAAGGCTCATGCACGGTGTGTGGATACCACCAAGTGTTGTAATGGTTTTGATATTGACCCGGAAAAAGATTGTTACTAGTGTATTCTAGTACTATTACAATAGATTTCTTTGAAGAGGTAGATGTAGACTTGAGGATATTTCAAGCCGAATCATTTAAATTTCCGTGTCAAGTATCTCTAACTCAATATCTTTACTTATTACTCTATAATTACTTGAGCTTGTATAGTTAACATCTTCGTTTAAAGTATTACTCGGTTTGATTGAGATTCGCGATTGTGCTTAGTTTAAATTTCTCATTAATGTTTAAAAATCCTATTCATCCTTCCCGGGTTGCTTTATTGATTTCAGTAGTAATTTCATATCTACTTTTTCTCTTTAAATATTTTTATGAACATCTACAATGGAAAACATAAAATAACTTGGAGGGGCGTAGAACCATCTCTTAACTTCTTATGATATCCTGAGTATTAGATCATAATAATTAACATTCTCAACACACACACGCACGCGCACCCACATATGCAACGGCGCTTATAAATCTTCATATCACAAAATATTAGTTGGCATCTTATTTTGAGTTTTCGAATGTGCTTAATAAAAACAGGTTTTAATTTTATGGCTGTTAAAAAAAAAATCAAAATTGTAACTAAAGGATCCAAAATAAGATGCTAAACTACATAAGAATAAAATGTTAAAGGCCATCGTGATAAAATGGCTAGAACAATTCATCAAACATAAATAAAGCATATTATGGAGGAACATTATAGCCATTTTTTTCAAAATTTCATTGCATTACAACATTCATTTGTTAAACTAAACACTTATAATTACATTATGAATGGTTTTTTTTACAGTGAACCGAACAAAAGACTTGTTATGATTATATTTATAATTTCGATTACAATTATAGTAATTCGATAGGCGATTAAATATATGAATATACAATTTTCTAATGCCATTGTATTGTTTTTTTAGAGAGCATGAAGAAACATATACCATGATAAAACTTTAATAACCAATCGTTGATATCATAATATATTGCCCATGCTAAGTAGGTGGAGCTAGCAAGACCCAATTTTCATCTGAGAAGTGAACCGCGGAGGCGCGCACACAAAAGAAAAACTGTACAAGTACGACCACACCTAACCACGTGCAGCACACCTTTGTGTACTACTACTACCACCACCAACTGAACCTCCAACAACTTCAGGTGAGAAGGGCCCTAATTAATTAGCTCTTTTAAACTGTTATCCTTTGCTTTAGTATCACATTACTTGTAATCGGAATATGTTCTTAAATACGTTTTAGCGGAAGAGTGTTATTATAAATTTTATTAACAGTAAAAAAAAAAACTTTTAGTAATGATTTTTATTACTAAGGTTGTTAAGCAGAGTTCATGTATATCTAAGAATCCCTATCCAGCTTATTTGTACTATATACTAAAACTGTAAAATTTATTTTGATGTGTAGCAAATGCAACGGTGCATATGCATATTAACAAAGTGCGATTATAAACCTTAAATTAGTTTCCTTGCATAGAGTTGCAAAATAAGTCAAACTACCTAAATTTAAATTGTACTAACCTGGTTAATAACTTCGTACGTTCTCAACTCATAAAATAGACAAATCAAACTTATTGGTTAATAAACACTGAGTAAAATAATAATAGCCGAGTTGTATTGAACTCCGTCCAGTAACCAAATTCAATATTTTCAAGCTCATGTTTTAGAGTTTTTCTTTTTGGCTACCATGTTTAAAAGTTTTATTTGTTTTCAAAAACACTAAATTCAAACGCTATTCTCTAATTCTGTACGCATATAGCATTCTTCATCCTTATTTCGACTTATAGGTGTGTTAAACTATCATAGTAAAACAACATAGATAAGTTTTTATTTTTCTGTTGCGATAGTTTATACAACTCTTAAATTAGTATACAAAATAAGGGTACACGTCCTTCTTTTATTCTCTCTCTCTCTCTCGCTCTATATATATATATATATATACACACACACATATATATGTATATATATGACATAAAATACATATTATATATTTAAAAAATAGAATAAACAAATAAAAGAATTGCCTTTTGGAAATTCGATTAAATACTCCACATAAAAAATGGGCCAAAGGACAATTAGCTAAAAATCATATATATATATATATATATATATATGACATAAAATACATATTATATATTTAAAAAAAAGAATAAACCAAGAAAAGAATCGCCTTTTGGAAATTCGATTAAATACTCCACGTAAAAAATGCGCCAAAGGACAATTAGCTAAAAATCATTTATATTTGTAATAATAAAGTCAAACAAACAACGCTTTAGAGTCACTTTCACCACGTTTGTTTAGTACTCCATTTAATCTATTTTCGGGTTGGTGCTCCCTTCGTCCCACCAAACCCCTTCACTACACACACACACACACAGAGACGCGCACACCCATCTCTCTCCGAAACAATCGGATCGATCGACCAACCAACCAAATATGTCTCTGATTCACCGGAGTTCCAGTCTCCTGAAGCCCCTCGCCGCCGGCCCCGCATCCCTCCTCCGCCGCCCCTTCTCCTCGGCCACCGATGACGACGCCACCAAAATCACCGTCGAGACCAGCGTCCCCTTCACCGGCCACAGGATCGACCCTCCCCCCCGCACCATCGACACCACCCCCAAGGAGCTCATGACCTTCTTCGTCGACATGGCGCGCATGCGCAGGATGGAGATCGCCGCCGACTCGCTCTACAAGTCGAAGCTGATCCGAGGGTTCTGCCACCTGTACGACGGCCAGGAGGCCGTCGCCGTCGGGATGGAGGCCGCCATAACGCGGAAGGACTGCATCATCACCGCCTATCGCGACCACTGCATCTTCCTCGGCCGCGGCGGGACCCTGCTGGAGGCCTTCGCCGAGCTCATGGGCCGCAAGGCGGGCTGTTCGAAGGGGAAGGGCGGCTCGATGCACTTTTACAAGAAAAACGGAGGATTTTACGGAGGCCACGGTATTGTTGGCGCACAGGTGCCGTTGGGGTGTGGACTGGCGTTTGCGCAGAAGTACTCGAAGGAGGACCACGTGACGTTTGCACTATACGGGGACGGCGCCGCCAATCAGGGGCAATTGTTCGAGGCGCTCAATATGGCGGCGTTGTGGGACTTGCCTGCAATTTTGGTGTGCGAGAACAACCACTGTGAGGACTCGCATTTGCATGTTTAGTATGCTTTGAATTTAGTTGGTGATATATGTACTTGATTTGGTTGTTTTGTTACTTTGGATTTTTTTTTAGATGGTATGGGAACGGCTGAATGGAGAGCGGCGAAGAGTCCGGCGTATTACAAGCGTGGGGATTATGTTCCTGGTTTGAAGGTGACTCTGAATTGATATATTGCTGATACGATTACTTGAAATTTCGGATTGTCTGGAATATGTTGTTGTTTGTGTTAATTTTTGTGAAGTTGATGGTTTTGTGAATTGAGTTGATGCATTCTGCTATACACGAGAACTGATTATATTTCAGTCCTTCACAAAGAATGGCAAGGCTGGTACATATAATGGATTAGCTGTATTTAATGCTGGTGCATCGACGTGCTTGAGTTTTCCTGTTGTTGGTCATGTAACTAGTGCAGTGTTTTTATTCATTACGTGTTTGGAGAATTTGTTTTTTTAGACAACTTTAGTAATTCGAGAAGAGAAACTAAATGTTTATTTAGATAGTTTTTTAGTTTAAGCGAATATTTTCATGTTTGATGTGTATTTTGGTTGTTGTTATTAGGCGAGATCCTGTATTTAAAGCTGCAGAGACTGCAAATGAAATTTCGTTCTGGCTGTATATGTTCGCTGGTTCTTTTTTAAAGTAGTCTCGCGTGTCTAACAGAAGAAGTAAGTAGATAAAATTGAGGTATTTTACATGCATAATCAAGTCCACTGAGTTGCGCCCGAGACTATATCATAAATGAGAACTTTGAAGGCCGAAGAGGGGAAAGGTTCCATGTGAACGGCACTTGCACATGGGTTAGTCGATCCTAAGAGATTTCACGGCATAATACAAAGGGAAATTTTCTGCTGTTCTTTTTGGACGTGTTTGGAGTAACTCGTTAATGCATTGCGTTCTGGAAGAGGGTTAGGGGATGCATCTGTGCACTTGTTTGGGCATGCTTTATGGGCAATAGTCATTTGTTACTAGTTACCCCTTGTTTGGGTTGGCTTTGTATTCTGTAGGACTAAATTTGTTCTCTTCTTTGTGTCATAAGAAGATTAAAGCTGAGTAATTGTCAATGCTGACAAATTTTTGTTTCCCCTATTCTAATCCAAAGACGAAGCTTCCTCTAGTTATGATTCTTATGTCTTCTTTATCCTGTATCAGGTAGATGGCATGGATGTGTTTGCTGTGAAGCAGGCATGCAAATTTGCTAAGGAGCACGTTTTGAAGAATGGACCCATTGTAAGTATAGTTGCCTTGCTGCCTAAACAACTTCTTTTGTTATCCGAAAAACTTGTTATACAACCTGCGCCATCCATCTTTTGCTTTGATTGGGCTGGCCTTTCAAACATTTATTGCCTTGTCTTGCTAGTTGCTGCTTTGTTGTTCATAGAATGTAATAAATTCTTTTCTCCTCATGGAGTCTGGTAAATAAGATTTTCGTGGAAAGGTTACTAGCAGATCTTGGAATTTTATATGCTTCAGAGTACTGATACTTTTGGGATCTCTGTACACTGGGAAGCACACTGCACGGGTAAATAACTTCATACGTAGAACTAGGCAAGGCTACCTGTGCTAGGCTGGACGCTGTGCAAATTCTTGCAGGTTGAGTTCATGCCATGAGTTTATTTGACTTAGGCTGGTCCTTTTCTGATTCTCTTCGTGGTTGAAAGTATTTTCATGTACTGGCTCCTACATACTTCTCTTTGAACTGTGATACGATTGTTCTTATCTTAAAGTGAAAATTTGAAAAATATGTTGCAGGCATTTCATGCTGAATGATTTGTTCATTCGACTACATTTTCAATATGTTGCAAGTGGTTGGATTCGTTCAAGATAACAGAATGCTACAAGTATTGCCAATATGATTTATGGACTAAAAAAGCATGTATACAAGAATAGGGTTGCGATATATTGACGGCCGCAAAACTAGCTACGTTGCATGAACATAAATCTCGAGGGATGCGTGACAAAAGTAGTTGTGCATCCTGGTGGCGTTGGGCGAAGATTAATGCAGTTTGCAACTTGGAATCAGGCTTTATTTTGGCAAGCTTGGCATGTAGAAAATCAATGGCGATAGAATATTTTTATATGTGATACACAGGAAAATACGGAGACGAAGAAGTTGTTCTGGTTACTGTAAGCGTAAGAGCCTAGGAAGTACAGTCACAAATTTAGAAGGGATGAGAAGAAGGTGATAGAATCTACGAGTTAAACTGGTTATATGTGAGAGATAGGACAAAGGTGATAGAACATAGCTGTAAACTGATTATGAGAAAGATGAGGATTTTGGTACTGTTCCTCCAGATAGGTCTACCAAGAATTTTTTTTTTTGGGGGGGGGGGGGGGGGTATAGATAAAATAATATAACGTTGACTAGTTTATCTTAGACAGAAGCTTAATTGGGCATATGGGGAGGATTAGGAGGATATGGATTTGAAATTTTTGGGGGGTTTTATTAAGGTTCTAGTTCTGAGAGGGGACTTTGAGAGGTTTCATTTTGGCTGTTGAAATAAGGTCCGAGAAAATATCATAGGTTTTCTGGTGTCTTATGATTTGATGGTAGCACTTGACTATCATTGACCGTGGCCCTTATCATAGTCCGCTACATTGGATGTAAATGTAGTGGACTTCATTTTCATGGAGAATCCCGTCACATACATAAGTTGGTGCTGGAGTTGCTACCGAAAATAAGTGAGATGTGTTTTGAGTATCAATTCCTTCATACTTTACATTCTTTATATGCATAGAAGATATTTATGGTGAAGGTTTACCGAACTGCTAGGTCCTGTTAGATAAGACATAACACAATAGGGTGATAGGCAAACAAAATACCATGAAGAACTGCGACTCTTTTTTATCCCCATTGAAACCACGTGCCACTTGACTGTTAAGTATACAACATACCCAGGAAGAATACCAAAGTGCAGTGTTCTTTCTTTCTTACTCTTTTTTTTTTTTCCTTTTTTAATCTTTTCATTTGCTTGTCGGAGGGTTGGGGCCATTAGGGGAGGTATAGTTCTGATATACAAAGGGTCCTTGCTTGATGCAATGTTACAATGCTGGGTTGTATTACCTTGTCATGATTACACAATATTGATGTACCTGTTGGACCGAGTTTCCTTAACTATTACTCTGATGTGCTACGTATCATCATTATCCATGTTAACATGCCAAAAATTGTTGTAGCCATGTCAATGGCCCATAGTTTATGAGTGTTGTCTTGGTCAAGGTAATACAACCCAGCATTATCTAATTCCTGTTTATGACTTTCCTAACTCTGATGTGCTACGTATCATCATTATCTAATTCCTGTTTCTGGTGACCCTAGCGTAAGGCGTATTGGTACTCGCGACCCTAAACGCTGCTCGTTCACGCCGGTCCTCCAAAATGAGCAAACTTAGCAGAGAAAAAAAAGTTGTTTATTTGGATATATTAGGTGGAAAAAATTAAAGGCTTTGGGAAGTACTTTATTATGGAAAGGATGAGCCTGTCAAGAATATTAAGTTAGTGATTTAGCTTGTAAAACTTACCCTTTTTAGAATCTTACCGTTTTTCCAACAAAAGAGGTGTGTGTGTGTGTGTGTGAGAGAGAGAGAGAGAGAGTTAAGGGCATTTATTTAGTGTGAAAGTATACTTTTTTTCAAAGAACAATGTTAAGACCAAGAGATTTTCTCAACTAAATAAAAGAATTACAATCTATCACAGGGAAATGCTATTTCCATCCCCTTACGCTTTCCCACATCCTATTTGTCGCTAAAAATGTCCTTACGAGTGTTGAGCATTTAATGACAAATAAGGAGATGGATTAGCATATTAAGGGGTGCAAATAACTTCTCCTTTATGATAATGTTGATGGTATTTAGTTTCAAATTAGTTTTTGTAAGATTTGGATATTGCATTTATGACTGTGTGAAATATGAATCGTGTACTAAAATGTACCATATAGGCGAACCCCCAACATTGCGTACCCAAAAAGCAAACTGACTAGGCCTAGCTTCGACGAATTGTGTACCTAAAAATTAACGCATCCATACCATGTACCTAAGCGAACCGCGTAGGTATTACTGGTAAAAAGAAATGATATGACAAAGTTCGGAACAGATATCTTATAACAAGTGTGTTATGGATATTAGCAACGAATTTGGAGAGCTAAAGACTTTGATATCGAAGCTAATGTATGAAGTGTGGGTAGATTTCCCCCCTTTCCTGTCGGGGTCTGACTTTTGTATTTCATTTCTTTCTAGTTTTGATCCCATGCGCTGCACAAGGGAGTAACAACTGTCAGAGTACTGATTGGGAGTCTCGTGCTTGTATGCCTAATAATAATAACAAAATTGGCAGTGACAAAAAAAAATTTTAAAAATTATTTTTCCCTTTTTATATGAGTTTTCCTACTAATTTTTTATTAAAAAAATGAACTTGAGTAATAATTGCTAACTTTTAGCAACAAATGAAGATGAAATAGTATATGTTTGATAGAAATAGTCTATCCTAACTAATAGCAAAATAGTGATAATTATAACTATAATAAATTGTGTTGAGGTTTCTATTACTCAAGGCCACCAAGAAAAAAGTAAAGGCATGTAACAAATGATTGAAATTAAAACGGGAGAGCAAATTATGTATATAAACTTGTAATGAAATAAAACGAGGGAGATTATCTTAGTTGGAGAGAAAATTGATAGAGAATATTGGGCTTCTCTAAACAATAGAAAAGATTTAATATTGAAGGGAACGCATAGAAAATTAATAAAATTGCAAAGATATAAATAAAATTGTTAAATGGGATATGTTGACACATGAGAGAGGGAAACATAAAATCTATTTAATTGGTTGAATTTCAAATGGCAAAAAGGAATTCAAATTAAATTGAATGAGAGAGAGAGATCCAAATCATTATTACAAAGGTGAATAAATTGTAATTACTTTCAAAAAGTCAAAATAGGAAAGTTCACTTGGCGAGTTAAGAGAGTGTCCATCTATGAAGTACCAGTGCGACAGTCTGGGGGAAGCACCAGCATCGGGTGCGTGTTCGAAACCTTTTTTTTTTCAATTTATTTTTTGGATCTTGGGTGCGGCATGGGTGTGTGTCTAAAACTTTTTTTTTTCAACTTATTTTCTGGATCTTGGGTGCGGCTCGGACATGCACCCAAGGATTTTTGGCAGAGTCAAAGAAGAAGAAAGAGAAGGAGAAGAGAAGAAACAACCTGCACGGCGAGGGTCTTCCGACAGGACAGGCGAGCGGCGAGGGTCTTCCGACGATCGGTAAAGGTCTTCCAGCGACAGGAGACCGGCAACAGCGGCGACGACGCCCCTCATTACAGAGCTTTGAGGTGTTGTCTGGTTGACAGCTGCGTTATATATAAATAGGGATAAACTTATAAGCTAGGGTTTCTTGAAAGTTTCTATTTATTATGTTTAACTCCCCCACTTCGTTGACAATCTTTTAAAACAGCCCCACAATTTTTAAAAAATAACAGAACTTCTACAAACTGTCATATTTGATTATGCACTTTCAATATTTCTAAAGTAGCTCTCAAAATTAACAAAATACTTTATTGTTTGTCTAAAATAGCATTATTTTTATTATTACGTATAAATAATATATATTAATAAATTTTTGCCGTATTCCCGCCGCACCCGTATCCTATTTTTTGGAAAAAAATGACGTATCCGCGTATCTACACCTGTATTGCATCCGCACCCGCACTGGAATCCGTGCTTCTTAGGTGTAGGCGGTGACGTTGTTACCTTCTCTTGGTGTGTGTGTGTGTATAAAATTAGATTCAATGCACAACACAAGGCAAGGATGACTTCTTTGTGCAACATGTCACCAACTCTACTGCCTCACTAACCCTAAACAATGACAATGTGTTTGAATGCTTCGAGTTCTTGTTTTGTCTGCTATTGAGTATTATGTTTGCTAGTTGTCACCGCATGTGTGTTTGTTTGATAGATTGTTGCAAGGCAAAATATAGGATTTCTAGGTCTTTTAGCTGGTCTACAGATCCTCTCTTCTTGCACAGCTTATTGAACTTTTATATTCCACTTTAATTACCTTGCATGATTAATAAATCGATTGTTTTGGAGATATCAATTTGTCAAGAAATGCGCTGGAACAGCTGGGATTAAGAATATATCTTTTGCTTTTTGACATTTCATTTACTATAACTTGACGAGATAACACCGTCCATGTTTTTTATGTTGGTTTTCAGATTCTTGAAATGGACACCTATAGGTACCATGGCCATTCTATGTCTGATCCTGGGAGCACCTACCGCACGCGTGATGAGATTAGCGGTGTGAGACAGGTTAGTATAGTCCTTTTATTTTATTCGTAGCGATATTTCTTTATGGGAGTGTGTTCCCATATGATATGTTTTTGGGATGTCTGATGTTTCTTGCAGGAGCGAGATCCAATTGAAAGAATAAGAAAGCTGATATTATCTCATGACATTGCTACTGAAAAGGAACTAAAGGTATAGTTTAGATTTACTCCCGCTACCACATAGGAGAAATCATTGTTCCAATTAAAAGAATATAAAGAAACAACAAAATTTTCACAATTTTTTTTGACAGTTATATATGCTGTGATTAGCATTTATTTACTGAATTTCTTTTCTCTGAATTATTTGAAGTGGTATCAGCCTGGATTTGGAAGAGCAAATATGTAATGAGATTCTTTTGCTGCCTATTTAATTTTTATTGTGCAGGATATAGAAAAGGAAGTGAGGAAAGAGGTGGATGAAGCCATTTCTCAAGCAAAGGTATGTAGCTTGTCACATCCTATTGGGAGGACAAACGTGGAGGTCTTTTGGCCTGTTGGAACGCGTTTTCCCCGTCCTAATATGGAATGATTAGTGGGAATCTCAGGACCTCCACATCTTGACTCTGAATCTAGTCCTGCATAGTCTTATTTTGTTTTTCAATCTTTTATTAACCCAATATCTTTTTTTTGCCTTCTATATTCAAGAACTGATGGATTATCTGTTCTGTTTTCTGCATTTCCAGGAAAGCCCAATGCCAGAACCTTCTGAACTCTTCACCAATGTGTATGTAAAAGATCATGGAGTTGAGGTAAACATTGCTAAGTTCTTACTTTGAAGTTATCGATTGGCCTCCCTCTAGACATGAGATCTGATAGATATACCGTGGGATTTATCCCTCGCCCTCTTCCCTCTATTTTTTTGGGAGTGGGTGTATTAAATATTAGGTGAAGGGAAATTAATTTGGTTGTGTTTCCTATTTTCTTGCTAATCCTGGCTGGGCCCTAGATACCCATGGAGCTTAACTAACGTGTGTAGATTTAGTTGTTTTTGACATCTCATGAAAATATTGAAAATCAATGTATTTCCTCGGCTTTTATTTAGGGCGAAGTATAGGCTTGGCCTTTGGGGTGATCAGAAAAAAGTGGTTTATTCTACTTGAACAGTTTTTATATATTGATGTCAAGGAAAGTGGGTTCATAGTCGACGTGGAGGTGCCATAAGGAATACAGTCCAAGTCAGATGCCAAGTATGCTGATGTGAGACATAGCAAGGATGGAGTAAGGGTTGAGACCAAGGGCTTTCCAGACAAAGCCTGAGGATGGTGGTGCTGCGAGGGCGATGGCACGGGGTGAATACACGACGACAGTCACAGTCCAATGCTTAGGTCTAGAGTTAAGGTCCAGTGTTGGGGTCCTATTACTATTATAGAGGTTGAGAACGAGTTCTGAAAATGTGGAGTCCTCAAATGAATTCTCAAGATGTCATCAATCGACACGCGGCGCTCCCGGGGAGTGACACGTCATCGAACAGGCTACATGTGCCGGGGAGTGGCACGTCAAAGACTGCATAATCACCTGGCTTGTCCTGCACTGCGTTGTGCTGTATGTTTGGAGAGACTGACCCACACAGCGCCAGTGTGGCTAGAGAGCCCTCTTGATCTAGCCACCAGTCCAAAGCCCTTGTAGAGCCCCTTAGGGCGGCGAGAGACGCCGATGACCTGGCAGCGGTGGGGAAGACCGACATCCAACTGCCAGGCGGACTAGGTGCAATGCCCTCCGGAGACCTGCACCCGTCTTGGAGTGACTCGGGGTCATAGTCCTTGGGTAGGCTAGTCATGTAGACATCATGGCAAAGATAGTGTTCCGGAGGAGTCGCCTATCTCGCGGTGAGTCCTTGTGCCGGAGCACTCGGAGCGCGTCAAGGTAGTTTTTGGAGGAGTCGCCTACCCGACAGGTTGAGGTAACATTTCAAAGGAGCCATCTACCTGGTGGAAGGGCAGTCCTCATGTCGGAGCACCTGGTGCTCCCTGGAGGAGGTAGTGTCTTAGAGAGTGGGCCTATCCTCATGGGTGAGTCCTTGTGTCGGAGCACTTGGAGCACGCCAAGGTAGCGTTTCGTAGGAGTCGTCTACTTGTCGGGTCGAGGTAGCATTCCAAAGGAGTCATCTACCTGTCAGAAGGGGAGTCTTCATGTCGGAGCACTTGGAACTCCCTGGCGGAGATAGTGTCTCGAAGGAGTCGCCTATCCCCGCGGGTGAGTCCTTGTACCGGAGTGTGCCTCCAAATTGGAGAGAGAGATTCCGCCAACTATAAACTATCATGTCAAAGCTCTGGTTACCTCTACTTGCTTACAACTGGGAGTCCTAGTACGTGGATTCTGCTGGATGTTTTTATATCCTATCTTGCAACTAATGTAGGGTTATGTCCCCTTGGCCCTAATGTATATAGTTGAAAACCTTGGGTTCCTTTTCATGTTTATTTGTTGAACTTTTTACATTTCTCCTTTTAATACATAGATTTGCCAGGTGCATAACCTTTTGCCAACGTCATACAAGAGCAGAATAATTGAGATTTTACATGAAAAGGGAAGAAAGAGGGAACTTGAATATTTTTGTTTCTTCCCAGATCATTGTGTATGGAGATACTTATACCACTCCTACCCTTGTCCACTTATCGTAAGGGAGCCTCAGACGAGGGGCTAATCTAATGAAGAGCGAAGTATATTGACTTGGAGCAAGTGTAATCAATTCTGGCATCCAGGAAATAAACAGGTCACTATACTAGGGGAAATGACGAAAGATGATATGAATAATGTGTTATAAGAGGAGAGGAAGAATCTGACCCGCCTTCTTACAGAGGCATTAAGCACGTCTTATCTTAGTGTTGATATTGGTTTCATTTTTAGAGCTAATGAGAACCAAAACTTTCTTTGGGGCCGTGGGGTACCTGAAAGCCTACCAGGACAAGGGACTGCTTTTTTCGAACCTCTGCATGTCAATCGTCTGATCAGTCACCTGATAATTGATATTAATAAGGACCATGCCTCACTCCAATTGTACTGCAATAGGAAGCTGAGGTTTGACCTAATAAAAGCCTCGCGCCATTAGAAGTTTGGCGAGCCTGCTTGAACTAGTGACATGCTAAGGAATATGAAGAATAATTTAGCTGCCCCTGTTCTTCTTGGAATCAGGATTATTAGGACACGTACAGAGAAAGCTAATGTCAAATAAATATAGGAGCTGCCTGCTACCTGGCAGGGGGTGCTGTTTGCCGTGTTGCATTTTGAGCTTTCCCAATTTATGGGAAAGCTCTTTCTGCATTTTGAGCCGTGACTTGTAGGTCATACTGGAGCAATGAAACTGTGGTTTCAATGTTCATGCGCCCTCAATTTTTTTTTTTTAATACTCTGCAGTAATCTTTTGTTGTAACTTGTACATCCAGATGACTAGGAGAAGGTAGTTGATGGTAAAGTGTTAGGATCTTGGCAGCTGACATAAAAATGATTTACTACATCATTGGAGACATATATGTTGTTGGAAATATGCAATCGGGGGATTATGGGCTGCACACTTGTACTACAAATTTCCGTCAAAGTTACTTCTCACGAGCTTGAGTAACTTGGTACTTGATCATCGTTGCAGGTATTTGGAGTTGACAGAAAAGAAGTCAGAACAGTGCTTGCTTAAGGCAAAGCTCGGAAACATAACCTTTCGCTCGGCCAACAAGTAAAATAATACCTTGCAATTGATTAGAATTTCTCTGTTAGAATTTCCATTTGTTGATTAGAATTTCTCTGTTATGGAGTTATTTTTGTGGGACACGACGGAAAAATGCAATCGGTTTTTTGTATGCAACTCTTGTGCTCCTGGAGTCGCCGAAACACTAGGGCTTGAATCACGTTGTTTGCCCGAAGATTGTGTTTCTGTAGAATTTCTTCATTTCTTTCAGGATTGCTATATTTTGGCGTACACGAAATTGGAGTTGTAAAAGAAATTTTCCTCATTAGAACCTGGGCTCTGGTGGAGAAATGCTCAGTATATACAAAGCTAAATGGAAGTGAAAATCGGAATAATCTTTTTTATCGGTTAATTGTGTAAACATTCATTCATATTATTGAAGCATGTGGCAAGTTACACATTATCCCATGTGATGTAAAAAAAATCCTAATTACAAAGAGAGAAAAGATGTTAAAAGTTTAACCTCCTATGTCGTTTAGGAAGACAAGTTTGTATATAAATAGCAAGAGATGTACGAGACAATACACGAATACAAAAAGAAATATTCTCAGCTCTTTTACGCTCTGTTGCTTTTGTTCTTTTATGGCATCAAGAGCCTTTTTTATTTTATTTTATTGTATGGTAAGACGTATCCTCGGACCAACTTTAGCGTCAACAAACACTAAATTCTCTCTCTCTAGACGATCTTAAGGGTGCACTTCTACATTGGCCTGGTGCATTCAGAGAAAATATTTTTTTCTTCAGGTGCTGGTCTTAAGGTTTCAATTCGAGAAGTCAAGGCGCAACAGGGAACATACCTCATTGACCACCAGGATAACTCCTAGGGATTGTCAAGAGCCTTTGCTGGTCAAACGATGATTTTTTTTTTCTCTATCATGGCCTCCTCCTTCAACCCCAACCACCCTAAAGAATTAACAAAACCATTGGGGGCTATGATCTATCTTAGTAACAAAAAAACAAGGTGTCATCGGCACGTGTGTGCAATTAAAGAAAATATGTGCAATTTTAATCGATGTAAATAATACAAGATACATAAAAAGATTCTATTATAAAAATGAAGACCAAGGTGGAGCAATAAAAATGGAATGAAAATGTTTAAAGTTGAATATATGGATGGAGAGTTGAAATGTTGAGGACGAGAAAAATGGTTTACATGCTAGTGGAGTTTTTTAGTAAATGCTAAAAAAAAAAAAAGAAATTCAACAAGGATCTTGATTAACTTTTATGTAATTTGAAGTTGATTTATTAAGAATAGAAGTTCAAAAAAGGCTTTACCACAAGGGCATTGTTCCCTGATAATAGTTGCCGTGATCTCTCTTGATAATAATAGCATAGACATCAAACATCATCTTGATTCTTCTATTTTCTTTTTATTTTGTCCTAACATTCGACATATGTTATTTTCATTATCTAATATGTGAATTCATTGTTGCTAAAATTTTAACACTAGTTACTTAATTACATTTTTAGCATCAAAAAGATGATGGGAAAGCATATATGAGGTTAAAATTTTAAATTTATTTTTACATTAATCACACAAGAAAAAATTTATCGGTTACATAATGTGAAAGTAAGATAAAATTTTCTTCCACAAATAAAGGAAAATATTCGTGAATGAGTTTGAATGAAGTACAAGGATCCCTTTTTATTTGGGCTAGGTACCCTAGGCTTTCTCCTTTGGTGGGTTTAATTTCTTGGGATCAATTACACATAAAACCCTATAATTTGACAGTTTTTGCTCTTTTCACCCTACTATTTTGCATAATTAAAGTTATTGTTGTTAATTTGTGCGTAATTTACCAATTGATGGATTGAAGTCCAATTTTTTTTTATGTCCGTCAATTTTTCAAGACTAAAATTGTCTTAGACTTTTGTATTATAACTGCTTTAATTTTTTTTAATTTTAACTTTCAAAGTTTTGTTATTTAGATTTTTTAGTACCATTATGTGAAAATCATCAATGAAAGTCACTAAAGATAAATTAGTATATCATAGTTGGTTCGGTTTGGTTTGGTTTGTAATCAGTTTCAGAAAAATAAATCATGAGCCGAACCGAACCAAGATCAGTTTGAGAAAATGTGAAACTGAATACTTATTTAAGATCTTTGGACTGTTCAGATTGAATTGGTTCGGTTTGAATGATTTGGATCGATTTGTACGATTTTGTATTCACCCCTAGTGTCAAGTACATACAGATCATGGTCGTTGTCCTTATTTATAAGAAATGTCTTGGCAAAGATAATGCCGCACTAAACTTTTATGTAAGTAGTCTAAGGGTCATTAACGATAAAACAATTTATTTATTATTTGCTATTTTTGGGTATTCAAGAAAACTTAAATACATGATACTCTTTATTTGAAGTTATTACGTGGTAGGATGCCATGGCTTGTTATCCATGCTGTGATTGATAGATTCATTATCCAAATCTAAAATAGAAAAAAAAAAAACAAAATCCATTTCTCTGCATAATTAGTCTTTCCAAATTTGGCATGCTAGTGTGAGGCTGAGTTGAGCCCTTTCTTTGCAGCTTCTTTCCTGGTGTTTTTTACCCACGTGGCAGTATAAATAAAACATGTGAGGTTATTGACAAACGGCACCGTCGAACAGGTAAGTGAACAGTTAGTGCCTTTTAGCAGTTATAACCAAAACCCCGTGGCCCTCATGACATTCCGTCAGAGAATCCAATGTGGGTGCACCTTCTCTCCAACCTCTCACCGCCCAAATATTTATTAAAATGGAGAATCACTTTCACATTTTATTCTTGTACTATCATAAAAAAAAAATATTGCTAAAAATATGTATACAAGCGGTGAGGGTGTACAATGATCGTAACAAGTCGATAGACGGTTTCACTACGAGGCCGTGCATTAGTTAAGTATGTATAAAATCATTTATAATGTCTTTCTCTACTTGTGCGTAAAGTCTAAGACTTAAATACGTGTTACGAAAAAAATAATATATGATAAATGTTTCTAAAATGTTTAAGTAGGTAAGAAAAATGAATCTTTTTATCCACAAACAATGCAATACTAAAATATCTAATGAATTTTCTTAAAAACTCCAATTTTTTTGAAAACAATTTTTTTTTACTAAAAGGAGATTTTTTTTCTTTAAAATACTCCAAGACACCCGAAAAAAAAAACTTAAAATCATACCATTTTTAAGAAATGAATAATTCTACTGCAAACTGGTGTTGTCTGATTCGTAATTCATTCGGAAGCAGAAAACTCTAATCTTTTTTCATTCAAGAACCCCCATTGAAAAATTACTTGAACAACCATGATCATTTTTGGTTTATGTTTTCTCCTCTTTGTTGCGATTTCCTTTGTGCTTACCTAGTGCCTTAGCCTTTTTCGAACAGAAAACACTTGGTATTGCTTCTCAACTTCCAACTTGTCTTTTATCTAATCTATTAAAGTCAAGTACTTATTTTAAAAATATGTTTGTAAAAAGGATAAATCTCCTGAATATAAGAATAAGAAGCAGATCCATTACTTATTCTTGGTTGACGGGTGAGTATAACTTAACGTAACCAAACGCCCACTATTGGTTTGACGGTTAATCCAATTATTACTAGTTTGGTTGACAAGACCGAAGCTATTAAAACAAAACCACTTCCACGAAGTTGCTACAAACAATGCCTAGGAGAACCAAACTGGTAGCAATGCACTTATTTACTATAAGGACCAAGTTGATCCCAGATTCTCAGTTATAACACCATTAAAAGATTAAACACCTCCAAGAACTGCACCAGACTAAATATTTTAGTCTCAGTTTGTACTACCCGTTTCGTGGAATAAATGTATTTTAACTCTGAATGGATTGAAGTTTGGTGAAAAAGGTAGGGGCTAGGGCAACTTCAATATTTATTGGTTGCTGAGATGTCATGGAGTTCGAAGTACTTACATCGGTAAAGTGACAGATTAGTCAATGAAAAAGAAAAAGAGGCTACTAACTAAGCAGTAGTTGTAGTTGTTTTTATGTCTAAACAAGTTTAGCAACCGAGGTTGAACTCGTTCATTTGCGCAACAAACATGCCTAAATTAAATCTTGTCCTGAAAATTTTAATTTAGCGTTAATTTATTTGTCGCTAAACTTACCACGTATTGGCCAAAATGATCAATGTAATCGGAAGAGAGTACGATTCTCTTGTAAAAAAATGTTCACAAATATACTTGCGGGTAACGGTGTAAAATTGTAGTGATTCAATGCAAGCTATAAATGAGCTAACTTGAGTAGAATTACCAACTATATAAGTTTTATTTTTTATCCATTAACCCAATGATTCGATACTTGTATTTACGAACTAAACATGTTTAATAGTATATCAAATGGGTTCCAGATTGTCCAAACCCAACTCGAGCTCTATTTGCTTAAGAAAGTGATCTTTTCAATTCTACGTAATTGTTTGGGCCGAACAAAAAAAAAAACTTGATTCGATTCGTTCAATTATACGCAATAACAATCGCTCTAGAGTTGTCAAAGGGCCGGGCTTGGGCCGGCCCAGCCCAAGCCCATCGGGCCTGCTGTGGGGCGGGGCCAGTGGGGCTGCCAACCGGGCCGGCCGAAGGCAAACCTAGGCCCAGTCCAGGCCCTGGCCCTAGGCCCAATATCTAGGGCCGGGCTTGGGCCGGGCCCGGGCCCTTTTTTTTTTTTTTTTTTTTCTTTCTTGTTATTCAATTTTAAATTTCATCTCTAGGCAATATTCACAATTTAACGAACCTAATCTTTATCCTTTTATTTCATTATAAGTAATATACATATATATGTATATATGTATATACATATTTATTTGTTAGCCATTATATTTTTTATTATATGTTAAACATTTTCATACTCTTCGAGCTTTTCGGATGTCGTCCACCGTAATTTCATCAAAATGATTCCAACACTCGGCTTTCTTTTTTTCCCCTTTTGGACTTATGGTTCATTACTGGAGGCATTGCTCGGCCCTTATTCATCATGACCAGGCATAGGGTTGAGATTATGCCACGGAGTAGTAGCTTCGCCAACCGAGCTGCGTCCTTCACTATAATGCGGGGGGTCTTCATCAGGCGTGTATTCAAAATCTGGAATGTTTTGATTGAACTCCCAATTGGCTTGGGTATCTATCATACAGCCTGTACTCATTCGTCCAGGAACGAATGTTTGTGTTGGTGCTTGGATTGGTGTTTGTGATGGCCGTGGCGCTGGCGCTTGTGCTGGTAGTGGTGCTTGCGATGATGATGATGTTTTTCGTGATGACTATGCACGCCTCATTTTCTTCAATAATCCAGCCATATTTCACGCTAAACTTTGTAAGAGTAACTAAATACACAAGTATAAAAGTAGTAATAAGAAATAACAATTAAAAGAATGAACGAGTAACAAATATTAGAGAGTTAGTAATTAAAAAGAATTTAGTAAGACTAGTAATTAATAAACAAGAAAACTAATTAGTAAATACTAGTAGTAATTAGTAAGAGTAGTAATTGGAGAGGAAAATAGTAGCAAAGCTTGTAGAAATATAGAATGTTTAGGTAAGAGAGAGTAAGAAGATTGGTGTGAAAAATTAGAGAGAAATTGTGTGAATTTATAGATTTTAGAAATTTCACAAAAGACCAAAATACCCCTACAAACTATCCGTTTATAATTGTTGGGGAGGGTAAGAGTGTAAAGGAGTTGAAAAATATAGGTTAGACTAAAATACCCCCCAAACTAACCGTTATATTGCTGTTTGGGGGGGTAAAAGTGAAATTTTGGAAAAGGGGTGGAAGAAAGGGGGGGAAAAGCAAAAAATTCAAACAAGTGGTGGGGCCAAAACCGGGCCAGACCCGGGCCGACTTCGGGCCGGGCCAAACCCTGGCCGTTTCCGGGCCGGGCTTTTTCGCAGAATCTGAAGGCCTGGTCCAGGCCCAGGCCCCAAGCCCGCTTGTACTGGGCCGCTACTGTTCATGGACGGGACCGGGCCAGCCCGGGCCAGAACCGGGCCGGGTCTGGCCAGCCCACGGGCCGCCCGGCCCGTTTGACAACTCTAAATCGCTCTCGCTCTTCTTGTTACGGTAAGTTGGCGCAGCGCTCCTTATCGACAAAAAGGTGACTTTAGCATTGAACTAGTCCAATCGCTAAATAACCCCCCCCCGCCCCCCCCCCCCCCCACCCCATACAAAGCGCAAGCAAGGGCTTTAAGCTGGCAATGAAAAAGGAAACAAGGGGCCAATGAGGGGGGTGGGTGGTGGTTCGAGTGAGTGGTCTGTGCCAGGCTGATAGCAGCCGTCAACATCAGCTCACAACTCTGGGACAGAGTGGCCCCCACACCAGCCAGCCATTATACGCACAACTGGCTTTCCATTACTGCACTGCGACGGATAAAATAAAGACTCAATTTTTCCCCCACCAAAAAAACTAAGAAAAAAGGACTAAAAGCACCCGTAGATAGAGAACATAGAAAATAAATGGTAAGTAGGAGTATTAAATATTCCAATAATGCCCCTGCCTCTGTGGCCTCTGTGGCCTCTGCCAGCCATCAATCTGACCACCTCAACCAACAGCTCAGCTTCCCCCCCCCCCCCCCACGCGCCACCTCACGTCTTTAGTGTAGATCCCGTATTGGCTCACCGCTGACTCACTAATTTTTGAAGTATTTTTTATATATTGGGAAGTTTTGTGTGTTTTAAATAATTTTAAGAATACGTACAGTACCGGCAACGATGATTCACTGTCACTATTTGAAGGTGGTTGAAGTGTATTCCTGATCCATTCAAATTCAAATTGACTGTGCTTCTTTTGAAATAAGAAAATTCTTGAAACATATAAAATACGTACCCGACAACACATGGTATGGAGCTATCAATTGTGCAGTATAAATTGCGTGTGTTTTTGTTAAACTTCATACGTTGTGCATTGATCGGTATGGAATCGACACCATCATAAGCTAAGTTACAACGAGTTACGATAATTTTATTCAGTGAAGTGAGACAAGTTTTAATACAGTGCGTGGTCAGGATGAACAACTCGATCTTGTCTGATTCGAGAATACGATATTGTATTGGCAAGTCACCATGGTCTCCCCCAACAAAATGTTCATTGCAATTGGCATATTTTGAATTACCATCACCATTTTCCGTACCATATTTAGTAGTTAGACTTATTCGTTAAAATCTTCATTACCCTTCTTTGCAAATACATTTAGTGATGGTGAAACGTTGGAAAATTCAATGCCGTGACCAAATTAAGGTCCAGCTCAGGATGCTTTAGGTCACCATGGTAAAACTGAAAGCTGACCAGGTCGTCAAAATGTTGGTCAAATTTCAAATTTTAATTGCGTCGCTCAAATTGATGTAAGAATTAAATTTGAGAGATGAAAACAGTAATTGCTCATTATAACCACGATTTTATAATCTTCAAAGATTATGACACCAAGTCAAACGAATTTTAACAAATCATAAATTAAAAAAATGCAAGTATTTATTAATTCATTGGAAAAGATTATTCAGTGTACCAAGAATTAATCAAAGAAGGAAAAACTCCTTGCCCTCGAAGCAAACAACAAATAATTGCCAACTACCAACTTTACTACACTGGCTGCCAAGGGGGGAAAAAAAAGAAAAAGAAAAAACCCAACGAGAATTAGCAAATACCACCTATACTACGAATGTCCAATGCTACTACGTGAAAGGTGTAACCGTGATAGACATTAGATCGACTAGACGACGAGATCAAACAAGATGAATAGATTCATATAAATATATGATCAACATTATATCGTTCTCACATGTTATTTGCGGGTCAAAGAAGTCGTGACCCTCACAATTATATCGAATATTTTTTAGTTGCTACCATAGTTATAGGAAGATCATTATAATACCTTGTATAGCGTTAAATGCTGGTCGTTAAATGATTTTAGTGACTTCTTTTTTTAATACTTTGAGCAATAATTATTAATTCATATTTTTTTATTTTACAAAATAAAGTTACTAAAAATATTTAATAATAATTAATTAGCGCCATATGGAGAATTAAAGCTATTTTTTAACGACTATAATAGCTGCCAAAATTTGTTTTTGTTTTGTTTATTTTGACAGTAATGTTGCTTTCATGGAAACCTCCGGATTTAGCGCGTACACCCTTAAATCTTACACAAATCTCACAGCAAATCCACCGAATCCAACACCCCCACGCACCATAGAGGCGCGTGCAAATGAGACCCACCACAGGAATCACAGCGCACGGTGTCTCCCTTCCCTTGCAAAAAGCAGTTTTTGCCCCGAAAACCTTGTATAAAACCGCCCTTCCTCCCCTCACCTCGCACAGAGAGAGAGAGAGGGAGGGAGGGAGGGAGAGGTGAGGGAAGACAAGTACAGCGAAGAGATCAAAAACCCCATTGAAGCCCACACACACACACATTCCCTTTCTATCCCCTCGTTCCCGGAAAACCGCGTTTGGACCTTCCCTTCCTGAAACTCTTGCCATTTATGCACCTTCATGAATCTTTCCTTCCATGCATAATCACCCTTGTTGATGCCTGTGCGTGGGTTTTGACCATTTTTCCTTTTTGATCTTCCCGAACTGTCCTTTTCTTCCTTTCTTGCTCGACGATGCAATCACTGCCACTTTATAAATTCGGTGCAAACAAGCCCCTTTGACTAGTTGCTTTTCTCCTCTCTCTAGAAGAACCCATTATGGTTCTTCCAGGTTCAATCGCCGCCGTCGCTTTTCTCCTGATAACCCTCTCTGCGCCGTTGATTTGCCTCGGGATTCGTTCCTTCCCGTCGAGAACGGAACTGGGCTCCGATAGGTCCTTCGGGTTCGCCGAGGCGCCGGAGTACCGTAACGGAGTTGAGTGTCCGGTGGTCAACGGTGGCTACGGCAAGGGTGACGGGACGACGTCGTGCGACGCGGCGCCGTCGTGCGACGCGGCGCTGGTCCACTTGGCGATGACCCTCGACTCGGAGTACCTCCGCGGGTCGATGGCGGCGGTGCACTCGGTCCTCCGCCACGCGTCCTGCCCAGAGAATCTCTTCTTCCACCTAATCGCCGCCGAATTCGACCCGGTGAGTCCCCGAGTCCTGACCCAACTCGTCCGTTCCACCTTTCCCTCGCTCAGCTTCAAGGTCTACATATTCCGCGAGGACACCGTCATAAACCTGATCTCCTCCTCCATCCGAACCGCCTTAGAAAACCCGCTGAACTACGCCCGGAACTACCTGGGCGACATCCTTGACCCCTGTGTTGACCGAGTCATCTACCTCGACTCGGACATTGTACTCGTCGACGACATATACAAGCTCTGGAACACCACGCTCACCGATTCACGAGTCATCGGAGCGCCCGAGTACTGCCACGCAAACTTTACCAAGTACTTCACCGATGGTTTCTGGTCCGACCCGGTTCTGTCCCGGGTATTTGGGTACAAGTCCAAAAGGCCGTGCTATTTTAACACGGGGGTAATGGTGATGGACCTGACGAAATGGAGGGAGGGCAACTACCGGAGGAAGATAGAGAACTGGATGGAGCTGCAGAGGAAGAGGCGGATTTACGAACTGGGCTCGCTGCCACCCTTTCTGTTGGTCTTTGGCGGGAACATTGAACCCATTGACCACAGATGGAACCAGCACGGGCTTGGCGGGGACAATGTGAAGGGGAGCTGCAGGTCGTTGCACCCAGGACCAGTCAGCTTGCTGCATTGGAGCGGCAAGGGGAAGCCGTGGGTCAGGCTGGACGAGAAGCGGCCATGTCCGTTGGATTATCTCTGGGAGCCCTACGATTTGTTCAAGCCCAGCCAGATTAGGGGCAAGCATCATCAACAGCAGCAGCCATTGGGGTTTTCTGCCACTGCAAGTATCATTGGGTATTCTAGTTATTTCATTTGATTATTTTTTTTCTCTTTAACATGGTGACTCAGAGATTCTTTGATAGCTATGTATAGTAGATGGATTTTGGTCAGCTTATTTTTCCATTTTGGTTACCAGATTTGAGATAGTGAACTCTTGATTTGTGGGGGTTCCTTTGGATTGGGAACAATTTTGGGGTGATTGGTACTGTACTTACAGGAGATGAGGAATAACATGCGGTTGTTCTTGTTCTTATTTGCTTCTGTACATCTGCCGGAGAATTCCAAAATATTAATCCGTTCATGCTACTTGCATTGCATTAGGAGCAAGTTTTTGCTCTTGCTCTATGAGTGCCCTAAGAAAGATGTTGTTAGGTAATGTATAGTCATCCAAGACATTTGGTAGCAAAGAGTAAATAATCAGTGGAAGAAAGATCGATGACATGGTGTTAGCTAGAGGGAGGGATTGGGTGGATCATATTGTTTTTGCTAGACCTTGAAGTTCTTGCGTAATGTAAAAGAACATCGCGACTTCTTTAGCTCCTCCTCCTAGCTCGTTAGCTTCTATGACCCAATAGTTCCAAATAGTTCCTTTTACTGGTACGAGACTATGCAACATTTACTCTCGGCACCAGAGTAATCTGAATCGATGATCAGAAACCATGCGATATACTCCATTGCGTAGTTTAGGTCCTCGAGCGGAGGGACCAAGTATTTTGACAACGAGAGTCATGGCGTATGAATGTTTGAATCGCTACACGCCACGTAGTGTTTTGATCATGTATTTCGATCGTTCAGTACCTTCTCACGTACGATTCTCCGTGCCGTAATAACATTTTCTTGGATTGAATCAAGATCGTTTTTCTTTTAACTTTCGTAGCAAGAGTCTGTGGTTGAGATGTTATGAGTGGGTTGTTGACAATGATTTAAACCAAAGACAATGCACTGAAAATTGGAAGAAAGTGATGTAAAGTGTCCAGCTCATAGGGGTGGGGCTTCGGCTTTCCTTGTCACTTGGCTTGGAAGTTTAGAAGGAGTTGGAATAACTTTAAAGTCTCTCCTGGGCTTGTAATATACCAGCATTATACTTGCCTTGTTCAATTTCTTCTCTAAGCAAGAAAGGTATACAAAGTGCAACGCTACGTGTGGATGGAAACTTGTTAGCGAAGGTTGGAATTCTTGTTTTAGTATTAATTGTTGACTTCAAAATTAATGGTTAATGGCAATAACAGTTGATTTGATTGTGACATTATTTTTTTTAATGTATATGTTGCGGTTTGACTTCCTCGGTTGGTATTCATTGGTGTTCTTAATTACCTGACAATTTCTTCTTCTTTTTTTTTGTGTGGGTAAAACTTGTACATCGAATTGTACTTTGCTTCTGTATTGTTTACGATTATTGATTTTAGAATTAAACGTGACTCACATTGATGCTTAAGCTGCAAAGTAAGATTTGTGGGGCATCTTCGGGTAGTTCTAACCAATTGCGAGTAGCTCTAACCAGTCGAAGATAAGGTGGGCAAGCAACACTAATAGTGTAAATGGAAGTAGTGCATGTAAAGGGGAAAAAAAAATTGAAACATGAGGTGGTCATAAGCCATCGTCTAATTGAAGTATTGATTAAAATTACGCTGCTGTTGAATCGAGTATCTGCTTGTACGTGCCATACCGAGCAAGATTTGTGTCCGCGTTAGCTCAATTCTTTGTCTCAGCCGTTGGCTTTCAAATGACCCGACGGCTCTTTGCGACACTCTTCTGCACTTCGAGAAATATAGTTGAGAAGCTTGAAATTATATCATACAGTTGGATGTTCCTTGCCAGCCAATTCACAGGTATCAAGTGACAAAAACTATTCCGCATTCATGTGACCTTTACATGGCTTAGAAAACAATGGTCACATGCCACAACCTGTTCACCTGGTAAATGAATAGTCAACCTTTTTCCTCTTGTAACAACGGAATTCTTGTTTGAATTCCTCATTCGGCGTCTTGTCACATGCGCTGCAGGATTTTCATCTCAAATGGTAATAGAACATGCCGGATGTCTAGGGTTTGTGGCCTTTTGCCTTTGGAATTTTCTTATATATCGCAAGTTGTGTTTAGATAGCAATGCGATGGAGCGAGAATATTGACGCAACGATAATTAAGTGTTTGCATTATAAAATTTTGGCGGGTAGTATATCGCAAATCTGTCTGCTCTATCGTCCGTTGCTGCTTTGGTTCGATAGGTAAAGACAATTTTTCATTTTAAAAATTTGCGCGGCCAGCATAAAAAACTTTCAACAACTTGATACATTCATTGTTATATTCAAGAACGAAGTAGCACAAGATTTTGCGATACAACACAAAGTCCACCTGGATAGTGCAAACAACAGTAGAAACTTTCTGGATATCACAACTATTGTAATCATCACCAAAGACGATAAAAGCCAAAAACAAATAAAGAAAATCTGTACCTTTTTCGTCCAAGTATGATGTGGAAAATTAATTTGTTCGCCATGTAACCCTTGGCAAGTAAATATAGAGCAAACCTTTGCTATTGGGTACATGAGTCTGATCAACCCCCAAGGTTCTTGCGAATTTTAGAAACATCTTGGCCATCGATTTGAAAAGCCTTCTTCAGAACATCATCAGGCATTGCCGGTCTCGATGTGAATGTTGCAAGCGACGAAAGTTGCGCCCCGGGATTCTGGCTATTGAGCCCAGAAATGGTTAATGCCGGGGCCTTTGAGTCGAGATTAGATAGAAAATGAACCAGGCCTTTAGGGAACACAAAGGAATCCCCGGGTCGCAGCTGTTGCGTAAAAAGGCGATTAGACGTATCGACAAAGCCAACCAGAACCAAACCTCTAAGGAGGATAGTCACTTCCGAGGCCCGTGGGTGCGCATGCGGGGGTACAAGACCGCCGGGCGCTATATCGACCCGGGCAAGGACTAATCCGAGCGTGTTTAGCCCCGGCAAATTTAAAGTGTTGGTGAGAGTAACATTGAAGCCGAATGGGTTAGCCCGGGTGTTACCAGGCTTGGACAGGGCAGACGTGCCGAAATGGGAAAATTGTGCTAGCTCTGGATTGATGCATGGTGCTCCATTGTAGAAGAAAGTTTGAGGAGTTCTTGAATTTGCAATGCAATAATCTTGCAGTGGATCGGGGTCGGATTTGACAATGTCCAAGAGAAGTATTAGGCTGAGGAATGATTGGAGCAAGAGAGAATTGGTCCTCATATTAGGCCTTATTATGTGACACAAAAGGAGAAATTTTGGGGGTTCCTTTGATCTGATTTTCACCCAACAAAGGACTTTAATTTATATAGTAGTACATGCTATGGTTAGTGGGATTTATGCATCATCCAGACATCCACTAGGGAGGAGAATTGAGTAGCTTAAGAGCATAACAAGATGTAAAGACAAGGCAAGTTCTAGGTACGTGATTTTATCTTAAAAGAAAAGAGAAAAGATTTGGTCAAATCAGCAGATGCCAAGTGATTTGGATGATTTATTAACCTGATTAGTTTTTGCTTGTAGCTAATCCAGATACAAGTTTTATGCTACAAGCTCACTGGCTTTGGGCCCATATGACAAGCATCACTGATTCACTGTCCCTAGGGAGTAAGGACCCTGATCTTTTAAGTCACTCTTGAGCCCATTGTGCTCGACTCAATTTCACTCCAGGAGTAACCATAAGGGGTCGGTTTGGTATCTAAGGAGATCTGTTCCATTCCTTGACTTTGGGTGTTCAAACTTTGGCACCAGCATTTAGGCAAAAGATATCCATGGATGCATTAGGCAGATATAGAAAGTGCGCCCTTAAAATTGTCCGGAACGTAACTCAGTCTCGGAGTTTCAGTTGATGCTAACGCCGGCCCGAGGACACTCCTTGCTGCTTCAATCGAAAATATCACTCGAGGAGTTACTTTTGGAGTAAAACAACTGTCCGAGCCAAACTTCCAAACTATAAAATAGAGGTTTCGTTTTGAGAATCCCACCAGCCAACATTTGCGTAACAATATGATAGCAAATAATAGGACATCAATCATGTAGGACTTGCTAAATTTGTATGAATGGTGGGCTTAAAATTTAGCCAATGTTATACGATGGGCCAGGTTCCAGACTTCCAGTCCAGCGTGTCCCATAAGTTGATTACTTGGGCCCAGGAGATTGTACCACTGGCTCATTACCCTGGGCTTTGTAACCAGTGGCGGATCCATGATATCCCCTCAATGTGTGGTCAAATAATTATTAGTTCACAGAAATTTCATCATTTGGCGCCAGTAATCTTCAGTCTGATGTTCACCTTCACGATAAATTTTAACTGCTATCTCCTTCGTAGAAAGATAAATATAATTCTTTGTATAGCGATAATAAAATAATTATTAATTATATTTATTGACTTTTCTACAAATGCATTTACCAATAATTTAAGGGTATTTTTTTAGCATCATCAAATAAAGACGTTAAAAGCATATAACGACCACTAATTATCGCTAAGAAATATATTGTAATTATCTTCCTACAATCCGGATAACGGCTAAAATTTTTCCTTCACTTAATTACACCAAAGAAGAAAATTTTGAAATTTATGCTACCTAAAAAAGAACATTGAGAAAGATTTATTTGAGTTACAGGGGACCTTTGAACTCTTTTCAATGGCAAATCTTTTCGTTTTACTTCACTTAAAGTCTCCAAAACAATGAGGCATATGTCCGCTATATGATGGAATCCGGAGCGGGCCAATGCAATAAGAGGAAAGACTAAAAGAGATAACATATTCTATTTTATAATAACAATAATAATTTATCTAATAAAACTAGATGAGTAGATAATTGATCTCAGATTTAGGGGTGAGCACGGTTTAGTTGGTTCAGTTTGGAGGTTGAATACCAAACCGAACCGACCAACTTCCATTTGGGAAAAATAAATAACTATGCTTGAACGGTTCAGTTTCTGCAGTTTGAACGGAAGTTTGGACATTTTAATCGGTTTGGGTCAAACTCAATTTTGGGCAAGTTTAAGCCCAAAAATTAATAATTTATACATGCTAATAAGCTTCAAAAAAATTATTATCATGATTAATAACACTTAATGAGATGTAGACGGCGAGTAAAAAATGTGTGTTACGTCAAGAAATTTAGATTTTATCTCATTTTATATAAGTGGTTAAATAACTAGGGTTAGTAAAAAATAATTAGGATTAGGTAAATATATATGTTATATTATATAGGTTGCTTCGGTTTATGCGGTTTCAAAAAAAATTCGAACCGAATCGAATGTACGGCTTGAAAAAAATAGATCGATTTGAAAATATACAGATTAATTGGTTCGATTTTCACGGTTGGATCAGTTTCAACGGTTTAAATGCTCATCCGTTCTCAGATTATCTGATAGTGTACCTTTTTTTTTTTTTACCGGAGTAAGCTTCTCACACGAGGAGGAGGGGGGGTTGGGGAGTGGGGGCGGGGATTGTTTTCTACTTTGAGAGAGAGAGAGAGAGAGAGAGAGAGAGAGTTTTTCGGTAGAACTAATGGTGGTCTATGAGGTGGTCACGGACGTCACAGACTATTAGCATCTATCTTCCACTTTGGAGATACTAAAACAATGTTTTCAACAAATAAGGTGGTCAATTAAACACCTTCCACTTGACTTACATCCGGCCCTGCTCTAAAGTGAAGTGGTTATACATGGTCTTTCATGAGTGACTTTAACACCACTCTTAAACAAATATTTTTGTAACGTTAAATTTTTTTTAATGTAATTTAAAATTATCAATTTGAATCATTCAAAAAAAAAATAACGATCATATGTTTCCAACAATCCTAAATCGTTCACGCACTCATTCAAAAATTTTCGAGATTTTCTGTTGGTAAATAACAAACAAGCTTTTGCTTTGATACAAAAGCCTGAATTGGTTGAAGATTTTTTTATTTTACCAGAAGAAACGAAAGAAAGAGAGGAGGACAGAAAGTTTAAGTAGATGTAGTTCAACCAATTAAATTCCAAGGGTCCACGTGTCACTGTTTTTGGCTCCATTATTGAGCTTATTATATATATAGATCTGTCACGTGTCACTTCCTCTCTCTACTGACTCTTACTGTACCGGTACTCCTTTTTCCTGAGTGGGCCTTCCTTTCCCTTACCTTACCTTCTCTATCTACTCTCTCTCATGGCTGATCCCCTTCAGATCACCGTCTACTTGCCTGGAGCCTCTCTCCAGACTCCTCTAAATCAATTATCTTTAAGGTAAGTGCCAAATTAAAAACTACCCATCTTTTATCTTCTCTGAGATTTGATAAATGTTGTTGTGCTGATTTTGGTATGTAATCTTTCTTCCATTTAAATATGTGTGCTTTTCCTGTTTATGCCTTTACTAAACATCATTATCAAGCACCCACAAACTTTTAATTGGGGGTCTTTTTCCCCTTTTAGGGAAAGTTAAAGTAATGAAAAAAGGTGCAGCCCTTTTGCACTCATACAAGAATTATTTGCAAATTTTGATGATTTTTCATTTTCTTGGCTATATCTTGCAGCTTGGGTGCTATGTTGATGATTGGGTTTTTATCCATTTAGGAGTTTCCAGAAGAAACAGTACCAGACAACAGACAAGGTCTTGATAACTGTAAAAAGCTGTATGCTAGATAATCGTAAGTAAACAACAAAGTAGAAGACACACCACATGCACATGCCATTCTTTTCTATTCTTTCTTTTTGTCTTCACTTTGATCTGATAATTCTTGGTCTTTTAATCTGGTTCACTGTATTGATGAGCTTTGCCCATGCTTGTCTCTCCGGCCATGGTGTGCACATTTTGTGTGTTTTTCTGGTAGGTCACCGGCATCCTCGTTATCAAAGAAATAATGGGTGAATCTGTGGTGGAGGCACCCAATATTGATAGTAAGGTACACCCATTTGCCCTTTGCTGGTCTCCTTTCGTTAAGTTCTGTTTCCAATTATTGTTCGTTGATTTCATCGATATTGTTGGTTAATTTTCAGTTTGTAGCTCTGAATCTCTGAGTATATGAGTTAAGATACTGTTTCCTTGCTGAATATTGGGTTTGAATTAGGGTTGCTTTGTTATATAAACAGATGGGGGAGTCAGTGGCTTCGCGTGCTGCTCTCGAAGTGTCGATTTCATTTGGTAGGTTTGAGAATGATTCACTTTCTTGGGAAAAATGGTCGTCTTTCTCGCCAAATAAGTACTTGGAGGAAGTTGAGAAGTTCTCAACGCCTGGATCGGTAGCTCAGAAAAAGGCTTACTTTGAAGCCCACTACAAGAAGATTGCTGCTCAGAAGGCTGAGCTACAAGATCAGGAATCTTCAGTGGAAACGAATCATTCAAGCTCAGATGGTCCAAATTGTAAAGATCGAAGTGGAAGCACTTCTAGTACTGATGCTGAACCGAGTATATCCAATGGTCAAAGTGATGCTGAAGAAGTTGAGCAAGACACAGGTTCTATCAGCATGGTGAGCAGCACTCATGTTGATGAGCCAGAGCAAACAGAGGACCCTGCTATCACCTTTGAAAGTGAAAACTCCTTGGCGGAGGAAGCTAAGGAAGCATTAAATTATATATTAAATGGTAATGAACCTGTTGGTTCAGAAGAAGCTGCTTTGGTTGAGGAAAGGACTATATTACAGAAATCCATCGACACGGTTGAACAAATTCCAATTGTGGATAAAGAGACAGCAAATGACAGGGGAGGTAAAGAGGAAAATCCGAAATTTGATGCACTGGCTATACCACCAAAGGTGAGATTTTGGACTGATTAACCAATTGGTCTTAATTTACTTGTCTTAAATTTCTTGTACGTCCGCTCTTTTTGGTTTCTTCGGGGGCCTTAATGTTTATTTGTATTTTGGTGCTTAGATTATTCCAAGCAAAAAGGAGCACGATTTGGCAGGGACCAAGAAGAAGAAACCTGTATCCGTATCACCTATTCCCAAATCACAGCATGTCTCCACTCCCAGATCATCAAAGCCAATATCAACTTCAACAGTGATGTCTGCATCTCGGTCCTCAACAAAGAAGGCGAGTGTTCCATCATTACAGAGGAGCAAAATTCTGTCTCTGGGAGAAAGCAAGCGAGCAGCTCCGACATCCCTGCACATGTCCCTCAGCCTGGGTCCTTCAAGATCTGATTCTGCTTCTCATACCACAACTAGAAAGTCACTAATCATGGAGAGTATGGGGGACAAAGACATTGTTAAGAGAGCATTTAAAGCATTTTCAAACAATTTAAACCAATTAAGATCTTCTAGTGACGAAGTTTCTTCTGGACCAAAGCAGGTTAGTCAACTTATGATGTTTATCGGTTCATAGTTAATTTACATGAATTGTCAGTTTTTGTTTATGTATGAATATATATATCTCAGTGTCTACCTTTGGCAGTGAGTTTTTTCTGTTGTGGTCTTTCTGTTTCTTTTTCTTATCCTTCTTACCACTTTCTGGGTGTTTCTCTGGTTTCAACCTTTTTGGCAGGTGCCAACCAGGGGGTCAAAGCAAAAAGTTTCTGGTTTGATAGCTTCTCGAAAAGAGAATGAAAGGTACTATGAGAATGGATTGTATTATTGGCAGTTGTAAAGATTGCATTAACGCCACGTCTTAGCGTCCTGAATAAGATGATTGAAACCATTTAAATGCACCCTTATGTTCAATGATTCAAGCCTCTAAAATACAAGACTGTTTCTCTGTCTAGCTTTTTGGTAATGCAATCTTTGTTTGAGGTCCCACACCCATGCAACCTCCAAGTTTCTTTAGTCCCAATGACTGATTCATAAGTGCATTATATGATATCACAGTTAGTTCTGCTCAGCGTCTCTGCCTACACGCATGTAGATACACATACATCTGTATGTGGCCCTACTTGAGCTTTTTGTGCCTCTTTCATTGCATTGCTGTCTCCTCATATGAGATATCCATTAGTCTCTTTTCCAACCTCTTTATCTGAACTGTGTTCTTGTAGAATAATCAAAACATATCTGCAATGGGCATGACAGTATTTCCCTCTTCAAAGTCATCATGAAACATGATGTAAATGCCTATTAATTTGCACATGCTTGATGCATGTTGTGTAACTCTTTAAGATACGGGTTACGCAAGCATATTTTTGGCCTATTAATTTGTTGATTTATTTGACACATAAGCACATAATTGAACTGTAGATCGAGGAAGGTGGACGATAAGGTATCTGCTCAAAGAGGTCAGTTGGGAACAAGATGGAGTTCTATTTCATCAGGGTAAGGCATACTGCTGTTTTATTTGCAAGGCGTCGAAATATGATCTGTAAACAACAAGGAAGTCCTGAAGCTGGTCCTCATGAAAGTCTTTCCCTGTTTGGGTCCTGCTTTTTAGTAGGCTACCTTGTATTCTCATGCAGCCAAGACGAATGTTCTTCTTACTTTCTCAACTAAACATATTCCTTGTTCGATTTGAAATGCAATAAATTGGTCATCCTTGGGGATGATCAAACTGTTTTAGCAAGAATCTCAGTCCTTATTTTGATTCTGCCTTTTAACAGTACAATTTTGGTTAATTCTATTTCCTGTGTTTCCAGTCATCACTTTTGCAACACTTGTGTATTGGCCTCCTTATGTTGTGTCAAGGTTTCCCCTCGTTTTGCTTTAGCGTGTCAAACTGCATGGGTTGCTAATGTTTTTTCAGAACAGCGCCCTCTCCCTCGCATTTTATTCTTGAAGCCCTTTTATCAGAAGTTTTGGATAATCCTAAACCTTTTGAGCCGAATTGCATGATTACTTTCCCCCTAAAGAGGCTTTGATGGCTTATGGGCTCATCATTTAGAGGACTAATGGATGATTACACTTGAATATGCATAAGATACTAAATAAAGTTCACCAAATTGCATACTCTGAGCTCATCTCCAGCTTGAACCTGTTTACAGAAATCAAATCCAGGTAGAAGGCTTGGTGCAACAGTAAGATTGCTCCATTCTGACCTGGAGGTTATGGGTTCGATAATTGGAAACCATCTCTTCACCAAAGTGGGGGAAACCTGCGTAAATCACCCCTCCGCAGAGCCCCAAGATCGGGGAAGCCTCGTGCGCTGGGCCACTGGGCCGTCCGGAAGAGCTATTAGGCCCAGTCTGATTATATAATCAACCTGCCTCATTGTCATTCGGTTAATGAAGTACAAAAGGAGGATAAAAGCTTTGTTAATAAAGTGCATCCTCACGATTGAAATTTTTTCTTTTTATATGCATCTTGTTGTGATTTACAAAGAGGAAAATGCTTATGAGTAAAAATGAAGAGAAAAGAGGAATTATGTTGGTTGAGTTTATTACAGATTGCTTTTGCTCTTTCCCACCCTGGTTTTCTCTCTGTTAAACTTTAAACAGGTCACCAAAAGCAGCTGCTGTATTTGATAGAAATGTGAAGGCTGCCCCATCTTCCATTGGCTTGAGAAGTGATGAAAGAGCTGAAAGGAGGAGAGAGGTGTCTACTGCCCCCTCATATTTCTCTCCTTCCACTAATACTTAGAATTTACGCATATTCAGTTGTCCTCAAGTGGCTACATCACTTGCGTATTTTCTTTTGCAATAGATTTCCAAGCGAGGGGAGGAAAAGTCATCTGCTAAAGTAGTAGAGAAATCACTCCTTGGCTCAAAAACGAAGGTACACTTACATGAAATGGCACTTTTGCTTCGTCCTGTTCATTCTATTTACCTGTATACAGTCATCTGTAGTTCATTCATGTTTAAATCGTACCTCAACATTCCCTAGCTGACCCAGGGAGAAAAAGAGGCCGAGATGAAAAAGCTACGGCAGAGCCTCAATTTCAAAGCCAAACCTATGCCAGATTTTTATCGGGGACAAGGGAAGACAAAGGGTCCTCTAGATAAGGTACGCCTTGATCTAGGATTCTTTTTCTGAGCAGTCTACTTGTTTCCTTTTAGTGAAATTAAAGGAATGAAGTTCTTTGGAAGAAAAAACTATGTTTATGTCGACTTACTCTGTTTCAAGGAAGATCCTCTGAAGGGCGTTTTATGATGATAAACTACAGACGTTTCACCTACCATGTGGAGTCATCAGAGAATCATCGACTTTACTTTTTGGCATTATTCTAATGTCTCCTTACTTGCCTTTTCTCCTTGATATACAGATCTTTGAATTGACTGGCCATTTAAGTTATTTTCTAATTCATTCCCTGGGTCTGGGTTCTGATGCTCTTTTGAAAGTTTCTCGGTGCAATTATAAAAGCAAGGAACTGCTAAACTTAATAGAGCTTACCTCTAGTGCTAGATAAGTTAGTTGCCGGTGTTTGGATGGCGTGGCTAGCCCAAAGCTGGTTTGCATTACTGGGGAAACTCATCTTATTGTTTGTAAAGTAGGCATCATGTTTAGCAAGTCAGACTGAGCGTGTCTTTTTTCCATAGATCAATATGCGCTTAGGTTAGCGCTCCTTTCTCAATTCATTTTGCATATGACCATTTTTGGAGCCGTTGAACTTGAGTATTCAGAAAACTGTACTTCAAACGTTATGTATCTGAACTTATGACCCTTACTGTCTATCGAAGGCGCATAGGTATCTCTGGAAGTAGTTCTGCTTAGCAATCATATCTGGACCTATATATGTATCGACCTGTTTACTTACCATAACCTTTTTTCAAGGACCTGTTTGAGTTTTAAGAATCTCCTTGCTGGACTTCTTATTGAAAATACTCCATTTTTCACCCCAACCCAAACCCAAGTGATTGGTCGAAGAACTTCATTACTGTTCCTAAGGAACGCGTGCTTGAGCGCTATAGCTTCACATCCAATTCACCCACGACATTAGTTGAAGGCTTATACCATTTAGCTCTTTTAACAGAACTTACTATTTGTTGTATGTGCCCTACATGTATATGTTTTGTGAACTTCCCTCAACCACACCTAATTCCCATCAAAAGATCTCATATGTCTTGCAGTGGTTAGATGTGTTTGGATGGACCTTCTGGCATTTAGAGTTTTGAAGTTTGGTTATTGAGATTAAAATAAAAATGCCTAGTGTCAACCCCTAAATAGATCTGGTTTGCTTCAGTATCCCCAGTTTGGAAAGAAAACAAAAGGGGGGATTAAATGCGTCTTATTTGGTCATGGTCATTTTTATTGCGACAGAAGTTAATGATAGAAGTGCTCATGTATTGATCTACTTGTAGTTCCTTGTATACTTGGCCCTTTCTCTTATTGTGCTTCAGTATCTGTCAATGATAAGTTGTGGCATACTTTTTGATGTTTCAGGAAGTTGCCAAGAACGAGATTCACCGTCGACCAGAATTGCATAGGTGAAAATCCGTTTTAGCGCATCCATTTTGTGAAATGGCAAACCCTTCTGGCAAAACGAAATTCGAGCAGAAATACACCTATGGAAGAGAATTAGACTGGTAGACAAAGACGACAAGTTTGAAGAATATATTACTTTCACCAATTTGTCCATGGTTAGTCAACAGCAAGGTTACTGATGAGCCACAAGCTGTATTTCCATAAGTAGCCTGAGCAGAGAACTCATTTAGGCCATCCTTCTGTTGGGTAGGTATATCAATGATGCATGTGCTGGAGTTAAAAAAAGGGTCGTGGATCTTTGCCGTCCTAATATCTCACATACTCGACCACTCTTTGCTGCTCCTGTGAAAGGCCACATGTTATACTTAGTAAGGGAAGTGTTTGAATTTCCTGGTACTGTAGCTTGTTAAACATATTGTAGCTTTATGTACTTTCTTTCTGGAATATTAATGAGAATACGTTACTCCTTGTTGTGCAGTGATCTAGTCCCCCTTGGTTTTACAAAATGCAAGTAATGTACGCCAGTAAATAGCTGCATGTCCACTATGCGAGCTCAGTTGATCTACTATAGAAAAAACAATATTTTTCTGAATCATTGTGATCAACAAGTCCCCCCTCCCCAACAACCCCCAAATCCCCGTGGGCACCAAGCTGCCAACCTTCAAAACAGAAGAAAAAAGAGTGAGAAACCTATCAGATGTTCTTGGGGAACATTGTTGTACTTGTAATTGGAGCATTGGAGGTCACCTGAATGCAAATCGAGAACAGAGATGATAGAGGTCTGGTAGAGTTGTCAAAAGGGCCGGGCAGCCAGCGGGCTGGCCCGACCCGGCCCGTTTTTGCCCGGGCTGGCCTAGCCCTGTATGTGAACAGTGATGGCCCGATAATTAAGGGCTTTGGGCCAGGGCTTGGACCAGGCCGAAGCATTCCCCGAAATTATCCAGGCCCGGCCCGGCCCAAAAAAGCCGGGTTCTTGCCCTAAAAAACAGGCTGGCCCAAAATCGGCCCGTTTTTAGGCTCTGACCTGGTTTTTAGGGCTGGTCCGGTTTTTGGCCCGATTCGGACCAATCAACTGAAAGTTTCATGTCTTCTTCTCACCTTCTCTTCAGTACCCATCTCACAAATCCAAACTTTTCAATCAAAACCTCACACAAGACTAGAAGAACAAATGCCACCATAAAAAGCCTTTACGCCACGATCCAACCCAAGCAGAACTTTTATGAGTTGTTGGGTATTTCAGAGAACGGGACCTTGTCTGAGATCAAGAAAGCCTACAAGCAATTAGGAAGGAAGTATCATTCGGACGTGTCACATCGGAGCGCCGGAGGAGTGTCACGCCGGAGCGCACGGAGTAGTGTCACACCGGAGCGCACAGAGGAGTATACTAAGACGATCATTCGTGTACAGGAGGCATACGAGACCTTCTCCGACCCGCAAACCAGAGCGTCGTATGACATAGACATGTCCAAGGGTTTGCACCTTGCTTTCTCCACCAGAAAAAGTGGCCAAAACGATCAGGTTTGTTCTCTCCCTCCCTTTCTCCATTCAGTGAACAATTTTACAAACACGTTGATATGCTTGTTTTGATGTTTTTGGCTCCTGAATCGTTTCAGAAATCGGTGTCATGTTTAGCATTTAGCAACCAATTTCGGTTAAACAAGATGGGTTTGTACTAATTTTGAGTTTTCATGATCTGATTTCTTCTGATTTCGAATCCTCTGTTTTTGCTTAATCGGTAACTCCTCATAATTTCTTCGAAATGTTTAATTCAATAGGAATTTTTCACTTTTCAATTACCCATTTGCATATGTTTAGGGTATAAAAGTATACAACTACAAGTATCTTATCTGCTAACTTGGAATCTGGTATTGATATGAAAATTTCCTTTTCTTGAAACAGAGGTCTGATGGCGAGTGGAAGAACAGATGGCAGGCTCAAGTGATGGAGCTGAAGCGAAGGGGCATAATTAGAGTGTCTCGAATCAGAACTCAGAAGGCAAAGAAGCAAAGCATATGCTATAGCAAGAATTTTTGGAAAAAAAAAATTGTTGGGCTTGGGCTAGGCCCAAGCCCGGCCCTAAATAGTGGGCCTAGGGCCAGGGCTTGGACTAGGCCTGAATATCCTCTTCTCCGGCCCGGCCCGGTTCCCAAACCCCTTGGCCCAGCCCCGGCCCGTTTTTCTCGGCTGGCCCGTTGGGCCCCGGCTGGACCAGCCCAAGCCCGGCCCATTGACACCTCTAAGGTCTGGACAAGGTTACAGCCTGGGGGTCGGAGAAATCTTCGGCCATATTTCCTAGTTCTCATCTGGTTTCCCCGCCTATACATGTCCAGGAAACCCTCATGGTGACTCAACAGTGGTGATAATTGGAAGATCATTTTATGTTTTCCTGTTTCTTTGTTTGCCTAAATGGTAACTAGGCCGGCTACTTGCAGCTAAAAAACAATCATAAAAGGTAGAACTGATGTATTTATCTCAACGGAAGTAACTTTAGTTAGGAACAATCAATTAACAGAACAAATGGAAAAGAATCAAGTCTTGTTTATATTAACTCACCCATTTTATGTTTCTGTACCTGGCAATCTTTTTCCTTCTCATCTATGTACATTTGTCAAACCTTTGCCAATGAAGTTTGCTTAGACATCATCATCTGAATCATTCGAAGTGCTTTTCTGAGATTTCTCCGACATGAAATTCGCAGGCAAAAGTGGGAACTTCACGCTCCTAGGAGCCAGTGGTTTTGATGATGACGGGAATGATGATCCACCACGAGCCGACGCAATTCTCCTCTTCTGCAGATCTTTAGCAATCTCCACACAGACCTGATCAACCATGCCTAAGAAATCTTTGACAATGACAAATAGTTGAAGTGGGTGCTCCCCATTATCTTTCGAAGCTCCAGCATGGTAATATTCTGTTGTTCTTTTCACAAGCCCCATTACCCCTGTCTGCTCTTCTCTCACCACTCTTATTTCTTCTTCAGCCGCGTCTAGGAATCCTTTTATCCGTCTCACAAATCCACCTCCTCCTCCGTTGGTTTCCACCTGTTGCCTGATTTCACGAACTCGTTCGGCTAACCCTGAGCACGATTTGTATATGACATCGTAGTCTAATGATGCTGCTTTCTTTACATTGGAGAATTCAGAACTAATTCCCCCTACTACTGGCAAGCCAAGCCTTGTGTATTCCTTCTCCCTTTCATCTTTCGATGTATCGGTATCAGATGTGAGGTTTCCGCTGTTTCGGCTGCTGCTGCTGCGACCCAAGCTGCGATTTCTACTGATCACGTTGCGTTTCCCCTCTGCCCGTACCACCTCTTCCACGACAAAGTGAAGTAGTGTAGTCTTTCCATCGGTACTTTTAACATCAGAGAGTTTTCTGAGAGAAGTAAGGTTGAAAGCTTGAGCATTCCCCCTAGAAGTTCCAGCGTTCATACGATTGCCAGCTTTGAGTATGGCTTCTAAAAGTTTCAAGAAGAGCCCACGAGTGCGAAGCTCGTCGCAACCCAATTCAATTGTTTGCAGAGAATCCTTGAGTTGCAGAATCTCCGCATCATAGTTTGACCTAAATAGCATGGCGTCAAAGCGAGTGAATGCGGATGGAACAGCCTTGAGGAGGTGGAAGAGGAAGGATTCAGCATCGGCTAGTCTTGTGGAGTCTCCATCAAATGCAAGAATTTCTGATTCCTCCTCCTTGGTAGGGGCTGCTTTTGTGAGCTTTTCAAGAGTATCCGCATTTAGACCTTGGCCCTCTACGAGTGCACCAATGATCTCCTTGCGCGTAACGGCTAGTGAACGGAGCACGATCGCTGTGTTCTGGGACTTTCTGGTATCGAGAATGAATATCTGAGAGGGTGGACCTGACTTCTCGCCTATTGGACTAGTTGAGTTACTTTCTCGAGGGGACTTCCGGGTGGTGGCAACAGATCCAAAGAGCGCTTCCATAAGATCACCATCGAACCTAAATTGTGTCGAAAATTGAGTATCATTGTACCATCTAGGCACATTTCACACAAATTCTAAACATACTAACAATATGTACAAATTTATATGAGCAACACGATTTGATTAAGAGAGACGAGAACAAAAACAGACAAACGCAAAATGAAAGTCAGAGGGTTGTTATTACCTGAAAGAACCACGATCGATTTTGTCCCACACCATTGAATGGTCAGCATTACTAGGATTCACCTTATCCCAGTGCAAGGGCTTCAGTTTAACCTGATTTCCATCCTCAGAAGAAGACTGGTTTTGCTTACTGCTACTTGGCATTATTGGTGGTGGTTTTGATGATGAAACCATACCACCAATTTTAGGTGCTGGAGGTGGTGGTGCAGGACTAATTTTCTTCACCGGAACCAGAGGCGGTGGCGGAGGAGGTGGAGGCGTTGGCAAAGTCAGGGAACGCGTTGATTGTTGAAATGATGATTCTTGTTTCTCCAGAGACTTGAAAGAAACCCCAACTGGTGGAACCTTAGGAGCTTTCTTTCTATCCCCATCTTCCACTTCACCCCACAGTTGACTCTGAGAAGTTGAAGATTTTCCTCTAAGCAGAGGAATTTTTTGTACGGGTGACTCAAAATTTTCGCGTTTACGTCCTTCCTCTTCTCCATCTTTGTTGACACGAAAGATTTCTTTCTTGAAGCTGCTTCTGACATTTCCCCCTTCTAACTTTCTCCAATAAAACACATCCAAACCTTCTTCATCCACAATAACCCCTTTAATGTTTCCATTGAATCGCGTAAACTCAGGAGGCGGCACAGCAGGATTACCATGATTGGAAGTGGCTATGTTCTTCTGCCTCTTACGGCGCGAGTGCCTCTGAAGCAGTAGGAAGAATAGGCCTGATAGAACTATGGTACTTGCCGCGGTTGCAATAACTGCCTTAACAACGGCCTTTTTGGACGACGGCTTTGACGGTAGCGACGACGGTTGTTGTTTCGGCGGAGATGGCGGGGAAGGGGAGATGGGCTGGTTATTGTTGGTAGAATTTGGTGTTGAGAAAAGAGGTGGAAGAGGGAAGGGGTAGAAAGTTTGAATGTTTTGTGGGGAGTTTGCTTGGCAAGAAAACAAAGGTATAGAAGAGATGAAAGAGAGGACAAAGAGGAATAGGGTCTTCCATGGCTGAATCTGGGCAGCCATGAAACCTTCAATGGAGCTGCAGGGAGATTGGGATTAAAATTTTCCGGCAGTTTGTGCATTGCTGTTCTCACTACATTGGCTTTGAGCTTCTGTGGGATTTGGTTGGTTGCTGACATTTTCAAAGGAGAACAGGTTAATGCTTGTTTCTGGTCTATTTTTTTAGCATTTTCCCGGGCTTTTTTTGATGGAAAATGACAGATCCACCCTTAAACTATAATTAGGAAATAGTTTCTAATTAAGGGTCTTTTTGTAATAAAACCCCCAGCTTTGACTAGAAATTGTGTAAATTTGTTTTCTATTATGTGTGTCTCCCACTAAACATTTTAAGAATCTTAATGGAGGAAGTGTTGAATTGGTAAATCTCACATTGTTTAAGTTATCAGGTATCATCAAATTTAACTCAATTCGTATAAGCAAATGATTATCATAATTGAAAATTACATTATGTCAATTTAGTTAGGAAAGGCAAAGATTACAATGTCTTGCACGTAAATGCCAAAGTCAAAAGGAAGCAACTTAAATTTTCTCGAAACTTTCAACGCACAAGTGATGCGAGAGTAGAGACTTGGAATGTTCTTTCTATCGTGTTAGAATCTGTTAATGAGACGCTAACAAATTAGAATACTCCATCGACTGAGTTATTTGAAAAAGTCTAGAGGATCATGACAATGATATAAGATCGGCATTTCGTAAACCCTTATTTTTATTATAGTGAACTTGATTTAACCATCCATTGAAGAATTTGACCGAGTCATGTATGCGTCAATATTTTCATTTAAAAAAATTAAGCAAATAATCAAAATGGGACTAAGAATTGATTTACAAGCTATAAAAATCATTTCCCGAATTTCTTTTGCTCATTCAAAAACACTTTACACATGACAATCCTCTGTTACTGTTTTAGAGAATACACATACAAAGTAATTTTTTTTTTTTTGCTGTTGCTAGGTTGAACTGCATCACATTCTCGAGCGAGCTCAACGTAACTAAAACACGAGATATGATTCTATTTTCTTTGAACGAGTTAGCCATTACCTTTTGGTTTCCTAAAGGTATTTAGAGAAACATTTGCTAAAAATGGTAAAAACGAATCCGAGACACAGAATTAAAGAAGACTTGACTTGACTTTGGTGTATGTGAAAAGGAGAATACAGAAAGGCAAAAGGACATCGAGGGTCCATTCATAGACATTCCTAGAAACATCTTTAGCGGCACTAATCTGGGTGGTCAAGAGTGCATTGATGAGAACACAAGAAAGTGGTTCACCAAAAAGAACTTCATCAGGAAGTTTGCCAAAACACACCAACTTCATCCGCGTAATGGAGTAGTTGACACATACAAATGCTTGAATCCGGTAATGAAAGTCATGATATATCCGGTTGAAGCTTAACTGGTCAACCACATTTAAAGCTTTCAACGTGGTGTTAGTTTAGTGGGTATCAATGTTCTGACTTTGGTGCCATGGAATGGCTTCATTACAATAGTACAAGTTTGGAGTCAAGATCTTCATGTTTCAAATTTGGTTTTTCATTTGGGAGATAGGTTATGACATGAAATCATGAATGAATAGCATAAGAGTGATGTTACTCGCGATAAAACTTTTCAATCTGGTTTTTCGTATCGACTATTGAGTATTGCGGGACTTGTAGTATTTAGTTGTTATTCTCTGTTAATTAATAGTGTTTTTTTGTGTAGCATCTAGGTTGTTGTGGCAAAATTTTTATATTAATTAGGAATCAAGTTGTGCTAATTTTGGTTCTTGGTTTGACTTTATTTTTGTTGCATGACACATAGGAGGCTTAGCATGTACAAACAAAGAAAAATGGGAATAAATGTAGGACGGTGAATTCCCATCGCATCCTCGTGGTACAACACCGTGAAATCTTGATCGGCAATAGTAGACACTTCTCAAAATGGCCTAACAGTTTCTTGATCTCCCCGACATGCTTGAAATTTGTATTTATAATAATGTTTTTACTTGGTACAGCTAGTCAGAACATGTCTATAAGTGTGTATCTATCTATATGTAGATCCAAAGTACTCTCAGAATAATTGATTTTCTTTTCGCTTTTTTCGAATTCCTCAATTTTGTTTTGCGATTTTTTCACTACTCACTCCTAAAATAGAATTGGAAAGTTTCCAAAAAAATCCTTCCAAGAATGTTATGTACAGAGAGATAATTCCCCGAAATTTCACATCATATATTTTCACAAATTTCTCGTAGATATTGGTAAAATTGTTGAAAAAGAACCTAAAATTTGGCAACCACCGGGCCCCATAATGGGGTCATACTAGTGGCGTCCTTGATAGCTATCGGGGGCTGAAACACCATACCATTATAGGCAGAGTGATCGAGTGTTGGAGGTTTTTAGGTGGCATGAGGTGGGGTTTTTGGTTGAGGCTTGGTAAGCTTGGGATGTGATGACCTGGTAAGTCTAGGGCGGTGAACTTGGGTGCCATTAGAGTTGTCAAAAGGGCCGGGCGGCCCGCTGGCTGGGCCGGCCCGTTTTTGGCCCGGGCTAGCCCGACCCTTTTTGGGCCCGGACTGGCCCTAACCCTTAGGGCTTGGGCCAGAGCCAGGCCGAATAATTTGAGAAACGGGCCCGATCCTAAAATGGCCTGTTTTTGGCCCGATTCTGGCCCAATTTCCTTGGGTATCTTACCTATGAACTTTAACAAGAAATTCTCAATTAGATGCACACTAAAAGCAATGTATACTAAAAATAGAAAATTATTTCGAATGGGTAAGAAATTTAAGACAACCATGCAATGCATTTTTATTTTACCCACGTCACTGACACTTTTCTTTCGCACCTGATCCAAATATAAATAAATGGAGGAACAGAAGCAAGGGTAGGCAATCTTGGACTCATACTTGTACTAGCCTTTGGTGTTCCCTTTTTTGTTATGACTGAATAACGAACTAAAATGAAAAAAGAAAATAGAGGTGGGTAATCAATCATAGTGCAACTCATGAGTGCACAACTGATCTACCTTCTTTTTAGTAAGTAATGATATGTATTAACAAGGAACACCAGAGGGGTGACACTTATGTATATGAAAGAAGAAATTTAAAATTGAGAAATGTAAATGAGAGAGAGAGAGAGAGAGCAATTTGCTAACGTAATAATAAGAATCTTAGTCATAGTACTACATTACAATTTGCTTAAATAATAATAAAAATTTACTGTAATTAAAGCCTTTACTTTGAATAACAAGAAAATGCAACAACAAAAAAATTTGAGCCCGAGCCCAGCCCTAGATGTTGGGCCTAGGGCCTGGGCCCAAATTTTTTCCATTCTAGGCCGGCCCGGCCTGGCCCCAGCCCGTTTTGCTGGAGGCCCGATGGGCTTGGCTGGGTCGGCCCAAGCCCGGCCTATTTGACACCTCTAGGTGCCATGAGTAAAACGTAATTACGGGCGTACGAGAGGAAGAAAGGGGGAGAGAGGGAAAAGAGTTAGGACATCAAATGTACATTGTGTTGATGTTTTTCAAAAT
This sequence comes from Escallonia herrerae, assembly GCA_033070095.1. Taxonomy (NCBI): domain Eukaryota; kingdom Viridiplantae; phylum Streptophyta; class Magnoliopsida; order Escalloniales; family Escalloniaceae; genus Escallonia; species Escallonia herrerae. Next base: position 541,609 of record JAVXUP010000092.1, read on the forward strand.
ATTGTATCAATTTTTTGAGTTCATTTTGTGTGTCAAAATGATAAAAGGAAAGTGAAGAAATAAAAAGATAGGTGAATCTATCGTAAAAGAGAATTGAAAAAGTAAGTGGATATATAATAAAGACATCTATCTACTTTAGTACTTAAATGGTATGCTAAGGTGTATACATGTGCATCGAGTATGGTGCAAACGAGATACAATCACATGCATGCACGCACGCGCGTGAGCATGACAGTGGGTTGTGAGGAGCAATGTGGTGCTTTGATGGCGCACTTTACACTTTTTACGTGCGCATCGTTGCGAGACGAGATTAGACGTCTTAAAGTTTAGGTGATCAAATACAACCGTTGGCAGCTGGTTGGTTACACTTGCACTAGTTTGGGTTATACTGAATATTAGTACATGTTGGGCAACTAGGTAGTGCCAGTTCATAACAGACCGACCTGTTGGGAGCTAGTTATTTACTGGTCCAAATCTAGATCGTTAATCTTAATTGTTTCTGATCCAACAATCCAGATTGAATGGGTGCATGATGAGAGGGTATGACCCTTGGTGCAGCCACTAGTACTCTATAAATAGACCACAATGGTCGGATTTTCGTCACTCTTATTAGCCTTTAGTCATTTTGCTTTTTCCTTATGCAGATCTTCTACAACAAGGAATTTCTGCAGAATTCTTTCTTGTAGAAAATATTATCCAGTTTCTATACACTTTTTTGTTTGGTGAATATCGTTTTGTGCAAACACTATTCACTATTGCGTTTCGTTGTATGTTGAAGGATATTTGCTGGCAACCTGCTACATACCATATCTGGTGAGGGCCAATATAAACTTAAGAAAAATGTTATAACGTGCCCTGAAGCAAACTTTCTTTATAGTCACGAAACCATTCTGCCCATATACCACCAATAAATTGTAAACATTTTGTAGTAGATTCGGTAAATGGGAATGTCAGTTAAGGGCAAAATTTTACATACGCATTCTCCGTTAACCAACAGCTCTACCAAGTCATCTCAGAGATTAACTCGGCACGAGTGAATAGTTGAAGGAGCATTGCTGTTTTTTTTATCCTTTCAAAATATTTTCAAAAAGAAAAAAAGCATTTAGCGTTTTGTTATTACATGACACATTAGGTGTTGCAATCTTCCATTCCAGTCGATAACAATGTGCTGAGCTGTCAGGACCAAAAGTATATTATTAGGACACTTGAAGGCCTCATGGCCTGAAGATCACTCTTTCGCAAGTCCACCTTAATAAGGAAAAAATTTAGTTGCTATCCCGATTGGAATAATCTTCTTCTTATCTTATATATAGTGACAATCAATTGAATCTAAATATTTTTAGTGATTTTTATTTCGTGACGCTAAAAAAGTGTTACCAATAATTGTTATTGAAAGTGTTATAAGAAAAATCACTAGAAAGATTTAGCGACTATTAATTGTCACTATACAAGGAATTAGAGGAAGATTTTTACAATTCGGATAGGAGTCAAAATTTGTTCCCTTAATAATGCATAATGTCATGGAATTAGACTTTCCTAAGTCGGACCGTGAGGCACTTAGCTATTAAACCCCTGCTTGCTCGCTAAGTCAGCCTAACCCTCGAACTGAGCAATGTTAGAAACGAACAAACAAGAGAACACAAGGGTTTGGGGAATGATTCCCACTATATAACTTAGAGAAAACTTTGTACAAGGATACACACTCTATCTAGGTCACACACTCTCTGGATGCCTTGGATCTCTCTTGGATCACTCTCATGCGATGCCTTGGCCAAGTGTGACCTTGGCTTTATATACTACTTCACCTCCTCAACGGACAGTGGAGATACACTCGATCATACGATAAACATCTCCCCTCTAGAACTCTCTACACTCTTTACATGCTTCACTACAATTCTAGACTCCTCTTAGAATTATCTTCTACCATTCTAGAATTATTCATCATCACTCTAGAATGTGCCTAGATTTACAAGACATAAGTGTGTAGAGGAGTCTTGAACCTTTCAGAAGCCTTACCCAGTCATTTTTAAGTAAGCGTCCACTAAGAGTCCCGTAAGCGCCTAATGAGCGTCTGCATGGCGTAACCTCCAAAATCAGCCTCCTTTGCGAACGGTCCGTGACAATAAGGCAACTTGTTTCCTCGTATTTTTGGCCGCCCAAGTACTTTTGTACCATTGCCGGCGGGATGCAGTAGTCCGACTGGTTGTGGATCACAAACTTCAGTTAATTGCTTCAAACAGTTCCACCAAATTATATTAATTTTTTTTTTTGTCTTTTATCTGGCCTTTGTTTATATAACAGACCGGATACCAAGGTAATAACACAGTCGCACGTTTGAGTCACATGGAGGGTGCAATATTATTTGGAATACGGAGGTTTTCTATCTGCAGGAAGACATAGAAAAGTAACTATCCGACAACTTGAACTAATATAGGAAAACTTGATGGTAGACATTCAATGGTTTGAGAACATAGTTAGACACTTACGTTATTTATGAACTGCCAAGTTACTGTAATCATTGTCTGTGTATATATATATATATATATATATATATATATATATATTAACTGCTATCCCGGTTAGAGGATTCCTCTTACCTTCTATATAGCGCAATTAATTGTCTCTAAATATTACTAATAATTTTTATTTAGTGACGTTAAAAATTGCTGCTAATAATTGTCGTTAAAAGTGTTAGAAGAAAAGTCACTAGAAATATTTAATGATTATTAATTGTCACTATACACGGAATTGGAGAAAGATTCCTACAATCCGGAAAGGAACCAAAGTTTGTTCTATATTTTATGTCAAGGCAAACTTATAATATTTACTTACTGCGTGCAATTGTAAACACCCAAAACAACTCTCCTCGTCTGGGATGAGATTATAGTCACATGGTGACCGTGATATTTGCTCTCTCGACATTGAACATGGAACCAATCACAACTCTCGTTGTTCATGTTTTTCGCTAATCTGCTTGCATGAGTTTTAGCTATGTCGATGGGGGGGGGGTTGAAAATAACATTTTCGCGCCGCCTATCGTGCACTGCCTAGTGTGTAAATATGTCATATTGTCATGCATAGCAAGCTTGGGACAACCATACAAGTAATATGTACAATGTGATAGGAGGGACGGACAGACAGGGATACAAGTATTCCCAACTGGAAAACAATATATAACAGTTCACAAGCCAATCCCCTCAAGAAGGGAACACAGAAAGCACGTCCCTACCCATATCAAAACCCAATATACCTTTCCAAGAGACAGGAATGGGCATTCAACTTGAATCGTATCCGAATCAAATCAAGTGCAAATCCAAATCAACTCCTTCCGGCCGAATCCCAGCCAATTTGGTCCAGCCATACTAATACAACTTTAAAAAAGTCCATCCAATAATAGTATGTTGCTATCATAATTGAGTTGCTAAAGTTCTGGTTGAAATCTCTTTCTTGTAATTAATACGACCTGAATAACCCCTCGATTCCTTTTAAGAGGATTCGACTTTATCGCTCACGCTGGGATGAACCGATTATGTTGAAGCGCGTTCAAGTATATCGCCCCCAATGATACAGTCGCACAAGAAATTTGAACAAATTTAGGGATTGAATCCACACAAGTAAATAGAAAAATCCGGTGCTCAAACCAAACAAGTTGCAAAAATGATAAGTGTATGAATCAAAAAAATAAAGAAGACAAGCCAACAAAAATTACCAGTTTAGAGTAACAGGTACTTGGCTTTGCTTGTATTATGATGGGAGGTTAAAAAATATATATGCAACGATCAAGATCCTAGGTATCACAGTTGGTCATTTTAAGCCGCCTTGTCGGAGAATCTAGCGATGAGGGAGAAGACGGTGATGATGAGCGTGGTGACGGTGATGATGAGAGAGACTGTGAGGACAACGGTGATAAGGAAGAGATGGATGGTGGCGATGACGATGGTGAGGAGGAAATCTCACACGCTTCTTGTAACTTTCTTTTGTTGACCACTTGGCCCTCACCCTGTATCAGATCCTCTCCGAACATGTAATCCTTCAACCTTTTCACGTCCGATAATTTCACAGGTTTTACTATGAAATCTTCTGCACCTTCCTCCAAACAACTGTCATTGCATGAGAACAAATATTTGTTAGGAAAGGAGGAGAAGGCATTATGCAAATCACTTGGTAACCCAAAATGGATTCTACTTTAGTAATTTGAACTTTAAATGTATCTTGGCATCGAACGTTTATAAAAAATGCTAAGAAAAAATGAAGAGTTCAAATAACTAAACATGCGGCGTGTTTACCACTTTCCCATGTTCTCTTTCACCAATGACGTGATTTACAATATTTAACAATACCAAATTCTATCGTCTTTATACTCTAAAGACGATTTTCTTACTATAGTGCATTGGATCAATCTGAATAATGTTCAAACTGAAACAGCAGGAACCATAAGAAGCTTTTAAGATTTTTCTGCATTGGCAATGTTTGTTCCTATACTTGTAATCAGAAATTTTGAACTTCCAAACCCTTGAAAATGGGCACAAATCAGTTAATCCAAAGTTCTAATAGTCTAAACACTTAGAAATATCAGTTGATCTAAATTTCCAAACCCTTCAAATTGGGGACAAATCTTTCAATCCTTAGTTTAAGGGCTCAAGCCTTTGCCTCTTCAACATCTTTCCCTATTATTCAAGTTTTTTTTTTCCTTTTCTTGCATTATTGTTATTCCTTTTAGGCCATTCATTTCAATCCCATATCTTATCATGAAATCAAACTCAAAAAAGTACACACCAACAAGTCTAGAGTAAATCTAAATGTAAAATTACCTGTCGATCCGAGCCAAAACGTTTTCGGACGACATGATCACAACTGGTACTTCTCTAAAAGTAGATGATCCCTGCACAACCATAACCAATTCAAAATCAAACTTTAGAACATTGAATTTCCTTGTTTCTCTGTTGCTTAAATGGAAAAAAAAAAGTTTTTAAAAAATAAAAAAAGTGAACCTTGATCTTTTTGAGCAATTCGTAGCCAGTCATTCCAGGCATACAGTAGTCTGTGATTATCAGATCCACCTTCAATCCCTAAAATAAACAAAAACCAAGAAATCCTCAATATTCAGCCAATAAATTAAAATAAATAATCATCCAATTTTTTTTGAATTGGTATGTTCACTTACATCAAAACCAACAGAGCTCTTCTCCTCATCTAGTCCCAAGAATTGCAAAGCTCTCCTTCCACTATCAACCGCTGTCACTGTAACATTTCAAACAAATACCATTCAAAAATCTGTCTCTAAGAATACGAAGTACCTATGATGGGACTTGGACGGCCACAGATGCGCTAAATGAGCTGCGAGCGCTTGCAGTGAATCAAACGTTAAATGAGTTGCGAGCGCTCGCTGTGACTCAGCTCTTCGTAAATTCCCGTTTTCGTGTGTGCAATTGTGCGGGAAAACAATCAGCTGTACCGTACCTTTACAGGAGGTGATTTTGAGCAACCGTTCAATGACCTTCCGATCAACTAGACTATCATCAACGGCTAGAACATGGACATCGTGACAGTCGGACGGAGACAGACCACTCATTCCCTCAAACTTCTCCGTCCTCCTCCACCGTGAAAACATGCCGTCTCTCGCCATTTTTATCACTTCCTCAGACTACCCAAGAGTTAAAATTCAAATAAAATGGAAGAACAGAGCTCTCTTTTTGCTGAAGCCAAACCCTCTTTTATATATGCATATATGTATGTGTGTATATATATATATATATATATATATATGCGAAGGAAGGGTCTTGTAGCAGCAGGTTATAATGGTGAATGGGGTATGTCAATGATGATAATTGTAGACGACGACTCTTGGGAAATATCAAATCTTTGGGGGAAAATCTGCTTTAATTTTTTAAGGAAATACGCTGAGATTCTGATATCCACTTTGGTGGTGATCTGATACTCCATATCCCTCCCCCACCCTGTGTTGTGGTCCTTTTGATTTGATGTGGGTTGTATTGTCTCGGCGCGGGTACGAAGGGAGAGATACTCGTGAGATTGCGAGAAGCCGAGTGAGAAAACGAGGGGGCGTGTTGACCCATGGTCAATTGACGAGAGCGCCGTCAAATCTTTCTAGGCGGAGAAGGAACCGGATTCTGCCGGTTACATTTACTACAACATTAGTTTTTGAGCTCAGACGTCATAATTTATGTCTGATGTTTGCATTATTTTGTCACTAGACCCTGGGAAAAATTTCAGTAGAGCAATGTCTCACAGGTTATTTCTGTGATGCCTGACGTAAGATTGCTCAAGAAAAATAATGGACGGATAATGTCATAATTTAATGTAGTGAAATTTGTAATAATCATAACATCACTCGAAAACTCTATTCGAAAAAGTGTCTAGAAGCGTCAGTTGACTTTAATCGTTCTTAACTCCATGAGAATGTTCGTTGATCGGTATAAGTAATTAACTTTGACCTTTTCAAAGTATATTGATACCAAAGAAAGTGAAAAGATAACTGTTGAAAAAGTTCAAACTAATTATTTGGATCAACTATTATTGGCCATGCTCTTAAAACACCGTGGGTATGTAATGTTAACACTTCACCACTTCTAAGAAAAATGCTATACAAACTTTCAAGTCACTTTTTTAGTATTTGCACTAATGTACAAAATCTAATATGTTTTTGTTTTTTTTATTGGTACGAGTGACGGTGGCACACGCGATGCGTGTGCAAGAATAAAATTAATAGCGTAAATTTTGTTAAAATATAAATTTGTAAAACTAAACATATTTTTATGGGTAGTTAGTTACCAATTAAGATCTTTATTTTGTCAATTTTATAATTTTTTTTAGAATGCCACTTGTCACCACTATAAGTAAGTAGTTATTTAACACCCAAAAAAGTGTTTTCCGATTTTACCCTCATTATGGACACGTGTCAGCACCACAGACACTCTTAATGTAACACCAAAAGGGTATGACACAAAAAAATGTCTTCTCATTATATATAGTATAGATTAACTAATTCAGTTAGTGAATTCTTTTAAAATTATATCATGAGATCTGAAATTAATTTTACTCTCGCACGCTATTACGAGAGAAAGACCGAAAAGACATTTTTCGCTCGAAGTCACATCAGATAGATTAAAACAAAACTCTCTGGCCTGTCATGTTAGATCTCGCATAATAATCTCCTCCTCCTCCTTCTCTAATTTTCATTTCCGGTGATAAGCCGCTGCCGCTACCGCTGCCGCCGCCGCCTGGTCAAAGGGGGCAACAGCCAGCAACAGAATGACCGTTGATTTCGAGATGTAACGGCAGTTAACCGCGGACGGACGACGTTGTACCTGCACCGCAGGTGCTCTCGAACGCTACAGAGGTTAAGGTAAAAACTAGAAGAATGTCGATCATGTGCGGCACGGGAAAACACGACAAGGGAGAGGGACAGAAAAAGAAAGGGGTTGATTTGGAGGACTGAGGAAATCTTCTGGTGGGGGCCGCGGGAACAGAGACCCCACCCCATTAATTTAGGTTGGACTTTGGCTGAACATTTCTTTTTGGACAATTAACAGAGAAGATCTTGTGAGATCATCTGGAATTTGTTTTTCCAAGATTGATTTCTCACCCGCAGTCAACTTTGAGGAACCAAAAGTTTGGTCTTATCGGTAGAAAAGTGGGAACCTGGCGATTCGTCTGTATCCTTCCAGGCAAATGCCTCGAGTTTAAATCTAGACGTAGACTGTTGACAAAATATTTGAGGGAAATTTATCTGTTCGCAAGCGATTAGCGAATTAAGGTAAATACAGTTTAACAAGTGAGAAGATTTTTTTTTAATATTTTTTATGACAAAATAATATGAACTAAGATAGAGAACATGCTTGTGATTGACTCTCAAAAATAACTTGATGGATTAAAAAATAATAATTAAAAAAAAAACTTTAATAAGTTCTCCGACTGAAAATTGAAGACACGCACTATGAAATATGTGAAAGTGTTCCGATAAAAAATGTTGAAATCCACGTTTATCGAAAAAAAAAATGACTAAGAAGGACATCAAAGAACATACAAAGGTTCTCGATATAAGCAAATTATATACTATATGATAGTTATTTCTTCCCCGTAGTATTACTTATCACATTCTCTATAAATGTTTCAAAATTAAGAATGACTGGGTGACAATTATATTTGAAAAGGAACCGAAAGAAGTTAAAAAAAAAGTATATAGTTCCCTTTAAACGAACAATCTAGAAGAGGCATTTAATGCCATTTTGTCAAAAAATATGAGGTAATCTAGTCAACCTTTTTCCTCAAAAAAATGGTTAAAATCATATACCACAGAAGGTGTGATTTATGATTTTAGAACATTTTTTAAACTAGTAAAAAAATAATGATTTAATTTAAAATCAATCTCAAGCATCCTCTAAATATCAAAATCTAATCACCATTTTCCAAAATTAACCATTTGGATGTGTCATTGTAACAAGCCATTCCCCTCCAACTTAGAGGACATCATCATACGACAATGAAAAGTAAAGTGAGCATTTACCAGATTCCTATGCCAATGGTTTTGAGTTTATATTATTGCTAGCTTTGACATATCAAAAGAGGCCAACAGATTGAACCAAAAGAAGAGGCTAATAGACTAGTGAAGTGACGAACATTGCAAAAGGTTAACAAGGTATTGAAGCTCATCAAAGCGAGTTATAAGTGTATTATTATTATTATAAATTAAATAAAGAAACCTCTAAGGTTTTAGTCAAACCGGATCAGGACTTGGCTCATCAAGACCCACCAATGCCCCCACCCTCTTCAACACGATTCTCACTGTTCAAAGATCTGGGGAAGAGAAAACATGGAATCTTCTGGTGATATAGACATGTTCCAATCCTTTGATGACTTTTACTTGCATTCAAATGTAAAATTACATCACGTTCTTCTGTTAATTTAAAATTTTAAATACAAGAAATATCGAACAATAATAATTGCTTCGTCCATGTTTGTTTAACATTTTATAGTTGAAACCAATAAAATAACCCTAGAGGTGGGGTCAATGGTATTTTTGAAATAAATGAAAAAATTAAATTAAGCATTCTCGCGAATCTAAATCAAACCAAGTAATACTTCAATGAAAATATTAATTTAACAATCTCAAACAATTATATAGTAATAAGTAAAGAGATTAAGTTTGAGATACTTGACAAGAAGATTTAAATGGTTCGGCTTGAACTACCTTCAAGCCTACATCCACATCTTCAAGGAAGTCCCTTACAAGAGTATTAGAATCCACTAGCAACAATTTTCTTCCGGGTCAAGATCAAAACTCTTACAACATTTGATGATATTCCCACACCAAACTCAAACCTTGAATCCACAAAGCTCACCCCAAGACTTGACAAACTCAAGTCTTGATCTCAATCCTTTTACAAAGATCAATTGTATACAAAGAAATTCTCTTGAAAGAAAATGAGTAAAAATAAAGCTCTAGTACAATAGAGAGATGAGAGAATTGATGACTTGAAGTATGCACACTCTCAATCAAAAGAAATGCTCACAAAGATGCTTTATTTAATGATATAAAATCATGAAGATGAAGAAAGAAAAGTTTAATCTATGAGTCTTGATGTTTCTCTAATGAATGAAGGCTTATAGTATGATTTTCATGGTGTATGATGAAGCCCCAAATTATTTAAATAGAGAACAAATGAAATATAGCCGTTATGGACAAAATATGAGCAAAACTGTCGTTGCAGTCGACTGGGTTTTCTCGAAAATAACCGTTGGAGTCTTGTCCTCGAAAATAACCGTTACAGCTGAATTTTGACCAATGCAATCGACTGGATTCCTATGCAGTCGACTGTACTACCTTACTGCCTATTGGTTGCTTCACGGAACTGTCATTCCTATTTTGGGCATAACTTTCTCTAGAAAAATTGAATTGATGTGCCTTTTTTGCGTTGGAAAGCAAATGAAAATTTTTGTCAAGATATGAAAAGATTAGTACTAAAAATATTTTTGAGAAAATCTGAGTGAGCTCCAAAGTTCACTCATTTTCAAGAATAGCGCTCGTGTAAATGTTTATGAACTCACACACAATGCATAAGGTGTCTTAAGGTCTTTTTAGGTCATAGTCATCAATCTAAGCATCAAACCAATACTAGTTACATAATAGTAAAGATCAATCATAATCGATAGTAACTTAGCCTTGCATCATTTCTTGCTCTTTGACATTGGACTTGATGAAGCTTCCATAGCATGTACACTATAACTTTAAGCTTCCTTGGCTTCAATCCATCTATCCAACTTCTTAAATGTGTCTTCATGTGTGTCATGTATATATCTAATAAGAATCCACTCAAAGCACACATTAGAACATAATCAATGTGTAGTTATCATCAAAACAAGATGTAGCCTAGGTTATCCAACCATAAGGCTAACAATAGTCTTTATTCTAGTGTTTTCATATTCCACTCTTTTGATGGCATTTACCAGTTAAGCTGGAATATTACTGACAGTAACGTACTCCTTGGTCTATGTTTTGATGCATCTTGAAACATAGGAAAACATCTCTAGATTGTTTGAATATAATTTTTAACCCAGGTTTGTCAAATGAGCGAAAAACTTTCAAGAATATATTTGCATGAATTTGTTTCGCATTTGATATTTTTTGTAAAGCTGTATGTAAAAGATACATAAATATGCTCGAATCCTTGAAGATCCTAATTCACTAAAAGCATGTTTGGAATTGATTCTCAAGAGCAAATTTTAGATTTAATTATTATTACTTCTCAAAATTAGCTTTAAACTGTTTTTAGTGAAATTAGATTTAAGTTATGAATGGTTTTTGGCAAAATGTACTAATATCAGTTTCAATACTACAAATTGATCAAAAAATTTAGTGTTTCAATAAAAAAAAATGCTAAAAGGCCTTTGTAACTAAATCGGGATATTTTGATACTTTACTTGGTTAAACTTGGTTGTGATAAAGTGATGGGCTAATATCAAATTTATACATTAAAGTATCACTATAGTACAATTTTATTGTCTTTATTTAAAACGTATCAAATCAGTACCTGAATATTTATTTTGAATCAAATCAGTCTGACGATTAAAAGAAATTGGAACGCGATAAAAATTTAAATGGTAAGACTATCATTACCAAAATAAAAATGTGGCCTCATTAATTCTTCTTCTTCCTCTTATTTACCTACACCTCATACCCCACCACCACCGCGCCCTTTCCCTCTGACCTTTTCCCACAACTTAGCACCTTCACACCCTCCATGTCCTCCCATTCCAAGAAACAACATCACCACACCATTCCACTCACCCTTACACACAACGTCGTGCCAGCGTGCACACACACAAACACCAGTGGATGACCATCTCCAGGCAAAACACTAACGCAACATCTTCCATACACAGACCGATGATGACTCATCCACCGACTACAACATCTTTACTCAGAATACTTACCTATCTTAAATACATCGGGGATGGGTGTGTGATGCTTGTGCAAAGTTATGGGGGTTGATGGTGGGTTGAGATGTTGGTGGGTGAGACATTCGGTTATGGTGGTGGTGATGTGGTGTTTGGCATTGGGTTGAGGTGGGGCGATTGGTTGGTGGTGGTTACATGATTGGGCTTGGGGTGCTCATTGGTGGGTTTAGGTGGTGGGTGAGGTGATGGGTTGTGCTGCTGGGGATATAGTGGCGGTGGACTAAGGTTGTGCATTTGGGATGGTTAAAGGTAGGGGCGATTGGTCGTGGGCCCGTGGCAGTGGTAAGCTGATGGAGGTTGGTTCGACATGCACACTAATTAGCCCTTTTTATCAGGTTATTAGTTGGGTGCGGCTACGTGACAGAAGTGGTAGGGCAAGTTGCAAAAAAATTCCCTAGTAATGACTAATGATAGGGGTTGATGCACGACAAAGGCAGAGAAGGTGGGTCACAACTGCTTGGTGGATGTAGTGATGGTTTGTGGCCGCACAATGTCGCGATGAAGACGGCAGGGTGGGTGGCGGCCGCATGAGTAGGGGTGGGTGGAGAGTGTGAGGATGAAGAGGGGAGGGTTATGGAGGTACTGAGGGGGGGGGGGGGGAAAGGAAGAGGGAGGAGGAAGAAAGAGAATTTGGGTCAAGTGGATTTGCTTTATGGACATTTTTTTCACAATGACAATCATTCACCTTGAATATGCTTTATCTACAATTGGTTTAAAAATAAGTTTTTAGGTATTGAATTGGCGGGTCAAAATATGGGCTACTAAAGTTGTGCTTTAATGGTACTTTAGGGTAAAAATTTAACATTAACCCTAAAGTGACTAATGCATAATTCTCATTTTTTTGAATTATGATTTAGAGCTTATTAGAATGATCAAAATCTGATTAAATATAGAATGAATCAGATTAATCAGATTGTTAGACATTTGACAAAGGTTAAATTAGCTTTCAAGTTAAAAAAGCGATTAACTCACAATCTAAAAAAAATAGTTAATTAATCACTTTTTTATAATCAAGTTTAACTAAGTACCAAAATATACCTATTAACTATAAAACATTTATTATCTTTTATAAAGTACTAAATTTGGTCATTTTATCACATTGAAACTGATTCTATACACCTGATTCAAACACCATTCCTAGCTTAAAACTGATTTTTATTAAAAACAGCTTAAGGCTGATTTTTTTGAGAAGCGATTACACTTTAATTTAAAATTTACTTTTGAAAATAAATTCTAAGCAGAGTCTAAGACCTCGTTTGACAGGTTTTTTTTTTTTTTTTTCAGTTTTGTAAACTGAAAAAATAAACGCGTTTGGTAACCAGTTTTCGATTTTTTTTCCTTCAGTTAAAAAACATCAGTTTTTAAATCAATGCTGTTTTTTAAAACTCCAAAATGAGTTTCGGTTTTCAGTTTTGGTTTTTATTTTGAGACCACCGCCATCACCCTCCTCCAACCGTCGACAGCCACTGCCGACGACTGCCGGCGACAATCAGTCTCCGCCGGCGGCGGCCACCTTCACCGTCGTCCACCGCCACCGCAAACCACCACCAAAGAAAAAACTTAAAATAAAAATTGGATAATCAAAAAAAAAAAAATTTAAAATAAAAATTGAGTTATCAAACACTCACTTGTTTTAGTAAAAAAAAAATAAAAAATTAAACTGATTTTTTTTTTTTAAAACTGAAAATTAAAATTGAAAGTCATGTTAAACAAAGCCTTAAGTAAGCGGCATTTAATCTTTTAAGCGACAATGCAGCTTAGGTGCCACTCTGTGCAAAATGAATCAGCTTTAAGCTGAATTTTAAAATTGGATAAGTTAAATAAACCAAAGCGGCGAACAACCGTGGGGTAACCCTCTGAATTGGGTTGCCCTGTACCCGAATAGGAAAAAAAAAGAGTGTTGGGTTGGCCCGAATCAACCAAACGGACCTGCACCGCTGGTATGGTTGGTTAAACTTAAACCAGGCACCTTCCTATTTCGTGAACGCAGAAAATGGAGTGCGCCGGAGGGGGAAGAACCCGGTGCTCCGGCCCGCCAACCCGACGGTGTGGCGGTTGCGGAGCCGTTGCCTATTGCTCGGTCTCTCACCAGGTTCTTCATGTTTCTTCTTTTGTCTAGTTTCCGCCTTTGACTTTTTCCAAAATCTTAGGGATGATTTTAGTACAAGTAAACGTTGGAAGTGAACGGCAGTATCACATGTACTAGAATCTGTGCTAGTAACTTGTCAAAATTTGAAGGAAAAATCCGATGACAACGGATGGAGTTCGAAATTAAGCAATTGGTTGATCGTTGAGCAATTTGTGATTCAGATGTCACACTGGAGTTTGCACAAAGAAGAATGCGAGAGGTTGGAACGGCAAATGAGGGATGCCGATGTCGTAAACGAATTTCCCTTTACCTTTACACAGGAGGCTACCGTTCAGGTAATTATTTACTCTGTCCTTCTCTTAGAAGGAGTCTTCTTTTATCTGACAAAACCTAGGGCAGTTAGGGGAAGGGTCGGCTACGTGTTTCATAATTAATGTTCCCTTTGATTTCTCTCAAATATTGAGTGTAAAGATTAAAATGAACTTAATTGTAATTATGGATAAACAGTACCTGTGTTTACATGTTCAACTTCTATTATAGGAATTTTAGCTAAATGAAGGTAAAAGCAAATTATTTTACATAATCAGGCAGTTAAATATTTAATTTGTCAAACTATTCAAAGGGAGTCTTTTTAAGGGACGGATGGAATTGTTAGCTTTTCTTGGAAATAGCAACAGGAGGTTTTGATATTCAGGCGTGTGTGGTGTTTCCTGGATGAGTTTGATTCATGTGGTTATTTATTCTCCATAGGTGTGTGAAAAAGTGGAGACTCGATGCTCAGTATTGGCCAAATGGGGAATTCATCGCGTAGGAATGTGGACGTGTGAATGTAGTTGTTTTGCGTTGGGTTCTTCTTTAGATCGATCTAGGTATCATTCTATCTTCCACGTTAAAGATTTGTGAAGTGATATTGCTTTCTACTTTGCCTGCGTCAGTGTCAGTGATGGGCATGCTTGTTTAGTTTGGAGTTTAAGAAGGCAGATTCAAGAGGAATGTTTGGGCTAGGATTGTCAGCTTGAACAAACTTAAATTCTTATAGTAATGCATGAGTAGTTAGTTTTCATTGGACGTCCACCCTAGTTTCTCGTGAAAACTCGTTTAGAGCATTTGAGTGGAGATAAATACATAGTTGTTGTGGCGTGTGCTGGTTATTTTTGTGCTCAGGCGTGCTTGTGTGCATTTTTTCCAGTTGATAGTTTAATGTTTTTCATATTTTCTCAAAGCTTGTCATTTGGGTCTACACCTTGGTATCATTTGTTTAGTGCGAGAAGTGCACCACAGTTTTGATGCGGAGCAATCTTTCCCAATTTCTCAGTTAATGTCCATCAAAGAGGTTCTTCTACCAATATGAACATATACTATTTGTGTTTTTTAGCCAAACCATCTTAGCAAATGTGATATAAATGACCAATTACATGAAACGCGGGAGCCCGCTATGCTACATTCTCACCTGAATTTTGACTAAAAAAATACAGATAAACCATGTTAACTCAAAAACTTTTCCGTGGTCTTTCTGAAAAAAATAATCATTGTAGTAAGCTTTATCCACCTTGGCAGGGATCTGGCCTTGTCCTTTTTAGTTGTGATGGGTGATACAAAACTTATGCAAATCCTTGGTTTGCAATTGTCAATAGCATAATAACGAGAGTGACAGCAATAATCAACTGTACGAGGACAAATATAGGAAGGCTTGCAGTTCCATTCAACTGACCTGCACCATTTTCTCCTCATCTATTTGACTTTTAGGCTGGTTGAGGGTTGGAATCTTCCGAGTGTCTTGTGCCCATGTAAAGGTATTATCTGTTGCTTTCGATAGAATATACTTATTTTGAATCAATTCTTGTTGTTTCCACAATTAAATTACAGAAGGAATCATGCAGGGCCTTTGTCTCCAATACAGAAGCAATTAAGTTGTTGGAAGGACTACCTTGAGTGGAGATGCATTCCGCTACATTCTCCTGCTGCTTTCCTTCTTCAATGGGTGCGCTTAATGCATGAATTACCAGTTTCAAGTTGGAATAGGGATATTCACTCTGATGCATTTAGTTGTGGTTTCTAATGATTTGCCTTTGCACTAACTTCACGTTTAAGAAGTTTCTTGTGATGCCAATAAGGCAAACAATCCCGAAATAAAAAAACTCCTTGCCTCTTCAAACTTTAAGTAATAGCCATAAGATATTCACTGATTAATTTTTTTTTTCACCCTAGCCACTTACGTTGTACTGGGTCGCTCAACTTGCTGCTACAAGAAGCTTGATTTCTGTAACCACTGATGAACTGTGCATTCACTACCTAGGTAATATATCATCACCAACGCTCTATCATCTGAAATTATGATGTAAAACATTCAGTCTTTTCTTTAGCTGTTTTGCATCCTTCACCCCATTTTATTTTGGGTCTTTAAAATAGATAAGGACTAGCATTGAGTGGGGTGAGAGTATGCTCGTTAGTAGAAGAAAGTTTCTAAGGAGTTAGATTGCTTATTCAAAATTTCAGACCATCACCAATATCTTAAAAAAATTATCCTGTGGAACATAAAAGATGCCAAAAACAAACACGCAAAATGAATTTTCTTCCATAAATGGATTCAAAGGTATATAAGGGGATTATATTGTGAATATTGAAAAACTATGACAGGATTTTTGTGTGTATATGTGCGTGTTGGGTGGGGGTGCTGGGGACTATAAGCTGCATTTATCTTTTTGTTTGTCAGCAGATCACTTACGCTTGTAACTTTGTTAAGCAAAGAACATTTAGCGCACTCTGAGCCTTTGCTTCTATGATCTGCTTCTGAAATAATTGTCTGAATCATAATACATTATTGCATTGGAGTATATGATAGAATATTCTCTATACTCGGTTTATATATCTAACGGACGATTAATCCAGCAGAAAATAAGTAATTGCTGAACTCTAATAAACATATTAATGAGCTATCAAGTTTATATGTATCCCACAGGGGAATTGAAGAAAATAAAAATGAAATGTCAAATTCCAAAAAAACTTCGAAGGTACATTCTAGTGGCGAAGGCCAACTCTCTATCTGTGTGTGTGGCGCATATCCCATGTGTACCTTTTCAGCTTTTGCCGTTGGCAGTTTAGTTAGTATTCTCCTTCACTTCCTCTGGCAAGTTCGATGTTTATATTTATGGCTGTAATTTTGGTGGTTATACTGAATTTCAGTTCCACTAAACTAAATTTCTCAAAGGGCCTGATAAGGAGCTTTTTCAACTTTCTGTCTTTGGGGAGTTGCATGCCCTTTTCCCTGGAGTGCAAGTTCGAATCGAGCTTGTTGGACCTGCCATCCCTGAAACTAGGTCAGTTCCACATAATTGATGTTTTCAGTTTGTTTTCCTTTGATACGGTTGGGGGCATCAAGGGGGCTGGCTTGGATTGCAGACAAACATAAGCTTTGTGTTAGTGAATTTGAGTTCATCACTTGGTAATGAGAGCTTGTAATCCATCATGTGCTTATTTCTAGCCGAAATCGTGACTTTTGTGCGCTCTTATGTTGCTTCTCATTGGCATGTATATGCTGATTATGATTACTCGGTATTGCCTTACAATGTCTAGGGACGGCGAGATATATGATCTTCGTAGCTACGCTAGGTGCGCCGAGACAGATTGCATTTGCAAATATGCGGATGAGAGTATCAGCTCACATGTGTCGGCAGCTAAATCTTCAGCAGTCACGTTAAGGCTTCATGCAGGTTACTACCATGACCGTTACAGAGATGTTGTGAAGGTTGTCTACCATTAGTCCATGGAAAGTGGTGTTCTTGGTGTTCTTGCTGCTTGGCTTATGATGTTGCTATTTCGCTGACAGGATTCTAGTCCTCATCTAATCATTGCTCCAAATGCGGGTGTTGCTGCTTACTCAACTTGGTTACCAACTATTGTATGTCCCTCTCTTGCACGTGCTTTGATTAAGGATACTAGTCGAAGTTGTTCCTTTGCTAAGATTCAGTTTGCATGTTCAGGAGCTAATTAAGGAGATAGGTATCCCAGCAGTTTTTACCGATTATTGTGAAGAAGCTTGCCATCTGGCGGCTTGTTGCATAAGCACAGTAACTGGTCGTTCCCCGAGGATTCCTGTGCGTACGGAATGGTGTTTTTCCTTACAGTGGTTTTAATCATCATCAGGCAAAGTACAACTGCTTTGACTGAAGTTGTTGCTTGCTTTGCAGATTCAGCTGAATCCGTTTAGGCAGCCTCTGGCAGTGGAAGACAGTGCTCTTTTTCTTCCTTGTTATTCAAACTGCTTTCTCTTTGGCGTGTGAAGGAGATCTTTCTTTTGGTGCTTGGTTGATGAATGAAGATTTTAAGGCGTTTTGAACTGACGCGGCCTGCAGATAGATTACCCTGGCAACATGTTTGGGAACAACTACTAGGTCGTAGGCAGGTAACCATATTAAGGTTTTAACGGTTCGATAAATTTTAAGGATATATAGTAAGAAATTTAATACTGGCCTCTTGCAATTTTCCTTGTGTCGGTGTGGCAATTCATGATCAGTTTTAAGTTTTAGATGCAGCTTATTAGTCATTAGAAGTTAGAGGGTCGGAGCTGTGATTAAAAAAAGGAATATTTGCTTGTTTCTGTACTACATTGTTTTTTCTTTTGCCTTGCACGGTCTAGTAAGTAGGAGGCTTGCCCCTTTGAGCATGCATTGTTAACTCTTTGTCACAGCTTTACCTTACCTGAAAGGGAAAATAAGGGAAAAAGAACTTGTCGTTCTTCTTGTTTTCAAGGGAACTATTTTTTTTAACAAGCTATGGCTCCTGCCCGGGTCGTAGGAATCTTCATTCAACCCCATATATAGTGACAATTAACAGCGCTAAATATTTTTAGTGACTTTTCTTCTAACACTATCGACAACAATTATTAGCAGCACTTTTTTAGCGTTACTAAATAGAAGCCACTAAAAATATTTAGAAACGATTGATTGTCGCTATATAGGGGGTAGAAGAAAGATTCCTCCAACTCGGGTAGCAGTCAATTTTTCTTTTAAACCCTTGTGCTAAACGAAAGTTATAAAAATTAATTTTGGCGATTCTATTAATGTTGGGTTGAGGCAATGAAGCCGTTCTAGACTTTTGGACAACTAGTACAGAGCATGTGCGTTGCATGTAGATATAATCGAGAGTAATATTTGGGGTGCTATTATTACTATTTTTAAATCAAAATAATGTAATTCAATTATGACTTGTTTTAGAAGAAATATATATTTGATATTCGCAATTGTAATCAGTTCAATATTTGAAAATATTCTTTATAAGCTTTTGGATTGAAGAAATGTTTGATGATACTGTTGAAAATAAAAGTAAATGGCAAAATTAAAAGAATGAATTTACGTATTTATTTTATAATATGTTAAATTGATTTATGGTTAATAACTGTAATTTTCAAGATCAGGTACTTTGCATTTAATCAATAAGAAATGCAGAACACCCGGTCTTTTACTGTGATAACCAAACATATTTTCAGTTTAAATTGGTATCATATTAATCATTGTTTTTTATGCATATTTGACCCTTTTTCGTTTTTTTCTAATAATTTTTTGTTTCTTAATTGATTTTTCACTTATTTCAGTTTCTTTATTTTGTTTTTTTTTATTTCAGTTTTTCAACTGGTTAATTGTTTGCTAACCTAAAAATGCAAAATAAATAAATAAAATAAATCACAGTTTTCATTAACTAGTTCAATATCTAATGTTTATTTCATTTTAACCAAATTAAAAAGAGAATAATAAAGAAATTTTTTTGTTATGTTTTTCTTTCTCATCGCACTTTTTATTTTTCCAAAGTATATAATAGACTAATTACCCAATATTCTCTTAATTTCATTAAAATTTAAAAGGAAGTAATAAAAAAGGGTAAGAATGTAATTGACGTAATTAACGGATGATATAATTGTCCAAAAATAATTTACAACATTCATACTTTTAAGATATATATATAAGCACACACACATGCGCGTGCGCGCACACATATAAATATATTTTTTGTAATCACACATTTTGTTTCTCAATATGTAAATATAGGTTTAGATTAAATTTATGACCTAATGTTTCTTAAACGCATTAAAAAAAACTAATTAGGGAAGGGTAGAGTTGTCATTGGAATAACTAATGGAGGGCAAAACTGAAAATAATTATAAAATTAGTAATTAATAATAGTATTTATGAAAGGGTATGATAATAATGAAGTAATATTTATGAAAGGGTAGGATTATTATTGGAGTGATTAATGAAGGGCAAAAATAGAATTAAATGATAGGATATATAGATTTCTTCTTTCATTGTCTAGGGCTAGTTTTTTTTGGAACAATGCTAGTTTTTTCTCATGTGATCCATAAAGAAGCTCGATTGTCCAAGCAAGAATTTAAGTGAACTGATAATTAAGTTGCACAAATTTGGCGTTTTGAGTATCATAATTGGGTGTGTCAGTCATGCTGCTAGTGCCTACACAACGTCAACAAAAATCTTGTGATCTCCAATTATACATAGTAAGATGATTAAGCATTATTTTGGTCCAAAAATAATCTCTTTTGGGCTAACTTGGAACGTGAAGAGCAACTAAGCCATGCCCCCACCACTAATTCAGTAAAAACCACCTGTTATCCTGGTTCATGGAAAACCTCAATTTCATTTTTTCACCTTTACCCTGAGTTTCTTCTTCTTTTACATATATATATATATGTATGGAATAGTGGAGGAAACCAAGGTTGTCCACCTTACTCACATTTTCAATTTCTGGCTCAACAAGTTTTGGTGGGATAATTAGACGTAAATTTGGGATGATGGACGCAAGTATCATTCCTATTGTGCATTTACGTTTGGTCTACGAAGGTTTGTCCCTAATTTAAGGTTGAGACCTATCATGCAGATTGACATCTCCGTCATGTATGTCTGCTCATATCCATTCGTAAAAGGTGACGAGAAACAGATTTGAAAAACGACCGTGGAAGCATGCAAACTTGAAAATGTAGAAGTGCATCATAATACGTTCTAAGAGGGAAGGGAACGACTTTACATCAAATTTAGGAAGTATGTGGCGTGCTCAGCGAATGTGCACACCATGCTTGTGTCTAGTCAACTTAACGCAAGGCATATATGAAAAGTAAAATTGCATCTTGCACATGAAGAAAAGTTTTGATTTAAATTTTGTAACACTCATGAAAAATAAAATAAACCAAAGCAATACTAAGTAAGTTGTAGAAGTTGTAATATATTTTACGGTACAATGTATTCCAATGAGACAATCAACGTGGACAAAAGACAAATGGAGACTTGATTAAATTCATGCCCAAAATTGAGTATCCGAACAGTTATGACTTTTGATCATCTTTCAATCATGATCGATTAAATGCATCCGCAACCAAAAAAAAAAACTAAACACAATACCACATCCATTTATCAATCCAAATACTACATGTTTTGCAAACGCGTCGTAATTATTGAGATTGTTGTGCATTTTCTTGCTACGGTATCGGTTTAGGAACGCTTTACAAGTGTCATTCAGGTGAAAGACATGCTTCTAGTTCCACCATGGAAATATCGCTGATGCTCAATAGCCTTCACGGCGCCTTTGACACTTTGCAGTCCTTTGTTGGATTGGTGACTCCAAACAATACTTAAATCGAGTGGAAAATGAGCTTGCTTTAACAATGACGAGGCTTGTCGTGGTTTGGATTGCGGCGTTATCTCCTCGGCGTTTCGCACTTACGTTGTAAACTGGTCGGAAATGTGTTGGTTTAGTTTTCCTGTGCTTGATTATATTGTCAAAGTTAATGTTTTGTTGTCAATGCACTTTTCAACGAGAAATATAAGTGCGAAAAAGTATAAAATGTTTACAGACCAAGACTATATCTTGAATGTTAGTTACTGTTGATCTCGCCACCATGGATCAGTCGGAGGCAGACCTCTTCTTGTCTCGATCCTCATCCGTGACCAAGAACTTTTCTAATAAAAGAGCAATTAAAACGTTGTTTAAGAGCTAGATTGAAAGGGTAAAATAGTTATCTTTAACCTTACTTAAAATGTCAATGTTGGAATAGTTAATTAAATACTTACAACATTAATCGGTTATTGTTGTATAACAAGGAATCATGTTCACAGTGATCTAAATAGAAGTTGTAGGAGAGTAGCCACCTGGCTCATCAAGTATAGAGATGGTGTAGTCTTCCATGCGCTGTCGTCGTGTCACGTGCCCCCACCCGACACAGTATCGCGCTCTCGCGCCATCTTCATTGAGCATGCTCACGCACCGCACATATCCAGCTATGCCCATGCACTGGGCCACTTATTCAATTGTGCCCCCAACAATCTATCTCGCTGACACGCCCCACCACAGTGTTAGTCCATTCCTTCGGGACACCATGCGTATCTTGCATTGGTCGTGAACGTGCTGTTTAGAGTGTGCAACATCCATTAGGGTAGACGATTCCTTCTGGATACTATCTTAGAAAGCTCCGAATGTTCCGACATAAGGACTCCTTTCTTGTTAGATAGGCAATTCTTCCTTGACACTACCTCGGCCCGTCAGGTCCTTTATCGCATTAGCTTGGAGAGCTCCGAGTGCTTCGGCACAAGGACTCATCACGCGATATGCGACTCTCCGGGGAGATTATCTCTACTAGGGAGATTTGATTGCTTTGGCATGATGACTCATCTTCCGCCAGATAAGCAACTCTTCCGGAACATTATCTCGCTGCTGGACAGACGACTCTTCCAGACACTGCCTTGGTGCATTATGAGTGCTGCTCTGGTACAAGGACTCATCATAAGATAGGCAACTCTTTCGAGACATTACTTCGGCTCGTTGAGTAGGCGACTTCTCTGCTACACTACCTTACTTGAGTTGGATGGTGGAGGTGACCGCTCGAGGATTGCAGGAGGTGGTATCGACCGGAAATGGATGGCGACGATGAGGGTTAGATGCAGTGGCTAGTGACAAATAGCTACAGAGGTTGTCGTCAGTTGCTGTGGCCGACAACCGCCAACTATTGACTTGTTTGCGAGGACATAAAGGAAAAAAGAACTCGTGTGTGGGCTAATTTTTTGAAAATTTATTTAGGTTAAGTTGGAGCTTAAGAAAATCCAAATAGTCCCAAATTGGTTAGATCCCTATTTGCTCTATATCCATTTGCCATAATTCCATTTTGGAAATTTTCAAATAAGTACCATATCGATCTTGACTCTAATTAGGCTCCAAATTGCCTTGAAGAGAAAATATAAGTTTAGTTTTCTTGAATGACAAAATTGCCGTCTCAGGACGAAGCAAAATATAAAGACATTTTTAGAATCTCTCTTGTATAATAAAGACATGTATTTTCAAAGGTGAAATGATCAAGGAAATGACTTACTTTATTTGCATAATTGTTGAAATGGTTTAAATTCGATGAAATGAAAGTAATTAGTAAATGGAAATTTAGTTGGCAACAGAATATTAACAAGAGTTTAACTAATTATTTCGGGAACATGTTAAGATCCAACTGATAATTAATCCGAGTTATGAAAAATTCCATTTCCGACGATCAGTTTGTCTTTGTCTTTTACAAATCAACGTAGAAAAGGTAGAAGCCGACACCTGTTGAACTCATCGACGAAACTGAGCATCCAAGACAAAGACATTCGCCTTTTTTGACCATCTTTCACTCATGATGGATCAAATCAACAACTGAAAGAAATCCACTACACAATACCACCACATAATCATCAAACATGTGGTGGTTATTGAGATTGCTGTGCGTTTTGATTTCGTTGTTAGGGTTAGGGTTAGGATTTGGTGATGCTTTAAAGTTGCCGTTTAGGGTCAAGGACGCGCTTCCAGTTCTACCAAGAGAAATATCGTGGCCGGTGCTCAACAACCTTCACGGCGCCGTTGACCTCTTGCCGTCGTTTGTTGGATCGGTGGCTCCGGACAATGGCTCGATTGAGTGGAAAGGAGCTTGCTTCTACGGCAACGAGGCTCGCCTCAAGTTTACCGACGATGGGGAGCGCGGTTTGGGTGGCGGCGTTATCTCTCTCACGGTTCGCACTTACCCTGTAATTTGTTTGGAATTGCGCTGATTTAGTTTGTCTGTACGTGATTTTGTCACTAGAAAGTTGATGTTTTGTTACTAATGCGCATTCTAGCGAGAAATAATGTGCAAAAAAGTTAATAGGGGTTTGGATTGATAGTTAGTGTGGATCTTGAAATTAGTAATGCAAGTAACTATTGCGGTGTAATGTGGAATCATGTTTCATAGTAATTTTAATAGCAGTAGGAAAATATGAATATGAAATTTTGAGCTGCTTTTTTTAGGTTAAGGTAATAGTTTTTAGCGTAATGTCCAAGACTGTAAGCAATAGTAAACGCCACATTAAAACAAGCAAAATACGGATTTTAGCCTAGGATGGTGTCTGGTACTCCCCATTGAAGGTCCGGTTTTAATTGGCTCTGGGCAAGTTCTTCCAAGTAAGAGCACGAGCTATAACAAGCCTCTCAATATCCTAGACAGTCATGCTAGCAGGCTTGCAAGTGTTTTGAGCTACTTCTGGGGCAAATAGAATCCATATCGTTTCTGCCTTGTTGTCCTTTGGAGCCAGTTGCATTGAGTTACTGCATTAATTCACGGCGCAATTTGTTTCCCCAAACGCTGGTGACATAGTGCTGTCTACGGCTAATTTGTAAGGAGTGATGTTGATGTAATATTTGTAATCTCAAGCTCTAGGAGAGTAGAATGTAGGTAACATGTTTTGTAGATTAGATAAAGATAGATTGGCTTGGTTTATCAAAAAGTAGGCTACTAAATAAGATGTCAGAATCCATAACTCTATGGATAGCTACCTTTCTTCTTTTCCTTGATAGGTACTTTCAAATAGCAAACTGTTATTCTTTGGAGTCAGACGAGGTCAAAAGGTTAGTGATATAATTACTGATGAAAGTTGTGCTGTAGGATTTAGGGGCAGAAACAGAGTCTTTTTTGGGCTTTGAACTGGGTTGTCTCTTTATCGTTTCTTTTGTCATTGTTAAGGTATAGGAGTGAAACACAGCAACAAGTTTCCTCACCTATTTAAACTTTGAAATAATAAGATTTAGTAGATATAATGGCCACTGTAGTTTTTTGTTTCTACGAGTGTTGCAAAACATATAACCGCTCTTTGGGAGTTTGACTCGTAAGATACTTTAAGATAAGATGAACCTTGTATCTTTTATGGAGACGTTATGCGTGTGCCCCTAATTTTTAGTAAGAAACCTTGGAAACCAAGTGATGTGGCTGAAAGGGTGAACGTGAATGCCTTTCTTCATGGCTTTGTAGTTCGTTTGAATGCTTGTCCATTTAGTAACAAGCCTATGGAGGATATCTTGAATTGTATTGTGCTACAAAAGAGTAGATTGGAAGAAGAACGAAGTTAAGCATTAGACTGTGGCGAAGCCAGGCTTGACTGGGATGAGTAGTGTATAAATTTCAAAAAAATCAATGTGGTCAGTGCCTGTTCTAATACGCCTCATTCCTTTTTATTTTCGGAGAATTGCTAGGTAATATAGTACCACAGTACATACAATTCCGGTGGTCAATGACAACCGTAGATCCGCCCCTGAACAGATTGCTTTTTGGGCTTAATTTGTATACAACTGAGCACTTTTCTGTCCAATCTGTTGAAACTTAACTTGATAACTATCTAGTGAAATTCTGTATGGTGCTTAAAAGCCTTGTGCATGGTGATGATGATTTCATATGATATATGTCAGGTGCTCTTGAACACGCAGCTCCGTAATTTTCTGTATACGCTCTTATTTGCTGGTCTTACTTTTATTATGGTGCCAAGATTGATTCTTTTTTCTCATTTCCCAGACCTCTGAAGCTCACAGCTGGACGTGTATGGATTTATATGTCTTTGCAACACCTTACAGAATTACCTGGGATTACTACTTTTCTGCCCGAGAACACACACTGAAAATTGAATCTTGGGAGGAACCCGCAGAATTGGAATATGTATGCTGCTTTTCTTACTTTTGTATTTTTGACTTTCATATTGACAGCCCAGCAAATTAGAATTGAGGTCTTAATTATTGCTGAGCAGGTAAGACAGCACGGAATCTCTGTATTCCTTATGCCATCAGGGATGCTGGGGACATTGCTGTCCTTAGTAGATGTCTTGCCATTATTTTCTAATACTGGGTGGGGTCAGAATGCTAACATTGCTTTTCTGAAGAAGCACATGGGTGCATCGTTTGAAAAACGTTCTCAGCCTTGGCGTGCTACTATTAATCCTGATGATGTTCATTCGGGTGACTTCTTGGCTGTATCAAAGATCCGTGGACGCTGGGGTGGATTTGAAACACTGGAAAAGTGGGTTACTGGTGCATTTGCTGGTCACACAGCGGTATGTTTGAAGGATGAATCTGGTAAACTTTGGGTGGGTGAATCAGGACATGAGAATGAAAAGGTATGCATCCAGAAGTAGGCTACAGGCTAGTAGGAATAGTACAGGGGCATATAATAATGCATTTTAAGGTTTTTGTTGGTTTTCTTATTTTTGTGTTGTGCATATCTTTGTATTAATAACTTCTTTCAGAATACCATAGTAATCAAATGCATTTGGTTGTGTTAAAGTCATTCCTACTTCACGTAGAGAGGCAAACCTTACATACAAGTGATAATCCTCCGCTGAAAATATTAAGACAGAAAATTTTCTGCATTTCTATGTCGAGGAAAATATTTTATCTAGGCCTATGCACTTTTAATCAAAATTTTAGGTCATGCACTACGCAGAAAAGACTGAAACTGGCAGAGCAGGATTTTTGATATTCAAGCAAGAAGTAGAAAATCCTTAACATGCAACAGTATGCTGGAGCAAGGATGAAGGGATCAGTTTCAGACGCAAATTACATATTAGTTTGAAGAATTGTGACGGTTTTGGTTGTTGAGTACAGGTTGCATTGTTAATTAATTCTCAAGGCTAAACATTAAACAATTTGAGATTCAGGGTTTTGGGGGGAATCTTTCTTAATTGGGGCTTTTGGAACTTTTTGGGATCATAACGAGCATGCTAACACTTTGTCTTAACCAGTATGTTGACTAATATATTTCTATACTGTGTCCTGGTCATTTGTAGGGTGAAGAAATTATTGTGGTAATACCATGGGATGAATGGTGGGAATTGGCGCTTAAGGATAATTCTAATCCACAAATAGCATTGCTACCCTTACATCCTGACGTGCGTGCAACATTTAATTCTACTGCGGCATGGGAATATGCTCGGAGTATGACGGGAAAGCCATATGGTTACCATAACATGATCTTCAGTTGGATTGACACCATAGCTGACAACTATCCACCGCCTCTTGATGCTCACTTGGTATGGTTCCATTACGTAGGCTGTACTCATTTACATTGTAAAACGTCCTAAAAAATCATTAGAATGGGTGTTTGTTCTTTTCGTGTGGGGCACCAGTTTCTATGTTATAGTGAATACCTTGATATGCATGATACCTACTCTTAGAGGAAAACATTTTGTACTGCAATCACACAGGGAATATCTTTGCGCGTCCAGGATAGCATGTGAAGTTTTTTCTTCGGGGGGAAAGATGAAAACATACGAGTTAGTTATGAATTCAGCTTGGTGTTCGGAGATTTGAAATTTTTTCAAAAAATGAGATTCTTGCTGCAGGTTACTTCTGTCATGTCTATGTGGACAAGAATGCAGCCAGCATATGCTGCAAATATGTGGAATGAAGCTTTAAATAAGCGGCTTGGGACTGAGGTGATTTTGCCACTTCCTGATACTTTTTTCTTTCAACCATTCTTGTATTTACTAGAATTTAATTTGTTCCCCGGAAACCTATCTGTTTCAAATTCTTATTGACTTTCCGTTATTTGAATCATGTATCTCCACCACTTCTAGTGATTTGTCATTATTAAGTAATCTCAAGTAACAATGTCCAAGTTGGGTCAGTGGTGAGATACAAACTGATAAGTCAAGCACGTGGTTAGCAATTGATTTCCATGAAAACGTTGTCTATCGGCGTTTTTACTTAGTATTCCTAGATTAATTCTATCTGCTGAAGCAAATGCAATTTGTGATTATTTGTATGCCAAGAAGCAATATAGACATAAAGTGAGTGTTAATAAAATTGAATGCTTAGGTGGATGGGTGGCCGCATAGGAATGATTAGGATAAGGAACGAGGTTATCTGCTAGAAGGTGGGAGCGTTAAGAAGAAGTTGTGCTCTGTGCAACATTGGTCTTAGTTTCATTGCATTTAAAAGAGAATGGAAGCTGATTGACAAGTAGGACATTATAATGTTTGCTGGTTTGCTTATTGGTGATGAAATAAGACTTAAATTTAGAACATCCTTTTTCACATCTCAGTCATGTGACTTCAAACAGCCTACTAGTACCATAACACCTTGTGAGTATTGCATATTTTTCCTCTATTAGTGTACTAAAAGACTGGCATACCTTATTTGTTAGGTCTTTCTCAAGCAAATTGTGGTCAGTGATAATGTTCACCTGGTACAAGGATTGTTTTTGATGTGCATTCCCATCTCGTTTGATGTAGAAAATTTGTTTCCTCTAGGCTAAATTTGTCTTAGTTTCAGGGCATCTAAAAGAAAATGCAACAAAGTGAGATCATGATTTTTCTTGATGCTTTTTATTGAGAATAAATGAGTTTCACATTTATGATAGGATTCTCATGTAAACGAAACTGACTTGTGACTCAATCGAAGTTGGTCCTCAATAACAGAGTAAATCGGTAGATTGTAACGAATTGTTCAACTCTTTTTTTCTTCTCGGAGCAATATAGCGTATTGGTACACCAACTTATTTTTTATCACTTTGATATCTTCCTTCTGAATATGCATATTGTAGCGATCAAATCTGGAGGACTCGTTGCCGCTTCTCCAGTTTTACAGTTTCTTTTGGGTAGAAAGAACCTAAGTACTTTACCAACTCTATATGCGTCAATTTCAATTTTGACATGGTATTTTTGTTGGAAGTTTGAAAGGCTTGTGGACTTGTTCTGTTAAGTTACTAAAATACTTTTTCTGATGCTATATGCTTATTCAATATAAGTTAGTTACCCATTTATTTCTATTATATTTTACTACCTTATAAGAAGGATTGAATTGGATCTTACGATTCTCGATTTAATTCGATTCTGTTCACTAAACTTGGTTTCCGGTTCACGATTCGAGTCTCGAATTGACAACTATGTGGGAGAATAAGTAGGCAATGGTAAACATATACTGATTTTACGGTGTTATCTCACTTGGCCGTTGATTCAGCATGATGAAATATGCTTTTAGAGCTCTATTGATTTGATTTTGAGGTGAATTATATGTAAACTACTTCCATTTACTTTGTGCTGAGTTTGTCGATGTCACGATTTTACTCGTTTATTCTTTTATAGGACTTGGATTTGTATGGAGTTCTAGCTGAGACTGAAAGGCGTGGAATGACATTTGATCAACTACTAAGCATTCCTGAAAATGATGAATGGGTTTACAGTGACGGAAAATCAACAACTTGTGTAGCCTTTATTTTGGTAATGTATAAAGAAGCCGGGGTTTTTGGTTCTATTTCTGACTCTATTCAAGTAACTGAGTTCACAGTAAGTAATCTCAGCCACGTCTCATTTACTGTCACTTAAATTGAACCTCTCTTCCAACCAAGATTTTGTAATGACTTTACTACTCCACATGCAGATTCGGGATGCGTACATGCTCAAGATTTTTGAGAATAACCAGACACGTCTTCCAAGTTGGTGCAATAATGGGGATGATCAGCTCCCATTCTGCCAGATTCTGGGTGAGTATCGAATGGAACTCCCGCAGTATAATACTTTAGAACCATATGCAAACATGAATGAAAATTGTCCTTCTCTGCCTCCAACTTATGAAAGGCCTTCACGTTGCTAAAGGAGAGATTAGACCCCTCCATCAATGTTTCAAGAATTTGTATTACACTATTTAGTTGGCTTAATAGACATGCTCGATCTTCCACTTGTAATAACAGTGCTTTGTATATATTACGTTGTTCACATATATTTCCTTTGGACATGTGGATGGTGAATGTGTGTTATTATTGTTATAGTACACGTAAACTGTAAATATATGATTAGCACTATGGATATTAGCTCTGTCCTTTGCTTATAAACTGTTGCTTGGATCCAATTAACTTCCGAGTAGTCTTATAAAATACTGTAGTTGACAGGGCCACTAATTTGAATTTTGGATTGGTTACACTGTCGAGTAGAACCAAAAAAAAAAAGCAGTTAGTGCTACGTGCCAGGTTTTGGCACGTCTCTCTGGCCCTTTCGATCCCCGGAAAACTAATAGAATTACTGCGAGACACCTAGGCTGCAAAGTAGATGAGTTGAATCGTGTTTGCAAACCAGCTTCGCATGGTAACAAACGAGCCCTTTGGATGCATTACCTGGTAATTGAGCCTTGAAACGGCTTGTGCTGCACCTTTTGAATGAATAGAGCGCAATTGACTTGTTGGATATCGGACTTGTCTTTTCGGATCGCTTGCATGGCACTCGATATCGGACTTGACTTGTTCGAGCAGAGATTGCATGTTCAAACTGTGTTCAAGGTGATGAAAGATCAGAGAACCATGTTACTCATATTTGCCCTCATTTCAACCTGAAATCACATCCTACAGCTAAGGTTTGGTAATGTGAATTTCCGGTTGGGTAAAAGGGCATAAACGATTATGTAGGATTAGCATGAACCAAAGATGAAAAACAGGAAAAAAAAAAAAAAAAAAGGGCCTGTAATGTAAGAAGTTGCCAGACCAAGTAACAAGTTGACACAGAAACTCCAATCAATAGCACATGAAAAACGAGAGATGTTGAAAGTGTTCCCGGTAAAACAAGTTAGTGTTAGTCAATTATTCAACTCCATAAACAGGTCAAGTCTCCATTAGGGTCTTTTATATTGGTACAAGCGATGACCCGTAATCTCTGGGTGCTGCAATTCAAAGGTACATGCGATGACCCGTAATCTCTGGATGCTGCAATTCAAAGCTCTCCATCCCATAGTTCTTCAACTGACTTGATTGGTCCATCAGCTGAGACGAAAAACTCCCCACGGTTTCCCCTGCTCTGCGGGATTGCCCCACCAATCGTCCTAGACTCCTCGTGGCTCAGTCCCCACTCGAATATCTCCAGGTTCTCTTTCATCCTGTCTTTCCTGAAACTCTTGACCAATATAGCTCCCACGCCTTGCTCATAGGCCCATCTCAAGCAGACCTGCACCAGCACCTGATAAGCTTTCCATGGTTCTCGAACAGGAATGATTAATGGTAAAAGAGTATGGTGCAGAATAACCTGAGCCACGCTTTTTCCTTTGGCCTCTGCGATTTCCTTCAGTACCTCGCAGCCTGCAGCTCCAACTGCCCTCAGAGGAGAGTGAGCAGCAACAACTATTCCATTGTCCTTACAAAACTTGATCAGCTTCTTTTGTTGCCATAGCGGATGCAAAACATGGTGGGTTCACGAAGGAAACTCGCCTGATTGACTGCCGGAGGGATCTTTGCGAAGGCCAGGATGTCGGCGAGCTTCTTGCAGGAGAAGTTACTGACTCCAATAGATTTTGTGAGACCAAGCGTTTGACACTCTTCCATGGCCGTCCACACAGCTTTCATATCCATTGGGAGCAAGTCTTCCGGCTTTGGTGGGAATCCATAAGTCCCCGGCTTGAAGCTCACAGGCCAATGGACCAGATACAGATCAAGGTACTCCAGTTTAAGATTCCTGCAACAAAAAAGAAAAAGAAAAATAAAAACTCCAGTATCAAGAAATTCATGCCTCAAGCACAATAAGGAGGAGGACAGAAAAAAAATAGGAGGGAGCTGCTTTAGCACTGTAAGGTCCTTTGAAGGGCAGAGAGCACGAGATCTGCATGATTATGGCTACACCACAGCTTGGAGGTGATGAGCAGTTCATCGCGAGACTTGATCAAGCCGAGACGGACTGCTTCAGCTATAGCTTCGCCCAGAGGCTGCTCTGTTTGGTAAAGGAATGCTGTGTCAAAATGTCTGTAACCAAGCTCGATTGCTTCAAGCACAGCTTTCCTGACTGCTTCTGATCCTACAAGAGGGTAATGCGCCGTGCCGAGTCCCAGGACAGGCATTTTGTGACTGGGAGAGCTCAGAGAAACCTCTGGGATTGTGTATGGAGCCATTTCTCGGTTGCTGGCACTTGGGTTAAGTTGCTGTACTAAATACCAGTCCGGGCTAATGGCATCCCCAGTGCAAAAGGATTTCCTTCCCCAGTTTCCTTCTTATCATACTTGATACGTGTCGAGTTCCCAGTAGCAAGACTTTACTTTAATATATAAATATATATATATATATATACTAGTTAAGGGACCCGTGCAACGCACGGAGCGTTCTTTAATTTCCTAAATATTATTTAATATATATATATATATATATATATATATATATATATATTTTACAACTATTAATTTTCCTAACTTTCTAAAAGTATTTTTTATAATGTGTTTTTATAGATTGTTTATAATTGTTATTATTTGAATTACAGGAAAGAAAATTTACTATATAGAAGATTGTCTTTGAATCAAACTTTTGAAAAATTAGCATTATAAAAACATACCTTAGCAACAAATGTAGAATGCGTGATTTAATATGATCAGTTTTTACCCACAAATAAGATTCTAACGTTACAATTAAAAGTCTTATAGACTTATGATGTTTTTTCATTAACGTTCGCAACGACATATGACAACAATCTCGTATTACTATTTAATTGAATTTAAACTTTTTACTTTAATAGTTGGAGCTTTGTAAATATAATTGTTAGTATGTATCAATGATATATCCGGTACCAATATGATTAAAAAAAAGCCAGTTATTTATAGCATCACTTTTGATTTATTGTGAGTTTAATAAAATGTAAACGTTACAATTAAAAGTCTTATAGACTTATGATGCATTTTCATTAACGTTTCGCGACGACATATGACAACAATCTCGTACTAGTATTTAACTGAATTTAAACTTTTTAGTTTAATATTTGGAACTTTTTAGATATAATCGTTAGTATGTATTAATGATATATCCAGAACCAATATGATTAAAAAAAATCAGTTATTTGTACCATCACTTCCGATTTATTGTGAGTTTAATCTAGTAAAGAGTGTTATAATTTATTTACTGATAATGTATATGAACCTCAGTCTTCTTATAAGCATAAATGTCAAATTCACTCGCCTTCTTTCTTCATGAGAAACTCTTTATGTATGTTATTTATCCCGTGCATAATGAAAAGGAAAAATAGTATTGAAAGTGTTTCTATCTATACATAAAATTTAAAGTGTTGCTAATATGACTTAATGAAAATACTATTAGAATATTATATTAGTGTAGCCATGGGCTAGAAAGTGGTTAATCACAAAAATATCATCTTGCCTAATTAACGAAACTTTAAGGAATCAAAATGTGGGACCAAAATAAAAAACGAAAGATAGAAGTCATTCTAGGGAAAAAAAAATTACTGCTTCTAGTCCTGGATATAATTTATGCACTTTCAAATTGCTGGTAGAACTAACCTAAAGTCATTATGATTTTATATTAGTTCATCGCTTGTCTGCATAGGATTCTTGGCCAGTCTATGAATACTACACTAACAGTACTTCTAAATACCTTAATTAGCACTATCATTGCCATTACAAATGCAGTTAGTTACCTTCACCATATCATAACTTTTTCTCGTCAGTGCACTTTCATGTTTCTATCGTCAACTTTTTTAAGTTCATCACTTGTTCAATCCAGTTTAGATCATAACTTATCAATCAGTATTGTAATGTAAATTAATATTATCTCAAAACACCTTAGTGCTACTATTACAACAACTCTAACAACAACCATCACCTCTTGTACTACCACCGTTTAGTTATGACTATCACCACCGCAAGCATCGGCAACTACATGCCAAGACCGCTACAGCCACACGCTGTCACTACATAATCCAAATCACACTACCAACACTCTAATTCTACCACAATAATCATCACTATCGTAATTAGCGTGGCTGATTACTCGCATAATTGCATATATTACCCACCCTCACACTCTTACATCTAGTACCGACATTTCGGTTATACCATTACCACCCTAGGGCCACCTAGGCTTCTTTTTTTTTTTTTTTTGTAGTTGTTTATGAAGGATAAGAGATTCTTATAACTAATTTATCTTTTTGTTTCTTTTATTCTACAAACTTATTCTCAACTTGTCACAAATTATTCTTCAATCGATTTTAATTTTTCTTGGAGATTCAATATAATTTGTTCTAAATATTTTGTTCATATTGTGCGTAAACATCTTAGATTTTAAGAAAATTGGTGCAAAAAGACGAAAGTTACAATAAAGCTTTTGGAGAAATAAGATTTCTTTAAAAAGAAAAAATACCAAAACAAATAGGATGATGTTTTGCATAAGTAAAAGATTGAGGTAAAAACAAAAATATACGCTATGAAAAACTTACCTTTTAATTTGTAAGGATTAATCATTAATTTTATACTTGATTTTTGTTGTTTACATTTGCGAGATTTTATTTATATTTGCAAGATTTTACTTTAAGTGTTTTTAAGAAGTTAGTAGTCCAAAATGAAGGCTTTTTGGATTATGTAGAGCTTTAAGAGAAGTAGATTTGGTTTTTTTAATTTTATAAGATTTACAAAATTCAAGCCAATGATCATACTAAAGCATTTGCAAGTAGGGTATAATTTTCATATTTTACATTTTTAAGATTTTATATTGTTATTTTAAAGTACTTTTGAGATTATAATAATCAAAATTAAGGCCTAATGTACAAGTATACTGATTAGGTAGAGTTTTAGAAGGTTTATATATAGTTTCTTGGTTTAATAAAGTTTAAAAATATTGCATAAATTATACCTACGAATTTTTTAATAATAAATTAAAGTAAAGAGTTAAATAGAGTAGAAAAGAAAATAATACCAAAACAAATAGGATTCTTGAATCTTGGACTCTAAATAAAGAGACCAACTAAGGCTCTGTTTGACAGAGCTTTTTTTTTGGTCTTCAGTTTTTAAAGAGCAATTTTTAAAGAGCAGCTTAATTTTTTTTTTTTACAAAAACAAGTGGGTGTTTGATAACCCTTTTTTTTTTTTAGTTTTTTTTTTTTTGGTGTTTGGTAACCCTTTTTATTTTGACTTTTTTTTTGGAGGTGGTTTGCGGTGGTGATGGTGGGGCGTAGCGGTGGTCGACTGTGGTGGTGGCCGGCGGTGGTGGCCGGAGGTGGCTGCTGCCCGGCGGTGGCTGCCGGCGGCCGGAGGTGGTGGATGCCGGTGGTGGTGGTTGCCGGCGGCCGGAGGTGGTGGATGCCGGTGGTGGTGGTTGCCGGCGGTGGTGGCCAGAGGCCACTAGCCGCCCGGTGGTGGTTGCCTGCGGCCGGAGGTGGCTGTCGGGCGGCGGCGGCTGCCGGAGGTAACTGCCGGCGGTGGTGGCCAGAGGTGGCTGCCGCCCGGTGGTGGTTGTCGGCGGCCGGAGGTGGCTGTCGGGCGGCGGTGGTGGCCACCGCCCACCGCCGTCCGGTGGTGGCTGCCGGAGGCCAGAGGTGGCTGTCGGTGGTTACCGGCGGCGGTGGGTGGTGGCTACCGGCGGCAGGTGAGTTGTGATGGAGGTCTAAAAAAAAAATTAAAGTGAAAACGAAAAGAGCTTTTTCCTCTTTTTTTTTTTACTCTACAATTTCAAAAGCCACTTTTTAAATTGAAAAAAAAAAGTGGTACCAAACACTCCTATTTTTTCCAATTTTCAAAACTGAAAAAAAAGAGCAAAAAAAAACCCTGTCAAACGGCCCCTAAGTTAAGGATTTACCACATCCAAAGTTGAAGTAGGTAGAGTTTTAGAATGTGAATAATAGTTTCTTAGTTTTATAAGGTTTAAAAATATTGCATAAATTATAATTACAAATTTTTAATAATAAATTATAGTAAAGAGTTAAATAGAAAAGTCGGGCCAATGATCATACTAAAGAATTAGTAAGTAGGGTATGATTTTCGTATTTTATATTTTTGAAATTTTATATTATTATTTTAAAGTACTTTTGAGGTTTTAATAATCAAAATTAAGGCCTAATGTATAAGTATATTGATTAGGTAGAGTTTTAGAAGGTGTATAATTAGTTTCTTAGTTTAATAAAGTTTTAAAATATTGCATAAATTATACCTACGAATTTTTAATAATAAATTATAGTAAAGAGTTAAATAGAGGAGAAAACAAAAGAATACCAAAACAAATAGGATTCTTATTTTTTATATATCTAATTCAAAATAATAAACTCTACCTTTTAATTTTTATTGTAGTTATATATACATGGGCTACGAAGTTATTGTTTAGAAATTGTTCTGACCACAATTTGGAATACAAATTGGTTAAACCTAGAAAGTAACTCTCGGCCAAACAACAGTTTTTTTATTACTTTTCATGGGTACCAAACACATGATTGAAGAGAAACGTCTTCTAGCAAAAACTTAAAGAGTTCCTAGTTGTGGGATATGTTTTACAAAACGTGAAGCTTTGTCAAAGATCTAAATTTGACTTATTAGTTAATCAAATTCACCATTTGTCCAATTAGAATTACAAACTTAATTGTCCACCAATCCTACACCTATACCCCAACACTTTAGTGTTACCATTTCATTTACCATAACCATCACTTCTGCCGTATTCCCACTGGCATTTATGTACAATACTGTCCTCGTGAACCACCACCACTCGCAAAAGTAAACACATGACATCTTTTTTTCATCGGCTTGCTAACATCAATAGTGCTCGAGAACGCATACTCATGAAAAAGTAACTTTTAGCAATCCGAAAAGATTAACTCTATTGATTTAAGGTTGTGATTTTTTTTTTATAACTTAAGTCTGTTGCTGTTCTTAGTTTTCTTTTCTTGGTCCAAAAAAAGTAATTTAAAGCTACAATAATAAAATAGATAGCAATAAATTAATAGAGTTAATGACGCGATTACTTCCCAAATACCATTGATGAACAGTATCCTGAAGATAACATCGTTAGAAATAGTTTTCTTTTAAGTCACCTCTAATGGCAACTTGAAGAACTTGATTATCTTCGGAATGTAATTTACAAAATGTTCTTGAAAAAGTACCTAGAACAACATTGAGGTAGAAATATTGATCAAGGTGCCAATGGATTTAATCTTCAAGTGTTGCAAGGTGTCAATGGAGTTTATTATTTTTTTTCCTTCAAATAATCCAGATTAGTATTTCTGTAAACCTAATACCTTTTTAATCTTGCAAAATTAATTCATGAAAGGAGGAAGTAAAACAAAATGTAAATACACATCTTGAATGATAAATTACAAACTTTCAAGAAGAATCTTTACGATCACTTCTTGAATCGGCATTAAC
Source organism: Escallonia herrerae (assembly GCA_033070095.1). NCBI lineage: Eukaryota > Viridiplantae > Streptophyta > Magnoliopsida > Escalloniales > Escalloniaceae > Escallonia > Escallonia herrerae. The sequence goes on from JAVXUP010000092.1 coordinate 578,591, forward strand.
TGTATAACTGTGCCTATGCTTTGATCACTTCATAAGTAACCGCATAGGCACAGCATAACTAAAAATTGAGGCAAAAACAAAAATATACGCTATGAAAAGCTTATTTTAATTTGTAAAGATTAATCATTAATTCCATACATGATTTTCGTTGTTTACATTTGCGAGATTTTATTTTATTTATTTTAAGTATTTTTTAAGAAGTTAGTAGTCCAAAATGAAGCCTTTTTCGATTATGTAGAGCTCTAAAAGAAGTAGATTTGATTTTTTAATTTTATAAGATTTACAAAAGTCGGGTCAATGATCATACTAAAGAATTAGTAAGTAGGGTACGATTTTCGTATTTTACATTTTTGAGATTTTATATTGTTATTTTAAAGTACTTTTGAGATTTTAATATTCAAAATTAAGACATAATGTATAAGTATATTGATTAGGTAGAGTTTTAGAAGGTTTATAATTAGTTTTTTAGTTTATAAAGTTCAAAAATATTGCATAAATTATACCTATGAATTTTTTAATAATAAATTAAAGTAAATAGTTAAATAGAGTAGAAAAAGAAAAGAATACCAAAACAAATAGGATTCTTAAATCTTGGACTCTAAATAAAGAGATCAACTAAGTTAAGGGACTACCACATGCAAAGTTGAAGTAGGTAGAGTTTTAGAAGGTGTATAATTAATTTTTTAATTTTAAAAAGTTTAAAAATATTGCATAAATTATACCTACAAATTTTTAATAATAAATTATAGTAAAGAGTTAAATAGAAAAGTCGGGGCAAAGATCATACTAAAAATTAGTAAGTAGGGTATGATTTTCGTATTTTACATTTTTGATATTTTATATTATTATTTAAAGTGCTTTTGAGGTTTTAATAATTAAAATTAACACCTAATGTATAAGTATAATCGAGATTACTCGTGAATGTAGATTTCACGAATTAAATAAGCCACTACTTAATATAATTAGAATCATATTGACAAAAACTGTGTAGAATACTAAAAATGTATTTCATTTTGGTACATCACTATACTAATAGATTATATCAATATATTTAAAACTACTATAAAAGTGAAAATGTATTTATTTTTCACTAACATTCTAATGTTCTAATTCTTTATATCCTCTTTTAATTATTATGTAACATGTATTGCTAGAAATAATATTTTACTACTTGATTTGAGTAAAGAAATGTCAAATGCAGAATAATTTTTGCTCATGCCTAGCTTATCGTACTTACACATATACCAAAAAATTTTTTGTGTCTTATAAAATTTTTATTGTCTTTGAATTTAGATTTGTAAAATTTAATGTGGACATTTTCATATAGTTTTGTAATCGTTCAATTTTTTTATATACTCAAAATTATTAATAATATGAATATTAAAATATACAAAATAAAGCATTCAAAAAGTAAAGCATGCAATAAATAATCAATTATTGCACATCAAATTAGAATTTTACTCCTTTTAAAGTAATGTTAGTACTAATTTTAGTTTTGTACCCAAAAAAAGTGAGCTTACACATCCAAGAAATCAAACATATCTATATATATTTTTATTTTTTTACTTATTAACCGTGGAATGAACTTTTTATCAATATTCTATCTAAATAAATGTAGGCATTTTCTTCTTTTCCATTTTACGGTTCATATCATTGATCAACATTCTCATTTTATGAATGATTCTGATATGATTGATGACTATTATTAAATTGAGTACAATTGAGATTCATTTGTATTAAAACTCAACACATAAGGTAAAAAGGACACAAATCATTGTTTAGTAAATATTTGGGTAGACTTAAATAACTTACTATATCATGCCATGAAACTTTGTAATAGAAAATAAAGCACGTGGAGCTATTTCACTTACTTTCAAATAAACACCCTAGAAAAAGAGATTATATAGCATTATGTATTGGCAATATCTGTGTGTAATTGTTTTCTTCATGGTCATGTTTGATGATTTTCTTACCATTCGATTTGATGTATTATTGAAGACTTTCTAAGACAATTTAAACATATACATACAATGTAGTACTAATGATTATCTTAATTCATTATAAAATTTTTAGATTGTTTTACAAAAGTTTTGCATATGATTGAGGTTAAACAATTATAAAGTGAAGACTATTCTTACTCATGTAACACTTTGCAATATTGAGGTCAAACAATTAAAAAAGAAGAAATCTTTTATCTTGTGAAGTATTAATATTAAAATTTTACATATGATTTTCGTAATTTACCTTGGTGATATTTTGTGTTGTTGTTTTTTTTTTTTTGAGATGTTAAAAGTGAAATTTAAGGCCTAATACGTACATTTTACAGTTATTAGTTAACTAAATTTATCATAAAAGTGTCATAGTGGTTGATACAAATTTTACAAAAGATTGAGATAGATAATCATATAATGATGATTATGCTTATTGTCAAATAGACCGTAAATGGTTGATTGAGTTTATATTAGATAATATACTTAAATGATTATAATTTTAGACTTATGAGCTATATTGGTTTAGGTTTTTATTTCACATACTATTGGAAACATTTTTTTGAATTTAAAATTTATTTAAGCTTTAGTAATCAAATTAAATCCTAATAACTTAATTAGTTGATGAGATGAACCTTTAAAATGTGAGGTTACTTAATTAAAAATTAATTTGTAGAGTAGCTTGCTATTTTTATATCGTAAAGTACTTTTGAAAATTTAGCCATATTAGGTATGATTTTTTTTTTTGCGTCTATTAGAGAATGTGACTTATAAAAGAGTTTGAGATTATATAATTAAAAACTAATTTTTTAACTATCCTTTTATCTTGATATATCAAAATACTTTTAAGTTTTGTATGTTCCGTAAAGAGAGAAGATAGTTAATGTTTCTCATGTATACATTTGGCGGATTTGATTTTGTTATATTTAAGTACTTTTAAGGTGTTATTAGTCAAAATTCTAGGCCTAATAAGAATATATAGATTGATTAGATAGAGATTTTAAGAAATTAATATTCCAGTTTTATAGTTAAGGTTTACAAAACTTCGGCCAAATATACCCACAAAATGTTTAGTAACAACCATTGTAAAAACTTAAGAAGTAGGATTGTAAATATTTTTCATATTTAAAGTCTATTTAAGTACTACTAATCAAATTAAATTCTAGTAAGTTAACCAATTAATAATGCGAAGTGCTAAAATATTGTCAAATTAGAATAATATTTTTTCAAACTTTATTTTAAAGAGAAATGGTACATATTGTTGTAGTTGCAATACCTAATTTTAAGTTGATATCTGATGTATTATAAAAAAAACATAGTCTTGTACACGTAAATAAAGTTAATATAATTACGAATTAATTGATTATGCCTACATTTGTGTGATAGATTAGACTGGAACTTTGTAACATTACAAAAAAGAATTAGTAAGTAGGGTATGATTTTCGTACTTTACATTTTTTAGATTTTATATTGTTATTTCAAAGTACTTTGGAGGGTTAAAATAATTACAAATTAATTGATTATGCCTACATTTGTATGATAGATTAGAATGGAACTTAGTAACATTGCAAAAAGAATTAGTAAGTAGGGTATGATTTTCGCACTTTACATTTTTGAGATTTTATATTGTTATTTCAAAGTACTTTTGATGTTTTAATAAGCAAAATTACAGCTTAATATATAAGAATATTGATTAGGTAGAGTTTTAGAAGGTGTAAAATTAGTTTCTTAGTTTTATAAAGTTTACAAATATATAGTAAAATAGACCTACGAATTTTTTAATAATAAATTATAAGAAAGAGTAAAAAAGGAAAAGAGTACCAAAACAAATAGGATTATTGATTATATATATCCAATTCAAAAGAATTGGATTCTAAATAAAGAGACCAATTAAGTTAGGGGACTACCACATACAAAGTTGAAACTTATGTGGCAGAAGAAGAATGTTCCTAAAAAATCCTACGTGGCGTAAATATAGAGTTCTAAAGTGCGAAAATCATACCCTACTTACTAATTCTTTTTGTAATGTTACAAAAAGAACTTTTGATGTTTTAATAAACAAATTACGGCCTAATATATAAGAATATTGATTAGGTAGAGTTTTAGAAGGTGTAAAATTAGTTTCTTAGTTTTATAAAGTTTACAAATATATGGTAAAATAGACCTACGAATTTTTTAATAATAAATTATAAGAAAGAGTTAAATAGAGTAAAAAAGGAAAAGAGTACCAAAACAAATAGGATTATTAATTATATATATTCAATTCAAAAGAATTGGACTCTAAATAAAGAAACCAATTAAGTTAGGGGACTACCACATGCAAAGTTGAAACTTATGTGGCAGAAGGAGAATGTTCCTAAAAAATCATACGTGGCGTAAATATAGAGTTCTAAAAATCCTACGTGTCGCGATTCTAAGCAAAGGTTTCAGCTTTTATATATATATATATATATATATATATATATATATATATATATATATATATATATATATATATATATATATATATATATATATATATAGGGAGCTGATCCATTGATAGCGCTAGCAAATGGAGTTAAGTTGCTAGCGCGATCTGACCGTCCATCCTGAAAGATGGACGGTCCAGATCGCGCCTTTTTCCAAAACTGATCCCCGTCCGCCATACTGTCTCGCGGACGGGAGTTTTACCTTTTTGCCCTCCTCCCATGTCCGCGAGACTGTCTCGCGGACGCCTTTCTGTTCCTGACATGTGTCAGGAAAAAGGCGTCCGCCATACTGTATGGCGGACGATCTCTAGGCTGACACATGTCAGGGCCTGTCCCCTCGGTCGCCTATAAAGTCTCGGGCGTGAGCCCCGAGAACTGTCCCCTGGTATCTGTATGGCGTCAACTCTCTCCTGCTATAAATATTTAATCAGATCGGGGTATTTATATTATTGTAGCGGACGGCGTCCCCTCTCTCGAACATCTAACCTAAAGCCGCTACCCCATCTACGGCGACTCACATCTCCGGTCACCCACATCTCCCCGCCGACACCACCGTCCTCACCTCAACGACGATCTCGATGGCTTCTGGATCGGAGACCACCTACGCCTACGATTATATTGGCAACTTGCACCTGGTAGGCAAACACTTTTTCAAAGTCATGATGCCGGGATTTGAGCATGAACTTGTAGGCTATCCCTCTTTCTCTTTCTCTGTATTTTCGTGTGTTAAAAGTTTGATCTTTTGTTTTTCTTAACCAAAACTAACCTATTTTTTGTATTTTGTGTTTGGTAGGACATACCGGAAGCATTTACCAATCAATTTACAACAATTCATGATAGTGCAAGATTATATAGCCGCAAGGGGGCATGGCAGGTTGAAATCAAGCTGAAGCCCGGCCGATCCCAAAAAAAGGAATTCGCAGAGGGTTGGAACGTCTTCGTGCGCCAGCATGGCCTCGAACTCGGGGACTTTGTAGTGTTCGAACACCTTGGGTGGTGGGATTTTCAAGTTGTAATCTTTGAACGGAGCGCTTGTGAAAAGCTTTCGTACCCCATTTGTGAACCATAGTTTATTATAATAAAAATATTTATGTTCTTGTTTATTATGTTTTCAAATTTTTTCTTGGTTAATTGTGCCTTTTTTTGTTGCCTCGATATATTGATATATTGAGATCGTTGATTATGAATTGTACATTATTTTTTGGAAAAATTGAGATTGTTGATTCCGTCGCTAAAACAAGTCTTTGGGCGTCAGTTTATTAAAATAGCATTAACGTACTATGTCGCTAAAACAAGTCTTCGGGCCAATTTATTTCAATTTATTAAAACTGCATTACGGGCGCCAATTTATTCCAATTTATTACATTACGCCACATTGTATAGTTCTATATATATAGCGGATATAAGGGGCCCTCCGCTTAGGCCGGGTTCGGGAAGGTCGGGAACTAAGGCCCCGTTTGACAAAAAAATTTTCCCTCTTTTTTCAGTTTTAAAAACAGAAAAAAAATGTCTGGTCCGTGCCAACCATTTTCTGCGGTAAGTATATCCGCGATACTATATAGCGGACAGTTTGGACTAAGTGTAGAAAAAACTAAGTGTTGGAGAGGTGGAAGTAAGTGTAGAAGAAAAAACTAAGTGTAGAAGAAAAAACTAAGGCCCCGTTTGACAAATTTTTTTCCCCTCTTTTTTTTCAGTTTTAAAAACTGAAAAAAGTGTAGAAAAAACGAAGTTTTGGAGAGGTGGAACAAAGTGTAGAAGAAAAAACTAAGTAGTGGTATTCTAAGTAGCGGACGTAGAGAACACAACCAAAAACATTCTGCGGGGCCGTCCGCTATACTATGTAGCGGACGTAGAGAAGATGTGTCGTCCGCTACATAGTATAGCGGACGTAGAGAAAACTACCAAAAGTCTAGCGTCCGCGATACTATATAGCGGACAAGGAACAGACCCGCGAGACTATATAGCGGACGGCAAATGTATATTGTCCAGCGGACAGCAAATATATATATTCAAACCCAAAAGAAAGTCCCCCTATAACTTCTACACTCTTCTTCTTCCCGTGTTCTTCCTACTCACAAATATTCCCAGCGGCGTTGGCAAGCAGATCTGCGCAATTTCTTCATAAGAGCAGCTTTAATCCCCCCCTAATAGATCACGTAAGTTCACAAAATCAATCCTTTACATGTTTCTAATCTATAGTTGTGATCAATATTGCGTTTTATGCGTGGTTTTGATTATGCATTGAGCATGTGCTAGCGGTGATGAGGATTTATATATGTATGTATTTGTTCATGTGCTAGCGTTTGTAAAATCCAATTCCATAGTTTCAGTTGCAAAAAATGGAATTTATCCCTGGACCAGAAGATCCATCCGTGTTATACGACCAAGCCAACCATATCAGTACGCTCATATGGGATGGTGGAGTAAGATACATTATTTATCAACTTTCTTATTATTACGAACGTTGTTTTACCAAAAATTTTGCTCAAATTGTATTTATTAATAATTCGTAGGAAAGAGAACTTCTCACCACCGTAGAAGTATCTCGCGAGTTCACGAGATGGACCTTGAACAATTCCCAGAAAAGCATACTGCGTGGAATTGGGTTTGGGATTTTCACGCATGGGCAGATCTTTCAACAGCTTGACCGGGCCTTGATAGGTGCCCTTGTTGAGAGGTGGAGAAGTGAAACGAATACGTTTCACTTCCCGATCGGAGAGATGACGATTACCCTAGAAGATGTAGGGTTCATCTTGGGGTTGCCGGTGACGGGGCGGCCGGTAATTGCTCCTCCGTCAGACGCAACGAATAAGAGAACAGCGCGAGACTTCTTCACTTCGATACCCCAGGATCAATTTAGCACTGGTGGTATAAAGTTGAAGTGGTTGGTAGATACCTACGGGGTTTTGCCGGAAAACTATACGGGCCGTGAGCTTGTGGTGTACACAAAGGCCTTCCTCTTGTGGGTGATGGGAGCAATTTTATTCCCAACGACGTCGAAGAACACGGTCAGCGTGAAATATTTACCGTTGTTGGGTAACCTGTCGGAGGTTGGGGATTATGCCTGGGGTGCAGCGGTTCTTTCGTATCTGTACCGAGCATTGCACAAGGCAACGAGGCCCAACTCCAAAGCCATATGTGCATGTCTCTCGCTATTGCAGGTATATCATATAAATCATGTCTTCGTTATTGTGTTTTATTTTTGTTGAATCGACGATATAAATATAATTTTTTGATGTTCTCAGGTGTGGTCTTACGAACACCTTGCTCCCGGTGCACCAACGCGTAGGGATGGAACCGACAAAGTCTGGCCTCGGTTGTGTGCTTGGGAGTACAGCCGGAGGGCTAGCCACTACAAGAGGAGAGTCGATCCCCATCACAACATTACGTACTATCGAGGGGAGTTCGACCGTCTATCTCCGGGCCAAATGCGTTGGGCACCGTACATACGTTTGGCGCGACGGGTGGGAGAGTCGTTCGTCTTCACGCTCTCCGGGTTGCAGCGCACACCCCTGATCCATTTCGAGCTCGCAGAGTGGCAGCTGCCCGACCGAGCAATGCGCCATTTTGAGTTGGAGCAGGGTTTGCCAGTCGATGCCCCGGATATGAGGGTTAACAGGAACCCACCGGATGTCGGAGTGTTTGGCACCGCCAATGCGTACGAATTGTGCGCGGCCGAAATAGAGCTTTGGACTTCTTGGCAGGACACACTGGCGGCCATCGTCTCGGAGTCAGACCCCGTTATCAGCATCGATCAGTACGATGAGTGGTACTACCGCATCACGCGGAGGAGAGTAGCCCCTGTAAACTTTGAACGTGGGGAGAGGTATGCGCCTAGGGGTCAGATCGATGAGCGTATGGCATACAATCTCGTAAGTTGCCCAACAAGTCTGACTTGAACCAAATTAGTTGAATATAAATGTCTGATTGAAGTTACTTAATTTTTTATCTCTTTGGATGTAGGTTAATGCCTCGCTTGCATTCTTCCAGAAGTTGAGTGAGCGGAGGGATCTGGTGAGCGCAATGGGCGAGGATCTTTGCCAACAGGCTGCGACATTGGCTTTAGGCTGCGGGAATTTTTTGCGCCAAGCATCGGGCCAGTCTTCGGGAGTAAGCCCGGGAATGGGTTATACGGGCGTCAGCCAGGGATACGGTGATCCCTCTGGACAGGCTTCAGGGGTGAGTCAGGGAGTTGTTGGTACCTCTGAAGCGGGGATGGGACAGGCTCAAGCGTCGTGGGGCGATTACAGCGGCCCCTCCTTCAATTTGTTCCCGGAACCCCTCTCTCAAGTCACGCAAGACTTTCCTTTCGGAAACTACGGTTTCTCCGAGGCACTGCCCATTGTCCCGTGGGCGGGACCAGTTGGCGGCCCCGAAGGGGAATATCAGCCGGCCGAAGAAGGAATTGGAGGCCAATATCCCCCGATCGACCCCCGAGGGCAATATCCGAAAGGGCATCCAGCCAGGCCCCTAAAGCCGCATAAATGCGATATAATCCGAGCCCGTTATTTTAGCGGGGCCCCCCAAGACGGAGCGTCGTATGACGTGGATCACCCCGAGGGCTTGGATTACAATGCCTCTTGGACAGAGATCGCCTCGCTGGCGCCAGGATCTTGGTTAGACAGCGGTGTCATCTCGCACTACGTGCAAATTCTGAGGCGAAGGTGTCGGGAGCATCCAGACATCGGTCTGCGCGTGTTTATCTTGGATGCTTTTTTCCATCAGCTCCTAGTACAAGAGTGGCACGACTGGGGCAATGCAAGGAAGGGGAGAGGCATGGCCCAGTGGAAACCGTCCCCTAACCTACAAGCATATCTTGCTAGGGATAGTCCAGTGAGCGCAAGTGTTGCCGACGTGTTTCTAATCCCCTTTTTAGGGAATGCGCACTGGTACTTGGTTTGCTACGAACCATTACAGAGCACGGTTTCAGTCGTCGACAGTCTCTACGACGATACCGACGTGATGCCTGTGATTGATATGTACCGAGGCATAGGCCAGTTGGATGCCATGGTAAGATCCTGTTTCCTTCTTGTTGTAACTTGCATATTATAAAACTGATTAATCTTATTTTGCTAGCTATGTTTAATGCTTATTATGGTTCTCGCAGAATCTTTTTGCTGCCCTGGTCAATGGTAGGCGTCGGGAGAAGGTATCGCGCAGGCCGGTCCTCATTTTCCGATTAAAGAGGAGTAGGCCCAAGCAACATAATTCCTCGGACTGCGGCGTCTTCCTCTGCATGTACATGGATTACATTTGCCGGTCTGAGAGCCTCAAGAAGACTGTCTGGAGCGAAGAATGCATACAAGACTTTAGGTATAGGATTGCTTGGCAAATTATAAATGGCCGGCCTAGAGCTATTAGGTTTATTGTAAATCCGTGTAAGGAACATAATTCCTGCGAGAGATGATGTTCCCCAATTCACATTGTAACGTTACAACACTTTTTTAACCCAAAAAATTTATTGAATGCGATTGATTTTATTGACCAATGTGATTTAACGGTGGGAAACCAAGTGTTGGATATCTGTCTATCTGCAGGGCAAGTGTTCAAAAAATAACAAAGTGATCGATAATATGTGTATCTGCGGGGCTGTCCGCTACATAGTATAGCGGACGCAGAGAAGTGAACCAAAACCAAAAAAAAACTAAGTGTTGCAGGGGGGTATTCTGCGGGGCCGTCCGCTAAGTAAACCAAAACCAAAAAAAAACTAAGTGTTGCAGGGGGGTATTCTGCGGGGCTGTCCGCTACATAGTATAGCGGACGCAGAGAAGTGAACCAAAACCAAAAAAAAACTAAGTGTTGTAGGGGGGTATTCTGCGGGGCTGTCCGCTACATAGTATAGCGGACGCAGAGAAGTGAACCAAAACCAAAAAAAAACTAAGTGTTGCAGGGGGGTATTCTGTGGGGCTGTCCGCTACATAGTATAGCGGACGCAGAGAAGTGAACCAAAACCAAAAAAAAACTAAGTGTTGCAGGGGGGTATTCTGCGGGGCTGTCCGCTACATAGTATAGCGGACGCAGAGAAGTGAACCAAAACCAAAAAAAAACTAAGTGTTGTAGGGGGGTATTCTGCGGGGCTGTCCGCTACATAGTATAGCGGACGCAGAGAAGTGAACCAAAACCAAAAAAAACTAAGTGTTGTAGGGGGGGTATTCTGCGGGGATGTCCGCTACATAGTATAGCGGACGCAGAGAAGTGAACCAAAACCAAAAAAAAACTAAGTGTTGTAGGGGGGGTATTCTGCGGGGCCGTCCGCTACATAGTATAGCGGACGCAGAGAAGTGAACCAAAACCAAAAAAAAACTAAGTGTTGTAGGGGGGTATTCTGCGGGGCTGTCCGCTACATAGTATAGCGGACGCAGAGAAGTGAACCAAAACCAAAAAAAACTAAGTGTTGTAGGGGGGGTATTCTGCGGGGATGTCCGCTACATAGTATAGCGGACGCAGAGAAGTGAACCAAAACCAAAAAAAAACTAAGTGTTGTAGGGGGGGTATTCTGCGGGGCCGTCCGCTACATAGTATAGCGGACGCAGAGAAGTGAACAAAAACAAAAAAAACCTAAGTGTTGTAGGGGGGGTATTCTGCGGGGCTGTCCGCTACATAGTATAGCGGACGCAGAGAAGTGAACCAAAACCAAAAAAAAACTAAGTGTTGTAGGGGGGGTATTCTGCGGGGCCGTCCGCTACATAGTATAGCGGACGCAGAGAAGTGAACCAAAACCAAAAAAAACTAAGTGTTGTAGGGGGGGTATTCTTTAATACCTTAGGTTTCTAATGTTGTGCTGCGCAGTGTAGCGGACAGTGTAAGAAATCACGTATAAAAAAATGATTGTAAAGGTTATTACAAACGAGTCATTACTAAAATATTATTACAAAATGTCCGACACTTTTGATGGCTCATAAAAGATTATTACAAAATATTCAGTACACTAAAGTTCCACTGCAGCTTGTTCGTCCTCATCCTCGGCATCATCTTCTTCCCCGTCTTGCAAAGGCACTGGACTTATCCCCAGTGCCTTGTAATGGTTCCGCTTGTCGTGGTCTGTCATTTTGTTGCACAATGCACACCTTCTTAGCTTTTTTGGTTGACTTGCCGTCTCAATAGAGCTTTTCATCCGCGTAGATCTCTTGCGGCCTTTCGTTTGCGATATAATTGGATCCGAAGGCCGGATATCATTGTCGGCTCCCTCCCCCGGCTCGTCATCTTCTGATCCCGTCGTAGGCTCGGTGTCAACCGCATTGCTGACTGAAGCTGCTTCCAATTGGTCGACGATGGGCTCTTGCTGCTGAGCTACCTCGAGGAGATGTTTATATCCGACCATTGTAGCAGCACCCTTTACGGACAAACGGGTGAACATCGTCACCAGATGATTATACCGCAACGTCTCTGATTCTTCAAAGTCAGTATACGGGTGCTCCGGAAAGGAAATGGTCCCGTGCAACCTGTTTGCACCTTTCGTCCAACGTGGCAGGACGTATTTATCGGGGATTGTCCTGATATTCTTCTGTGTGAAAAACCGCAGAATGTGTCTACACAGGATGCCATGGAACTCAAACTTCTTACAAACACATGTCACCGAGTCCGTCAATGTGTCGTGGGTCACCGTATAAATTCTGCGCAGCTTCTCAGGGACGAGGTCATTCACGAGCGAATAAACCTTGTACTCACGCGACGACTTTTCTGCCACCTTATATATACTGTATCGGCCCGATTTTTGCAGCTCTACTTGGTATAGCAGGAAGATCTCCTTCGTATAGACTTTGGCACCGTTCAGCTCCAGCGGGGTCTCAAGCAACCTTCTCCTTTGCTTGTACGTGGTTGCAAAGTCTGCAGCCCTTTCTTTCACGAACAACGACGCAACCGCTTTTTGTGCTGATGTGACGAAACTCTTCAAATTGGTAGCTGTACCCACATAATTATCGAACGTGGCATTCATAGATTCACTCCTGCCCGTCGTTTTCATGCCCGCAGAAAAATGACTTCTCGTGTAAACACCAATCCATTGCTCTTTGAGCCCGTACAAGTGCTGGAGCCACTCGTTGTCTTGCAATGAGTAATCCCGAACAAGCTTTTCCCACCTCTCCTCGAATTCCTCAATCGTTAATGACTTGAGGACGCATTTGTCAAAATCCTGTTTAAAGTCTGGATACTTTGCGTACATGTGATGCAGACGTTCAGGGTATTTGTTGCTTATGTGCCAAGTGCACAAGTTGTGTCGAGTATCTGGGAAGACGGTAGCAATAGCCTTCTTCATTGCCAAATCTTGATCGGTGATGATAACAGTCGGTGCTTTGAAGTTCATTGCTTCCAGCCACACCCTAAACAACCATTCAAAAGAACTCTCGCTCTCGTCCCTTAACAAGGCGAACCCGAACAGGATGGAGTGATAATGATGATTGACGCCCGTGAAAGGAGCGAACGGCATCGAGTACTTGTTGGTACGGTATGTGGTGTCGAAAGTCACGACATCCCCAAAATGCTTATAAGCTAGCCTCGAACGACCGTCGACCCAAAAAATTGTGCTAACTCGATGCTCGTCGTCAAGTTTATAGTCGAAGGTAAACTGCGGGTCCTCCATCTGCATCCGTTTCAATAGGCTCATTGTCGCTTGCGCATCATTGAGGTCATACGCGGCTCGTCTATGGGTTCGGACCGCGTTACGAACGTCTGTCGTGTTAAAGTTTAAATTTTGAATTCCCCCAGCCTGTTCAGCAAGAACATTAATCATGTCGGTAGGTCCTAGCCGCGCATCGCTCATTGTGTGAATTAGGCTCCTCGCGACCTTACCCATCTTCTTGTGTTGATGCATCTGACTCACCTTAGAAGGGGTTACTAACGGGTGATTGTGTGCCAGTTCCAGGCTGGTAATAAGCCAATGATCTTGTTTGGCTTTATAGCTTACGAACATCTTGACCTGGCAATTCGTGCGCGCAAAGCAATCCCGTCTTCTCCGCGCATACCCTATTTCGTCATCATCACTGTCATCGTTGCCTACGCGTGTCTCATTTTGCACTGGGTTTCTGCCCCTATGACACTCGTATAAGCGAGAGCATATCCTTTTCGATACGCTGCTTGTTCTTGTAGTTTTTATTCTAATGCCAAAACCAACCCTCAATGAATAAGCTCGAAAACATTCTCCAGCTTCTTCCAACGTTTGAAAGGTTCGTCCTAGATACGGATCACTAGCATCTACGGGGGTGCTGGAGCTCGATACGAAATCAGACATTGTGAAAAAGACCTATGTAGAAATAGAATACGCTTATTATCTCAAAATTATCTTGACGATTAGACCGATTTAGGATACCATATACATAATCTCAAAAGTGTCTCCTATTTTGCTAATTATATATTTACTGAACATAACAAATTAAAATTACTAAGATAAACGGTAGCAAGATCACAAACTTTACCTTGCTTGAGTGATGCTTGAACCAAAAGTGTGTTACTCCAAGAAAAGCTTGAAGGGTGCTGAAAATGGAAGCAAGTGAATCTGAAAGCCCCGCATAAATTTTGCTGAAAGAGCCGAGTAGGGATAGATTCTAGGATACCAGGGGACAGTTCTCGGGGCTCACGCCCGAGACTTTATAGGCGACCGAGGGGACAGGCCCTGACATGTGTCAGCCTAGAGATCGTCCGCCATACAGTATGGCGGACGCCTTTTTCCTGACACATGTCAGGAACAGAAAGGCGTCCGCGAGACAGTCTCGCGGACATGGGAGGAGGGCAAAAAGGTAAAACTCCCGTCCGCGAGACAGTATGGCGGACGGGGATCAGTTTTGGAAAAAGGCGCGATCTGGACCGTCCATCTTTCAGGATGGACGGTCAGATCGCGCTAGCAACTTAACTCCATTTGCTAGCGCTATCAATGGATCAGCTCCCATATATATATATATATATATATATATATATATATATATATATATATATATATATATATATATATAGATTGGGGAAGAAATTGTCAAAAGCAAAACAACTTCTTTGAATTCGAAGTCTTCCTTTTCAATATCATTGGCTGGGTGACAATCGAGTTAACGATTTTGTTTTTTAAAAGAGATAAGAACTCTACCGATGATGATCGTAAAGATATCAGTCGGATGACATTTCCACCTGATAAGAATTACAGTAAAACTAAAAACTATGACTATTTTTCTTTGCAGTAAATACAATCTAAAACTAATTAAGAGAAGAAAATTAAAGCTAAACAAAGACAAAACATAGGCTAAAGCGGGTGACTGCAAAAACTAAAACAGTTCAAAACTAAAAAACACAACCAATCAAAAAAGTAAAATGGTAACTACAAAAAAAAAAAGAACGCCAATTGTAGCGAGTTGTCAACCACATCCATGTGAAGACAAGCCACGTGCCAGCCACAAGGACAGCCCATCCGCACGCGTTACCTTCATCGCATGCAGCGTCTGAAGCTGACACCTGTCAATCATCCTCTGGCCACCAAGATCTGGCACTGAAAATGGCCGCCCTGTTAGTTTACAAACTGCCACCTCAACCACCACCACCACCACCACAGCCCCAAAACCCAACTGCTAGATCATCTTTTTAAATCCTGACCAGAGCCGCCGCCGCCTCCGCCGCCGACGCCAGGAACACCCACCATCAGAGCACCCTGACATCCCAAAGCACCTCGATAACCACCATCAGCAAAAAGCCCACCAACCCTTTTGTGAACAGGGAGGGGGATAGCACATAAATTGCTAAGCCTTCCATCTTAATATGAGAATATTTGAGTTTTGTTTGAAGCTTCTAACCTCTAGGTATACATACTTTACTTCAAGATATAATTCTTGGGTCTCATTTTACTTGGTAGATCATGTAGTCTGTCACTTCTTTTGGTGTTAAGATTTGTTATTTGTATCTGATGACTATCTCATATTCTTATTTAACCGATGAGCAGCATTCAACTGTGTCTGGAACATTTGATAAATTTCAGTTCTCGCTTCACTTTACCACCTTGCATAAGTTGCTTTTAAATCCATGGAGCAACTTTTCCAAGCACTTCTCCTATAACAATCATTTTAGGCAGCACGAAATGAAACTATGTTTGACAACATAGCTCTAGGGCAATGCGCTAGGCGTGGGAATTAGTTGATGATTCGTGTTGTAAGTTGTAAAGAGTGGGTTGAAATATTATGATCCTCGTTTGGTTTCTATCAAAAGATAGTTCGTTTGTCTTGATCAGGCAGTGTACCAGAATGTTGCAACCCTAGCATTTTGGCTTAACAGGTGACTTTCTCAATGTTGAGACGACCAATGTTGAATCCCATGCTTCAATACTTCAACTTCTCTAAGCAAAATAAATATGGTTTATTAGTGTAGAATATTCCTAAATGAGTTCTATAATTGTTAGTTAGGTTAAGACTTTTAGTATGATTGCACTTCCTCAATTGAGATGGCCTCTTTTAGGCCCAGGGAGTATTGGCCCTGGACATTTTTTTACTAAGAATAAGGCCTGTCAATGAGCAGTGAGTGCCAGGTAGAGCAGCTTGGTCTTATTGATATCGGACCGGACGACATCTTTGCAGTCAGCAGCCAATAGTTACTGGTTCAAATTTGGGCTTTTAACCCAATGGTCGCATGTCACCCCATGGGGGAGGTGACCAAAGATTATAGAGATATCTCATTTTAACAAAATCATGAATGAAAGCGCAGGAGCAAACAGCTAAAAAGCAGCAGAAAGTCGCGCTGTGCATCTAAGATTAGGGCTTGTTTTTATTTTTTTTCCTTCCTATTTAAGCATTGTAATAAAAGTTACTTTACACAACTTAACATCAATCAAACTTATTGTAGTAAAAATGCATTTATTTCTTAAGTAAAAAGTTAAAGAAGAAAGTAATATTGACGATAGCAATGTCGTAGTTGATGACAATGCTATGTGACTGATATCAAAGATATCATGGTAATAAAGTGGTGAGGTTGATGCCAGTACTGGTGTGACTGATGTCAAAATTATCATGATAATTAGGTGGACAACAACATGATATATAATTTACATCTAAATTCATGATAATTTTAGAACATCATCTGTCTGCCTACCCTTGCCAACTGAACCACTGTTGTCACCTCAACCCAACAACAACTAGTTATTGTTATTGTTACAATAATAGTATTAGTAATAGTAATGTTTATGACATATTATCACATGATCACAGATATTACTATTTCTTCGTTCATTTATATTTGAAATCTAAATGACTTTTTTTTTTGTTCATTTGATGGCACACATAATGGATAAATATCGCGTAGAAAATGATAAGGAGTTATACAATGATAGAATCAGCAGCTCGAGTAATTTAGGAGAACACATAACATAACACAAGAGCATTAGATCAAGAGTCAATTTTGCAGCAGCGTTTAAGATATGCTTAAGACACAAGGGTCTACTCTTTAATTGTAGAAAAACAAAATTAAACACTTAGGTAAACAACCTACAATTCTAAAGTTCTCCATCCCAGAACTCCTCAAGCGACTTAATAGGGCCATCGGGTGAGATGAACTCCTCTCCACGCTGTCCTCTGCTCTGAGGAATGTCACTAATCTTCTTAGACTCTTCCTCGCTCAATTCCCAGTTGAAAATGTCTGCATTTGCTTTCAGCCTTTCTTTGTTGAAGCTCTTCATCACCACAACAGCTCCTTGTTCATATCCCCATCTCAGGCAAATCTGCAGAACACATAAAAGTTGACTGACCACTACAAGCTTTCCATGATCTTGGAAGCAATTTCGTGTAGATAATCTTGTTGGAACAATGTCGGATAGTAGGTACCTGGGCGACGGATTTGCCTTTGGCCTTTGCTATCTCCTGCAAAACATCAGACTCCATGACTCTGTTGCTGCCCCAGCTTGTTCCTACGGCTCCTAGAGGAGAGAAAGCAGCAACAACAATCCCATTCGCCCTGCAAAACTCTAGCAGTTTCCTTTGTTGCCAACATGGGTTCAATTCTACCTATAAACATTAATAGGTTGAATAGACAAGTTTAAGAGTTGAATTCTGTCATTTTAAGTTCTTTTGGACCTGACAAAATGTTGTTCTCCATGCCATGGCAGGGGAACTACGCTATAGAGTAATGCACAATGTACAGTCTGTCTTAAGTTTAGCGAGCCAAAGGCTTAGGAGGACTCACTTGATTGACAGCAGGAGGGATTTTTGAGAATGCCAGAATGTCACCAAGTTTCTTGCAGGAGAAATTACTGACTCCAATGGATTTTGCGAGGCCAAGCGTTTGGCACTCTTCCATGGCAGTCCACACAGACTTGATGTCCAATGGGAGCATGTTTTCAAGTTTCGATGGGTACTCGAAACTTCCTGGCTTCAAGCAGACAGGCCAGTGCACGAGGTACAGATCAAGATACTCCAGCTTCAGACTCCTAAACAAAGCAGGATCAAAACACTTAACAGGCACTAAAAGTTACGAATCGATACTTCAAGACACTGTATTCCATTTGAGCACAACTTGCAGTCATATTATACGGCCGTACTATTGACAAATTACAGCAAGAAAGTGAAGCTCAAATAATTAAATCTGGAGTTCAAATATCCTCTCCCTTTGATCCTTCACGAGGACATTAATAGATTCTGTGTGTGAAGATGAGTGTTACCGAAGGGTATTCTGAAGGGCGGGAAGGACACGATCGCCATGAGCGTCACTGCACCACAGCTTAGAGGTGATGAATAGCTCGTCGCGCGATGTGATTAAGCCTAGACCAAGTGCTTCAGCGATGGCTTCACCAAGAACTTGCTCTGTTTGGTAAACAGAGGCCGTGTCGAAGTGTCGGTAACCAAGCTTAATCGCTTCAAGCACAGCTTGTTTCACAATTTCTGGCTCCACAGGGGGAAATGTTGCCGTGCCTAGTCCCAACACTGGCAATTTCCGGCCACCGGAGCAAAGAGAAATTTCTGGAATATTACCATAAATAGCCATCTCTGAGTTGCTATCAAGTTGGCTGTCCCGAAAATTTGGTCCAAGCAGATTATCTTCTTTTGCAACCTGATGCTATGAATTTATAGAACCTCTGTTCAGCGGACCACTTTTGGAATTTTATGCATAAGACTACGCAGACTTTTCTTCCCTTTTATTGGCGTCACTGATGACTCGCAAAGCAATGTACTATCGGAGGCGGCTCATATAATGGGATCGGTAGGACAGGTGGATCCACCATTTTGTCAGCAGTTTGATAAGAGTAATGCTACCTTTCTCAAACTTCTATGCAGATGATCCAAGCCTTTTGGGTCATTAGAGATTAAAGGGCAACATTACTCGTTTTGGAAAAACTAAGTTCTCAAACTTTTACACAAACGGTCCAAGCCTTTTGGATCATTAGAGATTAGAGATTAAAGATTAAAGGGCATCATTAGAGATTAAACGGTCCAAGCCTTTTGGGTCATTAGAGATTAAAGGGCAACATTACTCGTTTTGGAAAAACTAAGTTCTCAAACTTTTACACAAACGGTCCGAGCCTTTTGGATCATTAGAGATTAGAGATTAAAGGGCAACATTTCTCGTTTTGCAAAGATTCATTTCACATTCAAATTTGTAGCCAATTGGCAAAGTCTTACTCTTTATTTATTTACAAGAACGGTGCGCGTAAGATTACTGTTTCTAGGGATATTGGAAGGCTCAAATCAATAGACGCTAAGGTATCACGTGTGATGTCCCATTCATGATTGACAATCACATTTCTCTTCTATATGCCAACATGCAATATATATCCAATTTTCTTAGTTACTTGTCTCCGTTGCAAAAATGAACTCATTGGCAGCTAAAACTAGCGGAAGCAGTTGCGATTGTCAATTAAAGTTAACAAACAGGAGCATCAGCACCGGTAGGGGCCTTAACTAACCCAAAATAACCAAATTCAAAGTTCTCCATCCCAGAGTTCCTCAATTGTCTTGTAAGGCCCATGAACAGAAGTGTAATCTGTACCAAGACATGCGCTACTTTGTGGGATCTCACTGATTTTCTTAGACTCTTCCTCGCTCAGTTCCCAGCTGAATAACTGAAGATTCTGCTTCATCCTGTCTTTGTTGAAGCTCTTCACTAATACGCCAATGCCTTGTTCATAAGCCCATCTTAGACAAACCTGCATCTTCTCAAACCAATGAGTCCAGCCACAGTTCTATATACTTAAAAAAGTGTTCCTTCTAAAAGTTACCTTTTTGGGTTACTTCAGTTTGCAACTGAAAGTAAAATTAAACGGACCTATAGGTCGAAGCCAGTATTACATGGACTTGCTAGGAAAAACGTGTATAATATAATGATCTCTTTCATCATTAACCAATGAAAGACTAAAAGATTTCCATACATTCCTATTGAAGAACTGTTTTCGAAAGTCAAATATTACAATGTTTCTATCAAATAAGTATGACAGCAAAGATGTTAGAAGTGTTTTCTGTTCTGGTTACACATTGAAATGTATAACCAGACTCCATACCTCTGTTGGTGCCGTAGATAATAGTATGTCTTTTTCAAAGAGATGCAAAAGATGTTTAGTTCAAAAGTACCTGGGGAATAGTCTTCCCTCTTGCATCCGAAATTTCCTTCAGCACCTCAGACTCCATACCTCTGTTGGTGCCGTAGAACGTTCCAACGGCACCTAAAGCAGCATAAGCAACTACAAGAATTCCGTTTCCCTTGCAGAATTCTCTGAGCTTCTTTTGTTGCCAGCATGGGTTCACTTCCACCTTCGAAATTACATAGCATCATCATCTATAATGCTTTGTAGAAAATATTCTTGAATTTTGTTGTTTGTGACACTTTTAGGAACATTCAAACACACCCAATTTTGCTGACAGTTGCTTCGTTTAAGGACTCACTTGATTGACAGCTGGGGAGATCGTTGCAATGGCAAGGAGATCGGCAAGCTTCTTGCTAGAGAAATTGCTGACTCCAATGGCCTTGGTGAGGCCACTTTTCTGGCATTCTTCCATGGCTGTTTCTGGCATTCTTCCATGGCTGCCCACACTGACTTGAAATCCATGGGAAGAAAATCTTCTTTCTTTATTGGGTACTCATGGATTCCTGCTTTCGAACTTATAGGCCAGTGGATTAGGTAAAGATCAAGATAATCCATCTTCAGGTTTCTGCACATGATCACCATTGTACACGAGTGGAAGGTGGGAATGGTGAAACACCAATTCTGGTCAAGTAAGAAATTCTGCAACATTTGGATAACTCGCTGGATGCTTGTACAGTTTTGTCTAGTCTATATCGGTTGCAAAACGGCTACCGATACTTCTAAATGTCGCAAAAGTTTTAGCAATTTCTGTAATTTTTGTTTTTAAGGAAATATTATAGTATTATTTTTCTCTTTAACATTTGAAAATTTTACCCCGCATTAAAGATTCAAGTCGAACTTGATTGTAAAATTGGTTAACTAAAAGTATCGCGAAATTGCGATAAAAATTGTATAATTATCAATAGCGACAAAAGTTTATCCTCGGGTGATATGGGGTGGACAAGGTGTTACCGGAGAGTCTTTTGAATGGCAGGAAGAACATGTTCAGGATGAGCATCGCTGCACCATAGCTTGGAGTTGATGAAGAGCTCCTCCCGAGACTTGATCAAGCCGCGACGAATCGCTTCAGCTACGGCTTCACCAAGAGGCTGCTCTGAATTGTACAGAGCAGCCGTATCAAAATGCCTGTAACCCACCTCAATCGCTTCCAGGACTGCATTCCTGATGACTTCAGACTCCACAGGGGGGTCAGCCGCCGTCCCCAAGCCCAATACCGGCATTCCCCTGCCGATGCCGGAGCTCAGAGAAATCTCCGGTACACTGATAAATGTTTCTCCCATCTTGGTGGTGGTGGTTTCTTCCTTTCCTGAGAGATTCAATAAGCCTAGGTTTTAGTCTCTGTATTGAATTGGCTGACTGGAGTTGGGACAAGAACTGGTCGTTGTGTCTTTTTTGGAAGGTGTAACTGAGAAGGGGGTCTTATTTATGGAAGTTGTTTAGGATGCAGAAGATTAAGGATCCTGTACATGTGGAAGTGTAAGATCAAAGAACAAAGGAGTAGGATCCTATTGATTAGCAGCATATTAAGGAATGTACAAGAATAAAACTTTTGTCGCTAATAGTACAAGAAAAAAAAGAGAGTCGAAATGATTTTTCATTAACTCAGACATGCAATAACAAACTTTTGTCGCTAGAATTTTTGTAATGGCATCATTGATAACATATTTTGCGACAGCAGCAAAGTCAATGGCAACATACAACAAGTAGGCTTCTTAATTATTTACGAATATGACATGAAAGAAAGAAACTTTCTTGACTGCAATCTAGTCGTAGGAAGAACTTACAAACCTCTAGTTAATAACGTTGCAAAAAGGGCTCCTAAAAATTATCATTAAAAATTTTTTTTAGCAACAATTAATTGTAGGACCGTAAGTTGTTTGACCTGGACATAACTAATGGTCAAGTAATTAAAACAATGAGACAAGGGGAGAAGTCAAAGGCTGGGATGGTGTGTTTCCAAAGTGCAAGAAGAGAGACGCTGCTGAGAAGTTTGAGAACCTTTGCTGTAGAAAACAGCCTTGACTGACCTGCTTGGTCTTTTCAAGCACTAATCTCTTAAACTTCTGCTGAATTTTGACTGACCTGCTTATCCTCCATGACAAACATAAATTGTTGTTTCCAATGGATTGGCGTGGATTTTTGTTGTGGCATCACGTAAGAAAGCTTCTTTTTTAAAGGATTTGTATGGAAAGGTCTCTGAATCCTCTATTTATGGGGTAGATGGTGGTTTGAAATGTTAAGATCCATAACCTTTCAGACTATAATGTAGTAGGTCTAACCATGTTATGCCAAATTATTCTTTGAACAAAGTTTACAAATAAATTTGCGACAATCCTGGCATTTCATCTTATTAAATTCAATTTGTTATCTTATTCTCGATAAAGAAAAGATTCCGACATGCTTCGTGATCATCAGAAATTACTCACACCGACTAAATAGTAATTAGGGGTGAGTGCAGTTCGTTTGGTTAAGTTTTAAAGTTGAATACAAAACTGAACCAACCAATGTCGGTTTGAAAAAAGAAATACTATAGTTGAACGGTTCATTTCAACGGGTGGGACTACTAAAATTGATCAATATGGAGGAACCAATGGGTTTTTAGTGATTTTTGAACTTGTTTGGATGTATCACTTGACTATTAGGCCTAGTAATGTACACGATCATAAGTTTTTTGGAGTCTACTTGCAGAAGTTGGGGTATAGTTTCTTATATATGTTAGTGGTTAAATCATAGGATAAAAATTAGATAGTAACTTCAATTAAAATTTAATCATTTTTAATTGTACATTTATATAAGATGCGGTTTAGTTCGGTTTGATTTGGTTTAAAATAGTCAAAAAATAATAAAAGTGAACCGACTAAATCGAACATTTGTATTGGAAAGAAAAATCAATTGTTTTTGTAAATTGGTTCGTGAACGGTCAAATTGGTCGATTTTTTTACATCAATTGGATTGGCTTGAAAGTTTAATACTCACCCTAACAAAACTAGAGACTTAAACTAAAATAAATACAATTAATCTCTTTTTTTTAGGTGGGTAGGAGGAGAATGGTACCACTATGTAAACGCCATAAATTTCCTTTAAATTGATCAAATTGATCTAGCATTCATTAGTAACAAGTGTATTCACTGCAAGTCTCTGATAAGATAAAAAGATAAATTTTTGGGTTAATTATTCACCGCACCCCTGAGGTTTATCCTAAATTACACACGGACCCCCTATCTTTTGAAAATTACACTAAGCTACACATTTCTATTTTTCTGTTAACAGAGTTAACAAAATTAATGAAAGGACGGTCATATCCCTGATAAACAAGTTAATTTATCCTCTCTCTCTCTCTCTCTCTCTCTCTCTCTCACACACACACACACACACACATGCCGACATCACCCTTTGGACTGCACACCCACTGCCGGTGAAGCCACGGGCCACCAACCGTAGCCACCATGACCCATCACCGCCTCCATCACCATGAACCACAAGTGCCGGCCACCACCACTCCCCGAAGACAAGATCTGGGCGCAGATTTGGGGGCGGGGCAACCGACGCAAATCATCAGCCCGAGAAAATGATAGCAGAGGCGAGTAACCGATCACCGGCGAAGTGCGGGTGATGGTTGCAGGAAGCAACAGCCAAGAGACCCAAACGTAAATCCCGGCCAAACGCAACAACAAGATCCACCGGAGATCGAGATGATGCCGGGAAAGGTTCAACACCACCAGGAAATAACCGCCGGCCAAGAAACAACGAGTAGCTCCGAAGATTACATCCTAGCAATCGGCAAGAGTCTTTGAACACGGCCAACCAAAATGGTCGGAAACAGCCCGAACCTAACCACCTCCGTCCAAATCCGAATCACCAACCATTAGCAGCAGCGTCGTTAGCCTCCAAACTCACACAGCGGCACCAGAGAACAACCTTCAACCTCATTCTTTAACTCTCCTGATTTAAATTTTTTTTGTGTAGTTTGTAAAATGGTGATTTTTGCGGTGGCCGGTGACGACTGAATATGCTATGGAGGCAGTGGTATTTCGGCGCCGCTGCCTGAATCTGGCGATCAGAGAAGACCCATATACTACCTGGTTGCTGTGGAGTTAGTCCTAGTAGCTGTAGTCGTGGATCGACGGAGTTTCATAGCTGTGGTGGTGGTACTTTTGTTGGATCTCAAGAGAGAGAGAGAGAGAGAGATCTGGGCGCAGATCGGTGAACACCTTGTTTTCTTAACGTGCTTTGGCCGGAATCTGGAGTCCCCGGTGATTCTGCACGGAAGAAAGAAAGGGGAAGATCTAAGGGCATTTTTGGTATATCATAATATATTTGTGTTGCCCTAAATTTTTTTGATGGTTCCCTAACGGAAGTGGGTTTTGTGTAATACAATGACAAACCACAGGGAGCGGAGTGTAATTTTCAAAAGATGGGGGGTCCGTGTATAATTTAGGGTAAACCTCAGGGATGCCGTGAGTAATTAACTCTAAAATTTTCTGCTATATAGTTACAAAGTCTCGCGAGTGACAATTAATAGTTATTAAACTAGATATGGTTACTAGATAAAGATTGCTAAGATATCATTGAACATAGGTTATCGCTGTACGTAAAGTTGCAATCATCTTCGTAGAATCAAGTCAGCAACAAAATTTTTCCCTAAGATAGATGGTATTTTGAGTTTTTTCTAGCATGAGCTGGGGAAGGCTCGGGCCACGACTTAAAGCTTACCAATTATATCATTGGTTGGCCATTGACTTCGAAATTGGCCGAGCAAACATCTCTTAAGCCGACGAATGATCACAATGGGTTAGCCATGTTTTTTTTCTTTTTGTTGCTTTCTTGCAGTAAAAGAATCCTCAAGCAACAACCCTGAAGAGTTTTTGTCGTTAAAACTCCACATAACGCTCTCTTAGAGCAAAATAAAATATTTGGTCTGATTGGATCCTCAAAAACTCAACCAATAGAGATAAGCTTTCGAGGGATGAATGGGGTGTCCCTGAATTTCTAATGTGATTGAAGGGATTACAATAGTGGTGCAGTTGCCCGTTGGCGATGATCATAATGCACATCACAAGAAACAGGAAAGATCATAATATCATCATCTCAAGAGAATTACAAGTTGAGGATATCAACAACGAGAATATAATTCCAATTCTCAAAACCAAATAACAATATGACGCTCTTGAGAAAGTTGATGACCAAGAAGAATGAAAACAATCAAGAAGCGGCCATACAAGGAACAAAAGAATGATAATATCAGAGATTCAAAGGCCTAATTGCTTCACTTCTTTTGGCCGAGCTTGTGGGTGTGGTACTTGAGCTTGACCCAATTGACACCAACCGAGGCACCATCCTTGACTTTCTTGACGCCCGAGGCCGCCACCACCTTGGTTCTCTCGAACTTCTCGCTCACCTTCCTCGAGAGCTTGCTCGATCCGCCAGCATTGCCACCTAGCCGCTTGGGCGGGTTCTCGGGCTGCTGCAGGCTGTCCCCCTGATTGGCCCACTGATTCTCGGATCCTTTTCCCTCCATGTCTATGGGGTGTTCAATTCCCAAGCTTATTGCAGAGAAATGTAGAGAAAAAAGGGGAGGAAAAGGGAGAGAGGCTTCTCTATGAGTTGGGATTTTGTTAGGAGGGCTGGCGTCCGCTTTTTATACAGAGAAAGGTGGCACATTTCTTGGGCGTGGCATCTGCCGTACGTTGTTTCTACCGTTTATATCTAACCTCCAGTTTGGTTGGTGCCTGGGAGCTGCGAAGACCGGCTGGGGGGATACTTTGAAAAGTCTAAATTGTCTTTGAATTAGCAACAGAGTTTGAGATAACAGTCCCACACGCACTCATGTAGCTGAACGAAGGAAGAATGGTTATGCGTGAGTGGCGTTCTTCTACCATAGACGTGGGGATCATCATAAAGCGTGTTGTGTGTAACGTTTCAATTAGGATACAAATGTTTCTCTATAATCGAAAATGCGAAAGGTCAGATATTTTGCATCACTTTTGAGATAAATTTAACGTGGATCTCACGAAAAACTTTCTTTTTTATTAAGTATAACGGGTGTAACAGATAGTTGAATTCAACCAAATAAGCTGGAAGTTTCTATTTTTCCTTTCAAGTGGGAGGTTTGCCAATTGGCAAGCAACACTGAAGTACTGTTATCAACTTTTTATTGGTTAAATTAAATAAAAAAAGAAGATTGTACTACTTAGAACTATTTATAGGAGCAGAAAATTTTTTGGTCCCCCTCAAAAATTGACTAAACATTTTGATCTAATTTACATGACAAAAAAGTAACGACATATTATAATTTGCCCTGATGGATCCAAAGTATTACGTAACACTTTGGATCCATCCTTGACACTTGCAAGTGTTAAGTAACATCACATGCATGCCATCAGTAGAAAAAAATTGCTATAAGTAAATGTTTATATATATAAAATAACTTTTTTAATGCAACCTTTAACATATGAACCCAAAGCACATTTCATCCACTTGCAAGATGCAAAAATTGTAGTCACTCAAGTTCTTTTTTATCCATTTTTTTTCCCTTTCCCTCACCCAACATAATTAAAAAAAAAAAAACCCTCCTCCACTTGCTGATCTAACGATCCTCCCCACTTCTCTTGGCTGTAAGAGTAACACCCGGCTGATAGCACTGCAAGAGAAGAAGATGATTTTTAAGAGTAACACCCAAACTCACCACTTCCAGTGCTATCAGCCGGGTGTTACTCTCACAGCCAAGAGAAGAAGATGATCCAAAATCATAAAATTTAGCAAAGCAAAAGACATTTCATAAGCCACCAAGCAAGCTGCTCCGATCCACTGTACTCTCCATCGCGCGCTTTCGATCGTGAGAGACGACAAGCACGAGAACTACACAAAGTGATAGGAAAACTGGAAGTCCTAGCTACAGAGTTGGCCAGGTTTCATGTCTCATATAGAGCTTGATGTACTACATATATAACTGTACGTTATGTTTCCCTACTTTATCCTGCTATTGTTTCCTTCAAGTGGGAGGTTGGCCACTTGGCAAGCAAAGCACAGTAGACTAGTTTCGTGTGTCTTTCTAAGTTTTTGGTCAAAAACTAGTACATAAATAAATATACAAATTGGGCTGGGGTGAGTTAATGCTACATTAAACCCAATCCAACCCAACCTAAGAATTAGAAAGTCACTTAATGGAAATTGGGCTGGGGTGAGTTAATGCTACATTAAACCGAACCAACGAAACCCATGGACTTATCAACGGTTGAACCACCACAATCACGAACGGCTGTGTGAAAAAACAAATATTCGTTGCAACGGATGTAAATCTCACTTATTAATTGTACCATATACAGGAGTTTGTAAGAATTGTCAGAATTTATAAGTGGCATCCGGCCAATAGAGCCTGCTGAAAGTTTTCCTTTTTTGGTTGCACAGGTCGATCACGATCGAGCATGACTTAGGCGGACAATTTGACAAACCCATTCATTTTATGGGTTGCCAAAAATGTAACAAGAGAAGTGCTCCAATTCTAAAATTTACTTACCGAAAAAGATGGCACATTCTGATTTATACATATGGTGTCATCGTTAAGAAAGTAAAGTCGCTAAGAAAACCGCAAGCCTTGTAGGCTGAGAAAAGAGAATTAAACTACTGCATGTCACCAAAACATCAATGCTACACAGCATGCACTTCACTATATAAGAGTGAGCTACTTCATCTCTGCGAAGGATTTGAAATTACTGCTTCTGGGTGGTTCTTTTTTGGTACTTGAATTTTATCCAATGAACGCCAACCGAGGCTCCTTCCTTGACCTTCTTCATGCCTGTGGATGCTGCCCCTCTGGTTTTGTCAAAAGCACCACCGCTACGCCTCCTGTTCTCAGAATAACTTGGGTCTGGGTTACTGTAGTCCCACTGATCCGCCCACGTGGTTCCATATGAGCCGTTTGCTTCCATTTTGCCTTTCTTCTGATAACCTTTGAACCTCCCACAGGCAGTATTATGTGGAGAGAGAGAGAGAGATTGTGGTGAGACATGGGGGTTGCGGTGGCCTTTTATATGGACGAGGTTAGAAGGGCTCCACGATTATGCTCACTAATGGCGTGTATGTTATCGTGTTATGAAAGAAAATGTGTGCACTCGCAACGATAGTATATCAATTGATTCCGAATGGTTGGGACCTTCGACCCGGACTAAATAATATTTCTTATTACAATAGAAGCTTGTCATCTACAAAAATGCAAGTACAACCGACTCGGTTGTTGACACTTAATAACTTCACGCAATCTAATCTTTTAGTTAACTTGTGAGTTTTAAAAAATACGTAAAATCTGCTCATCCAATTAAAAACGTACTCGGCCTCGTTCGTTGGATTCGAAAGCCCAGAGGTGGTTTGAGAAATATGACATGTCTTGGGATATCCATTTCACTGGGGGACTGATACAACATGTATAAAATGTCAAAACTGTACACTGCCTTGGCAACAAATTTCTGCACAGATGGTTTGCTTTTGTTACCCATGCGAAGTCAATGTTGGGTGCTTGTGGTTCTAATATTCTGGAAGCAGGATTCCTTTCCGGTTGTGGCGAAGCTGGTAGGGAATCTTAGGCCCCGTTTGACAAAATTTTTTTTCCTCTTTTTTTTTTCAGTTTTAAAAACTGAAAAAAGAGCGTTTGGTAACCATTTTTTTTTCAATTTAAAAAACCAGTTTTTAAACTGCAGAGTAAAAAAAAAACTCCAAAAACTGGTTTTTTTTTTCACTTTTGGTTTTTTTTTTTCGACCACACCACCACCCTCCCACCGCCGGCAGCCACCTCAGGCGACCATCGCCGGAGACTGCCGGCCGCCGGCAGCCACCTCCGGCCGCCAGCGACCACCGCCGGAGACTGCCGACAACCACCTCCGGCCGCCGGCGACCACCGGCAGCCACCGCCGGAGACTGTCGGCAGCCATCTCCGGCCGCCAGCGACCACCGCCGGAGACTGCCGGCAGCCACCTCCGGCTGCCGGCGACCACCGCCGGAGACTGCCGGCAGCCACCTCCGGCCGCCGGCGACCACCGCCGGAGATGGCCGGCAGCTACCTCCGGCCGCCGGCCACCACCGCCGGTGACTGCCGGCAGCCACCTCCGGCCGCCGGCGACCACCGCCGGAGACTGCCGGCAGCTACCTCCGGCCGCCGGCCACCACCGCCGGTGACTGCCGGCAGCCACCTCCGGCCGTCGGCCACCACCACCACCACCGTCGACCACCGCTACGCCCCACCACCGCCACCGCAAACCACAAAAAAAAAAAGTCAAAATAAAAGGGTTACCAAACACCAAAAAAAAAAACCTCAAAAAAAAAAGGGGTTATCAAACACCCACTTGTTTTTATAAAAAAAAAAAATTAAGCTGCTCTTTAAAAAACTGCTCTTTAAAAACTGAAAACCAAAAAAAAATTTTTGTCAAACGAAACCTTAGAATTAGAGCCATTCATTTGTACGTGTTCTACGTAGGTGGCTAATTTGTCCATATCCATTGTCATGCCGGTCTTTTGATTCCAGACTCCGTCAACTGTTGTGAGGATGTGGACTCGAAATACAACAGTGGATGTACTCTAAACTGTCAACTTATGTTCGAAAATACAAAATTCAAGCATATTGACTCTACAGGATTGGACCATTCTGTTGATTGTGTCGTGCCTTTCTTGAGGGCCTTGAAGCCCAGTGTAGTCCATAGTGAAAAGAAAAATGGAATATTTTTGGCCAATAAGAATGAACGTCTAATTTTAGAGAAGTTATGAAAGAGAAAGTATATGTATATATACTTATAATTTTGTTGAACCGGTAAGTTTTTGTCTTGAAACCCTGAAACTTAAAAGTCATTAAAACATTTAATCTTCGTTATCTCGAGCAGTATAGTATATAGACATTGTGGAATACGCTCTATTTTTTTTTTAATTTTGAGGTGAAACGTTTCAAAGGGAAATAACACAATTTCTCCCTTTTTTTTTTCTTTTCTTTTCTCTCTTAAAAAAAGTCATCGGTTGGTATCCAAGAATATAGAAAAACTTGTTTCTCTGGGTGACATGTGCCATGACCTGTTCTTGGCCCACGCCTCCACGCCGGTTCCTGGCCAAGCTCCATTCGATCAATTCCTTTTATATATATATATATATAGTAGACAGTGGCGGAGCTAAAGGGGGCACCGGTGGGCCGGTGCCCACCTGCTCCTTAAAATTTTTTCCTTATTATGTGGTATGTTTTACCCACAATGATAAAAGTGTTTACCTAAAAATTCTAAAATTACTTAAATGAGATTTTTTTAATTATTTTACATGTTAAAGTATTTAAAAATTTTAGCAAAAGTTAAAAGAAATGTTCTTTTAGTCATTTAAAAAGCAAACTTATACAAATAAACACAAAAAAGACAAAATTCAAACTCCGAATGAGTAAACACATAAAGTTAACGTATTCAACCCCGCAGTTTAGACTTTACAAGGCGACAGAGTACACCGCATTTGGTCTCTGACTGCTACACCCCATTCTCTGCCTCTGGCCTCACTTATTTTCTTCTCTCCCTCCGCCGGCCTGTCTACACGTTGCGCAAGATCCAATAAAGTCGAGCCCCATCTGGTGACTTTGGGGTAACAATTGCTTCCCTCGATTGGTATTGTAACGGAAGGAGGTTTTCTATCTTATTTTTGAGATGACTGAATCAAGCTGAAATGCTGCTTGTTGGCTTGTGACAATTTCACGGTGCACTCTTTGTTTGTATTTTAACACCCGAAGGTCATGGCAGCAATTTTCACCGTGAGATCCGTGTTTGGAACTTATAATTTGCATGTTTAACTGTAGTAGCAATTGAGCCTTTAACACCCAAATAATTCTCTGTTGAGCTTCTACTTGAGTCATCTAGACAGAACCAAGGGAATTCGAACTTCACCATTCCATTAGTTTGAAAGTGGACTTAATTCTATGAAAATTTAACTTTTGCTGATGTAAAAGCATGGACAAGCATATTAGGGCATGAGTTTTGAAAATATTCTTCTCACTGAATCTTTAAAAAAATATTTAAGTGCCCACCTGCTCAACGTTTCTGGCTCCGTCACTGATAGTAGATAATAATAATAATCGAGATTAACATCATTTTTGCACGTTTGCAAAGTCATTGGGCTCCAATGGAACCCACTGGTGTCACGTACTTGGATCAATTGCGTGGTGACTGACTTTCGGTCACACGTCAACACTTTTTTGGTTCCAATTATTTAGATTAGATTAGAAATTTGCTTCTTGGTGAGCAACGAAATTGAGAATGCAGTGTAATTGGCAGCGGCAACCTTATTAAAACCAAAAAGTTTGCCTCTAAAATCTCATTACACATACATCTACTGTAAATAAGATTGGCATCCACGGGTATAGTTGTGTCGTCCTTACTTTAGCAACACTCTTTTGTCACTGTAATACATCTCTCTACGATTTTTGTGACTAAAATACTTTAGTAGCATTTTTCTTTTCCAACAACGCCAGGCGGATCCTTGCAAGTGATACTCTAAAACTCTAACTTTGTTGCAACATTGAGACTTAAAAATGGGTTGTTTGTGCCGTCCAATCACCAAGGTAGATGACAAAACAATTTCATCCCAGGCTTCCGAGTTAGTCAGGGATCTAGTTTGTCCAATAATCTGATCAGTCCTTTTCAGTTAGGGTCATACTCAATACGGCTTGAGTAAGAAAAAATCATCCTCCCTTACAATTTTCCTTGACAATTGCAGGTCTATCAATATTCAAGTTACTTGTGCTTGACAAACATATTAGGGTGATGCAAGAACTAAGCATGTGAGTATTGGTTTAATAGCTTTAAATCAAACAATCCTTACGAATTAAATGAACACTCAGTGCAAGCTCTGACGCTTCTAAAAGGGTGCACATGGGATCACTCCTACAAGTTCATGCAATAAGTTATGATTGATATTGCCTTGGGCTTCATATGTTCATAACAACAGATGATGGTATATAAGTAAGCACCTGTTTTATATACATGTGGTGAGTATTGACTTCTATAGCTGCAATTTGACCCAAAAAAAAATAGCTTTTGTGTTGTTGCACTTATTGCACCAAATAAGATGACTCTTTCTCTTGTGATTGCACCTTGTTCAGGTAGCAATAATGTACAGCATAAGTGGCATGTCACAGGAGGTGGTATATCTTCGTTACACTCGCGCAGTTGTACGGGTTGTTGTGGTTTATAATAGGCTTGTGATAATTAAGTTCTCCTCGGTTGGATTCTAATGTTTCTTATACTACTTAATAGTTTCTGCATAAACCCTTATTACTGGTGCAAAAATCCTGATCATATCAAATATAAAATTACTTAATCGAAACTCCCATAATTAAACACCCTTAATTAACACAAGAACAAACTTTCAAACATAGGCACAGACCTTTCACCACGACTTGGCTCCATCAAGACCTCCACCGCGTTAACCATCAGATTATCAACACCAACTCACACACTAATATGTCCACTGACATTAAATAATGCCGGTACTCCAATATCGCCCTCCCCCTGTTAAACCCGTCTCTCTCTAATCTCTTTATAAACAACTTTCAGCCCCAAATCCTCCATACCATTTCCATCTCTATCTCCGTCTCCTTGCTTGGAATGTGGCATTGCCTCCGGTTTGAAGTTAATCCGGAGGCAATGTCGTATCAAGCTTGGGTCCGGTAAGGGAGCTCGATCTCCTTGCAATCCAGACTGCTCCACCATCATAGTACGCATGGTAGTTAGTACATACCAGGCAAATAGTGGTGCCGGCGCTGCTGCTATGGAAGAGCTTTAGCAATAGACTCGTGAGGTTTTGGCTCGATGATGAAGAAGAGTGGAAGCCATTGTTTGATGGCTGCCACTCCTCTTCCTCAGCAAACCAAGCTACCACGCGTAACATACCCGGCAGCTAGTGGTGCCGGCGCTTGTGCTATGGAAGAGCTCGAGCAACAGACTCGTGAGGTTCCGGAAAGAAAACAAATTTCTAGTCTTTTTCCTTTTTTTTTTTTGCTATTTGTGCTTAGATGCTTTGCCTGTTGCCCACGTCTCCGCCTCTCTTACTAACTCCTCTCTTTCATTTACATGGAAGACTAAATAAAGCTAGTGGTCCACATGGTCATATTTTCAGATTATAACTGCTTAAGTAAAACCCTACTAAGTAATTATGGTTGCACATAATTTATCTCTAATTAATTACATAAACTTATGGGCAATTATTACAACTTTCACGATGGATGGAAATCTGGATAAAAAAAGTTCTTAGGTAAAAAGGGTAACTATCCTAACAATTTCAGATGCCAGTAATTATCATTATCACTCATCATGAAGAAACTTGCATAAGTTAGAAGGCTCTTTTACTTACTACAATTGGTGTAACATATTTATAAGAAGGATTGCATAGATTTAGATGCCTAAGTTCGTGAGAGATAAAAGTTTGTGAAGAAGTTCGCGAGATAAAAATTTGTGAAGAAGTTCGTGAATTTATTTGGATCGAGAAGAGAAAATAACAATACTTTATCAATTATGACTAGAGGTAAGTCATTAGTGTTGTTTTATTTTACAATAATGTTAACATCTGCTATCAGAGCCACTCTTGACCATATTGATTATCATTGTTGTTCTCTATTTACATATGTGGAGATCATTTTTATGTATCAAGTTCTAGTAACCGCCTTAATTATTATTCTATTTAATGCCTAATAATTGAGAATTAAAACGAATGTTGGACTTTTGATGGACCTATTTGTAAGTTGTAATCTTTATTAGAAAATTTTTAACAGGCTCTCATGATTGTAATTTTTATTTTTAGGTATGCTTATTTGATGGCATGTAATTATCATTTATGCGGAGTTTTCAAGACATTTGATGCAAAAGGTCACGGGAACTTCATCATTATGTTACGGTTATTCTTGTAATACATTTAGAGCAAGGCTTGAACAGTTTTGGTCAGCCTTTTGAAAAGATTCTCCATATATATTAAAAAAATTTGTTACTCCGACTAAGTCGCAAATTTTTAATGATCATTCCATACATATTTCATGGGTGCTGCACGTAACTATTGGTACTTGAATTTGAAGATTACTGCTGCTGGAAGGTTTTTTGGTACTTGAATTTTATCCGGTGAATACCAACAGAGGCTCCTTCCTTAACTTTTTTTTTTTCTTCATGCCGGTGGACGCCGCCGCTCTGTCAAATGCACCACCGCTACTGCTCTTGTACTCATGATAACTCGGGTCTGGGTTGCTGTAGTCCCACTGATCTGCCATGTAGTTCCATACGAGCTATTTGCTTCAATTTTGCCTTTCTTCTGATAACCTTTGAACCTCCACAAGCAATACACTTTGGTTTTTTATCTCTTTTTTTTTGGTGGCATTTTATATTCTTAGTTAGAAGGGCCGTACGAACGCGCTCACAAATGGTTTGTATACTACCATTAGGAAAAAGAATGTGTGCATGAAAAGAAATGTTCTGATTATCGCCAAGAACAGTATATCAAAGCTCCTGAATGATTGGAAGCATTGAGTCTGAATTATGCATTATTTTCTTCTACAATAAAGACTTGTCATTTACAAAAACACAACTACAACCACACTCGACTGTTAGTATATTTACATACAAATCTTAGTTTTTGTTTAATTTGTGAGTTCTCAATAAAACACGTTGGATGTGCTCACTTAATTAAAAATGTACTCCATCGCAATTGTTAAATTTGAACGCCCAGAGACTATGGTAATTATGAAATGTCCTGGCGTATTCATTTCACCTGGGAATTGATACAGCATGTGTACAGTCCGTTGGCAAAATATTTATCTACTGATTTTTTTTTTATATTTTTTTGTTACCCCTGCAAAGTCAATTTTTAGTGGTTGTGGTTCTAATATTCTGGAAGCAGGATGCATTCCCGGGTCCGGTGAAGCCGGTATAGTATCTTAGAAGTAGTGCCATTCATTATGTGGTCTACGTAGGTGGCTAATTTGTCCATCAATTGTCTATGCCCGGTCTTCTGATTCCAGACTGCCAACGGCTGTGATGATATGGACCTGCTGGAATACAACACCGGATGTACCACAAAAATGTCAACTTATGTTCGAAAGAATAAAATTCAAGCATATTGACTAAACGGATCGGACTATTCTGTTGATTGTGTCGTGCCTTTTTTAAGAGCCTTGAAGCCTAGTGTAGTCCACAGTGAAAAGGGCCAAAAAAAAAAGAGAAAAAAAAATTGTTTGGCTCATACCTAGACTAAAGAGGATATTTGCGGCTCCTCAAAAACGACAACTAACAGCCCCTAAATACTTTAGTCACATTAATTTGACGATGTCAATTAATGATGTTTAAAATTATCGCTCAATGTGTTAACAAGATGTCACTGAGTATGTTGAGTTGCAATTCATTCTTAACATACGAGAGTTTTGAGACATTTTCCTTCAACTCGTTTTTATCAGATTCTTTCATTCGCACGATGTATATATAGCTTCACACGTGCACACGTAGTGCGCAAACAACTTATCTTACACTAAAAGACGTTATTCTTGCACAAATAGCTTATTCTTGTTAAGATTTAGCTAATGAGATGTTAGAGGAGAATTTGATATAATAAGCAATTTATTCCTAAGGTTACTGTATAAGAACAAATAACATATTATAGAAAAATCAGCAAAGTTGAAAAATGAGGTAATTCAAGTTGTATAAGAACAAATATATAATTCTAGAGGAGCTGTGAGAAAAAAAATATATCAATCATTAGTTTTGCTGATGCATGAGTATATCATATGTATATAATTGATGAAAACTTCGAGACCGTATCGAGCGATATTGGTACCGGTACATCCATTTTACGGAAGAAAACGGTACGCACTCTGACATGAAGTTGTTCAATTTGACCTCTACTTTCATCAATCTAATTTCAAAAATCATATTTAAGCATTCTCCTATTTAATCTGATATATTCTTAAATAAAGTGGACGTAGAATCAAGACTCATTCTAATCTTGATTTCATCTTCAAACTTCTATAATTCATTATAAGTTGATGTCAAACATTTGATAGAATAAAGTTTGTCATCATTTTCAATATGCAAATTGTACACACAAATCTCGAGTCTAAAGATAAGACAAGAAAATTAGTGACGAATGAAATTTGTATTGATCTGAAAAGTGAGTACAATATCTCTGAATAAATCTTTATACAAAGAAAAGCCCTCTAATACTTCTCTTGACTAACGCTTGACCGAAGGCTTGATAATTTGCTTCGGATCAAACGACGAATTTGATTGAGTTTGTTCAAAAACTTGATAAATTCCATAACGAAAGGCTTGAATGTTTGACGCGATGGACGGCTTGGATGTTTAACGTGACGGACGATTTGAATATCGCTTTGACTTTGAATGATGTATTTGACTTGAAGAATTTGTGTCTTTAGGTTGACAGAGCTCTGACTTGGGAGAGTAAATTAGTTGACTTGGGAGACTTCTGTCTGGCTGACTTGGAAGACTTCTTTTCTTGCTTGCTAGCATACTTGGGGATAATTCTGTGTGGTTGACCTAGAAGATTGCTGATCCTCTTTGCACCCCTTAGGGTCATCCCATATATATATGAGTGGATGAAAGTGCTCTTGTTCAACTGTACCTCTTTGATAATTCTCTCTTAATTTTGTAAAGAAATAAATACTATGTTACACGTAATTTTGTAAAGAAAGAAATATCATATTACATGTGACAAATTTTTATTCGACCACGAAGTGATACACGTGTCAGCTTCCTATTCGTCATTCATCATTTAATTTAATGATAAATAAATGACATGTTTCAATTTATAATTGACATAAAATTTACTCTTCTACACAAGTCATGAGATCATCCCAAAAAAATTTCTAATTGGTTAGTGTGACTTTCATAAAAGATGAAGGTACAAACCATTTGTCATTTCTAGGACCAAAGACGCCAAAATACGACCTCTCACTAATTAACTCAGAAATTAGTTCTTAATTTATCAAATTGGGCTTGAAATTTTAAAGAATTACTTAAAAACATATTTTCAAATACCTTAAAGTATATGTGTTTGCCGGGCACGCCAATGTTTGCGCTTGAAAGCAAACTCTTAAACAAAGAGTGGATTCTTTTTTGTCTCTTTTTGAGGACTTTTCTAAAATAAAAAAAAACTAAAATTTAAATATGACTAAAACATTAAAAAAAAATTGAATGTACCCACAAGTGTCTTGAATGGTGATGAACATGATTGCATAGTACAATGTCTCAGGTCTAAAACCTGAAATCACAATTGATTGACCGAAAATACATTTCAGAAGATGGACTTAAATCTAAGTCATGATTTATTTGGGATGTTGAATTATGTCTTAATGTTGAGTGATCCAACAAGTACTTATGGTACAATAAAATATAATAACTACTAAATAACTTCTCTTAAGGTGATTGGCCTCTAGAAAATAACCAATTATTATCCCTAAATAATAGAAATGCATTTTTACACAAGTTATCTTTTTCACATTGGAAAAAGGGAACTAACTTTAAGTTTAAAACTTGCATCTATCATCATCTCCATTTTGTATTTAAATTTTAGTGACATTTATCTAAAAACAAGTTATTAATTTTTAGCTGCTGCAAATAGAGCTATAGGTAGTGAAAATTTATTTGTTAGTGCAAAGACAACAAAAGAAGTCCCTTACCCCCAGTAGCTGATTCCATGGGAGCCGAATCTACAAACTTGGGACCTTGCAGTAGTGGCCATTGATAGTGGTCAGAGGTAATTGGTCAAATTTGTCTCTTCTGTCACGATAATAGAAGTCCCTTGCCCCAATTATCCATTCTATGAGACTCGAATCCCCAAATCTATGATCTTATAAGCAAAAGGAAGAGGCTTTTGACACAACGTTATTACCTTATTCTCATCTCAATACTATTTTCATTTGATGTGTGCTTAGTTAATTAGCCAAAAAACCAACAGCCCATTCTGCCAAGTCCATCTTTAACTTCTAGGATCAGCTTGGCTACTTGATGTTTCCAGGTAGTCCACTTAATTGTTAACCCGTTATATAATAGCCGAAACGTGGAAATCGATCATGATGCACCAAAAAAACTGTCAGGTGATATATATTAATATAACAATTACTTTTTTTCTATTGTCATATGTTTAAAATATTCTATAGTTCTCCTAATTTTTATAGGATTCTCTTTTCTATTTCTGGTAGGATAATTTTTTCTTACCTATATAAATGTCTCATTGTACTCAGTTTTATAAACCTCTCTACTATTATTATCTCCCCCCCCCCTTTCTATCATGTTGTTAGAGGCATACGGTCCGCCACGTTGAAAGTCTTTCAACTTTTTCCAAACTCTGGCATATGACCTTTTGCCGTTCGGCCAGCCAATTCATGTGCTTTTCGTGCTCTTCTTTTCTTCTTGAGTTCAGAATTTTGGTCTTTTTTTCCTGCCCTTTCTATACAGTGATCTTCGCTTATAATGAAACCTAGCCACCGCCTCAACCCTAGCTTATTTCTTTCACTTAAAGAAAGAAAGAAAGAAAAACAAAAAAAAAAAATTTGTTTCCTTAGTTACCTCTATTGATTTCCTTTAGCCCAAATTCTAATCCTACATCCCCATAAGATTCCCTTCCCTCTACCGATCACAACTCTTCTAACCATGCCACCCGTTCGGTTCTTGCAATGGATCCTACTCTTATCTGTTCTGACTCTAATTATGTTCTTAGTCGCCAGACCTCACCCCGAGACCTTTATGGTCGTCGGACCTCGTCCCGGGACTCTTGCTCTATTCTTAGTCTGAGGACCTCGTTCCGGGACTCCTGTTTTATTCTTAGTAGCCGGACCTCACCCCGAGACCTTTATGGTTGTCGGGCCCCGCCCTAAGACTCCTACTATGTTCTTAGTCTGCAGTCCTCGTACTGGTGCCTTGTTTTTAGTTGCCGGACCTCACCCCGAGACTTTTTAGTCATCGGGCTTTGCCCGGGAGACTCTTGATTTGTTCTTATTCGCCAAACCTCGCCCCAAGACCATGATGGTTGTCGGACTTCGCCCAAGAACTCCTGCTCTGCTCTTGTATCGTCTGACTCTACACATGAAATTCATCTCAACTTGGTTCTTTCTTAATGCAGCTAATATCAAGACACCGCTTTGGACTTAACCTCCAAACTCAAGCTGTTATTCTCTACCAACTTGAGTTTGAGGGAGGATGTTAGATGATATATATTAATATGAAAATTACATTTTTCCTATTATCTTATGTCTAGAACATTTTAGAGTTTTCCTAACTTCTATAGGATTCTCTTTTCCTGTTTCTGGTAGGATAGTTTTTCTTACTTATATAAAGGTCTCATTGTACTAATTTTATAATACTCTCTAGTATTATTATCTTTCCCTTCACCTTTTCTATCAGGAATATCTTTGTTTATGTGCCAGCTCTATCACTAAAGCAATATTTTATTTCTAAGACTGTATCATCTCCTTTTGGAATTATATACTGATTTGACAAACACATAATTTTTTTAAATCTATCACCTTACATGCTTTTTCACTTTATTTTTTGCAGTTAAAAAGTAGTATTAATTTTTTAACGACTACCAAAGAGATGAATTTACATGATAAGAAATCAAAATAGTCTCTCCCTAATTATATTTGCTTTTCACAAGAGGGCTAAGCCTTTGTAATCACATAAGTTAAAAATTGGTTTCTTGGAAACGAAAACAACGGTCTGAATCATATTTAGAAGTTCCACTTGGCAAGTCCCCGTGAAACCTGTTTATTTGGATTAGGATTCTTGGTTATAACAATAAAAATAATAATAACAATAATAATAATGTCACCGAATATATTTGCAGAGCAGAACGTTATTACCAATTGGTGATAATAACTTTTGTTAGTTAACAGGTATAGCAGAACTGCTTCATAATTGAGAATCATATTTTTACGGCTTCTTTGTGAATTTTCAACAGATAGAAGAGAAATGTCAATGGGTTAGTCTGGCGGTCAAAGAAATATGCTCCTTACCTTGACTTTTAGCTTCAAGCCTTGGGCCAGCACCCAGATGAAAAAAATTTCTCTAGATGCATCAGGCGGATGTGAGAGATGCGCCATTAATATTGCCTAGGAAGGGGACTTAGTTTTGGCAGGCCGATGTGAGAGATGCGCCATTAATATTGCCGGGAAGGGGACTTAGTTTCGGTTGACATTAAAGCTCACCAGAGAATACCCCTTACCGTCCAACAAAAAAAAAGCAGATAGAAGAGAAGAGAAGGAAGAAGAAGAAAACAGAAGAGAGAGCTTTACTTGTGAGTTGAGAGAGAAAAGTACTTCCTGTTGTTTGTGAGTTTCGTAAAGATAAAAATTTTAACTAGTAAATAACTACCTATAAGGATATGTTTGGTTTTTATAATTTAAAATTTATTAAAAAATGTAATTAAAAATCTTAAAAGCCAAGTTTAATATTATAAATATATTTTATTACTAACTTCATTTTTGCACTTGCGTTTGATGTGCCAAGGCAACTAGTTTTCATTAATCTAACAAATACCACAAAAGCATGGAAAATATGATTCTAATAAAAATAAATAATTCATCTAGGACATTACACTAAGTTTTCGTTTTAGCGAAATGGTAAGTTTTTCTCTTGACACCCTACGGCTGAAAAATTATTAAAATATTTAGCCTTCATTATCTCAAATATACATAATTATGGAAGTATTACTTGTGAAGACTTCTTTACCCTTTAATTTTTTTTGGACTTTAGGCTGGGTTTGACACTCTTTATTTTTGCTTTTTTTAGGCCCAAATTTTAAAATTGGACAAAAGTCCAAGAAGATGGAGTGTTTGGCTGGGTTTCCCTTTTTATTTTGGGCCCAGGCCTTTAAAAAAGAGGGGCTCTTTTTATAAAGAGCAAAAAACTCTTTTTCTCTGATTTAAAAAGAGCAAGATTCACGCAGCTGAGAATACATTAATGAGGTCGAGGGTTTGAACCTCACTAGCAACAACAGACACATATATTTTTTGGGTGTATAAAAGCCACCTAAAATGGGTTTCTTCTCTTTCACCATCCTTTCCCAGCCGCACTGTTCACCAACTGACTTCACAGCCTCCATTGCCTCCACCGAAAATTGGTCACCGCCTACATCTTGCAGCCCATCCATCACGCAGTGTTGATGCCTCTTGGACCTTGCTCAATCGGCTGCACCGATCACCAGCTGACTCCGAAGCCCATCACCTTCATCGCCTCCACCGGTCACCGGTCACCGCCTCCATCTTGCAACACATACATCTCGCAGAGCCGCCGTCGCCATCTCTTCTATTTGCGCCTGGTATGTCTTCTACAAAACCAATATTTTCGAGATCTAAAATCCTATTTGCATGCATTGTGTTAGGAAACTGATATTTATAGTTGGAATATCTTGAATCCTGAACTTCTCAATTCTCAAGTTTCGAACCAACTAGAGATGTTGATCATGATTTACAAAACTTGCAAGCATTCCAAAACATGGTGAAACACAGGCTGTGGCTTTGTTATATTAATTTTCATTATATTAAATCTTCATTGTTATGACTGGGTTGCTGTCTTCTTTTCTCTTTAATTTTCTTTATATTCAATTGAAAGACCAATTGTAGTCTGTTATGGATTTCTTAAAACTATCTTTTCAAGATGAGCAACTGTGATAAAGATGATGACGTTGTGGAAGTTAGTAGAAATGAGGTTTTAAAGCCGTGGCCTGCGAAGAGTATTGAACTCTACATTGGACTTGTGGATGAGGAGGTTAAGAAAAATCAGAGGATAAATAACACCTTCACACAAACTGCTTGGAATTTAATGGGAACTTAATTAACCGTGGCAAATGGTTATCCTTATAATCTAGATCAGCTGAAGAATAAGTATCAGACCTTGGGAACTGACTATAAGTTGTACACAAAACTGCGTACGACAACCACTGGAATAGGAAGAGATCCTACTATGAGGGCAATATTGTTGCTGGCGATGAGATGTGGGATAAGTTAATTAAGGTATATGTTTTAAGTTGCATTATATCTTCCACCATTCTTTATCATATTTTTTTCCATATCCCAAGTTTTTAAAGTCCCTATAACTCACTTTGATTTGTTTACTTTTTTTATACATAGGAAAATGGTTGGGCTAAGAAGTATTGAAAAAGAGGTTGTCCTATGTATTTACAGCTATAAAGTATCTTTGGGTTTACAGTGGCAAAGGGTTTGAATACTCAATCTTCAGCCAATTTACCTTCTGACAGTGATGAGGATGAGGTGCAGATTAAGAAGGAAGATGATGATCTCAAGAGCAAGGATTTGCATGTGGATCAAAAGAGGAGTAGATCTTCTACAAAGAGGAGTGGCAGGAAGGAGAGGTATAGTGCAACATTGTCAACCTACTTAGATGGTCTTGCTAAGAGTTTGAGAAAGAGGACTGAGCTTTTTGAGAAGAAGATGATGTCCAATTCATCTTGTTTTGAGGGTAAAGGTACCACATATGCCACAGCTGAAAGTGATGAGTTCAAGAATAAGGTTAAAGATGCTCTTGACTGCTTAGGACATCTTGAAGGCATTGATGGAGAGAAGTATGCTAAAGGCTTTGAGAGATTGTGTAGCGATGCACTTTGGAGGGGCATATTTATGGATATTAGGAAAGTTGATGTGGTTCGTAATTTGAAGTGATATTTTGGGGTGTTTACGTTTTTTCTATTAGCGTGCTTGTTTGAAGTGACATTATTTACCTTCATGTAATGTTATCTTTTACATTATGTACTTGAATTAGTAGGGTTTCCCCTCACTTATAATTGTAATAAATGGATTTTGATGTGTGTTAACGATAAGATTTGTTCTGCCTATGTTATGTTGGAACATTAATTTTGCATATGTTGTTAAACAGGATGGACCCGAATATGGTTGGGATTTATGATGCTTATCAATTGCTTGATGAGTTAGATGAGATTGAGGAAGAGGGGTTGTTTGAAACGGCAGAGGTTATGGGTGCGATAGGATATGCAGAATATAAAGACATGTACACGAACAAAAGGCCAATGAGAGATTCAGCACTTACAGGACATGATTATGTGTTAGAGTTAATATATGGTCATGAGGGTAAATGCTATGATGTGTTGAGGATGAGACCGCCAATTTTCTTGGCATTTTGTGAACTTTTGAGGGCTGAAATAGGCATGCATGATTCTAGATATTTGACTGTCCAAGAACAAGTAGCAATTTTCCTGTATATACTCGCGCATGGCTCAAGCAACCGTGCCATTGCGGAACGGTTCCACCATTCAGGCAATCCATATCGTATTACTTCAAGCATGTCCTGAAGAAAGTGTGCCGGCTTGCACCGCAAATTATTTTGCCTCCAAATCAAACTGAAGTTGCACCAGAAGTTGAAAATAACCCCAAGTATTGGCCTTATTTTAAGGTAAACTTTATTCCCATGAAAATCAAATTGGCAAATGCTTTGATATCTGTAGATGATATGGATTTGCTTATGTGTTAGAAATATATTGGAGCAATTGACGGTACTCATATTAATGCATGCATACCGGATGACGAGAAAATTCCTTACCGTGGAAAGATGATTGACACAACGATGAATATCTTGTGCGTGTGTTCTTTTGACATGTGCTTCACTTATGTTATGGTTGGTTGGGAAGGAAGTGCACATGATGCCAGAGTGATTTTTGAGGCAATTACGAACCCCGTTAATAGGTTTCCAATGCCTGTAGGATGTACACATTTCCATGCATTGGTACGAGTTTGATCCTATATTAACTTAATTCACCATATCGTCATACTTACAAGTTTTACTTAACCTTTTCAGATTGCTATTATGTTGTTGACTCTGGTTATATGAACGTAACGGGGTTCTTGGCATAGTATAGAGGAGAACGATACCATTTACCTGATTTTTTAACGAGTAGGGCCACCAACAGGTATCACGAAATTATTCAATTATAAGCATTCTTCGCTGCGAAATGCCATTGAAAGGTCCTTTGGAGTTCTAAAAAAACGCTTTGCAATTTTGAGAAGATGCCACCTCTTTCGATTAAAACGATTAAAACTCAAAAATACATACCAATTGCATGCTGCAC
This sequence comes from Escallonia herrerae, assembly GCA_033070095.1. Lineage (NCBI taxonomy): Eukaryota > Viridiplantae > Streptophyta > Magnoliopsida > Escalloniales > Escalloniaceae > Escallonia > Escallonia herrerae. The sequence goes on from JAVXUP010000092.1 coordinate 622,675, forward strand.
TATCCACAACTTCATTAGAAGACAAGATCGAGGTGATCCGGAATTTTTGGATTTTGCAAGGGAAGATATGATTGTTGAAGGTGCTCAGATCTGCGGGTCAGAAAATCAAAACCAAATGTATCTAAGTAACCCTCAACAGCAAAAGAGAATGGGGAAAGTTAGAGACAACATTGCTGAAAGCATTTAGAACTACAAACATTAATTTATTGTTGAGATTCGATTAATACCACTAGAATGAAGCACAAAGGATGTAAAACATTGTAATATACTTGTTTAATTATGTTTAATTATTTGTAAGACATTATAAAAGTTATTGTAATGTATTTGTTTAATTATTGTTGAGACAGAAAATGAGTTCGCTGCTACGTGGAGATGCCACAAAGGATGCAGCCTGAATCAGCTTCTAGGTAGACAAAGTGGGAGACAACAAGGACGGAGTAAGGGCTGAGAGCAAGGCTCCCCAGCAGGTCGCAAGGGCTGGCAAAGCCGCGTAGGCAGGGCGACGACGAACAGGGCCGACGGTCGACAGTCCGAGGCAGGGTGCAGCGTCGAGGGTCCGGTGACAGAAGTCCAAGTGTGTTTCTCTCACTAGAATTCCAGAGAGAATATCTTTTTAGAGAGAAAGTGAAAAGTCCAGATGAGAAAAAGATCCTTGAATAAGCTCCAAAGTCTACTATTTATAGGCAAAAATGTGCATGTGTCATAAGTTGACATGTGTCGTCCCCTGGGAGCGACACGCCGCCAGGGGGGTCCAAAGTACTGATTCTTCGTTGGACAGCCGGTCCCCAAGTTCGTGCTGCCCTGCCTTCGCAGTATCTCTCTGCCCGTCTGAGGAAACTGATCACGCCGTAGTATCATGATCAGAGTAGCCCGTTGCCCCAGCCACCAGTCTAAGCCCTTACTGAATCCCACAAGGTGCGTCAAGAGAAGCTCAAAGAACCTGACAGCGGTAAGGGTTGCCCCTATAGCCAACTGCCAAGAGGACTAGGTGCAGTGCCCTCCGAGGACCTGCTCCCGTCCGGAGTGACCCGGGTCATTGCCCTGGTGGTGTCGACGATCAACAGCAACATGAGTGGGCATGGTCGCCGCTTGGTGCTTAGAGTCCGTTGCGGGGAAGTCTTCGTGTCGAAGCCCCCTTGAAAGTGTGATGTTGATGGCTTTAAGATTGTGACGGCAATGGCTTCAGGGTTGTGAGCCCATCCCGTTGCGAGGGCCGGAGCCCCCGGTGATTGTGTTGGCGATGGCTTTAAGGTTGTGAGCCCATCTCACAGTTTGATTGAGCCGGTGATGGGGCGAAGCCCATCCCGTAGCTTGATTGAGCCGGCGATGGCGCGAAGCCTATCCCGTTGTTTGATTGAGCCGACGATGGCGCGAAGCCCATCCCGTAGTTTGATTGAGCTGGCGATGGCGCGAAGCCCATCCCGTAGCCAGGGGTCCTCATGCCGGAGCACTACGAGCGGAGCCCCCGGAATGTTGTACACTCCGGAGAGTAGGTCGAAGCATGTTCCACGTCCATGGCGGGGGCACATGGTGTGGTAAATAAATGTGATGCCCGGAGGCTTGTAACATGATTGTGATGCATGGGTGTGGCGACGATTGCCACGGAGCAATACTTGGTCCTGGGGGCACGTATCATGAGAATGGCACAAGGGTGTAGCGACGAACGTCGCGAAGATATACTTGGTGCCGGAGGCACGAGTCATGAGAATGGCGCAAGGGCACATCGACGACTGTCGCGGAGCAATACTTGGTACCGGGGGCACGTATCATAAGAATGATGCAAGGGCGCAGCGACGAACGTTGTGGGACAACACTTAGTGCCGGGCACGTATCATGACAATGGCGCACAGGCGCGGCGACTAACGTCGCTGAGTAATACTTGGTGCTGGGGGCACGTATCATAAGAATGGCGCAAGGGCGCAACGACGACTGTTGCGAAGCAATACTTGGTGCCGGGGGCACGTATCATAAGAATGGCGCAAAGGCGCAGCGACGAATGTCGCGGAGCAATACTTGGTGCCAGGAGCACGTATCATAAGAATGGCGCAAGGGCGTAGCGACAACTATCGCGAAGCAATACTTGGTGCTGAGGGCACGCATCATAAGAATGGCGCAAGGGCGCATCGGCGACTGTCGCGGAGCAATACTTAGATGATAGTATGCGACCGTCGTGACGACTGTGCACGGTCGATGACGAGTGTCATGTGACCATTGGTGTTGAGCAAGCATCGTGGAGGGCGTCGAGTGGGCGCCGACGACGGAGGTTGCAGAGACAGCATGCGGGGTCGTTCATGAGGATGCGTGCGATGAAGGTCGCGAAGATGGCACGCAGGCGACGAGAGTCACAGAGTTGGAGCGCCGGCGACGAGAGTCGCGGAGCTGTCGTGTGGATGCGGGCGACGAAGGTCGCGGAGATGCTCACGGGCAACGAGTCGGGGAGATAGCCCGTGAGCGACGATAGTCACGGAGTTGGGGCGCGGGCGACGGGAGTCGCGAAGCTGTCGCGTGGACGAGGGCGATGAAGGTCGCGAAGATGACGCGCGGGCGACGATAGTTGCGGAGTTGGAGCACGGACGCGGAGACGAAGGTCGGAGATGGTCGCACGAGGTCGAGATGGCGCGCAGGCGAAGAGCGACGGTTGTCGCGGCGACGGAAAGTGAGGAATAGCGAACGGTTGTTGCGGCGACGGAGCGCGGCGGCTAGTGACCGTCGTTGCGACTACGGCGCGCGACCGTGAGCGACGGTCGTCGATCGTCAAGGTAGGTGGCCGACCCCCTTTAAGGTGGCCGAAGGCACAAGGGGGAAAGCACACCAAGGTTGCTTCACAACGGGAAAATGCATGATGACTTGATTATGTGACGCTTTGACCGGCATGTGAGCGTTGAAAAGTTGACCGTTGACTGGGTGATGTGTTGCGCAAAGTGGGTCCCTTAGCAGGCCCTTGGGGTGCGACCATAATATGGTATGAATAATTATTTGTAAGACATTGTAACATATTTGTAGAATTATGTTTAATTATATGTGAGACATTGTAATATATTTAATTACGTTTCATTATGTGAAAATTATATTAAAAAAAGTTGTCTTGTCAAACGCTTCTACTTTTTTTTCATTCAAAAATAAATTCTGTCAAACGCCCACTAATTTTTAAACCGGTAAAAAAACAAATCAGAGCTCTTTCCAATTTTTTTTATAAAAATTAAAAATTAAAAATTTTGTCAAACAGAACCTAAAATTTAAAAAGAAAACAAAATTTCCTCACTCTTTTCTACTTTTCTCTCCTAAGAAAAGTCATGGGTTGGTATAATGGTATTAAAGAATAGAAAAACTTGTTTCTCTGAGTGACATGATCCATGACCTGTCTTGGCTCACGCCTCCACGCTGGTTCCTGGGAAGCTCCATTCATTCAGCTCAAAAAAATGCTGAATATACAATTGCTGAGAATAACATCATTCTTGCACGTTTGCAAAGTCATTTGGGCACCAATGGAACCCACTGGCGTCGCGTACTCTGGATCAATTTCGTGGTTGACTTTTGGTCACACATCAACACTTTTTGTTGTTCCAAACTTCCGGATTGGAAATGTGATCTTGGTGAACAATAAAAATTGACAATGCAGTAACATTGGCAACGGCAACCCAGCAAAAACCTTATAGTTATTAAACATAAAATCTTATTTAAGTAGGGCTTGCATACACTGCTACTGTTAAATGCACAACATGGGTGTTGTCCTTGCTTCCATAACGCTCTTTTGTTACTGTCGATTAGTTTTAACGACATCTATAAAAAAAAATTGTGGCACAAAATACTCTAATAGCATATTTTTTTCCCGCAATAACGGATTGCCAAACGGATCCTTGCAAGTGGCACTATATGAAACTCCAACTTATTAACAATGGACTGTTTTGTGCTATCAATCGCCAAATTACGTAGATGACAAAACAATTTTATCCCAAACTTGGTGAGGACGCGAGTTCGGCCAATTTGTCCATTAACTCTAAGCCTTTTTTCCTTAGGGTCGGACTTAATAGGACTCGAGTAAGAAAAAATGGTCCTCCCTTACAATTTACCTCGAACAAATGTTGCTCTATCAATGGTCAAGTTAATTGACGCGAGAATTAAACTGGTAGGTGTCAGTTAATAGCTTTAGATCAAAATAACTTTCACATATGATTCTTGTTAGCGAAACAACAAGCATTCAAGGACCATTGAGCGCAAGCTATCATGCTTCTCTAACGTGTACATCAGATCACTCTCATAAGTTCATGCATATTATGATCGATATTGATTCGGATTTCTTCTGTTCACAACAAAGCGACGGTATCGGTAAGCACCTCAACACTGATCCAATACTTTTTTATACATACACTAAGTGACTATGGACCTCCAAAGCTGCAATTTGACAAAAAGAAAAATCATATACATGTGCCAACAGTACAAAACGATACGACTATTTTTCTTATGACCGTAGCCTGTTCAGCTAACGACAATGTACAACATCAGCGGCATGTCACACGAGGTGGTATCTAGGTTACAAGTGTGCACTTGCCTAATTGTTTTGATTTACAGTAAGCTTGTGATATCAGTTATTCTCAGATAGATTATAATATATCTTATACTATGTAAAAGTTTCTGCATAAACTCTTATTACTGATAGGGGCATACCACCCCCATGACCTGGGGCCCGGGGGGGGGGGGGGGGCATGGCACCCCTTGTTTTTTTGGAAATTTTCTTTTAGTTTCTTAGAAAATGGACAAATACATTTAAAATATTTAAAATGTTTACAGAAAATCATTGTATTGTAACATTAATTTATTAGGATTACATTTTGTTGTGTCTTTTATTCTTTGTGCGTTATCATAGTCTTTATTTTTGTCATTTTCTTGCTCTATCTTCATCTTTCTAAATCTCAAATTCTAAATCTCCATATTACAAAAAAAACTAGAATAGATTAAGGTTCATTCTTTTTTTAGTTTAAATTCTTATAATTGGTTAAATTATACGTGACTAATGTACTTATATAGTTAATAATCACATTAATAACATATTTATATAGTAAGAGTTAAGTTTTTTTTTCATATAAAATTAAAAATTGATTTTTGACTAATCTTAGCAAGTTAAATAAATTACTATGCATAGTAAAAATATATTGTTAGTAGTCAAATTGAGTAATATATTTATTTGCATTTAACAAATTCAATATATAATGACGCTAATTATAATTTATTTTTGATTATTCATGTTTTTACGTGAACTTGAATCTTCTGAATTCTTTTACGTTAGTCTTTAATTTTTTTTTATGATTTCTTGGTACCCTCTAATTAGACTTGTTAGATACGCCCAGATTACTTATACGATCCTGATCAAGTCAAATCAAATTGAAGAAAGATCACTAAGGTAGACTTGTGCAAAGTTTTCTTCCACGCGTGTGGCAGAGGCTTCCTTTTTCCAGAAACAGATCAAGTACGTATTCTGACCATCTCAAAACGTCGCTATAACAGACTCTTCCAGGTAGCTTCCATTGATACGAAGGGGGGGTACAGTCTCCGTACTTAAATCAAAATACTCCCATAATTAAACACCTTTAATTAAAACATAAGAAACTTTCACGCAGACTTGTCAACGCGGCTTCGCTCGATCGAGACCTCCTCCGCGTTAACCATCAGATTATGAACATCAACTCCCTCGCAGACCAAAATTACTAATTAAAATTCGGCAAGTACTATGCCAGTCCCCCAATAATGGCCGCCCTCTTCCCTTTCACACCCATCTCTTCTGGTCTCTTATAACCAAGTTTCAGACCCCAAATCTTCCATACCCATTTCCAGTTCCTTGCAGGAAAGATGAACTCCCACCTAGTTTTTGCTTTGCTTTCCGTTTTCCTTTTGGCACCCTCCATCTCCGCTTTCCCACATTTCTTCCCGAATGTGTCATCGATACCGCCTTCTTTAATCCCAAACGTCTCCGCCGGCGCGTGGCAGCGCTTCGAGAAGTTCCGCGGCTGCCGCGCCGGCGAGAACAAGGATGGGTTGTCGAGACTGAAGCAGTATTTCAATCACTTCGGCTACATGAAGGGCACCACCGGCGCCAACTTCACCGACGACTTCGACGACGCGCTTGAAGCGGCGCTGAAGACCTACCAGACCAACTTTAACTTGAATGCCACCGGCGAGCTGGATGAGCCGACGCTGAAGCAGCTCGTCCGGCCGAGGTGCGGGGTCGCCGACGTGGTCAACGGCAGCTCCACCATGAATTCCGGCAAGGCTGCGTCGGTCCACCTCCATACGGTCTCTCATTATTCTTTCTTCCCCGGCAGGCCGCGTTGGCCGTCGAGTAAATCGGACCTTACCTACGCTTTTGTGCCGGAGAATCAGCTCTCCGACGAGGTGAAGACCGTGTTCTCGCACGCTTTTGAGCGGTGGTCCGAGGTCACGACGTTGACTTTCACCGAAACGAGTTCATTCATCAGCGCCAACATTAAGATCGGATTCTACACCGGCGACCACGGCGACGGCGAGCCGTTCGACGGAGTTCTCGGAACCCTTGCGCACGCGTTCTCGCCGCCGAGCGGCCAGCTCCACCTCGACGGAGACGAGAACTGGGTGATCAACGGCGGGATCATCGCGCCCACGGTGCCGTCGGCGGTGGACTTGGAGTCGGTGGCGGTGCACGAGATCGGGCATTTGCTGGGGCTGGGTCACTCGTCGATCGAGGATGCCATCATGTTCCCGACGATTACGTCAGGTTCGAGGAAGGTCGAGCTGACGAGTGATGATGTGCAGGGCGTCCAGAGCCTGTACGGCTCGAATCCTAATTATAACGGAACGACGTCGGTTACTGTGCAAGAGAGGGATACCAACGGGGCTTACTTTGTTGGTCCTTTGTTGTGGGGCAAAGGGCTCGCTCTAGCCCTTGGATTGGTTTTGTTAGTTTTGTAAAATTGTCACCAAGGTTTGGTTGCATTATTTAGTGGTAGGTTTGTACACACACCGTGACACAGACATTCACAGATGAGATTGATTTGTTTCTGCATATATATTGAAGTATATCACATACAATTCATAGTTTTGGGAGCTTCTATTTGTTTTAGCTGCCAGAGTGATGTGATTGAAAGTGCTTCTACGTTATGCAATTAGTTATGATCTAAATAGTCGAACTAATAAAAGCGCGTGTTCATGATTCGCTTTTAATCTTTGCGCAAGGATAAGGTTATAACTTGGGCAGGCTGAACGGATCCAAGGGTTAGATCATGTCCAATCCATTCTCAAAAACTCGTGCTCCTTTCCAGCTTCTATTTCGAGAGTGTTTGAGATTGATATTAAAATTATCAAACATAATTTAATTTAAATTAAATCACGTTTTAAGTGTTTGACAAAATAAATAAATAATATGATTAAATTTGTTCTAATGTGTTCAAAATAAATTAAATTTATAATCCTTATTTTTTTGGATTCTGATTTTATCAGTTTTCGAGAATCAGGTTTTGATCAATGAATTACAAAAATATTCTCACATATAAACAGACATTAAATGCTTCCTTCCAATTTAAATACCCTATACGGTAATGCTGTCACACAAAACTTACTTTAATCTCTTTTTATTTAAACACTTTCAATAACTTTTTATCTATTAGGTTAAAATAAATTAAAGTTAATTTTAAAAACTGAGTGTGATTTCATAAAAATTTACTTTTGAAAATCAATCAGGACCTCTTAGTCTTTGCAACTACCCCTACCCATGCCCACGTTATCCACGACATGCGCACGATGTCCCTCACAATTCTTTTTAACTTCAATGTCATGTTATGCTTAATTGTTTTATTTCTTCACTGTTCTTGCAGTTTTGTGTGTTACTTCAAAATTGCTTTTGGGATTCGTGAACATGAGAAAGCAATTGTTTGTGTTCATTATCTTGGGCTCCATGCCACATTGACAATGTTAATCTTTTTAAAAGTGCATGACCTCTCTCTTTTTGGTAAATTTTATGCTCCACCATGCAACAATCATATGTTGTAGCCTATAGCAACAGCTTTATTTCATAACTTTGGCGGCATATTCTATGGAGTGATATCACAGTATATAAGTGACTGTAAGGATTGAAAAATAGCGGAAGCAAAAGTGATACTGTTGGCAGTTGAATGTGCTATCACAGTATATAAGTGACTGTGAGGATTGAAAAATAGCAGAAGCAAAAGTGATACTGTTGGCAGTTGAATTTGGTATCGACTGTGGTTTTACGGATGTGTCACTTGAAAGAGATTCGAAGAATGTGATTACGACACTTAAAAGTGTGGAGGATGATTTCTCGACAATAGGTGTTCTTATGGATGATGCCTGGAAGAAGCTTTTGGGGTTTCAAAAATATGAATTACTCTGGACTAAAAGAACAGAAAATACGGTGATCCATAAATTAGCAAAATATGCAAGGGTACATTTGGATTCTAGAATTTGGTAAGAGAAAGCGCCTGATTTTTTTAATGCCGGCTATCCTCAGTGATGTAATCAGTAATGAGTAATAATATTGCTCGTTCATCTAAAAGAAAAAAAAAGTGCCTTCATTTCAGACGTAATTCGATGGCTTCATGCAGTTTTTCTGTTTCCTATGACTTACATTTTTACCAACGGAATGAAATTGAAGAGAGGAAAATAAGTGTCAAGATAAGTACCAGTCAATCACCATGGCCTCTTATATGTAACGATGTAACGTAACTTACTCTATTTGGATAGCATATACTACACATAACAAGTGAAAAACAACAATAGTTTCTATGGTACCACCGTTTGCTTATGTTGCATTTGCGTATGCCCCAATGACTGGTGATTAGAAAAATGTCGACAAAAAGGTCAATCCTTATCGCCATTAACACATAACTTGTAAGCCAACATTGCGACAATTAATGGTCGTTAAATATTTTTGTTAACAAAATTGAAGGAATCTTACTCCCACTCTCTATACAGCGATGATTAATGATTGCTAAATATTTTTATATTTAGTGACATTAAAAAAATATCACCAAAAATTGTTGCTAAAAGTATTAATAAAAATGTCACTAAAAATATTTAGCGACTATTAATTGTTCACGAATAGCGGGCCAAATTTGGTTTTTAATGTCATCCATTCTAAAAGATGTGAGCCCATGCTGATTAAGAAAATGATAGCTAAACTCGGTTTTGCTGCCACTAAGCATCAAAGGCATATCCTATAAGCAGTAACCTCTGGAACATTTTTTCAAGATTCTCGGCGACCAAATTGCCATGAAAATCAACTGATTTATTTGCATAATCTTGGGAAATCCAATGTAAACTACGTTAATTACGTAACTGATATCCAATCACAAGCTCCAGGCAATAAATTTCGATTTGTGTCTCCGAAACTAGATCAGATAAATGTCAACAGAATGAAACTTTATGCATTCGATTTATAGGCAAGTCAATGGCAATACAGTTCACACCATTATACGCAAGTAACTCTGGGGACATGATTACACTTTTGGCTCCACATTCCTTCATTGTTTCAGTTCCAACACGAAGTTTTCGTCTATAAAAGTACCAGAAACCCTGCCAACATCTTGGTTCTTGAGCACCACCCACATAACGTGACAAAACTCGAAGGAAATGAATTAGTTGAAGTTCCTCTTTGCATTCCTCGGCGTGGCTGTGTGCTGCACAGCGACATTCCTGAATGTCACCGCTAGCGAAACATTTGAGGATTGCAAGTATCTCAAATGTAGTTGTGACCGATGTAGCCCGTTTCTAGCCGGCTGCTTTGAATCATGTCACCCACCAATCTGCTATCATGGCCAGTGCGTCTGTGGCTTTCCGCATGCCAAAGCCACTGCCAAGAAGATCCAGGGTAAGTGTGTTTAAAGTCTTTCTTATAGCATGCTTTTGGATGTGCTTGACAAGACCGACAACGTATGAATGTCTTTTGATTTGTTCAAGCTCTCCATAGAGTTTTGTTTTCTTCTTAAAAGTAACATATAGGTCAATCGTAGATTGAAATACCACCACGTAACGCTAATTGTTTAGTTGGACCATAGACTGAGAGAAGTGTTCGCTCTATAATTGAGGGTCCTGGTTCTCATGAATCTTGACACGTGAAATTTCAGTTATCTTGCTCAATCTCAGATGTGGGAGATGGCAGGATCGGAGTGTTCCCTAATTCTCAAGTTTTGTTTCTTATTATTCCAGGTGCGTCTATCTCAGATGTGGGAGTAACAAAGGCGAAGTACACAAAAGAATGGAACGAATAGAGGTTTCTTGCTCATAACTTACACAAAAATGGATTGATATCCCTGAAAATGATGTTGCAAACAGAAGTCCTCCACTTTGATTACGACGTTTGAACATGTTTTTTCTTATATTTTAATCTTCGGTCTTTGTTCTTTTGCAAATTACTATGTGAATTTCTGACATGCCTCTAAAAGCATTTGAATTCTGATTGGGAACAAGGTTTGGCGACAACCTGCGAATTTTGTAGCTCAAAAGATAATTATGTTTCTGTAGTGACTTGTGCTCCACATTTACCATATGAGCTCCACAATGGTCGCTAAAGACATTAGTTTATATATGTTTTCATATCTTCACGAAAAGTACAGAACTGAGATGATGAACTTTTTTGAAGCTTCTTTTACTGACACCCTCTTCTATAACGAAAATCCTAGTTATTAGGAAGAGTCTAATTCAAAAAAACTAAATATGACTGAATCACTTGGACTATTTTTGAGAATTATAGATTTTTAGATTGCGTCCTTGATTTGTTTGGTTAGTATCTCAAAACAATCAAAGTAATGATATTTAATTCAATACTATTCTAAAACTTTTACAAACATGTTTTATTGTTGAATATCATTTTTCAACAACTATATTTGTCAATATAAGTGGAATAAAAGCTAATAAAAAGAATTGAGGACACAACCTCGGCTATAACAAAAGCAAAACTTGAAGATAGATACACTAATATATTTTCTCGATACTCAATCCTATAACTGATATACTCATGAGTACTATATGTGAGTAACATTTAATTGCATTATTTTCTAGACTATTATACATGTCTACAACTATAAAGTTAGTAAGACTAGAATGTGTAAATGTAAGCAAAGTATATAACCTCAATAGATGTGATACTAGTACTAATACACATCTAATTCTTTTTGCACTTTTCATGAAACTAAAAACTTGAAATGCTTTAAACGTATTTGATGTTGCTTGTTGTACCAAATGTGATCATATTAGATAAATTTTATTATACTACTGGCTAAAGTCCTTACATATAATTTTTGACCCCTCGACGTGACATGGTAGATCCGCAGCACTGGACTAGCCTCTCTCGTTCACTACAAGAAAAAGGGTCTTTAGCGACCGCGCCTGGCGGTCGCTAAAGCCCCTACGCGGTCGCTAAAGGGTTTTAGCGACCGCGTAAGGGCGGTCGCTAACTTTAGCGACCGCGTTGACTATATTTAGTGACCGCTCTTAGCGGTCGCTAAATATTTATTAATTTAACAATTATGTTTTTTAATTATTTTTTATTAAATTATATTTATATTTAGCGACCGAATTAGCGACCGCGACCGGCGGTCGCTAAATAATTTAATTTTTTTAATTGTTTATTATTATTATTTTTAAAAATAATAAAAACTTTAGCGACCGCGTTGTTTAATTTAGCGACCGTATATTGCGGTCGCAAAACCTGGATTTGCAAAAAAAAAAAAAAAATCAGGCCAGATAACCTGTCCAAAACCTGTCGCAAAACTAATATCAATTCACATCCAATCCAATCCAATCGATCCAAAAACAGATTTAACCTCTGTTGAAACGCTTTTGAATGAATGCGTTGAAAGCTTTCAACGCATTCATTCAAAACCGTTTTACCCCTCTGTCCCGCATTCATTCAAACAGCTACTCACATTCATCAAAGTATAGATAAACGTTAACATATGCATTAAAATAATAGAATTCATACAGTTAAGTACCGATGATCAATTCAAAACAAGAAAATAACATTCATGGCAGATGAACCTAACCAAACCCCTATCTAAATCACTAGTCGGTAGAACAACCAGCCCCGTCATCATCTTCTTCATTCCTCGATGATGAAGGCACGTTTGATCCAACAACATCTTCATCGCGCCGGGGGTCACCGGCACTAAGATAATCGGTATTGCCCTGCACAAAGCCATACAAATGATTCAACATCATATATCTAATCAAGATCACATATAGAGCACAAAATACAGCAGGATATTGAGAAAATTTGTATTACATGTAGTTTGGGGTCCTTTATAATTACATAACTGTCACCGAGCATCATCCGCATGCGCGCATCAAACATTGTATTGAAGCACTCTACCAACGTCGCATCCATAGCCGTCGCGTCTGCCCGAGGACCGGTACAACTCGTCTCGCCTGACGATGCTGGTCTGTCTGCTAACAATGCTCGAGCGGACTGACGAGGGTGGCCGAGTATACGGTCCTTCCTAGGACCCCCAGTCGCGTCTGACCACAACGAGATATCGTCCACCGTCTGGCTGGGAGTTGGCCTGAACTCTCTCTCTAAATAAACTCTGTATAAGAAAACAACAAAAATGTTAGAGAAATTCTATTGGCCACAATCGCAAAAAATGCAATAGGAATATGAAAGTATTGCTTAGTTACGTGCTCACCGCAAACTGCTCGGTGCTCTCAGACACCCACTTCCCATCACTATTCTGGTGTGTGCGCTCAAAATGGCGGAGCCTCGTAGGGGGCCTCCTGTCAGGGTCTTCCTCTGTCAACCTCAGCTCGTGCACGGCAAATGGACGGGAGCCAGCACTGTGCTTCATCTTCTTCTCGCTTTGAGTCATCTCCGTGCCTCGCTCATTCAGCTTCGCCCAGTCTGGAGTACTCCAATGCGACACCAGGTGCCCCCACATGGTTCTGGAGAAGTACTCGGGATTGTGGTCTCTGGTCATAAATATATCTGTCGTTTTCGCCCGAGCTAGCGCCCACTTCCTCGCATTCAGCATCCATTTCTTGTAGTTCTCGGCATAATGCCACTCCCACGCCTGCCTCTCGAGTTCTCGCTCTCCGTTCGACTCAAATTTGAAATAGTCCTGAACATAATTCAACACAATTGAAAAACACAGTTAGCAAGAAAAATTCAGCGATAATGTACTTCTAAAACCGCAAAAGTAAAGCACATAAAAAATACTGCGCTCCTTACCAAAAACTTCCCCCAAACAAGCTCTTTGTCTGATTCCGTCCACGACCCCCACGTCGCATAAGGCTGTGGGAGGTGAGCCTTGATAATAGGACCGATCTTGGTCCTAACACAATCCTCAACAAAACTAATTACAAGAAATCACAAAGATACATCAATCCTAATATAAGTGCATATTACAATAGAATTGAGCTTTGCAAATTAAAAACATACTAATTGTTTCGGACATGAGCAGTAACCCTCTGCTCCGGGGTGGCTGGAAGAGGTATTCCGCGGGTAATACCTCGCGGTACAGATGAACTAGACGCTGCAGATGATGAAAAAGGATCTATCTTCTGGTACCCCAAACCAAGTTTCATCATCATTTTCTTAGCACTATAGTACGTGTCAGGCAACTTCTCATCCTCTGGCAACATTTCTTTATTAAGCTTCAAAAAAGCATCAAAACCCCTATCACTTAGACCATGCTTAGACTTTAAGTGTAGCATCCTTGTCACAGCAGATAACTTGGTGTGCTTTGTACTTCCATTCCATATTGGCTCCTCAGAGTCTTGTAACAATTTATAAAATTTCTGTGCGCTCGGGTTTGGCTCTTCTTCCACATTAGGGTTACCATCGTTAAAATAGTTATCCCAATTAATCCCACTAGGCCCAGCTTCCATTACCATATGTTGATACTGGGAAAATCCTGGATCTCTAGGACTATACTGTCTGAACTCAGTGGTGACCTCAGTGGGCACTCTCAGAATTGGTTCCCCGTGCTGAGTCCAATTCGTATAGTTACTCATAAAACCTCTACGGAACAGATCAAAACTTACATCGTCGGGGGTTTTCCAACTTAACAGTTGACAATCATTGCACGGACATTTAATCGTGCCGTCATCCATAAACTCCCGTTGATTCAAAGCAAATAGAATAAACCCGTTCACTCCCTGTCTAAACTCTTCTGATACCCCAATCCCACTTGGAGCAATCCTCCTTCGCATCCAACTTCTATCCACTGACATGATATATATCTCTCACTGCCTGGTAAACCTATACAAGTCGAGTTCAAAATTAACCTTCAATTTGAAAAATATATATTGAGTAGTCACTTACAAATGAGTGTTAATCAGGGTTAAGTAGGGATGATTAGGGCTAAGTAGGGCATATTAGAGCTAAGTAGTGTTGATTAGTGCTAATCTAGGTAGCACAGACACGGACACTGTGTCCGACACCGACATCGACCGAGACATCGCAGAGAGGTGTCGGACACGTATCCGAAGGTGCTGGTGAGGTGTGGGGGTGTCAGTAGTTGTCGGACACCATACCTAGACTCATATAAAGTGTCGATACTGCGTAGGTGCTAATTAGGGCTAATCAGTGTCAATCACTGTTAATTAGGGATAATCAACACTGATTAGTGCTAATTAGGGCTATTTAGGCCTATTTAGGGCTGATTAGTGCTAATTATACCTAATTAGGGCTTTTTAGTGTTCATCAGTGTTAATTATGGCTAATCAGGGGTGATTAGTGCTAATTAGGGCTATTTAGTGTCCGTCAGTGTTACTTAGGGCTAATCAGAGTTGATTAGCGCTAATTAGGGCTAGACTCATGTGTCGGGATGTCGGTAGTTGTCAGACACCATACCTAGACTCATGTGAAGTGTCGGTGCTTCCCAAGGGCTATTTAGGGCTAATCAGTGTAGATTAACACTAATTAGAATTAATTAGTGTTAATTAGGGCTAATCAGTGGCGGAACCAAAATTTCACCCAATGGAAGATGAAACTTATTAACTTAATTAACCTATGACAGATGAACCTAATTAACCTAATTTCAACCCACCATGTCATGTTTCATTTTTTAATTAACCTAATTTCAACCCACCATTTAACTAAATCACATATCCGATATCTCAATCCAATTGGGTCCCATCCTCCATTAACAATCTCAATTCTCAAATGCTCAATGCACATTTAACAACCTAAAATCATCAACAGTCTTAATTCTCAAATGTACAACCAACAACCTAAAATTTTAATAAAATAATCAATGCTCAAATGGGCAAATAATTGTTCAAAATGCACATATCCAATATCTCAATCCAATTGGGTCCCATTCTCCATCAATCATCTCAATTCTCAAAAGTTTAATCCATAATTAACAAGTCAGACCAAGGACAATTACACAAATCAAACATCCCAATTGATCATTTGCGACATCACAAACTCAGATTACACAAATCTGGCCATCACAAATCAAACATCTCAATTCTAGGGAAGACAATGGCAGAAAGCATATGACAATTAATCATAGGCTTCAGAAGAATTAAATGAAACACAAACCTTTTCGGGTTCTAGACTTACTTCTTAAAAGGCAACAAAGTTGATCCGCTGCTAAAACTGCATGTAACGCTTATCAAACCTTTGTGGAAGAATTTGAGGAAATTCTAACGTATTTAATGAGAATTCAAGCTTGAACAATTGAAACAGAAAACCCAAATGGGCCAAAAAGAAGAAGAGAGAAGAATACTATTTTGATAAAATTATTGCAAACTTACACTAACAAATTCTCAAATCCACTAACTCCACATGAAATATTCACTTATGATTCCAAAATCGATAATTTCAAATCAGTTCATAGATCTGAGATTTCACTACGAGATTTCTTTTAAATTAATATTTTTTTTACAAAAAATCAGAAAACCCTAAATCAAGAAAATTGGAACATAAACACTAATACGGTCGCTAAATTATACTTTAGCGACCGCATTTGTGGCGGTCGCTAATACGGTCGCTAAATTATGCTTTAGCGACCGCATTTTGTGGCGGTCGCTAATACGGTCGCTAAATTATGATTTAGCGACCGCATTTTGTGGCAGTCGCTAAAAACCCTTTTTCTTGTAGTGACCACGCTAATTTCTCTCTGGTTAAAACTCTAACACTCATATTGTCTAACACCAAGCCTCAACAACACTTCTATCTCTAGTGAAAACCAATACAGCAGTTGACCTCACGAACAAAAGAAAAAACGAATCAAAATCAAGCAAGCAGTACTCTCCAAGCTACCTACTTGCTTTTGCAGTCAGCACATTCCCTGTTCTCTGGTAATTTCAGCAGTCCTTCAAGTATCTGCCAACAAAACACCCAAGATGTACTTATCACAGTGTAAACCAAACTATGTAACAAGGAAATAATGGACCGGTTAGTGCTTTAAAAAAATCCAACAAAAATTAATTCCTTTTTAATTAAGGAAGAAAATAGTTTTTGAATTCAACTAAACTACGGCTTTGTTTCAAATTATTGAGTCAAAGCCATGTCACACAATCTTTTGGGATAGTCTTTCAGCTTAGTCATTTTTTTTACAAATTTTGAGATCTATCAGAAGCAGACAAGTTTATTCTACTTTGAGCTAAATTCGACATTATAACCTGTCTAATTCTATCTGTACTTACGATACCTATTTGTGCTCACTGAGCCGCTCGTTTTTTACCAACCTTTTCCATTGAAATACAACCAAGAAAAGGAATAAAATCATCTGGATGTGCTCTAAAAGCCTAAAATCATCCAGATTTTACTTGAAAATCTATAACTAAGTTAAAACTCGCAGGTGACAAATCCTATTCAAATTATATTTCGTTTGCTAATTCTATGAAAATAGTATTGTCCTAAATATTTTTGTGATGATATCCCTTGAATATCTAATCACTATCACATTGCATGTAAACTCAACTCAATGCTCATTCATTCCTTGGAAGGATCACAAGCACATAGATTCTTTTTATAGGTGATAGTTATTGTGAACCAAGTGAATTGACTATCTCACTTCTTTTGCCAATGAACAAGTTTGAAATATCATGCAATGATGATCTCAACAGGAGAAAAAGAGGCAAGTTGTACATTCTAGTTCCCTTCATAGGAGTAAGAAAGGCAATATAAGAAGCCAGCGAACTGTACTTAAGTCATAGGCACAAATCATACGCCATGAAACTTCATGCCAACTATTGGAGTGGATGGAGCTAATTTTGCAACTGTCCAACAATTAGTTGTCCTCATACCTTTCGCAACTGCTACCATTTTATTCTAGAGGAGTTACAACTCACCAAGTGGACCTCATGCAGACATCCTGGCATCACTAAACACTTATGACAGCTAGGATATGAATAACCTGCAAATAATAAGCACTTGGTTTTCTTTCTAACATCAGACTCTTTGACATGATAAGTTCAGAAACTAATTGGCCTAAAAAGCTTTTTCTGAGTGTAGTCTTGTGTCAAAATTTAGAGAACTACTAGCTACCCATACAAGGGAAAAAATCAGAAAAGACAATTTGTTACTTTTTCCTCTTAGAAATTTATGAGAACCCAATCACGACAGATCGAAAAACATATTACCCGCCAATTAAGCGCTCTAACCACTTGCTTGCCGAAAACAACATAGAATTACGGGAAAAAAAAACACGAATAAAACGGTAATTGCAAACCATACATCACAAAGTCAGCAGAAAGCCAGAAACCCATGCTTGTTCAGGATTCTACAGTTACGCATTAAATCATAACCCATGCTTGTTCAGAATTCTACTTGTAATTAGACGAAAGGGACATGGGTTCAAGCTTTGCCTTATTTCCACGGTTCAAGAAAGAACAGCAATAAGGATGCCTAACCAATGATATAATGTTAATGAGTACCCTAATTATGCATGACAAATTCTGAAGTATCAAACTCAAAACATGAAAGTAAGACTAAAATTATGACAAAAATGAAAGAATTGATCATCAAAAGAATTAAACATAAACCCAAGACAAACCCACATCAAATTTTACGTGATCAAAATTTCTAAGCAAAATCTAACAAGTGCACGAGTTCATAAACAACAGAGGCAACTGCTGTATTGGTTTTAACTAGATCTTGAAACAACAAGACCAGAATCTAATTCAGTTAGAGAAAAAGTTGCATCAGGAGTACTACCACCTACTCCAGGCTGAAGAAGCCTTCTATTACCAAAAAGTAATTTTAGCACCAGGGTTCTGTCTGTGCACGTCTATGCTTCTTTCATGAAATCAGTGAAAGCCTTTGATTTCTATGGTACGGTATGCTTCATGAGATTGTTCTCTACCAGCATTTTCATTTTAGCATCGTACTATACAATCCCAATTCGTCAAATGAAGATGTTCGCAGCATCCCTCTACAAGAAGTAAAGTAGAATTAACATACCAATGAATCAGAGACCTCCACATGTTGCTTGAGTTTTTTACATCGGGTAGAGAAGGTCAGCAGCAGCTTGGGGCGCCATGTTCAAGGCAAGGCCGGCAGCAGCGACAGCGTGGGCTTCTTGGACAGGTGGCCTTGGTCGACGGTGGTTGGTCGTCGCGATGGCGGCGGCAAGATGTGTACGGTGGTTGGTGGCCGCTAGAAAGGGGGGAGAGAAGGGATAAGGGAATTTCGGGGAAGTGAGGGGAAAAATTAGGGCAAAGTCAAAAAGAAAGGAGGTGGACTATTTCTAAACCATTAGCGACCGCATAAGGCGGTCGCTAATGTCGGTCGCTAAAATAAGTTTTTGTTGACTTTTAGAATATGTAGATATTTACCGACCGCAAAAAATGCAGTCGCTAAAACGGTCGCTAAACTATAATTTAGCGACCGCGTATTGCTGCGGTCGCAAAATGCGGTCGCTAAAGCCTCTGATTCTTGTAGTGGTTGATTATTTCCTCTGGCTCAATTATTTACTTGAATTAGTAGTATGGAACTTATGGTGAGTGGTGGATGTATATATAGGTTTCAAGGTGATCAAGCTAGAAAATATAACTTCTTATTGATATTGATAGAAAAGGTGAAGGGGAGGATAATTATATTAGAGAGCATTTAGAAAAAATTAATAAAACTGAGTACAATGAGGCCTTTATATAGACAAGAGAAAACTATTCTACCAGAAATAGAAAAGAGAATCCTATAGAAATTAGGAGAATTGTAGAATATTCTAGACATAGGATAATAAGGAAAATGTAATTGTCATATTAGTATATATAATCTAACACCTCTTCTCAAACTCAAGTTGATAGAAAATAAACAAGCTTGCGTTTGGCGGTTAAGTCTGAGATCCAAGTTGAGATAAATTCCATGTGTAGAGTTCGGCGATGCAAGAATAGAACATGAGTCTCGGGGCGAAGGCGATGCAAGAACAGAACATGAGTCAAGGGACGAAGTCCGACGACCATAAAGTCTCGGGGTGAGGTCCGGTGACTAAAAACAAGGTAGGAGTCCTGGGGTGAGGTTCGACGACTATAAAGGTCTCAGGATGAGGTTTGGCGACTAAAAACAAGACAGGACTCCCAGGGTGAAGTCCGACGACCACAAAGGTCTCGAGACGAGGTCCGGTGACTAAAATCAAGGCAGGAGTCCCGGGGTGAGGTCCGACGACCATAAAGATCTCGGGATGAGTTCCGGCAACTAAGAACAAGGCAGGAGTCCCAAAACGAGGTTCGACAACCATAAAGGTCTCGGGGTGAGGTCTGGCAATTAAGAACAAGACAAGAGTCCCTGAACGAAGTCAGCAGACTAAGAGAATTTTTTATTTTTGAGCAAAAGAGATAAGCTAGAGTTGATGAATAGCAAGAGTGGGCGGTTGCTAAGGTTTCCGTCATAACCGAAGATCAATGTATAGAAGGGACAAGAACGAAAGACCAAAATTTTGAACTCAAGAAACAAATAAGAGCACGAAAAAAAAAACAAAAGCACATTAATTGGCCGGGCGAACGGCAGAAGGCCGGGCGAACTGCAGAAGGCCGTCCGCCAGAGTTTACGAAGGCAGTTCAAAGACTTTCAAACCGGTGGATCGTATAGCTCTACTACCATGATAAAAAAGGTGAAGGAGAAGATAATTATATTAGAGAGCACTTAGAAAACATTAATAAAACTAAGTACAATTAGGTCTTTATATAGGTAAGAGAAAACTATCCTACTAGAAACAGAAAAGTGAATCATATAGAAGTTAGGAGAATTGTAGAATATTATTGATATAGGATAATAAGAAAAAGATAATTGTCATATCAATATATATAATCTAACAGATATCTGTAATGTTTCTCTTAAAGAGTTTATAGCATAATTCCTACTCTAATAAAAAGGGAGATTGTAGTGAGTGGCGTAGTTATAAGCTTCAAAGATGGCCGGCCTAATGAAGTGTAAACCGTCTTTTCAGTATTTTCATCAATCTCAAAAAAAAAATAAAAAATTAGAGTACATCGTTGGTACTACGAACAAACCTAATTGCAGCCCATGGTACCAGGCCACTGCCCAAACGTTTGACATGAATGAAAACAGTGGCCAATCCTCTCTACATCATCAGTGATCCCTCCAGCCACTGACAAATTTTCACTCGACGAATTCCACCCGTAGACGATTGATGAGGCTTATCAGGACAAAACTCACACTCGTACCCAAACTTTGCAGCCTCCTGATGTAATTGCCTCGGCTGTTCAGATTCTATTACATCACAGACCTTCTATGAGAAGCTTGCGAGAACGTTTCGTTTGGAGTCCCTAGCTAGCAACGACTCCACATGCACAACCCTTTTTCATAATATAGTATTTCTTTACCATCTTGACTTTGCTAAACTTTTATACTATTAAATTTTGACCACCTTACCAATTTATTATGCCCCGGGAAAATTCATGGTCCACGAGTCCACCAAAAGAGGAACGTGTTGGTCTCACCTTAAACTATAACCATGACTTGCTCCGTAAAGCTTGACAACTTGGTGTTACGACTTAAGATGTAGGAACCGGGAAGGTTCAGAGACGACGGTACCAGCAGAGGAATAAAAGTGCTGGATCCAATTGGCAGCAACTTTGAATTGACATCATAAAGATGACAGTTGATCCCATTGGCACTAGGCGTGTAGCCGAAAACATTAGAAAGGGACACAGATACCATGACTTTACCCATTCAAAGGCATTGAATGTTGCCTAAAAATGTTTTTGTCACTTTTTATATTTAGCGTGAGCTTTTTGTCGCTATATGTTATAATTTTTCCAAAGAAAGAAAGATGTTTCAGTGACCGACAATGGTGTGGAAATTATGGATTCTTTTTAAGTTTCTGTTAATATTCTTCGAAATGTTTATCCAGTAAGATAAGGGGACCATGCAGCTTACCTTTCAAACTGGTCCTGGAGCACCATCAACTAGGAACCAAAGGCAAAACCGTGTCTATCTTGCCCCCACAAACCTCACTAAAGACGATGATGACAAGAAAGACTCATCGTGGTACCAATTTGACCCATATATCAGGAATTTGGACACATTATCAAAGTCCATATTAACCTCCTTGTTAGATGAACATTTATCTCCATCTCTCACATTAGTTCTATAACCATCCAAACGTAGCTGTAATTGCCATGCTGTAATTGCTAATAAAGTGATTTCGAGCTCACGTTAGGCTAAGTTGAGGCCTACTTACTAGGGAAGAAATCAATTAGATAATGCAAATAGGAAAAGACATGTGAAAAGATTTTTGAGACGACTTGAATATGTGTGAATCTGATATACCAACTAACTTTCTTCACTATTTTAAAGGCATGTCGGCAATATCTCTTACGGCAAACAAGCAAATATAATGACTAACAGCTTGTGAAAAAGGGTAACCTAATTAACAATCGTCGTGTGTAAAGTTTTCTCCTATGAGGTGAATTACAGTCGTTTATGTGGGAAGGACTTGCTTTGTCTCAAAAGTCTTAATATAAACAGCTGGGAGGCGGATCCTCTGCTGTAGCTAGGGCTATAGCAGAGGTGCTGTAATGCGATCGTGGCCGTCGATCTTGATCCAACGCTTAAAAGATAGCCACGTTGGCTGAGGTCTAAAGCATTGTCGTTTCCTGCCAACTCCACAACCTTACCTATTCTTTTCTTCACCATTTTAGAAATCTTCAGCTAAGATTTCAACAAAGATTCAGAATAACCAAATTGTCTTGAAATCAAATCTCTTCTGTTTTCTTTCCTCTTCCAAGTAAAATCTGCTCCATGAGTCCATATTTAATTTATACTTTAATTTACAAGCTAAGGTTAATGCAAGAGTTCTCAGGGGCCAAACCAGAAGCTAAAGAAAGATTAGAGCTCAAGCTCTGCTTTTGCTGAAATCCCAATGTAACAGGATAAAAGGACTGTAAAGCTGTCTGTGAACAGGGCAGATTTGAAGTGCAAAGCCAAACGGCCGACCTGACTCCACCCACCCGTCTAAAATTCTCCTTGAACAGTACTGAAATGGGACCCTTTTCACTTTTGATCTTCCTCTTTTTCCTGTCTTGAATCATCTGCTAAAGAAAGCCACCTCTCAAGATCCTTTATAAGCTTGTAATTTCCCATTCTCGTCCACCCAACAAGTTCAAGTCTCTCTCTCTCTCTCTCTCTCTCTCTCTCTCAGCTTGAGAAAAATGAGACTACTTCCATGTCCATTGTCTTACCAACCAAATGAAGAATCTGAGTCTCAATCTAACTCTAACCACTTCCATTCAGAGTCCTCAAACTCCTTCATTTCCCCCCAGTCAAGTCTACCGTCAGTTCCTTCACTAACCTCCTCATCTTCCCAACAACTTGACCAAACCTCCACCACCCATCACCACTGCATATCCACCTTGAAAGGCCACTCATCCTACGTATTCTCCCTAGCTCTCGCCGGGAAACACCTCTACAGCGGCGCTTCCAACAGCGAAATCCGAGTCTGGAGCCGAAACCCTTCGAGCCCTGAATGTTCACCCTGCAGCGTTGTGTCATCCTCCAAGAGTGCAGTTAAGTCCCTGGTGGTGTTAGGGGATAGGCTAATCAGTGCCCACCAAGACCACAAAATCCGCGTATGGAAAATCAACGGCGCACCATACCAGCAATACACATGCATGGTCATATTACCAACACTTAACGACCGTGTTGTAAAGCTCTTCTCGGCCAAAAACTATGTGCAAGTGCGGCGGCACAAGAAGTGCACGTGGGTGCACCATGTTGACACTGTATCGGCACTGGCCTTATCCAAAGATGACTCACTGCTATATTCCGCTTCGTGGGATCGGACGTTCAAAGTCTGGCAAACGTCCGATTTTAAGTGTTTGGAGTCTGTGCAGAATGCGCATGAAGATGCAATTAACGCGATAGCTTTGTCTAATAGTGGATTTGTTTACACCGGTTCTGCCGATAGAAAGATTAAGGTGTGGAAGAAGCATGAAGGGGATAAAAGGCATACACTAGTGGCTACATTAGAGAAACACAGGTCAGCAGTAAATGCTTTGGCTCTTAGCACTGATGGGTCTGTGCTCTATTCCGGTGCATGTGATCGGTCCATAATCGTGTGGGAAAAAGATGTGGGTGGGGGTGGCGATGCCGGCGGTGGCGGCGGACATATGGCGGTGGCAGGTGCACTTAGAGGACATACCAAGGCCATTCTGTGCTTGGCAGTTTTGTCAGATTTGGTGTGCAGTGGATCAGCAGACAAAACGGTTAGGATTTGGAGGAGGGGAGTTGGAAAGAGTTATTCCTGTTTGGCAGTCTTAGAAGGACACAGAGGGCCAGTCAAGTGTTTAACTGCAGCTGTAGATAGTTGTAACAATAATGGTTCTGGTACCTCTTATCTGGTTTACAGTGGCAGCTTGGATTGTGATATAAAAATATGGCAGATATGGGTTCCCTTCCTCTGATGTCTTTCTCCAAGTTTTGTACATAAGATCGAGAGACAAAATTGTGTTCATTTTCTAAGAAGATGAGCTGCTTTTGTATTGGTGTTTTGATAGTATACTGGTTTAGTGGTTTACCATGTGTGGATTTTCTTTCCCATATTGCTTAGACTAGAGATGTAGAAGCACTTAATATGTAATGTTTGGACATAGGCTTTGTGTTAACAGTATATGGAAGTTTTGTCTGAAAGACTGCATCCATTTTCTTTCCTTTCGATCATGCAATACCTGTTAAGTTTGAATGATGAGCTATAAGGCTTGAATTACTAAAGGGATTGATCTTTAGAACGCAAAGATCCATATCGGTTATCTGTTTGCAGTCTTAAGAACTTTTGGGAGAAATGAAGAGGCACATTAATTACAGAAGAAGAAAACAAATTGTTGATCAAATGCTAATTTATTCTGATATAATAATATCTTTCCACTTTAGCTTCATTATCACAGGGGAGCAAACAGCATTTAAGGGTTCAATTCCTATAGATTAAACAACGAACTGTATGAAGGATGGAGAGGGGGGGGGGGGTGTCTGCACTTTTGGTTGCATAGACATTGAATATCAATAATTGTGGGTTAGATAAGATAGCTAGAAAAAATTAAGGGAATCAAATATCTTCCAGGTTGTAACTATCGGCAAATTTTGTCATAGTTCTTCAGCTTAATTTCCTTTAAGGCATGGCATGCACTTGATGGGTACACACAGTAGATAAACAAGCTTTAGGACAAAAGTCTCCGTTGTACGAGGTCCAGATTTCTCTAAGGGCAATGCAGCAGCCATCTAGGAATCATATATTTCTACCTAGTTTTACCATCTTATAATTAATGCATATTTACCTAGTACAACAAGTTGCCCCTATTCTGAAAAAGATAACATAGTCTGTGAAATTGTAGTGATGCCTTCTTCAGTGTAACAAGATTTTACGCCTTTTAACCATTCGATATCTTCAGAATTTCTATAATGCTGCCATAAACATAAGTTCACGTAACAATTTTGGAGATAGCCTAGGACATAGTCCTTACATATTTAGGAGAAACATAAGATAAGATAAGATAAGTTCAGTCGACACAAATGAGAAGAGATCTTCTGAAAAGATAAGGAAACATATTTGATGCATCAAAAGTGATGACACGTTCACCCATACCAGAAGAAGATTGAAACTTCCTGATGTCATTTCTCGCTCAAAATTTACTATTCAACCTACATTTGTTTCTACACCATTTGGCAATCAAGACAGCAGATATCAGGGTTAATTATCTTCAATAAAATAAATACTCTGTAAAAACCTCTGAGATTGGAAAAAATTTGGCTGCCACCCCGGTTAGAGGAATCTTCCTCCTACCACAATCAATCGTCTCTAAATGTTTATAGTGACTTTTATTTAGTAACGCTAAAAAAGTGCTGTTAATAATTGTCCCTGTCCCTGAAAGTATTAGAAGAAAAGTCACTAGAAATATTTAGTAACTATTAATTGTCGCTATACATGGGATTGATCTCCTTCATTAATAAAAGTGGGGTGTGGGGATGGCAGTTAGGCTAAAAGTATTCTTTAGCCAGCCATTTCGCATCCCAGATTACTACTTTTTTATGATGTGGGATATCACAGCTATGGAGGTTTAGGAAACAGGAGACGAAATTCGAATTGTATTCCTCTTAAAGGTGATAGAGGAAAGTTGATAGACTAACCTTGTGGTTTCATGTGGGCATAATAATCAGCCACGTTGAGAAACCTGCTCTAAAAGTGCTAATAATCAAGTCTTTTTTGTCCAAGTTTGTTATTAAATTGCTAAAGATATTGCTAAATATTGAGGCTTATAACTTTTTATGGAAGTATAGACAAGGAACTTTTATCTACTTTGACCTAAAGTTTTGTTAAATGTGCACACAAAAATGCGAAACTCGCACAAATGGAGGACAAGATGTTCAGAGAATGGAAGCAGAAAGGTACCCCAAACCTACCAAAAGATTATTCCCACATCTCAGCAAAGTTAGCTTATTCTATTGCCCTGAAGTTCAAATTTAGCACACGCCAATAATATATTTAACCTCAAGTTAGCGTGCCATTGCCTCTGCATGTCAAAATGGGTGCTAGTGGCTGACGTTTCTCCTCTTAAAAACTATACTAAACACTTTGATGGTCTCAAATTTCCTTATCTGAACAGAATGAGAGATTTCAGACCCAAAGCACGTTGCAACTTTCAATTAAAATTTTGGTTAACAGGATCAAACCATGTTTTTCATGCTGGTCAATGGAGGGCAATAGCTATCCTGAGCGGCAGGAGAAGGACTATCTCGTGCTCTTCATGAAAAAGTTACAAGGGATCTGCGACCTAAGCCCTCGTACATGTGCAATCAAAGGACTACATACGTTTCAAGTCCTAAATTTTAGCTAATTCCTAGATTAGAATTGAATCTCCGAAGCATGACTAGCCTCGTTAATTTTATCCATATTTGAGTAGTCAAACTATCGTTTATACTTTTGCTACTCTTGGAGCTTAATTAAATGTTGATTTATGCATCTGGTTGCTGAAAGAGGCTTCTTTTTTCACGTCGTGTGAAGAACATAAAATGAATTTTATTGCTTATAACTACTTACTGTGCTTGCTAGCTAGCTGGTGCTAATCCAGCACTTGATATATGTGCTCTTATTGCTCACGGCCTAATTTCTGTATGTCTGTCATATGTATCTCTGGTGAGGATGAGGCTGCTACTACTCGAAGTTGTGTTCAACGCAATGCTTCCAGTCAAATACATTGAACTTTCGTCTCAACTAGACTCAACTTTTTGGAGCTTACAGACGCAATATCGAGAGTTTAGTCCTGAACTTCCAAGACTGTGACTAATGCTGGACGCTCCATTCGGTTGATTCTGTTCTTGGTAGGCAGGACTCCGGAGTGTATTCAACGTTTCTGGAGTGACATAAAAATCCTTCCCACGAGGATTCTACAACGAGTTTGAAGCAATTGTTAAAAAAACTGTAGGGTCTGGTCCAAGATGTGCCGCGGGTGTCCGAGCGGTAGGGCGGGAAACAGAAGACTTTGTGATGTTACTAGAGCAACTACGCTCTTAGGTGTCAAAACATATCTCAGAAAGTATTCTTTTGGTGCCGTATTTTCTACAGCGAAGAAGTAATCTCTTTGAGCTTGTTAGTCGTCCTGAATGCTCTTGGGACTTTGAGAAAACCGCTAGGCCATTTCACTGAGCATGAAAATCAGAAGAGTTCGTGAATCGTGATCACAGTAGAGCTACCATGCTCGGGTATCTAACGCCATGTTTTAGGCATCAAATTAGGGGTGCAACTTGGGTGAGTTACCTAAAACATTCATATGCTTTTAAATGGAACAATCTTTAGCTCAAGAAAAAATTGGATTAATTGAGCTAGGTTGGTTAGTATACTTGGTTTGAATACGTTGATAAAAAAAAGTAATTTTTTTTTTGAAATAAAATAAAGCGGTGGTGGTGGTGGCTGTTAGCAATGCCCGGCAGTAGCTGCCTTTGGCGGGAGATGACGGCTGTCAGCGGCAATGGCTGGGGCTAGTAGCAGGCGGAGGCTGTGGCGGCGCTACGGCACCAGTTGCGCAGCGACAAGGTTGTCGGATGTAGAGGTCGTCGATAAGTCCCTGGTGTTTGTCGTCACTAAACGGTGCCAGCGGCTGCGGTGCGACGATAGGTGGTGATTGTTATTATAAAAATTATCAACAATTTATGAGTTTTGCATAAATGGGTTTTAAAAGTCCAACCCAAGATAATTCACCGTAACGTTGAATCAGCCCATAATAATCTATTTTGTAACTAAGTGAGTTGGATCGGCAAAGCTCACATTGTCTTGGGTTGGGTTGGGTTGGTAGAACCCATAAAAACTTTCCTCAACTTGCAGCCTTACATCAAATTCAGTAATTTTAGATCTTGATATTCCTCCAGCATGCTCTTGGACCATTCATCAAACTAGGGATGGTTTACAAACGTAGTTACGAATAGATAATTAGCACATATTGGGGCTTCCAAAAATTATCTAGACATCGGTACTTTATATGGTGGAGAGAGGATTTTCAAACAAAGTCTACTGCACCCTCTGTTGTTTTGAAGAAAATAACCTTCGTGTTCTTTGCAAAGATGACCGATGGAGAGGGATGAAAAGCCTTACCACGGACCTGACCAGTTGAGTGTGTTTGCTCTTGAAATGCTCAGGCAGGCGCACGTTGTGTTGTGTGTGTATGTGCGCGCACGTGCGTGAATATCTTATATAGTGCACGGCGTGTTAGGTCCTGACGGTACCACAAAATGAAACACAATTCTCAAATATGTTAAACTTTTTGGTGTTTGGGGGAAGTGTGTCTAATATGACTTCTTTTAAACGATCTATGAGGACTTGGAGATATCTTCAAAGTTCTTTTGGCCTAATGTTTTTAAGGTTTCCCAGTGCTTTTAATATCAGATTTACTCCTAGCTAGTGAATCTACTCCTAATCAAACCAAACATAAGGTAAGTGAATGTATGATAACATAAACTATGAGATGCTTTGTATTTGGTGCTAAAGAAGATTAATTGAGACAACATTTATAGCTTTTATAACTGAGTTATAAGCATTTAACTTCAAGTCAATCTAATCTGCAGCTGCCACGTTTTCTAGGCATGTCAGCTTTTTTAAGTAGTTCATGCCAAGCTTCCAAGGCAATTTAATCTGAAGCTGCCATGTGTCCAAGCATGCATGTTTTACTATTTTGCGCGTGTTAAGCACAATTGGTTAATCGGTTACCTTTCTTACTATGTTTTCATCCGGTCTTTGACATGTTTTTTACAAATCTTTTCCTGATGATATGTAACACGGTAAAACTTTAGGTCTTATGTGAAAAAGTCATGTATCCTTCCCTTACTTAGAACTTGTCACACGTCATTTAGCTATTGTTGTCTTTAATTTGATGGTGTGATTTGACTGTCACTAACTTGTCTTACTTATGCTTGGACGAATCTACCTTAAGTGGGGACTTGTTATTAAGTCTAGAGGTGTCAAATGGGCCGGGCTTGGGCCGGCCCAGCCCAAGCGCATCGGGCCTTCAGCAAAACGGGCCGGGCCCAATTTTTTTTTTGTTTGTATTTTCTTGTTATTCAAAGTAAAGGCTTTAATTACAGTAAATTCTTGTTATTATTTAAGCAAATTGTAATGTAGTACTATGACTAAGATTCTTATTATTATGTAAGCAAATTGCTCTCTCTCTCTCTCTCATTTATATTTCTCAATATAAAATTTCTTCTTTCATATACATAGGTGTCACCCCTCTGGTGTTCCTTATTAATACATATCATTACTTACTAGAAAAAAGGTAGATCAGTTGTGCACTCATAAGTTGCACTATGATTGATTACTCACCTCTATTTTCTTTTTTCATTTTAGTTCGCTATTCAGTTATAACAAAAAAGGGAACACCAAAGGCTAGTACAAGTATGAGTCCAAGATTGCCTACCCTTACTTCTGTTCCTCCATTTATTTATGTTTGGAATCAAGTGCGAAAGAAAAGTGTCAGTGACGTGGGTAAAATGAAAATGCATTGCATGTTTGTCTAAAATTTCTTACCCATTCGAAATGATTTTCTATTCTTAGTATACATTGCTTTTAGCGTTCATCTAATTGGGAATTTCTTGTTAAAGTTCATAGGTAAGATACCCAAGGAAATTGGGCCAGAATCGGGCTGGGCCAAAAACGGGCCATTTTAGGGCCGGGCCCGTTTCTCAAATTATTCGGCCTGACCCTGGCCCAAGCCCTAAGGGTTAGGGCCAGTCCGATCCTAAAAAAGGGCGGGGCCAGCCCAGGCCAAAAACGGACCTGGCCGGGCCAGCCCGCGGGCTGCCCGGCCCATTTGACATCTCTAATTAAGTCTATTCCTTCCCTATTAATGATATGGCATGCTTATATGCCCTTAGATGAATTAGCCGTAGTTGGTGGTGAATATGTTGATATAGACTAACAACCCATACAAATATAAATTTTGTACATCATGGCAATTAAGAGCTGTGTATTCCTTACCTATTAATGATATGGCATGCTTATATGCCCTTAGATGAATTAGCCGTAGTTGGTGGTGAATATGTTGATATAGACTAACAACCCATACAAATATAAATTTTGTACATCATGGCAATTAAGAGCTGTGGAAGATAGAGTTGTCAAATGGGTCGGGCGGCCCGCGGGCTGGCCTGACCCGGCCCCTTTTGATGAACAGTGCTGGCCCGGCCTTTTAGGGCCTAGGGCCTAGGCCTGGGCCGGGCCTAGGCCTGAGCCAGGCCTAATTTCCCAGGCCAGCCCGGGCCAGGCCCGGGTTTGGCCCAGTTCAGGCCCCCCTCTTTACTTTTGAAATTCCACTTTCCCCCCCTTTCCCCCTAACGGATTTATTCCCCCTTTCCCCCTTAAACAGTACTGAAGATTTAAGTAATGTAAAGAATAATAACACATCTTAAAGTCTTTGATTTTTTTTTTATAAATATAGTGGTCATGGGATCGAGTAAATTTTCAACATCTTTATGTATTAAAATTGCTGACCCCAATGCATCGTGTACCCCACATTTGTTGTATTTTGTCAATTTATGTTACAATTTGAGTGGGCTGGAACTTGGAATCTGTTGGGGACGCTTTAATAAAGCGTCCCTAACAGCAAATTACCACAATTAAAAAAAAAACCCTTACCTTGAATAACAAGAAAATGCCAAAAAATTTAAAAAAAAAAGAAAAGAAAATTGGGCCCGGCTCGGCCCAAGCCCGGCCTTAAATGTTGGGCCTAGGGCTTGGGCTTGGACCGGGCCCAGATATCCTCAGAACTAGGCCCGGCCCGGCTCGGTTGGCAACCCCCTTGGCCAGGCCTCGGCCCGATTTGTTGGAGGCCCAATGGGCTTGGGCTGGGCCGGCCCAAGCCCGACCCATTTGACATCTCTAGTGGGAGATTCAAAGAAATTGTTATGTTGACGAACAAACAAGAAAATTTATGAAAAAGAAAAAGGAAGCCCGAAAGGCAATAGGTGGCCGGCATAGCGGATGAGTGATGGACGGAACTACCACAGGAGAATATTTAGCTCTAATACCAACTTAAACAAATGAAAATGCATTATTCATTTCTTGAATATGACTTACCACTGAGAACTTATGTAAGAAGAAATGATAACAGATATGGAATACAAGATACTGTAGAATATAAATCTAGCTTATTCTTATCTCTAACTTCCGTAATCTTGATTGATATGACTTCTCAACTATTATCCCACATCATCCAATACGAATGATATTGTATCCCAATTCTCCCTTTGGAACTTCAACTCTCACATAAAGTTCTTGCTTGGACAATTCAAAAATAGGACAGGGTGTATAATTCTAATTTATCCTTATCTCTAACTTTTGTAATCTTGATTGATACGCCTTCTTAACCATTATCCTACTTGTTCTAATACAAATTTAAATGACATTGTTAGGAAGAAATATTCAACAAGAACTATCACTAAACTGGTAATGTCATACCTTATAACTACACTATATATAAAAAAGGACAAATGAAGTTAAATGGCTAAACTTTCTTTCCTTTAAAAAATCCTTTTTTTATTTAAGAGTTTGTTTTAAATTGAGGACCTTTTTACCTTTGAGTATACATTGAGCATCTTTCCTTAAAATACTTTTTTTTGAGTTTTAAAGTTTATGAAAAGGAAGTGTGCTTTTTCACTTTTTAATGACTCTGTCCTAAGAAAATCATTTTCAAATTTTATAATTGGTTTGAACTAAGGGTATTTTTGAGTTTTAATCAATATTAAGTCTAGTAACCTTAGAAAATCCATCTTCGTTATCAAAGATGATAAAAAAAACAAATAGGTAGATACTAATTTACCTGAGATACGTAACCATCGTATTCTTCTCCATCAAAGATAAAAACAAATAGGCAGATACTTATAATGTCGAGTTTTTTTCCCAAAGAAATTGCTTGTAGAAAACCGAGTTGTCATATTGTTACACATAAACAACTTGTAAAAAACCAAAGCACCCTAAGCTTTGGATCTTAGATGACTTCTGAGCGTGTTTTATTAGCAAATTTCTTTAACAGTAATTTTCTTAGCGTAGTTCAATACTCAATAAGCTTGAATGTGAATTTTGCAAGTGCAATAGCTTAATCAACTACATAAACTTAAGGGCACACTGGAGCACACGTCTATCTTTCTGTAAGTGAACATAAGAAAATATTGTCGCACACGTCTATCTTTCTGTAAGTGAACATAAGAAAATATTGTCACTCATAAGCTGAAATCTCATAAATCGCATCAATTATGTTCCTAAAATTCTTTTTACTCAATCATTTATATACTCAAAACCTATTGGCCAGTCACGTCAATTTTGTATGAAGATAAACATGGCAATAGCTAGAATCAGCTCAAAAGCTAGAATTGTTCATGTATCCTTAACTATAGGAAGTTTAATTAGTCTAATAATAGCAATACCCATAAGCATGTTAAGATATATATATATATATATATATATATATATATATATATATATATATATATATATATATATATATATATATATATATATATATATATATGTGCAATAGCTACAAACTTAACTTCTTATTTGAAATGTTTGCTCAAATTTCTTCTGATCTGAACCATTATGTCCTTGTGTCATAATTATGTATCCATATAATCCCCGCCCAACCCTAAACCCCATAAAAAGAAAATAGGATGGTTGAAAACTTATATTAATTTGCTACATTTGGTTTTTGAACACACTATTGTAATTACCGTAAGTTTTTTATTTTGCAAGACATAAATACTTGTCGCACGCTGACTTGGTAACATTTATCTGCCTAGGTCACATAAAAAGTCCTTTTCTTGGATATTCTGAGAGAGAGAGAGAGAGAGAGAGATTCGTATTTGAGCAACACGTGGTTATAATAGTCCGTCATTGCAATATCATTTACAAAAATAACCATCTCAGGCTATTGCATTGGTTTATAAGAAATTAGAATAGGAGCGAAAGTAAAAATGCTTGAACAAAATGATTAGAGTGTGCCTATCAAATAAATGTTGGTCTTCGGATGACATCAACAAAATTAATAGAGTTTGGGGAAGAATATTGAGAAAATGGCTAAAGTGTGCCTACCTAGCAAATATGTTACTAGGATGACAAGAGTATATTGGACGAGGAGATTGAGAAAAAGGCTAAAAGGTGCCTATATATTTGGCATGTCACATGTGCGAGGAATAATGAGTAGAAATAGAAGATTTTGGTAGAATAATGTTTTCATTCATACTCTTTACATTGTGTGTACATGTATATATACTAGTGGAGCAACCAATCTAGATCCTACAATCACTCCAAATCCTATAATCAAGCATATAACAAATCCATATAACTACTCCTATAATTAAGCAGTCATTATCTACAATACAGGAAAGTCTTCTCTACAAAATAGGAAAGGATTATACGAAAATCATTCAAATCACAACACTCCCCCTCAAGTTGGTGCATAGATATCCCACATGCACAACTTGCTCAAAAACTTCGAGAATACTCTACTTGAAACTGCTTTAGTGAGAATATCAGCCAACTGATCCTCTGATCGAATATGAGGCAACTCCACAATCTTCTCGTCTAATTTCTCCTTAATGAAGAATCTGTCTATCTCCACATGTTTTGTGCGATCATGTTGAACTAGATTATGAGCAATGTCACAGGCGGCTTTATTGTCGCAATAGAGCTTGATTGGCTGCTTAGATACACAGCCTAGGTCTTGTAACAGAAGTCTTAGCCATAATGCCTCACATACTCCAAGTGCAATACCTCTAAACTCAGCCTCCGCACTTGATCTTGCAACAACATTTTTTTTTTTGCTTCTCCATGTAACTAGATTACCTCCTACAAAGGTGAAGTAACCTGAAGTAGAACGCCTGTCATCTACTGCTCCAGCCCAGTCTGCATCCGTATATACATCCACACTCTGATGATCCTCATTTTTAGTGAATAAAATTCCTTGTCCAGGAGCAGACTTTAGATACCTCAAAATACGTAGAACTGCATTCATGTGTTGCTCTCCAGGATTGTGCATATACTGGCTTACAATACTTAACGCATAGGCCAAGTCTGGCCTTGTGTGTGCTAAGTACATCAATCTCCCTACGAGTCTCTGATATCTTCCTTTATCAACCGGTACTTGATTGGATTCAATACGTAATTTTAATCCTTCTTCCACCGGTGTATCTACTGGTTGACATGCTAACATTCCAGTTTCTCGTAATAAGTCTAAGGCATACTTTCTTTGAGACAGAAAAATCCCTTTCTTAGACCGAGACACTTCAATCCCAAGAAAATATTTCAAGGAGCCAAGATCTTTCATTTTGAATTCCCTGGACAAGTGACCCTGTAGAGCTTCCCTTTCTTCAGGATCATTTTCTGTAACCACCATATCATCCACATACACAATTAAGGCAGTGATTTTACCTTGCTTTTTCTTCAAGAATAATGTATGATCTGAATTACTCTGATGGTAACCAAAAGCTCTCATTGACTTTGTAAATCTTCCAAACCACGCCCTCGGAGATTGTTTCAACCCATACAATGCTTTCTGTAGTTTGCACACCTTCTGGCTATCTGTCTTCGGCATCATGCATCCAGGTGGGAGTTCCATGTAGACTTCTTCAGACAACTTTCCATGTAAGAAGGCATTTTTCACATCAAACTGCTGTAATGGCCAATTTAAGTTCGCAGCTAGCGACAGCAAGACTCGTACTGTGTTGATTTTAGCTACAGGTGCGAAGGTCTCTGTATAATCAATTCCATAGGTTTGGGTGTACCATTTTGCCACTAGTCTCGCCTTAAAGCGTTCAATTGTACCATCTGCTTTGTACTTCACGGTATAAATCCACCGACATCCAACTGGTTTCTTTCCTAATGGACGATCAATAACTTCCCAGGTTTTATTTTCTTGCAATGATTTCATCTCCTCATTCATAGCTTCTTTCCACCTTGGGTCAGCTAAGGCTTCATGCACATTGTTAGGAATAGATACAGTAGATAATTGATTTACAAATGACCGATTTGATTCTGACAAACGATGGTTTGACACAAAATGACTCATGGGATATTTAACTTTGCTACACAGTTCAGTTTCATATGTGGGTTTAGGTATACCTCTGGTGAGATGCTGTGGTAGCTGTTTTCTATGTGGTTCAAGAGCATCCTCAGCAAGCGATTGTTGTGGTGTGTCAGTTACATGTGGTGTGTCGAACTCGGACTGAGATGGAGTTACAACGTCAGTTTCTGCATGCTCTTGACTACTTTCTTCAACGATTTTCCCCACTTGATTTTCAGGTTCAGAGAGTTCATCTTCAGAGATGTCCAAGTTACCCACATCTTCAGAGATTTGAGTATCTTCAGAGATGTGTACATCCACATTTTCAGCGAGTTCATCATCATAGTCTAGAGTCTGAATTTCCTTCTGATGCTCCCCCTGAAGTTCAGACTCGGTGGAAAAGTACATCAAATCTCTATGAAAAACTACATCCAAAGTAATAAACATTTTACGGGTAGGAGGATGATAGTATCGGTACCCCTTTTGATGAGCAGCATATCCTACAAAGACACATCGCAGCGCTCGAGGGGATAGCTTGTTGCGCTGATGCTTATGAAGATGTACGAAGGCGACACAACCAAAAACATGAGGAGGTAAATTCGGAAGGACTGGAGCAACAATCGCCTCAACGAGAGCCTGAGAAGGTGTTTGATAATCAATAGTCCTTGAGGGTACCCGGTTAATCAAATATGCTACAGAGATGAGTGCTTCGCCCCAATGTGACAATGGTAGATGTGCTTCGATCAATGAAGCACGGACAACCTCCAACAAGTGACGATTTTTTCTCTCAGCCACCCCATTCTGCTGAGGTGTATTTGAACAAGTAGTTTGATGAATGATTCCATGTGCTTTTAAATACTGCTGAAGTTCAGCACTCAAGTATTCGCCTCCATTATCACTTCGAAGAACTTGAATTCGTGCATTGTACTGAGTATGAATCATTTTACAAAATTGCTGAAATAATACATTCACCTCACTTTTAGATTTCATCAATTGCACCCAAGTCATCCTCGTACAGTTGTCAATAAAACGTAACAAACCAACGTGATCCACCCAAGGAATTGACTTTTGATGGGCCCCAAACATCCGAATGTATGATCATAAAAGGATCTGGACTTTTATTCAAAGCTAACGGAAATGAAACACGATGACTCAAGTTCACATACTTCACACTGAAAACTAGAAACATCACATTTTGTAAATCAAATAACCAAACGAGGCATGTCCTAGACGTCGATGCCATGACGCATTTCTCCCTCTGAATCATTCACCATGAGTGCCTGACGCAGCTTGTCTGAACTCTTTGACACCAAGTCCAAGTAATACAATTTTCCTCTCCTAACACCACAACCAATCGTTTGCCTCGTACGGATGTCCTTAAACACGCAAAAATTAGGCCAGAAAATTACAACACAAAATAAGGCAGTGGTAATTTGGGAGACAGACAACAAATAATAATCCAAAGATGGAACAACTAAAACTGAGTCCAGATTCATATTATCAGTGAGAGGTAAGTGTCCTTCGCCAATAATTGGAGCCAGAGTGCCATTTGCAATGGTAACGAATTTTTGTGAGGACTGTTTGAGGGTTGAGACTTGTCTAGAATCAAATGTCATATCCGTAGCACCGGAATCAATTATCCATGCACTATTAGTAACAAGTGTAGACATATTTAAAGCCTTACCACCATTACTGCCACCGCCGCTAGTGCCGAGTGTTGTCCAGTAACATCATCCTCTGTCTTTGTTTCAACCACTGCAGTACTGGAGGTCCTTTTGAAGTTTCTCTTTCGCGGATCACGGTTATGGTCCCACCATTCTGGATACCCCACAAGTTCATAGCAGCGATTTTTGGTATGACCGTTTTGATTGCAATGGGTGCATTTGTAGGTAGATTTATCTGCAGCATTAGTGGGTTTAGGTTGGTTTTGAGAAGGCCGATATCGGGTTACCATGGCTGAAGCTTCAGTCCTTTCTGATTCTTCAACCATCTTTGTGCGTCGAACAGATTCACGACGGATCAATGCATGGCATGCTTCTAATTCAGGAATAGGATCCTTTCTCAAAATTTCAGCACGAACTTGTTCAAATTCACCATCTAATCCAGCAAGAAAAATATGCACCCTTTGTCGTTGG
The DNA here is from genome assembly GCA_033070095.1 of Escallonia herrerae. NCBI lineage: Eukaryota > Viridiplantae > Streptophyta > Magnoliopsida > Escalloniales > Escalloniaceae > Escallonia > Escallonia herrerae. Next base: position 659,796 of record JAVXUP010000092.1, read on the forward strand.
ACTGATTTTTGATAAGATTCAACATCATTCTCACTCTCCATGATCACTTTATCACGGTGATCTAATTCACCAAAAATTTCAGTTAATTCTCCATAATATGCAGAGAGTGTTCGGCCACTTTGTTTGGCCGAAAAAGCCCTCTGATTCAATACAAACACCTGCAATTCGTCTGATCCATCATAAAAAGCTTTAGAAAGAGCTTTCCAGATATCTCGAGCGGTGGGTAAACGAATATATCGTTTCATGATTTCTGGAGACATAGACATCAATAGCCATCTCTTGACTTTTTGATTGTCTGCATACCACTTCTCATACAAATCATCCTCCTTAGTTGGTGGTTGAGAATTACCTCGAATGAATGAAAGTTTCTCCTTCTCTGCAATGTGCATCTCCATAATTTGAGACCACAAATCATAGTTTGTGTCATTGAGTATCATCCCTGCTTTGAACGATGAACCTTCGGATTGAATAACAATGGGAGAAGATTTGGTCTCAGATGTTTCAAAATCTGGATTGGTCATGGTTGAGAGCGGGATTCAAGATTCAAGTAATTCAGGCTTCAAGTTTTGTGGCTCTGATACCAAGTAGAAATAGAAGATTTTGGTAGAATAATGTTTTCATTCATACTCTTTACATTGTGTGTGTATATATATATATATATATATAGTGGAGCAATCAATCTAGATCCTACAATCACTCAAAATCCTATAATCAAGCATATAACAAATCCTATAATTAAGCAGTCATTATCTATAATACAGGAAATTCTTCTCTACAAAATAGGAAAGGATCATACGAAAATCATTCAAATCACAACATAATGAAGTTATCCCAGATTGGTTGTGGATAGTAGATTGTCAAGACCTTGAAAAGTTTACTTATTGATGAGGTTGTGGTTAAAAGGAACAAAATCCTAAAAACCAAAAGAGTTTCTCACTCTAATTTTCTCTGTGGCTCAGCACCGTGTGTATAGAAGATGTCTTGCCTTGCATGAATTAGTTGTGAGATACTAATTAGAAAAACTCACAGGGGTCTACAAGAACGCTTGCTTCTGGTAGAACAACCAGTTAATAACTCCAACTTCGAAGACTCATGTTAGCTATCGAACTTTATATATAGCTGTTAATTTTATGAGAGCACCATGCCATAGTAGAACCTATGAGACCACCTTCGCTTTTTGGTCCGCTTGTCCCGAGCCAAGAAGTTATCATGGCGGGTTGTGCTCATAGGAATGTTCATGTTTGAAATTGATTTTAGAAGAATCTATTTCACCAAGTAATGCTACGAGTGAGAAAGATTAAGAGGTGTTAAGGTTACGAACTCATGACATGACGTGGTATGTGACGATGTTCAAATAATGTTCGAGGGTCCAATTTATAGAAATCAATTCATTGTTTTTTTACTACCTACATAATTGTAATAGAATTTAACATGTTAGTGTGAATTTCATGTCTTTGAGCACATTAGCTTCCTTCGCGGGGTCGAGGGATTTCCCAGCCAAGTAGCTATGATGTATACCTCTATATTTTTTTGCTTTTATCTTATCTTGCTTGCTACATTGAATAAATTATGATTATGTTTATAATCTAAACCCGTTTCATATTTATTAGTTAATCAGGTTAACAAAACTTGAAACCGTAAACTTCTCTATAGTACAATTGACATTGGACATTTGGATTCCTTGTTGGAAATGGAAAAATTGACATTGGAGTTCCGCGTTGGATCTTTAACGACAAAATTGTGTTCCCAAAAGGTCCTAAAAATTACTCAAAACGAGGCAGAAGCATTTGTGACCCTAATGCCATTACAACACTTTGCAACAGTAGCAGTTTTTTTTCCCTTTTTTTTTTTTCACACCAACACAAATTCCACTTTTCTTAGAATCAACCCTTTTAAGTATCTTAAACTTAGGTGGGAGTTCCTCTAACAAAAAAGTTTAGTGCAATTTTGACCGAATGCATTTTTTACGGCGACCAAATGAGCAAATATGACGGTTAGCCTAGTATCTATCGAGAACATTCATTGTGTAAGCATTATCTTGTCTCGTGCACACCTCTATATACGTCAAACTATCTACGTCACTATTACGAGGTTATTCTTCATAGACAAAGTGCCAGACATTTTTCACCTTGAATTAGCCAATGTCTGCATATTCTTTCTTGCACGCATCATAATGCAAAGGAATTTTTCAAAGAAGGCGTGTTGGCAAATAAATTTTTTAAGGAAGGAAAAAATAAATAAACTTGATTGTTTCCTCCCTTTTTATTTACAAGTATGCACGTGGATGTGGTCGAGAGTACTTTTTGAGGTGATATCATTAGTTTAGAGACTAAAATAATATAATTCATATATTTTTTGTGACTTGGTTTAGAAGAAATATAAATTTGATGTTTGCAAATTGTAAATAGTTCAATGTATGAAAATATTCTCTGTAAGCTTCTGAATTGAATAAATGTTTTATGGTGCTCCTGAAAAAGAAAAACAAATGGAGAAATTAAAAGAATACTATTACGTCTTTATTTTTGTAATCTGTTAACTTGTTTTATGAAATTTTTTTCCCATTTTTGATGTATACATAACCCTATTTTTCCTTTTATTTTTCCAACAGTTTTTTGTTTCTTAACTAATTTTTCACATATTTCAGTTTTATTGTTTTGTTTTCAGTTTTTCAATTGGTTGATTGCTTGTTAGTAAAAAAATGCAAGGAATAAAAAATCACAGTTTTCATCACCCAATTTGTCATCCAATGCTTATTTCATTTCGATCAAATTAAAAAGGGAGGAATAAAGGGATTTCTCTGTTTTGTTTTTCTTTTTCATCACACTTTTTGTTTCCCAATGTTTAGAGTAGATTTAATACTAATGTTTATTTAATTTCAACCACATTTAAAAGGGAGTCATGAAGGAAGAGTAAGAATACTATTGTCATAATCAACGAAGGACATAATCGTCGAAAAATAATTTAAAACATTCATACTTTAATTTTATAGATAGTATAGATTGAAGAAATGTTTGATAGTGCTGCTGAAAAGAAAGGCAAATGAAGAAATTAAAAGAATGAATTTACATCTTTAATTTTGTAATCTGTTAAATTAGTTTATGGTATATACTTAAAATATGTAATTTTCAAGAGCAGGCGCTTTGTATTCATGTGGTCTTCAAGTGCAATAACTAAAAAGTTTTTCAGCTCAAATAGGCAAAATATTTAAGCCTTTTTTTTCATTTTTTGATGCATATTTAACCTTTTTTTGCTTTTTCTGTTTTTGTTTTTTCAACAGTTTTTTATTTCTTAACTAATTTTTCACTTATTTTAGTTTCTTTGTTTTGTTTTTATTTTTCAGTTTTTCAATTAATTAATTGTTTGCTAACTCAAAAATACAAGGAAAAAATTTACTGATCTCATTATCCAATCAAATTAAAAAGGGAGTAATAAAGTGATTTTTTTGTTTTGTTCTTTTTTCTCATCACACTTTTCGTTTTTCAATGTTCAGTATTTTTTTATTACCCAGTGTTCATTTAATTTCAATCAAATTTAAAAGAGAGTCATAATGGAGTCATAAAGGAAAAATAAGAATGTTATTGATATAATCAATGAAGAACATAATCGTTTAAAAATAATTTACAGCATTCGTAGTATATTATAGATATTATTATTGGCTGAGCCAATTACTGAAGGTTAACATGTAATGGGGCCGAACAGGGTTCAAGTTGGTCGGCCGCTGGCCCTTTTGCCTACCAAATAAGCAAAAGAATTAACTTTCATTCCAAAGTTCAATAATGACTTTTCTTGACCCGTTTTATGAAAGCTCTTTATCATTGCAGCTAGGAAGTGGATAGACATCACTCTGGTCCAGGATAAGCAGAGCCTGTACAACTGTTGCTCATTCCATGAATATGAATTCTCACTAAAACCTACAATAAATATTTTTCAGCTCGTCGACTGCTAGGTTTCAATTGCTTATTTTCTTGCATGTGCGATGTGTGTGCAATTGTAGGTGGGGTGGCCGAAGGCGTACCTTAAGGGGCATGAACAGCCGGATTTTAAGTTACTTGATAGTCGTACATTCTTTTTCTTTTTCACGATAAAAGAAAATTTAATATTTTATTGAAAATAGTGAAAAAAACTAGCTAATGGCTTATTAGATCCAAGAGACTTCATGCAACATTCTGGTGTACATCACTTTCCCATATAACTTGGATAGTGTGCAGCCACAATAGAGAACATTCAAACTTGTAAACTGGCCGATTACAAGATCTTGGAGCAAAGCAAATATGACTACATTTCAAAAAATTTCGAAGCGCATCGATATCCAAGATGATCACCTCAGGATATCATGACTCAATGTCCAGATCGTCCATTGATTGCATCCACAATCGTCTTGCGACGACCACCTGCTGCAACTTCAATTCCTTAACTCCGATCAAGCCTTCGAGTATGGCTAGCGATTCCAAAATAGATAACGACAAAAGGGGGCTTCTCTTTTTTGGACAAGCAAGCCACGTTTACACCGAGCCTTCATCGTTTTGAGCAACGATTTCAAACGAAGATATATAGCAAATATTGTTTGTCACGGTATGTTTTATTATTATTATTATTATTATTATTATTATTATTATTATTATTATTATTATTATTATTTTGTTTGTGTAAAATCTTAGAATTTCATTATGTGAATTTAAGAACTCCATTAATCTGACACTGCCCGTCAAGTTGTTATGTTGAGTAAATTTCAAGTTTACGGTCGAATCATTTTAATAATTCAGCGCTAACTTTTGGCTCGTGTACATTGGTATAGGGCATGTATTACACCCCCTGAGCTGATCAATTTCTTATAAAGCACCTAACTTTCTTTCTATTTCATGTTGGTAAGTTCAAAATAGAAATTTTGTCATCATAATTTTACATCTTTATATAGGAATTGCGTAAGTATCAACAAATATAAAACCCTTGGCACTGGCCACCTTAGGGGTTGCTTTCTCTTATTCTTTAGATGCAAGTAATTTACCCAGAAAACAAAAAGTACCAACAGGCCGGCAGGAATAAGCAACTTTTTAGAAAGGAAAATTCTTAATGATTTTTTTGGGACTTCTTATAAAAGGACTAACCATTAGCTATATCAAGTAGGTCCCGCTTCATTTTCACATAAATTTTCTTTAGCATGAAATATTATACGTACTTAAGAAGAAGTAAATGATAGTTCCATGTTTTTTTACATCATTTTTACCTGGCAATGACAAAAGTTCCACTTGCAGGTGAAAAAAAAAATTTTGATGGCGGTAAGTAAAGGTCAAACATAAAGTTGGGAAAATAAAGGGCAATTTTTTGTTTCAATATATGATACTTTCATCTCGTCTTATTATTTGAGACTTTTGAAGTTGAATCTGACGACAGAAATATAGACATGCTCTGACTGTGGTGGCACCGTCCTTTTAAAGTAAAAATTGGTATTGAAATCTTACGAAAGCGCAAATTAAGATATAGAAGTGGCCAAAAATAGTATCGTAGATGTCGCAAAAGTAGTAATAGTTAGCGCCAACGGATCATTAGCGACAGTCAATATCCATAGTGGCAGCAAAATTGCTGAGAACAAAAAGGATAGTTCTCTCTCTCTGTCTCTCTCTTAGGGTTAGTAAAAAGTGAAAGAGGGTTTCATCAGCTTCATGATAATTGTGTCCTATATATGTGGGAGGAGCCAAAAGCCATGATCACCTTCACCTGGATTTCCAGCTCTCAAATCGACGCAAAACACCCTGCGGCAATCATCATGTCCTCTATTAACCCCCTTCCCTCATCATTAATTCCTCACTTTCATCATCACCACCACACCATCCTTCACCTTCTGCCAACCCTACTAAGTACCAGCACCATCAGAGCTAGAAAGAGAAGGAAAGCGAGAGAAAAGTTGAGAAAATAAGATGGTTCGAGTGAAGAAAAGGAAACCCTACTTATTGTTTCATTAAAGGGTCACTCGAGAAACTTCAATATCGTCTCTACTTCCTTCTTTTCTTTCTCTTCTGGGGAATTGAAGCATATTGGTCCGATTGTCTGCTAGATCAAGCAACTCCACGTCAAGTTTGGGAGCTTTTCATTTGTATGCGTAATCTCTGCTTAATTACTTTGCTTTTTATATTTATTTTGGGTTGCATCTAAGAATCAAAGGAACCTACCGCCCTAGAGTAGGCACTTATTCTGCGTTTACTGGATTGAAGGAGATCGTTTGGTAATGCCATGGCATGTGTTTTCGCGATTTTTATTTTCTACTGTTTAAAGAATATCAGATATTGTATTTTATGTATCTTTGCTCTTTTGATGTAAAATATCCATTTTTATGTTGTTCTTGTTAGTCCATTGCCTCAGAAGTATCTATGCAGTTTTGCACTCAAATCTTGATGATTGAACCTAGCTAGGGCTTGAAATTCACCTGTATTCAACAAGCTTGTTCTTATGTTTATTCATTGCTCAGAATTATTTGACTACATACGTATATACTTGCATAACTACTTAAGGCCTAATTTCACCTTAATTTTACTGTTATTATCTGTAATCATATTTTATAGGTATCATCCAGTATTCGGTGTTAACAACCCTATAGCGTGGTGGTGGGGCGTCCTGAACTTAAATTATTTCTGTAATTTACGTGAATCAATGGAAAAAATTGGTTATACATAGTAGTTTCCGAAAAGCGAATTATAGCGGCATTGTATTGGAGACTATGCGGCATCAGCGACACTCACACACGCACATACTTATGTCTAATCTTTATGAATGTAAGTCATTCAATGTTTTTCAGATTAATGCAGTGTTGATCGGCCACCCTAGTGTTTATCTTGGTGAGGAAAATTCATATTGATGAAACTGTTTAATATTACATTGAGCAAGCTGTAGTTGACAAAACTTTATCTTCATTTGTTGTTGTTTTCCCTATAATAAAGATTTTGTGGACTGCACTTCGTGTATGGTGCTGTAGTTAGCATGTACAAGTCTGGAGAATAGGCGTTTTATCTATACTTTTTAAGACTGCAAGCATATTGGAATCAATTTTGAGGTTTGGTTTTCTACAGATTACTGTTGCTTCATTTTTGTGCATTACTGATTGATGAGTTGTTGAATTATCTGTTGTTGGCTAGATCATTGCTCTGACTAGCACTGAGTTGTTGGTACATACCCATTGTTTTCATGAGTTTCCGAATGGCAATGATTGTGTCTATGCACTTGATTAAGGAGTAAGAATCGGATTACGATTCACCATTAGATTCCGATAAAATAGTAGACGGGTAAAATCAATAGGAATGAAACATAGTCAAAGGTGCGGGGTGACTTATTACTTAATACTGTTCAGTTACTCGTACGCTCCTCTCTCAAAATGTCGTCTACTTAAGTTCAAATCAAGAGTAAGATGTCATGTAACTGTGTCTCACGCATACTAAATATTAAACCTACCTCGAAAGAATTTGTGTTACACTCTCTATATCAAAACTGAAAAGAAAACAACAGGAATGGCAAGCAATCCTGTCAGTTTAGGACAATGAGAGAAGCTGCTAGTGAAGGCTTTCCTTTCTAGATGTGCTTTTTTACTCTGTGTACTTTGTTGAGTGCAGTACCTTTCCTCTTTGGTAAAAAGAGTGTATTATCTTATCTAGAGTTCAAGGTTAAGCAATAAAACAAATGAAAATCGATTTTGCACCGTAAGAGAAGCTACTGACAAATAGTCCTGCAGCTAACTTAAGCAAATAATATTGAGATCGTCGAGGGATGTCGTGGATGATCGGGTCCTTATAAATTCTGGTGTCTCCTCCATCTAGCCCACAAAACATATTACAAACTTAGCGTGTCTAGCTACTAAACGGGCAACTCTATCTCTCGTACGCCTGATAAATTTTAACTCGCACCGCAGAAAATCTCTCAATAAACACTTCACGTCTCTGATGTTATTGCTTTTATGTGATTGATCTTTATTACTCTGTTTTTTTTTTAACTTCCTGATGATGCGGAAAATGGTTCGATGATACGTGGAGGTGCCACAAAGGATGCGGTCTGAGTCAGCTTCCAGGTAGGCAACGCGGGAGACAGCAAGGACGGCGTAAGGGCTGAGGGCAAGGCTCCCCAGACAGGTGATGAGGACTGGCAGCACTGCGCAGGCAGGGCGACGACGAACAGGACTGACGTTCTACAGTCGCCAAGGGTACGGCGTCAAGGGTCCGTAGACGGGAGTCCAAGTATATTTCTCTCACTAGAATTCCAGAGAGAATGTCTTTTTAGAGAGAGAAAGTGAAAAGTCCAAAATGAGCCCCCAAAAATCCTTGAGGAAGCTCCAAAGTCCACTATTTATAGGCAAAAACGTGCATGTGTCATAAGTTGACATGTGTCACCCCCCGGGAACGACACGTCGCCAGGGGGCCAAAGCACTGATCCTCCGTTGGGACTGCCGGTCCCTAAGTTCGTGCTGCCCTGCCCTTGCGACGTCTCTCTGCCTGTCTGAAGAGACTGATCATGCCGCGGTAGCATGGTCAGAGTAGCCCGTTGCCCCAGCCTCCAGTCCAAGCCCTTACTGAATCCCACGGTCCTGGCAGCGGTGGGGAAGACCCGACGCCCAGCTGCCAGGTGGACTAGGCAAGATGCCCTTCCGAAGACCTGCTCCCATCTCGGAGTGACCCGGGGGTCATAGTCCTTAGGGGTGCCGACGCGAGCCCCCAGTGCCAGAGCATGTAGGCCAGTCACGCAGGCACCCCGGCGGAGATAGTGTCCTGGCGGAGTAGCCTATCCCGTGAGCATATAACATGATTGCAGCGCATGGGGCGCGGTTGAGTGAGGGCGACGAGGGTCGCAGAGTGATCTCCGAGCGACAAGGGTCGTTGCGTGGATGGGGGGTGACTGTGAGGGACGGTCGTCATGGCGACAGAGTGGCCACAAGCGACGGTCGTCGTGACTACGAGCGACGGTCATCGCGACGACGGAGCACGGCCGAGAGCGACGGTCGTCGTGACTATGGCGGAGCGCGGCCGCGAGCGACGGTTGTTGTGATTACGGAGCACGGTCAAAGGTGACGGCGTCGGTATTCAAGGCAGGTGGCCGACCCCCAAGGGTGGCCGACCCCTTGGGGTGGCCGACCCCTGGGGTGGCCGACCCCAGAGGGAGGCCGACCCCTTGGGGTGGCCGACCCCCAAGGGTGGCCGACCCCCAAGGGTGGAAGGCACGCCGAAGTCGCTTCACGAATGGTTCACGTGACTTGAGCATGCGTTGCTTTGACCGGCCCTCGAGTGTTGAAAAGTTGACCGCTGACTGGGTGATGTGTCGTGCAAAGTGGGTCCCTTAGCGGGTCCTGGGGTGCGACCAGAATAGGGTATGAACACTTCCCAAAAACCCGTACCCGATCCAAAATTGTGTTGCAACGCACTGCTACTTCTATTGTTTCCGCATGATTTCGGCCAAATAAGTCGTTACTTTCCTTTACCCGCTATTTAATTTTTCGTAATGCCAGTGGAGCACATTGAAGAAACGCTAAGGCTCGGATCATTAGTTAAGAATATTTTTTGTGGCATTATCTTTTTGAGAAAAACGAAATAACGTGAAAAGAAGTAAAACCCTTAGTGGGCAGAGAAAAAGTAAAGGCCGTAGCACAAAATATGGACTGGCCCAAAATACTTAGCCAGATGGAACCCAACACATAGTCATGAGGAAGCAGGCCCAGAAATACAGCACGCAACAGTAAAAGATTTAACAAAGCCCAATAAATACTAAATCTATATATATACTACTTATAAAAGTGTGGATATGTGTAAATCATTTTTTGGACAAAACTATTCCTATAACTTTTTTTTAATGTCATGATTGACCTTGGTTGTAATTATTCATGATTAAGGGTTAATTACAAAACTGTCCCCTGAGGTTTACACGTTTTTACACTTTACCCCCGTGTTTACAACTTTTATAATAATATCCCTCGAGATTGACAAAACCGTTACATATAGCTCCAAAATTGGACGTCCGTTCAATTTTGGACGTTAAGTGATTATGTTCGGTGCACATGCCATTTTGGCATGGGCAAATTTGTAATTTCCCTAGCCCTTTTTCCCCACTGTGTTCATCTCTCTCGCTCAACCGTGGAATCACTGTTCAACCGCGGCAACGACACCGTGAAACCACCAACTCGGCGGAAGAGGTGATGGGCTTGTATGGCCCTCTACTCACCCACACTGTCGTCGACGGCGTCTCAGGTGATGACAAGTCAAAATTTTCCTCCGGCGACGAAGAAACGGACTTGTTTTAATTGAAACGGTAAAGGGCACTAAAAGTGGTAAAAGGAAACGGGGACGGGGAGGCAAGGTCAGAATTGTTGTCGACAATCTGGTTGGAATCCGATCAGGCAACTTCACGGTGGTGAAGGTTGATTGAGATCGAGGCTGAATGACTTTCTCGGCGAGATTCGGTTAGTGTAGCTGAAATCCACGACGCGGGAGGAATCGAAGTCGCTCTGAGCAGCACCGACAACGGTTGGGTGGAAAGGAGCGAATGAACTGGTAGATCTGAACATGCTGAGGTGGTTATTCATGGCATCAGACCACGACAGGGCGTGGAACAGGAAAACCTGACGAGTTGCTGGGTAAGCAGCTGAGAAGTGCGCTGCACAGGGGCCTCCGCTTCCACCGAGGTGAGAGAGGCTGAGGTCTGGAGAAACTCCGCCGCCCATTGTGCTGTCATCTTCCACTTCTTCGCTTTTGATGAAGTTCGTCAGTCCCTGCCTAGACGAAGAAGGCGACGAAGTGGACACCATTAACCGTGAACAACCATCTGGATTGGATGTGCAAATTCCCTGAAAAAATCGCGTGGTTCGATGATCGGAGCGATGTCGACGGCATCGGGGGAACATGAATAGAGAGAAGAACACAGTGGGGAAGAAGGGATAGGAAAATTACAAATTTGCCCATGCCAAAATGACATGTGCACCGCACATGATCACTTAACGTCCAAAATTGAACGGACGTCCAATTTTGGAGCTATTTGTAATGGTTTTGTCAACCTCGAGGGACGTTATTGCAAAAGTTGTAAATACGGGGAGCAAAGTGCAAAAACGTGTAAACCTCAGGAGACAATTTTATAATTAACCCCATGAATAAATATCATGGCCCACGAAAAGCTCTTCATCTCTCCATGCTAGATTCATGGTTCCTCTTTCAAAGTTAATTGTCAAATGCTAAAATACTAGATGCATGACTATTGTCTCCAAAATTAATTGAGACTTTTAAGCCAACCATTCAACTTTTTTAATACAAAGAATGTATCATCACTAGATTTAATTGATTTGATTCTACCATTCGACTATAAATCTTAATTACACTTAAATTTAATCTCTTTTATGTATCTTACATCTCGAAAATAAGTACATATAATATCAAGTGATTCCCTTTTCCTTCGCCTTCCATCTTATTCTCTTAACTCCAACAAAAAATTGTTGAGTGAATCTTGATCTCTACCACATTAATTCGGACATGATTAAATGGGATTACCATTATACAACGATTCTCTTTAAAAAAAAAATCACGCGTCTCATCTAAACTTTGCTACTGCAATTTGCATAACTATTGAGTATGCAAAATAGTTATACAAGGTATCGCAATATTATGATCACAATGAGAAACAAAAGTAAATTTGATCAAAAAAATAAAACTATTTGCTACCTCTCACTTCAAGAAAAGGGTGACGAGCCTTAGAACATTTCTTATTCTATTTTCTAATGGATATAGTAACATCTTCATAAATATACATTAATGTTCTTATGATCAAAACTACATTAGCGCAAGAATTATAGCAATTATAAAGGCTATCAACTTGTGACTATAAAAGAACTTACCTAATCGTTTGTGTATGAATATATAATTGTCATTTACCAATAAGGAAGACAAATACATCTTAATTTAAACTTGAAAAACTCACGCTATTAAAAAGACTATCATCTTAATTTGGACAATCTTTATAAGTAAGGTTAACAAACATCTTTGTCATAATTCATATAACTTTGAAAGTTTTTAGCTAAACACCTATAGATCGTAGAGAATTAGTAACACTATATCAGCGTTGATCTTGATAGAGAAATGAGGATTCACCCCGTTCTAAGTAAACCAAGTGAGACCATCCTTAAAGTAAGTCTTAGACCTCATTTTCTTGATGCCTAAAGCAATTAAAGGCGACTAAAAAGTACATGCACTAGGTCTACCCTAGATTGCATTTGTAAGTTTAAGCATTTAATCCGTTGTAAAGGCAATAAACAGAAAATACGCGATGAATATGTAAAGTTGTGTATTATCATAATTTGGTTGTCAAAGTAGAGCACTAACCTTAATTTCAAGGTAAGAAATTTGTATGCCGCACACCCTAGCTTTGAGATATTAGTTTGAATGAGCAAAAGTGGTGCAGTATCTATCACTTTTGCTCTAAAGAATGGAGACATAAATTGTTTTTGAAATTAGTATACATACGTATGAATTTTAGGATTTCGCCTAAAAGTGAGCACCATAATTTTCATTTAACGAATCTCATTCTTAATCTAATACTAAGAAAGTATCGCACTCGCACAAATGGTAAATGGTGCATCCACTTTACGTATTTGAGCACACAAATTTCCTCAAGAGAATGCAGTGAAAGAAAATTCAACCCGGTTATAACCTAATGAAAGTTTGATGAAATTAAAACATTTTTTGTATTGTGATGAAATAAGTAAAATAAATTATTTCTTTGTCTAACTTATAGTAACACTTAACATAATGAGAATTCGTGAGTAATGGTAGATATATTTTTTTTGTAAACGTGCTTTATACGATTAGAATGCTTGGTGAAATAACATGGTAAATATAATGGATATAGTTAACTACTTACATAATATGAATTATGTGAAGATTACTTGAAGACTTTAAGTTTGGACTTGTCATTTGAATGTGTTAGTGAACATGAATTTTAAATTATAAATCTGAATGCCTACATTAATAAGTAAAATTCATTTCCTTTGATATACTTTTTCTCTTCATAAAGTTTATATTACAGATGATATAGAGCTTTTGAGACTTATACCATCAGATAAAATTTTAGCAAAAGCAAGATCCTAAAAATAATGTAATAGCTATATTTGTTATTTTTACGGATAAATATGATTTTACATAAAGGTAATCTAACTTGTACTAACAAAAAAAAGGTAATTTAACATCATTTTCTACAAAAGTATGCATTTACGTGCAGCGCACGTGCTTTTATCTAGTAGTAGCTTAAATGGTCGATGTCAAAGGAAAAATCCCATTCGGTTGCTGAAATGGCATCCTCTCTTGATGCTTTCATGTGTGTAACAACGCAAAAATTAGATATTGATGAGTTTAGCGAGGAGGTGGTGGCAATGATAGATCTTGAGAAAAATTAACAATTTAGAGCTATTACATGATTTATAGAGAATGAAAAGCAATTTTGCGTGTTAAAGATACTTTTCCTTGAAAAGAAAAAGAATTGGGGTGTTGATATTTATTCGACCAGTGTATAACTTAGGTAGTGTTTGAAATTACTTAAATTTCTAGTTTTTTCTCCAGTTTACAAAATTGGAGGAAAAAAACTTGTTTGACACACAGTTTTCGTTTTTTTTTCTCTTCAGTTTTTAAAACATGACTGTTTTTTAAAACTCTCATTTTGGAGTTTTAGATTTTGTTTTGTGACCACCTGCCACTGGCCACCGCCAGCGTCACCACCACCCCTATTGCCACCGCTACCACTACCACCACCGCCACCACTAAAGGAAAAACTCAAAATAAAAATTATGTAATCAAATACCCATTTATTTTTGTAAAATATAAAAATTAAACTGATTTTGATTTTTTTAAAATTAAAAATCAAAACTGTAAGTGATTTCAAACAGACCTTTAGTTACGTGTAGACATTCTTTTTGTTTGCCTTTGTTTAGTTTCGATTTATGGCATTCTATTCCCTTTTAATATTACAGAGACAACTTTTGCTCTGGTTTATGTTGTTTATGTAGAATGGCGTAGATTACTTAAAATATTGGATGCATAAGCAATAAACAAGTTATCAAAGCTAGTTCACAAATGTAATTTTATGGATGTCATGAATGCAATGTACAAATAACTGGTAATTTGACTTTAACTCGTTGGTACTCGTCCAAACGAAGGATTTGCAAATATCTAGTTGAAAATCACAAAATAGTAAAACTGTCCAAACAAGATATTTTATAAATTATAAGATTTGTGAATGCATGGATTTCCAAATAAGGGGATTTAGAAATAATCAATATTTTAAAAAAAATTCATCCATACTCACTATTTGGATGAAGTTTCAATTAATAGTTCAATTTAGCTGGAAATTTAAAAGTACCTTAAGAATCCTCATTTTTGTGTTTTGGAACACCGAGAAAATGAGAAGGTCATAAATTTTTATGTCCTTAGCTTGTGATGAAAAATAAAATACAGTAAGTGGTTTCACATGTATTTGTGGCACCATATGCGGTATTGGTGTATGAATAGCATTGATGTATTGAAATTGATGGTGGTGATGGTAAAATGATGGTAACGATGGTAGTGGCAGTGGTGGTATTGAGCTGCAAATAGTGGGAGGGATATTGACCCTAGTGATTGATGGCATCAACAATGATGGTGGTGATGGTGTAGCGTCAGCGGTGGTTTTGTATTTGTATTATGGCATTAGCAACAGTCGACAATGATAGTAGTGGCGAAGAGGTGATGGGACAATTTATTAATGATACCTAAACATTAAACTTTACAAATTCTGATATTTCATAAAATAGGGTCTTAAATAAAGAGATTCAAATTTTCTAGAATTTTAAACTTCTTCAACCAAATACACGTAAGAGTGTATTTTTAAGGTCCACTTTTAGCATTTAATCTCCATAGTGACACTAAGAAACTATTTAGAGAAGAAAGTATAGCTCAATTAGCAAAAAACTGGAGCTTTAACTTTTTTATTTTAGGTTAAGATTTAGTTTCAAAACTTCCTCTCTCTCTCTCTCTCTCTCTCTCTGTGTGTGTGTGCAATCATTCTAGTGAAAACAAAATAGTAATAAAAATACTTGTCGTAATTAAAATTTTTTTGTCTATAGGTGGAACTAAATGCGATGTGGGCCTCACAACCTATATGGAATTAGAAAGAGTTAGCACTTGAAAATGAATAAATTTAAAACGCGTGGCAGTAATTTGTCCACCCTTCCCCGTTGTCTAAGTTGTAGTTTGAAGAAGATGCCAAAGCAGTCATCGAAACTTGCTGCTGAATCCCTCGCTAATTCCGAGTTGGATTATGAGACCGACAATCATTTGCCAGAAAGCAACTAAGTAATTTCCTTTGTTGGGATGCTGTGCAAGTTCTTAGATCCATTAACCTGGAGGCTCATAATCTTGCAGTCCAAGCTTTTTATTGTAAATATTTTGCTTTTGTTCGGCCATCTTCCGATCTTTGCTCCATCTGGAAGAAGATAGGAACAATGTTACTTGTAGTCCTGATTTTTGAGTAATAGTAAGTTCATCCTTTTACCAAAAAAAAAAAAGGGTTGTAGTTTGAAGAGAAGTGTCTTTACATGCGGACCAAATGTAGAGTCCCTTAAAGAGTATATATGCTATAAATGGCCACTAGGCAGTCCCCGCGCTCGCACCAAGAATCAAGTCAAGTTGTTTGGTAATACAACTCCAAAGGACCTTTTGCTCCCTCCACTTAACTAAAGGGAAAAAGTTAGGGCCTGTACGCTTACGAGATTTTTTTTCTGTATTTTATATTATGTTTTTGGTGTTCAGAATTTAGTATTCAGTTCTAAAATCGTATTGTGTACTTTTACTTTTTTCCGTATCTACTTTTTCAATTTTTTCTGTACGTTTATCATTTTCATTTTCATTTTCACCAACTTTTTTCTGAACCAATTCATTAATAGACCCCACTATTTTCATTTCTAGGAAGACCCAGTGAAATGGGTGGTCTAGTTTGGTGAGTGTTTGTTGAAACAAGGTGGTAGATATGAGGGAGAAGAGGTGGTATTCTGATTAGGAGAATACAGTTCGAGAAAAAATGTGAAAACACCCTTTGGGTATTTTCAGCTTTTTTGACACTATTTAAAAATTTTATTCAAAACGGAACTGAAAAAACGTAAACATACACGAAAAAAAACATCTTTTTTATCATCATTACAAAAATAAAAACTGAAAAACGTAAACTACCCCTTCCTATTTCTAATTAAAATTGACAGCAACGTGACAAGTTCTACCACTTCCTTTCAATCACACTGTGATTTATGACACACTTTTTTCATTTTTTCAGTCACTAGAGATTTAAAGTGCGCCAAAATCACCGTTCTATGTCACTGTTCACCAAGCACACGCGCTCCCGCACTGTCTCTCTTTCCAATCTCTCCTCCACCGTCAAACAGAAAACCCTAATCGCTTTTACTCAGGGTTAGGCTTTCTCCTGTTCTACGATCAATTCAATCTGTCAGCCAAAAATTTCCATCCCAAATCATCTATCTGGTGGAATGATCGCCTAGGGTTTCTTCGTTTCGGGTGGCCAAATGGCCGAGACTTCCAGGTCTCGAGTCACAATTACCCTTGGACGTTCTGGTCAGGTAATGTTTTCCTTTCAATTCCTCAATTTATTCAGCGATTTAACTGGAAAACCTATATTTTTTTATTGATGGGTTAACTCATGGTTATAGCGGTACTTGACATAGTGGCTGCTGATTTGGTAGGTGGTTAAGAGGGTATCGGATAGCACATATTCCGATGCGAGTCCGGCCGTCGGAAGTAAGCGACCTGTTAGAGATAGACTAGGGAGTAACGGAGATGCCAACAGCAAAAGGTTTTGCCTTTCTTTCTTGCTTTCTATATTGTACCAACTTGACCCTAATTTTTGGCCTTGGTCCTAGTGAAAAAAGGTTATCCCTGAAGGTTAGTTCACAATTGTTACGGCTTGGTGACACCCTTGTGATGATTAAAGCATGATTAGCGAATGGATTTTATTTTTTGGGGTATATATGATTTTTTTCTGGTTGTATGAGTGGACCTTTTTGGTGGTTTGTTTGTGTATTTGCCTTCTATGGAAAGGTGGAACTGTTTTATGGTTATAGAGCTGGAAATGAACTGGGTTGAGTGCTTTGATGTTGAACTAGGTTAGAATTGTAGGAACTGTTATCGTGTCTTTGTCATTCACGGTTTAGCTTTTTTGTTTTTGCAGACAGCGGGGAGATAGTGGTAGTCTTAGTGTAAATGCTGCTTACGGTGCAGATGGTAAAATGGCTTAATCTCAAGTTTTGTTCTAATGTTTTATGTTTGCACTTACTTGCATGTCTGATGATTTTCTTTGCTTGAATGCATAAAAGACGCAAGTCTCCGTAGAGATGACCTCCGGTTCAAAATTTTGCGGAAAAATGCAACTCAAAGTGATGGCCTGCAGAACGGAATGGATCTTAGGGAAATGCTATCAAGGCCAGCCCGGCCTTCAACTACAAGTCCTCGTATACAGCAGCACGTGGTTGAGGCAAGGGATGGCAGACTGCGTATGCCTGAATCAAGGGATAGTAGGCAGCAGATGCCTGAGCCGCGGACTAGTAGACAGCAGATGCTTGAGCCAAGGAATGGTAGAGAGAGAATGCCTGAGCTGCCTGATGCTAGACGGCACATGCCTGAGCTGTCTGATGTTAGACAGCGTATGCCTGGGCCAAAAGATGTTGGTCGACGCATGCCCGAGCCTAAGGATGTTAGTCAGCGGATGCCCGAGCCAACCTATTCTAGCATAATGGGCCGCATTCCTTCCACGAGAAGTGTGGACGCTCTAACACAGATGGACCCATCGAGAAATTCCTATTCTCCTTGGACTTTAGATCGATTAAGGCGAAGATCCCCAGATCCAGTTTTACGTACTTCTAGGGCTCTCTCACCACCAAGGAGTGAGGAAGAATTACAGAGAAGGCCACTAATGAGGACATATGAGGATGTCAGAACAAGCACATATTTGAGCAAAGATGTTCTTGATCTCTCTAGGCCCATGGTCAATCCATCGTATATGACAAAGACAGCTTTAACTGCTACACATGCAAAGCCTGTGGCTCCCTTACCTTTTCCACCTAGCGGCGTGGCTCAAAAAAGTTCATACCCACAGGTTATTTACCTTCAAAACTTTCTTCCCCCCTCATTTAGTTTTTTGGAAATTAGAATCTGCAGTTGCATATACTTGGACAGGGAGTTGATATGATAGCTTTGTAAACATTTGCCATAATGTTATTGTAGGATTGTCTACCATTTTTATATAAGCTCAACCCACATAATTACATAATGATATGAAATAGTTAAAGAAAGAAAGGAAGGAATAAAATCAAGTGTAAATCAAAGATACTTACAATTGCCATGACATTGTTAAATTTTGGACTTTGATTGTTGAAGTATATATTGTGGTCAAAAGGACAAAAACTATAATATGAGTGGCAATGATAAGAATTTATGTAATTTTAGTTGGTAGAAAGAAAGCTGGTTAAAAAACTTAAAATACCAGCTGCTAAGTAATTCTATCTTGTGTATGTTTTCCTTTCTTGCATAACGAACAAAGTATAAAATTATTTCCAAAGTATCTTTCAGATGGTCAATGACGTACAAGATAGTTGGTTTTTATTGCTAGCCTGGCTGGGCTAGACACCTAAGTCTGTAGTATTTCCTTGTTAAAGTGCAAGTGGTTAGGATTAAATTTGTACCATACTGTTTACATAGCTAGTCCTCTTGGTGTTTGGCTGTTTGCTATACCAAGTTAGAGTCAGACGGGGTATTTTTCTCCTGTAAGCTTACCATAGCTTTCACCATGGTCGACTATCTCGTTTATGTGGTTGCCACTGCGCAGTGGTTGATATGTTTCTTGGTGATGTTGATTGGCATTTGTGCTAGTTCTAGCAGGAAACTATACTTGAGGGTTGACTTCTTCCACCACCCTTTCTAGTCTGTACTTATATTTTTAATTTTTCTGTTTGATTTGATAATGTAGTCGTGAGACTTGTTATTTTCCTGATGAAATTCAGATTATTGCTCCCCTTTGTTCTTCTTCTTTGCTCTTTTTTAAATGAGGCATTTGTCGTCATCTCCCAAGTGTAGATTGCTAAAACGAATTTGCTCACTTTTTGTTCCTGTAGGTTGGCGAACATCCTACTGTTGAGGGACTATTGCACTCTCTGGGCTTGGGAAAGTACATTATAAATTTCAAACATGAGGAAGTATGTATAATCTAACGACCTCATTTAATTGCTCTTTCTATGGTGTATAAGTTGTTAGTTTAATGGTATGCTGGTGATGCACAGATGTCGTGCATAGTATAAACTAAGGTTTCATGCGCATGCAATAAGTGTGTTGGGGGTGGGTGGTTGGGTGGGTTAAGTTCACATTCCCTAGTATCATATCCTGAATACATGCCCAACTTGTCCTCCACCGACTTTGGCATCAGCCAAGATTCAAGAAGTGCCAAAAAGACTAAAGAACAAATCCCAACTATATTTTGCTATCGTACAAGCACCAAACAGCGTAGAGTGGTAGACATTGTTGTGGGTCCTATGATGATCTGCCGTTAAGGGTCTAGTTGAAAGGTGCTTCAAACTAAAAACACCCACCTTAAGAGGGTCCTTAGTCCGGCAAGTATCCTTATGAAAACCGCTTAGGAATTTGGGTAGCTCACGACACAGCATTGTAGGACCGCAAAAAACACCCCAGCAGCTCACGTCCAGACCACCTTATCCAAAACCCTAGGTGAAAATAAACTGAGTAGAGCTTTCAAAGGAAATGCGATGGCTCTCTTCGTCTGTCAACGCTTAGGCGAGACGTTCCGCTTGCTGTTTGGCCTTTGCAATTTTGTCGAGCTCATTTGGTTAGTCGGAACAATTGATTTGGTGCATTCATCTGATGATGATCAATTAGTGGCACTTGAACTGACTGGTAGGTATTTATGGCTTCAAGACAGAATTGTACATGGAAAGTGGTTGCATTCTCTTGGCATCGGACGGGCTGCTATGTTAGAAAAGTCTCTGTGGAGGGTAGAGATTACACTGTTGCTTGCGGTGGGGTTCCAGAATGTTTTTGTACTGTGACGGTGGTCGGCAGTTGTTTCTCCTAGAGGTTGCCATATACTGAGTTGGGATTCGGGGGATTGGGGAGAGACTGGGTGACTGGAGCCAGAGCTTGGTTGGTGAGGTGAGCCTGCCTGTGCTTTTCTAACTCTGGCAGAATGTTGGAGAGCTGTTTGGGGTTTTGGGCCTCCAACATTCTGCTTCTGCCTCTCCTTTTGAGTGCGGGCATGGAGCAATGCTGTCTGGGTTGGGCCTTTTGGTACCTGCTGCAGCGTCTTTGGCTGGTCACGGATTGTACCCCCCCTCCCGCGTATCTTCTTCTCTTTTGGAGGATGTTCCTTCTTGTTAAACTTGTGTACTTGGTTTATTTGGAATTTGGGTCATGCTTATTAATATAACCATGTAAGCATGTACAGATGTACTTCTTGAATTAAAAATATTCTCACTTTTTCAAATATATACTACCTCTGTTCCATTAGATTTCCCCATTTTTGAAGTTAACTCTTTCATGAAATACTTTTTCTTTCCAAAAAATGTCCTTATCCCATTTAGGTAAATTCCTACTTCATCCCTCTCTCTTCAACCACCACCATCCCTCTCTATTGAAACTTGTGTGCGCGTGTGATTGTGAGTCTGTGTTCGATTGTCTCTCTGTGTGTGTTTCTGTGTCTCTGTGTGCGTGCGTGTGTCTGAGAGTGTGTGTGTGTGTATTTGTGATTATGTGTCTGTCTATGTGTGTGATTGTGTGTGTCTATCCCTTGTGGTTGTGTGTTTGTCTGTCTGTCTGTGTGAGATTTGTGTACCAACTGTGTGCGCGTTTGTGTCATTTTATGTGGGTGTCTGCAATTGTGTGTGTGAGTCCGTGTGTGATACTCTGTGTTTGTCCCCGTGCGCGCCTGTTTGTGATGTTGTGCGTGATTCTTTATCTGATTGTGCATGTGTGCGGGCATATATTTGGGAAAACAAAGTAAGAAGAGTAAGGGTAGTTTTGGAAGTTCATTGTACTTCGTAGTGTAATTGTAGAAAGGGGAAAATTTTGGGAAAAGAGGAGGAATCCAGTGGGATGGAGGGAGTATACATTTATAGTCTCTGAGGGTCCAATTATGCCTAGCTTTAGAAAAGTGCCAATTATAAGTGTTAGGGTTTCTATTTCTTGAGCTCCTTGTGGACTGCTTCAAATATTATTTTGCGATTCTGAAAAGAGGTTCTTGCGGTAAGATAGGAAGTTAACAATTACAACAAATACAGGGTAGGAAACACACATAAAGATGAGTGCCACTGAAATGCAAAGCTCGCCCCTTTTCTTTGGACAATTATGGGTAGCTTTGTTTTTTTTTAAAAAAAAAAAAGATTTTTGAGCTTGTATAATTTGTTGTACTGCATTATCTTTTGCGTATTTTGTTACTAAAACTCTACTTATAAACAAGGTTACACTGATACAGTGATTCACAGATCACAGTGTGGAAGTATACAATACGGTTTTTGTTTTGGCTTTCAAAAGTTGCTCTACTGTCTAGTGCAGCCTTCATTATTGTGGTCTTTAGAATCCTGCATGTCATTGCTAATAATTAATGGAAAGTGGCGTAAATAAATGAGGAAGGCATATCTTTTTTTTTTTTGGGTTTCAGGTTAAATTATTGATTCCTTATTTTGTTGTAGTAGCATGAGGAAGGCGCTCATGTCTGATTTGTAGTCAATATGTATGTTACCTAAATATTAAACCACCAGCGGCCTTAGATCAACTGTTTGGTGCCCTTGGTCATTTTTCGTCTTACTTCGTTTCTGGATTAATTCATTAGTTCCCTTTAATGGAAGGTATAAACACTCATGCTTATTACACCCAATTTCTGCTAAATAGTGCATCAGGTACGAAATTTGGACATTTTAGTGACAAAATAGGGTATGAATAAGAAACGACGGTATAGATTAAGTGGCCTCCTTTGTCCAATGGTAAAGCAACCAAGTTGTGATATATCTAATAGACTAGATTTGCGAGTTTCCGTTTTCCAGTTTCTTACAGAATATATATGGGCGTCAGGTTTGATGAGCTTTGCTTAAACGTATGGAGCTTACACTGATAAATTTGATCCCTTTGTCAGGTGGATATGACTGTATTGAGGCAAATGGGAGACCGCGACCTGAAAGAGTTGGGGATACCTATGGTATTTTTCCCCTCTACTTGTTAGTTTGATACCTTTATTGATGTCTAGTGTGTATGGTATTCCTAGTAGTGTGATATATATTTTGAGGCTCATGCTATCTGTTTGATGATTTAATTTTTATCACAAGCTTCAATATACAGTACATCATTTAAATTTGAAAAATGTTTGATGATTTAATTTTTATCTCAAGCTTCAGTGTAAGATACATCATCTCTTGGAGGGCCCTGTTTTTGTACCTACGGCTTTGAGGGTCGTCAATTTGATCTCCTGTGTTTTTTAGTACAATTAGAATTTGAAGCTAGTGTAATGACTTGCCATATATTTACATTTGTCTTTGTTTGTTGTTTTGTTTTTTGGGGGGGGGGGGGGCGCGGTGCCTCTACCGGCATTTACCAATAGCATATAGCACCAATGTTTTTCTCTAAGTGGCTATGTGTTTTTCTCTAAGTAGCTATGTGCACATTTATACCTACCTGATATTGCGTTAGATGTCTGTTCAACATATCAAGAAAGTAGAAACGAGTTAGTAGACGTGGTGGCATTTGAAATTGGCTGTTTATGTGGCATTTTGGGTACAATGGTTTGGTGAACATTTCCTGCTTAAAGTAGTAGCGACGATTTCTGAATCTAGTGGAACGTCAACTTGCAAATAGAAATTGTGAGTTACTGCTGCTGGGATCTTTTTGAAACTTGATACAATGAGAAACTAGGAGCCATTACTTGGTGCAACAGTAAAATCTGCAGCCAAGGGTGGTACTGCAGGTTCATCCAGACATTATGTGTAATTACCAAGGCAATGTACTTCTATCCGAGGGCAATACTGGTTTGATTCTGATAATATGAGAAGGAAAGTAGAAAATGCAGCTGACCTTGCTTCATCATTTTGTAAGTACGTGAACCTATCTCGAGCCTTTGTCTAGAGCTTGTTATAAAGAAGCCAAAGATTTAGGATCAATGTGGAATTTGAGGTTTGAGGTTAATGTACTTTTGGACCATGAGTCTTCCCCTTTTTGGGCATCTGGCACCTCAAAATTTCTATGGTTGAATGCTGTTGCTTGAAGATGAGGGTTGAGTTTTAGTGAGCACTAAAAGAATATGTTGGCAACCTTTTTCCAAAAGCCTCAATTAAGTTTTAATGAACTTTTAGTCGCGATTTCAGAATTCTTTTAGTGCTGGGAACCACAAGTGAAAACTTAGGTCAGTTAGTCGGTAGACTTGAAAGATGTATCTGGTTCACTTGAGGAAGCTTCTGGACGAGTTTTCTCCCTCCCTCCGTATTTATTCTGGACAAAGACCATAAATTTGTATTTTATAGTTGATATAACATTTTGAGAATCAAGTTGCTTATAGAAGTTGCTTGAATTGCAGGGGCCGAGGAAAAAGATTCAGCTTGCTCTTCTATCTCGTTCCAGACGGCAAGTGTGACTTAGGTACACTTGAATTGGGGAGGTATGATGAGAATTAGTCGTTACGCTGAAGGAGAAATCTTATTTCAGTGGCCTACGTTCGGTTGACCCCATATTTCCTTCCAGTTTGCTTCCGTAGGCTGCACTCGAATTTTCGCATTACGTGGCATGATATTGTTGTCGGATGGCTAGACATGATTATGTAGTGTACATTTTTTCCTCGCTTCCGTGCCAAATATTGACTTGTTAAACTGCATTTTGTACTTGTCAACACGATTGAGGATAGGATGAAATCAAGGAATTGGGAATCCATTCTTTATGATGGTATCGGTCTTTTGCCTCGATCCAATTGGAAAGACTCGTCAAACTGCTAGAAGATAAGGGACTTGCAGCACACATTAAGCAGTGCCAAAGCTTCAGAAGGTTGACAATACCTAACCTCGCCGTATGCATAGAGTAACCTTTTATTTCAAGGTTGCTTGAAAGTGACAATTAGAATTTGACTGTGAATGACTACGGTAATTTCCTTGTTGAGAACGCCCCCATTTTTTTCTTAATGGAAAAAAAACGGCCGCTATCAGTGAAGTTGGAACTGCAGCCTCATTTTCCTAAAAATATTTCGCAAAAGAATAGATTTTGGGTTCTTACAGTGGTAGTCTTCTAGCCACGACTTTTCAATGCAGTGGCAAGTCGCAACTAATGATTGCTAAATACTTTTATATGGAGAAATTCTAGGTTCCTGTTACGACCTGTATTGTTGCAAAAGCAATTTCTTGGTAAAAAATCTGCCGATCATGTACATTTTCAAACTTGGTGCTGACGATCGGGTATCACATGATAGGAACATCGGGGAAAAAAAAAAAGTGTTGTTGCACTATCTATGGCTCTTCCTTAGAAAGCTCCAAACACAAAGCCATCTTTGGTGGCGGGAAGTTGATTAATGATAATTAATAGTCATTAAATACTTTTAAGAACAGTTGTTTAGTGACATAAAAAAATATTGTTAACAAAAAGTCGTTGAAGATGTTAACAAAAATATACAATAACATATTTGACGATCATATATTGTGTGGGTCATAGACGTCTTACTGTTATGGTAGTCAAATTTGTTCTCTTGTCCTTGCAACTTGCAAGAACAGCATAAAATGAGCAGCTGGCCTAGTCAAGTACACTAACTATGAACTAGGCACAACATTGTCGCATTGGCTATTGGCTAACCTTGTCGCATTGGCTATCTAAACAATAAGATAATACAACGCCCTCCCTGAACGAAACAACTGATTGGCCAAAAAACATTATTGCCATTCTTAATTATGCTAGTGCATTATACATGCAACTGCGGTTGCCAATTAAGAAAATTTTAGTAGTCTCCCTCCTTAATCATTACTAATACTTAAGAAAAAAAAACAAAGGAATTGATTCATAGTCTCTATTACTTACACTCCATTGTTATTATAAAACTTGGTTATAGTTTTGGGAGTAGATATTGACACTCATTTTTTTTAACTGATGGCACTCCAAATGCAGTTATATCTTATACGAGTTTACCTGGTAAATTTGTACAAGGATCATTCATAAAAAGAGTGTCAAATAAAATCGATGGCAATCTCCTACTCAGTCAAAAAGTTGTTTGGTGAGGTTCTCCCCGGGGTGGGGGGGGGGGGGTGGGTGGGTTGGGTTTGGAGTGTCCCAGAATTGAGGTTCTTTTTTGGCAGTGAAACCCGCTGAGCATTTTGGGGATGGCAGTGCAAGCCACGTGCGTAGCGCCTTACCAACCGTTAACCCAAATTATGGCTTGTCACTGTAAGCTTTTTTCTTGAAACTCCACTCTCTTATTAATCGTAAAATTGTTCCTTTTTCACAAATCAATATTCTTGTCATCAACTTTTCTGTCTTGTAATTATCACGTTTTTTTACCTGTTGTATATAATAACTATTTTTTGTCACTAATGCACTATTTAGTGGCAAAAGAAAGCTTCTATACTAGTCAAATTCATACGGTTTGTTGGAATTAAGTTTGAGTACAAAATACTATATCTGTAAGAAATTACAATTACCTTGTTTTGGTCATGATACTGTATTGGGACCATTGTTTGAATCCATTTGCAGCGAAGTCTTGAATAACTTGTTCTTATTGGTTATCAATTATCTGCGCTGCGCCACATGCGTTAATGAGTCGTCGAGGCTTTCCACAAGAATGTCTCCGCAAGGCATTTACTCCGCATATGCTAATGCTAGCATCATGCAAACAGTTTTCTTAGCGTTATATTTGACCCTGTCATGCCCATCATGAGAGTCAAATCTGCTTGTACTTGCAGTTTTAAACAATGAGGGACGAGTCTCTGGTTCTAGGAGGGTCAAAGAAGAGGACTTTATGCCTCTGTAATTTCATATAAAAAGACCAGGCATGTACTTCTAGTAACGCTGAGGAACGTGTTATCGAAGGATAAGACATAACATAAGGTAGATTTGATGGTTAGGATATCCTCCGGCCAGTTTTAGTGTCAACCGACTCTACTTCCGTCCTCCGAACGATCTTGAGGGCGCACCCCCTACATCAGTGCCTTCAGAGAAGTATTTTTTCAGATGATGGTTGCAATCAGAAAGTCAAAAAAAGGAGCAAACTTCCTCGATCATCAGGCCAACCTCTTGAGGTTATACGGCATAGTATGCATATCGGGATTAACAATATATCCCAGGGAGATACTGTACATTTTAAGATCACACTCGTTTGCTGCCACCAAAATTTGAAATAAGTATTCATAGTCTGCCAATACTGGCTCCCAAATCTTTCTAGGAAGAAGCATCTTCTTGTTCCTGCTCCCTTGGAAATCCAATGCTACTCCACCTTGCGTCGGCATGAGTAACTTTACGACCATGGGATGGCCTGATTTTTATGTAGTATTTGCTAACATGCTCATTGGTTACTGAATTGAGGTGAGACGTATAGATAACAGATTGAAGCGATATTCTGGAGTCTATATGAACTAGTGTTTCTTCTAAATATGTTGCTCACATCCGATGTCTTTACTAGTTTTCTTGAAGATGCCTTCTACAAGCATAGATCATCTCTGATTAGCCACATATCTATGTTAGATTTGGTAGTACTGTATATGTTTCCCAGCTTTCATCCAGCTGAGAGCCAAGATGACCTTGAATTGAATTTCCCATGAAACTGTAGTTGGGCGATGCCAGCAACAGACCCGGATGGCATTTTAAAAGATCTGCTCTGGAAGTGGAGCGCTTAAGAATGAAATGTTTGAATCTTTTATACTGCAATCAGAGTAATATCATCCAAACTCGTGCAACATACTCAAGCATTTAACAGTTCGTTACAGTAGCAAAACGTTTAGTTTTATCAGCCTTTGATTTGCTGCAACCAACATATATGGGTATCTTCCAAGGTTTCTAGGTTAAACTTTAACGAGTATTTATGATACCGTTCAGACCGTCACTCTAAGTTGTTGCTGAGGCTAAACAAGGTGCCCTCCAATCCATACGAGACTGTCAGTCACATCAGTAAAACAATTGCGGTACTTAACCTTATCTTGGAAACTATTGAGTGTTGATCATCCAGTAAAGACTTGTTTTCTGTCTATATTCTTGTGTTTCATTTGGGATTTGCATCTCTTGAAAAGGTGAATACAAAACTGTGATCTCAGTCGTTGTGTATACCAGACTTTTCTTGCTTTATTCTTTTCTTCCTTTAGAACAGTCCGGCCTGAATTTGGTATGGCCTACTTTCTACCAGACTAATCTGCTTTGCGGGTTGGCTTCTCAGCTTACTTTGTCGAGCCACTTTGAAGGACATGTCATGCACATCCCCTTGTTCCTGATTATGAAGCTTATAATTTGTCATTGCTACTATACTATCTCTGAAGGGTCTGCCTAGTGCATGAGGCTCTTGCTACTTTGCGTCTGGGAAGGTTAGATGCACGCAGCCTCACCCTTGCTATTGAAGTCAGGATCTTTTCGTAGTTTAAACCCGTGACCTCCAGGACACAATGGAGCAATCTTACCATCCCGGAACCTCACCCTTGCTATTGAAGTCAGGATCTTTTCGCATTTTAAACCCGTGACCTCCAGGACACAATGGAGCAATCTTACCACCCCGGACCCTCACCCTTGCTTTTATAAGTGCCTCGTTCTATGGCACTGTATCTCAAAATTTTTATTTTTTTTTACCACTCTAATGCATTTGGCTGACTGAGAACCAAACTTTTTGCCACCCAATTAACCAACAATGGAGTTTCATCAACCTTGGATAAAGCGAAAGAAACTGTCCAACCCAGAGATTTTTTGCATCAAATTCATAAGTCAACAGGTACATATTGTCATAGCTGCTTACACCAACTATGAATTATGCAACACTTTTGAAGTCATGCAGGTCTTCTGGATGACCAAGGCCAATCAGAAAGGAAAAAAAAAAACTGTGTAGAAAAACAGCAGATGGAGACTAGGTGTAATAGATCAAAAAGTTGTCATCTGCACGAACTCTGGCAGGTTCTTCGTGATTTAACCTTCCTTAATGGCCCCACGGCCTCTTCCAACTTTCTCATCAAACGCAGCATATTGCTCAGTCAATTTTGGCATCCTATGGTTGTTTTTTCTAAAATTTTGAAGCTTTTTTCTTTTGGTTTGGTTTTGAGAATTGCCCACAAAAGAAGCAAATGCAGTGGATGGGAACACGGAACGGGATGTGGATGGCTGATGGTAGGCCCTTCTTTGGATCCTCTCATCTACCAAGCGATAGACGAAATGAAATGAGAAATAAACCAATCAAGCAACCAACCCACCCACCAGCCACCATAATCTCTTTCTTGCCTGTTCAGCCTCAATTTTATTCCTCATGTTAGGAGAGTGAAATGCTTAATGACAGCATGCCTACTTGGAATTCTTCCCCTAAAGCAAGAAAGCAATCAGAATAGGCAAGAAAGAAGAGAAAACGTAGTGGGAATTGATGAGAATGAGAGATCTATTGGTGCAAGAAGTCCACCAATAAAAGATTTATTAAGAGACAACCGAATAACAACACAATCTAATGGTTTTTAACATGTCCCTGAAGATACATAAGCTGGGGCCTAGTCGAACATCTGTCCAACCCAAGTGCTTGGCCTATGTATTGAATAATACTAACTGGTGACCTGATTCACCTTAAACATATGCTTTGGGTATAAAATATAGTGTTTGCCTGCTCTAAGAAGATATGCCCAGATCTTGTTGAAGCCCTTGTTAGTATATATGCTTACATCATTAACCACTTCTTATATTCCTTTGTCTCGCAACAACTCTCTTTTGTCTAATATTTTAAGGGTGTGGTCAAGATAGATGCATATCAGATTGTATAGTTATTGTACATGGCTGCAAAGGAAAATTACCAAGAAGCTTCATTAACTGCTGAATAATCAGAAATCTACAGAACTTGGAGTTGTTTGAACATGATTTGGGTTACTTTGGTGGATGGGACTTACCACCCACAGATGCTTAAGTAACCAATTTTATATTGCTATGATTAGCCATCTAAGAGAACAATTCATGAATCCACTAGTTAGTTGGTCAAGAAAAGCAAAGTTAAACATGTATTCCCAAGTACAGTGGTAGATTTGTTGCAAAGTTGGAGATCCTTTCTTCCAGGTGATTACATCCTCATCTTTCCTTGACTTTTGTTATTATATAGCAGCATTCCAACTTTAAGCATGAAATATTAGTTTTTTAAGTGCCCAAATGGTACCATAGTTGCATGTTTCATATACTTATCTAGTGCTGCTAGACCACGAAAGTTCTCATTAGATTTTAAAAACCCACTGAATCCTCTTTGATTGGAAAAGTTTGAAGCGTATCTACCACATTAGTTAAACATTTGATAGATAATGCATGAGATAACTTCCCTAATCTGACTATTCTCACTTCTCCTTTTTGTATTGACCTTTGGTACGTCTATGCTGTTTATGATTATAAAGCTATTATTCTTCTCGTATGCACTGCATTCTCAAAACCCGATATAGAGTTTCTATAAAAGGAAGCGAGGGTGAACATCATTAGCACACCAGTAGTACAGAATTACTGGGTCTTACACTTTTTCTGAGAGAGATGAAGAAAGACGTGTTAAGTCATATTTCTCCAACATGGGCTGGAGATAGTGAGTACTCTACTAAATCCAGCTGTACCGAGAAGAAACTCAGATTATTCGGATTTGAGCTGGATCCATACAAGAAAGCTGAGATCGGCTTGAAAGGATCGACAGAAGGTGATGAAAGCGTGAATTCATCATCAACCACCGTTTCATCCGAGAGGGAGAAGCTTCCGATGGAGAAAAGTCCAGCCGGTGAAGCTGAGAACAAGAAGTTTGAGTGCCAATATTGTTTCAAGGAGTTTGCAAATTCCCAAGCACTGGGAGGCCATCAGAACGCCCATAAGAAGGAAAGAATGAAGAAAAAGAGGTTACAGCTTCAAGCAAGGAAGGCCAGCCTCAACTACTACCTTCAGCCTTTCCAAAATAACCATAGTTTCGGTTACCATGGCTCCGCTCCATTGTTTTATGATTCTTCACACTATGCTCCTGAGTTTACGATCTACGATGAGCCCCAGATTAGCTTTAGCCCATTCAATCAAGATCTCCATATCCATGGCTCCCAATTGTCAAGTTGGTATCCCGTACTTCCACATGTACCATATCATCAGCATGATAGACGTACGTTCACCCTTACGCATGCGGACGGAGCGGCTGAGGACAGGCTTGCTACCATCAAGCCTACGGCCATGCCTGGTTCAAAGCAAATCCACAAAGCTTTGGATCTTCAGTTGGGACTGAGCTCGGATTCTCGAAGCTCGTCTAGGAACGGAATGTAATCCGTGCCCCTATTTTGGCACACAAAATTCCATTTTGTCATCCAGAAACATGAGTCCTCTTGGCTTCCAAAGTGCTGGACAATCACAGACAGAAAAGACTTGATCCTTGGATGCAAAATAGTATACCTCCTCTCATTTATGCATCTCGATGCAAGCACAAGCCATGCCAAAGCTCAAAAAAATTCACTGATGAAAGAGCTGTTGGATCGCTGACTACCATCTTGAGTTAACATCAGGTTGGATGTGAAGCTGATGGATCAAAGTCGAGCTGAAAGGCAAAAGACCTGGAATGAAAGATTTCATCGGTTCTGTAACACAATTATTTATAGCAAGGTAGCCTGACTAGAATTTTTTAAGTTAAGCAAGGCCCTTCTGCAGAGGACTAGAGAAATGGAGCCTCTTCTGCAAGACTTGTTTGTTTCTCCTTTTGCTCACTTAACAACGATTTACTATCAGCAATAATAAGTTTTCAATATGGTATTCATGGGTTTGTCTCTCTTTTGCATATCTGAACCAGGCTGTTGAAACTTTGAGATCTCTGCAGGGTTTGGTTCGTGCTTGCCTTTGTGTAATTCCCACGAATTATGAATCGTTGCAATTCTATGAATTAGTTTCAGAAAATTATCCTTTTGAGGAACATAAGATTTGGGGCACTGATTTGGAATAGGGTTATATTTGTTAAATATGCTGCATTTAGGGAGAACATGCTTCGATACAGCTGTAATACTGCCGTAGTAAATTTATTTATTTTTTACTAATTTCTTTAATAAAATGCATCACTGACGGCTTTTAACGATTACAGCTAGGTTGTAGTAAAACCTTTTCAGTGGCAGTGCTTAACCTTTCTTCGCCTAATAATCCTTACTGTTTATTTAGTTGCATATGGTCCATTTCATACATTTATCACTAAAAATTTGACCTAGAAATAACAAAAGTAGGCCTAGCAAAAATTCCCCATAATTCAGGTTTGTTGACGGTGGGCTGAAGCAGGTCCATCTGTGTATTTGGGTTAACTTTGGGCTTTCTGGTCAGCGGGCTGTTGATTAGAAGTGGTAAGATTTTCCTTATTGAGCCTTCCTGGTGTAAACAACAGACTTGGGCTTAGGATCTCGGCAGCCCATTCCAGGGCTTGACTTGAGATGGCGCTAATTGGTCGGGAAAAAGTAACATGGCGGCGTTTTCTTTTCTTTTTTTTAGGTTTTAATTGACGGTATTTATTTAATTAGTTAGAAAGCCGGGTTAGGTTCTAGCAATATCAGGGACACAATTTCTTAATCGCGAGAAGCACGTCAATTTGTTGAAGCTGGATTAAAACGTTGAATAAGAATGATCTGTTATATAACAAATCTGCTGTGAGACAATAACACCCGGACTAGATGTAAGAAATTAATTCTTGTCATCACTAATTGTGCTGGATTGGCAGTAGTTGTCCATCATATCCTTTTTTTGGGGACAAAATTGTTCACCCACGAGGAGCGCATCAATCTGAAGAGTCTTTTGAAGGTGGACTAAAAAGTCGAATAAGGATCATCTGCTGTAACAGCTTTAACGACAATATATTTTAACTAAAAATGTTTTGTCATTGCTGCTGAATTTTTGTATGGTAACTTTTTATCCCTAAAATGTACTAAGTGACATTTTTTATTAAACCGTAAGTAGTGTACAATGGAAGATCATAATCCCTAAAAATCGGTTAGAGGATCCTAAAAAGGTTTATTTTTGCATGGCCTTATTCTCAAAACACTGCTTTTCCAATTGTGACGCCAGTTTTCCAAGCAATGCCACATTGCATTGGTAATTGCAGATTAGGGTTACCTACTAGGACGAGTTGCTTCTAACTTCATCTTATGTTCAAATTTCATTGGTAAAAAGTTGCCGCTAAAAGTTTTGGTGGCCTTTCTTTAGCACATGACGGTAATTGTCAAATTAGTGGGGCATCTTCCACTGTAACAATTGCTCCCAGAGGTGCCATCAGCAGTGGAAGTAGCAGGGAGCACATGCCCACCTGCTGCCGTCCAACTCTTCCACATACAACTTTGTGACAGTCTTCTACAGGGTAGAAGATCAAGGCTGGTACCTTTTCACCCCCCACCGCTTAGTCCATCACCAACATCCAGCAAAGACAAATCTCATATCTTTCTATTGGGTCATCTCTTATCTCATCTCATCTCTTCTGTCTTTACCTATGTTCTTCTTCCTCTAGCTTTTAGCTTTTTTGTTAGTAGAATTCGTATGGCCACTTGACATAACTATCAAGCGTCAACCATCTTCAGGCCATTGCTGAAGCTAGGGACACTTCTGTTCATCATTTTCTCAAGTCATGTATTGTCGTCTCAATGATATATCATTCTCTCATGTGGTAGTCTTTTGTTTGTTTAATTTTCATAGTGACGATGTTTATGATTATAAGTTAATCATGGTAAATAGCATTGAAAAGAATGTGTTTTTACCATTTGTGGTTTATATACATGGTGTTAGAGATGTCAAATGGGCCGGGCGGCCCGGGCCCCAGCCCGGCCCGGCCCTGTTATGAACAATGTAGGCCCGAAATTTTAGGGCTTTGGACCTGGGCTTGGACCAGGCCAAGGTTTCAGAAAAATGGCCCGGCACGAAAAAAGGCCCGAAAGTGGCCCTGTTTTGGCCCAAAATTGGCCTTGTTTTAGGTTAAGCTAAATAAATGTGCAATAAATGAGATACATATATGTGTATCACCTTTGTTTCAAGCATAATTTAAGCAGAATAATCTCCTATTTGGAGCTTTCACCGGTCATCCGTTTCATTTACAAAAATTTGAGGAGGCTCTTCTCTGTTACAAGCAAAGTGCACATTTTAGGTTAACAGAAAAGCATTTATTTGAAGGAAAAGAATTGATTACATTTTACTGCAGTCACAGGAATGATGTGAATATCTATTTTATTCCTAACGGTGACTCTAAACGTAGTTACTCAATTGTACACATTGTTACTTAGTATGATTACCAGAGATATTTATAGAATAGTGGGAACCAGATGAGTATACAAAATCACCACAGCAACAAGAACAGAAAATGAAATTAGATACAAATGGTTTATTAAACTCAGGGAATTTGCTTTTAGGTGGTGAAATCAGGGATCATTAGCTTAAGATGGCTCAGCAACGTTGAGAACTTAATTTCAATAAAAGCATGTCGCTAATAGAGATAGGTGGGTTAAATGAATTAGGACATCTGAAATCGTGGTTGCTAGGCCATTGAAAATAGAGTGCAACTGGTTTGCAATAAAGTTTGAAGCACTTTGGAATAATTTTAGGGAACTCCCTATGACAACGTTTCTTACTGAGAACCGCGCTTTTGAGATCCCATGTTAGGAGTAGATTCTAATAAATTCAATGATATATATCACAATTATGATAACAGCAAGGATAGCAGTAGCGACAATCTTTCACTTTAGAAAGAACAAAACTTATAGTAATTAAAAGGCAGAAAGTCAAAATATATATTGGCCTTTCATTTGTGTAGCTTGCTGCAACAGCCAAAAGTTGTCCTTCGTGGTTAAATGAGAGAGAAGAAACACTATTGGAGTACCTTGGGAACTGAAATAACATGAATGTTAGAATGTGTGAGAGTTTCTTTAAGAAGCAGGTGGTATGATAAACATCCAAATAACAATAATTACTAAAAACACCATAAATCAAACTTTCAAACAAAAAAGAATGTGGATGTTACAGTAACCTAATGAGAAGCATAGAACTTTAAACAAGTAACCAACAAGTAAGAAAAACAAAGACTAGCACTGTACTGCCAACTATGTTCACAAGGAATTAATAGCTGGCAGCCTCTTACACTAGTTTCATTTGGCGATTGAGGCTTGTGATATTTCTCCAAGTCTCCAACCATTTATTTAATTAATAAATGTGAATAACAAGGAGTTACGAATAGGGAAAAAAATCAAAAAAAAATTTTGGGCCTAGGGCCAGGGCTTGGACTGGACCCAAGTATACCAGTTTCAGGCCCGACCCGGTTTTCATTTCTTCTGGCCCGGCCCCGGCCCGGTTTCGTTGGAGGCCCACTGGGCTTGGGCTGGGCAGGCCCAAGCCCGGCCCATTGACATCTCTACATGGTGTTATGTCATGATTTACTAGATATAATGTTGTACTGAAAACACTTGGGGGTTGAATGATGGAAAAGAGCCCAATCTTCATAGAATCAATTGACTCATTTCGTATAAATTAGTTATAATTTACAATTTTATTAGTTTCTGACTTGGTAGTCTTGGAGTATGCAAATTATTCTCTCAAAAAAGCTTTGTGGTAAGAACAATGAAAGTAACTTGACATAAAAAAAATATGATTGGTTGCTTGTGGATTGAGTGCAGGCTTAGAGCGGGTTTATGAATGACCACCGATAAAATTACAAGAATATTTCACGTATACCCATTTGATGATACTAAAATCATACCAATTTGGGGGTCTAGTAGGCAATTACGTTTTGATTATTCGAGTTAAACTTTTCTGTCTAATAAGTACCGACCTTGTGCATTTTTTCTGGCTCCGCCGCTGGGTGCCATCTTAAGTAAACGTAAGCCAAGTCGTTCACCCGCTTCTCCACGAGAATGTTTACACTTAGTCAGCCTATTATTGCCACCATGTTCTGTAAAGCGCCATCTTATGTAAACTTTTGCCAAGCCGTTCACCCGCTACTCCACGAGAACGTTTACACTTAGTCGGCCTATTATTGCCTCGGCCATTAGATCGACGACATATATGAATGAACAAGTAGACATCCGACCAACAAGTTTGCCTAACTAGCTCTAACAGCAACGCCAAACAAGGAGAAAACCTCAAAGAACCATGGAAATAAGAAA
The DNA here is from genome assembly GCA_033070095.1 of Escallonia herrerae. NCBI lineage: Eukaryota > Viridiplantae > Streptophyta > Magnoliopsida > Escalloniales > Escalloniaceae > Escallonia > Escallonia herrerae. Next base: position 695,131 of record JAVXUP010000092.1, read on the forward strand.
ATGTTCAAGAAGGGCCCGGAGCAAGGCTGGGAGAAGGGTGATTATAGTCAATATATTCCTCGTATCTATGCTTTTGATTGCCTCGTGCATGCAAAACCAATCTTGATAAATGGGATGCCTAGAACTAGTGTTGCATGTGTTCTTCTTAAGCTGCATCATGGGTACTGACTACCCTTTGTGCTCCCGCAGGACATCAGGAGAACTCAACCTAAGCGCAGAGATCGAGTTCGTGGTTACTGTGGTAGCCGAAGCTTTAGCAATTTTACAACAACGTGCATAGACTCCTTGTCATGGAGCCTGATCATTCTTAGTATCAGAACCTTCTAGCTAGCTCGTAGTCTTACATAATCTTTTATATGAATGCATTACCCTAGATTTTAGCCCATATAAGATAGCTTGCTGCCATAGTAGAGAGGTAAAGAGAGGTGCTCATTCGATTTTCGAAGTATATAATGTGATTGTTGCAATTAATGTGTACTTTTTGAGAATAGGTTGTTAGTTCAAGACAATACAGAAGAAGCGTACTCGTAATCGAAAAAGAATACGTCAAGGAATAAGGTTTCATGCTTAAACATCACATCTTAGGAGGGTCGGTGTAATACGGAATATAAATTAACGTAGTGGCATGTCGCAGTTAGTGTTTTCTTGAGTTACAAAGTACAACATCTTAGTACAAGCATATTTCAAGCCTATGCATCTAATTAACTACGGACATTTTTTTTAGGTAAAGGTAATATATTATCCTCCATAAAATTGATCATATTTCATTTTTGGATTGTTCTAGAAAAGTTATTCACTTTCCAAATTAAGATAAAATCCTTTTGGAAAAAAGCACGTGATCATGTATGACCAGATAAAACCCTTTTAAGGAAACCAATTAAGGTGATCGTAACACCTGAATCTTTGTTCATATTATAGATCGTAGAAGGGAAAGTCTAATGCGATATAGTAAATTCAAATCTCAATTCTACCTTACCAATTAGCTGAGAAAATTAGCTTTTGGAGGCAGATATTGTGCAAATAAGGTTGTCCCTTACAGTTGGAATAGACCTCCTCCTCCGAAGACAAATTATTATTTTGGTCCATTACTTTGGTTCTGCAAGTAAAGGAACAATTTGCTCTGCCCTCTAAGAAGAAGTCATTGTCTAAAATTAAATGTGAATATAGAGTACTCCAATGTCATCATCACCATTTTTTTTTGGGTCAAGTTTCATAATCAGTTGTCTCAGTCCCACCCCACTGATTGCGATTTTGATTGCATTACCTTTTACGCACTGATCATGGCTATGAATACTGAATATAGCCCCATGGCGCATTATAATCGTGATTATGTAAAATTAGTTTATATAGTGTAAAACAACTTTATTTACTCACCTTAAAAGGAAAGTGGTAAACAAGTTTTTACTTCTTTATCACATACATTTAGTCGCTACTAAATGTTTTTAAATGCCACATTTTTTGTTTTAGGATAATTTGATGGTTCATACTGAAGTAAGTAAAGTTTAACATCAGAAATGTAGTGCGACTGTAAATCTATTAAAAAAATATTTATAATATTTAAAAGGTGACACTTTTATATTTTTAGATGACTAGTCTAACTAAAGTCAAAACTAAAACGACTTTTATCAAATTAATATATATATATATATATATATATATATATATATGACATAAGCTATTGTTACCTGACGAAAGAATATGATCGTTTAAAATTACGAGCACGGAAGCAAAGAAAGCGAACATGATTTTCATAACATAACTATCTTGAATGACCGATCGTTTTGTAAAAATTTGCACGTAGATAGCATGTCCCACGGTAAGTTTGAATTATTGGGAAAGCATACTTAAGTACTAAAAAATGCCACCTAATTATCCCTCCATTTCCTCGTTTCATCTCTCTCACTACTTTCTCTCACTACTCCATCTCTTCATACCCAAAGCTCGACCTCGGTGTTTCGTTCCCCGCTCTTCCAGCCGTCCTAGTTTCTCCGAAAATGACGGACTCGACAATTGGAATCGAGGTTTAAGGCTGTTCGTCACACATTTTCTAGGGTTCCGGTGGGCCGCCGCTTTTGGTAATAAGGGTGCAGAATGCCGGCTCACCGGTCCAAATCGGAGCGGAAAGATGCGGGTATACAGCTGAGGAGAGACCCCTACGAGGTGCTCGGCGTGTCGCGAGGCTCCACGGATCAGGAAATCAAGAGCGCGTACCGCAAATTGGCTCTTAAGTAGGTCAATTATATATTTTTGATGATTTATGTGTTTGATGCGAAATTCGTTTGGTTGTTTGATCTTTAGTGACGATTATTTAGGTTTATCTTTGTGGATTAGATCATATGATGGATCTTAACTTTGTATGAAAGGCTAAAGAAGACATTTTGAACCTTCCATTTGATATTTGAAGTTGGTTAAGATGAGCTTATCTTAGCAGTGTTTGGCTGACTTTTTTGTTTTTTTCACTCAAATGGTAGTTGAACTTTAGGATTCTTTTCTTTCTTTAATTTTCTTGAACTTTTTTTTTTTGCACTTTTGGAGAAGGTGACGCTTTTAGTTGAGAAGTTCTTTGCTTTATCAAAATTCAAACCCGTTTTAAGTTTTTTTCGTCCTTTTTAAGATTTTTATTTGATTGGGCAATTGATGTACAGGAAGAATTAAAACCTACAAGGCATGTGTTGTTTGACTGAAAAAAGGGATAAGGAGGTGAAGCCAGAAGAATGGCATGAACCCTTAATGTACCTCGTGCGTTGTGACAGTCAATTGTGATAAGCATTGAACTCCTAGCATTGTTACTTGTGTAACTATCTCTTTCTCTTCTGTTTGGGGGCCAGGGGCTGGGAAGAATATACTAAGTATTAGTAGAATCATGCCACCTGAAAAATATCAGTTTGCTTTGCAGTTTGTTATCACAGTCTGTTACCGCACAAACTAGGTTCTTATCACTAAGTTTGGATGTACAATAGAACCATGTGACATGATTTTGGGGTCAGCTACTAGTATTGGTTTTGCCCCCGTCCCCTTAAGAGGCATCGGGTTATCTTGCTGAGACTCGCCACTGTTCAGTTTATCTTAGCTTTTTTATTCGTTAGCTTCACAGCTTTTACGTCCTTACTGCTGGTAAAAGGTGGAAACTCGGAAAATATCTCTAAGGGCACTTTGGCATCTGCTTAGGACTTCACTTGCAATGTTTAAGGAGAGACCACAGAGAATGTCTTTAAGATAAACTTTAAAGCTGTTATGGGGACGAAATTTCCTCCTCAAAATGATTGGGTTTATCAGTACAATAGTAAGTCTCAAGCGTTGAAGCGACACATTCATGATGCATTTTGGTCGCATGTCATTTTGATTTGAGTATAATGCCTGCATTAGTTTTGAGAATTGCCAGAAAGCTTGCATTGACCATCCACGTCATGTGTATAAGTAGGAGGAGAAAGTGTAGCAATCATACAAATATGTAGTGCTGGTCTGGCGCTCAATTGCCCTCACTAAAACCCTGGATTCACCATTGTGTGCAGCATGCAACTTAGAAGTATGAAAAGAAAAAGAGAAATGACTGGGGTTGGTTGACGAAGGAATGTAAGGAGAGGTTCATCTAAAATTTAACATTCAATAGTGATAGTAGATGGGTCCGAAGCATATGAAATTGAATGGGGAGAACTTCAGGGAATAGTTAGCCCGGAATACCACTTTATAGGTTTGTTATGGCAAAAGTAGCTGTAAGCATCAGAAATTTGAGTTCGTGGAAATGAGAAAAGAGTCAAATTGACTTGTAAGGCGAGATGACCAACACTATTTGGTACATGATTTCCAATTTGGTCATTTTCAACATCTGACTCAAAAATTATAACTGATTGTAAGTTGTAACACATTCCTGAAAGTGAAATTGCTTTGGTATCTCAGATAGGATTTTGAGTCATTGCCAAACTCAGATTTGGGTGATTGGTGAGGTCTTGGAAACTTACATGGTACAGTCTTCTATTTTTTAGCAAAACAAGAAAAGTTGATCAGATCTTTCATGGGAGGTCAGGTAAGAAGTGGCTTCTCGAATTAGGTCAGAGAAAGCATCTTCCCAAAATTGTTGTAGAATTTTCTGATTGCCGTGTTCAAGTTATAATGGTTGAAATTGTGGTTCTTATGGTATGATACTTATGGAAGTTTAAAAAGGTTCATATCTTTTGTGTGAATCATCAGCTACTAAGAAACTTGCTGTCAATGAAAATCGAAGTAGCATGCGACCTACCAACGTTATTCAGCTACATTGTTTGCATCTGTTTGTTTTGCAAGTTAGTAAATGGTCGACCTTTACATGCCTAAATTTTATGAAGATGCTTTATCTCCTCTCTTTATATGCTGTCTGCTGATAAGTCCAGTATACGGATGCTAATCTGTACATTTCTAGGTACCATCCTGACAAAAATTCAAATGACCCTAAAGCAACTGATATGTTTAAGGAGGTCACTTTCTCCTACAATATTTTGTCTGATCCAGACAAACGGCGTCAGTATGACTCAGCTGGTTTTGAGGTAGGATTTCCAGTATTCATTTGTTAGGAATTACAAACATTCGTGGGTGAAGCCAATTTTGTTCACTCAACTAATATGAGTATATGTGCTTCAAGTGACATAATTGTATTTTGTTGAGGCTGTTGAGTCTGAAAGCCAAGAACTAGAGCTGGATCTTTCAAGTTTAGGAGCTGTGAATACAATGTTTGCTGCGATTTTTAGGTAATTCCATTTCAAAGCGACCTGTTGTTTCTTTATTTCTACCCGCTTGCTTGTGTGCATCTTTGCCCCTTCCACAAGATTAAGTTTTAACTTTTGTATCCTGTTTGTTCTGTAAAAGTAAGCTTGGCGTGCCAATCAAAACGACTGTATCAGCCTCTGTGTTGGAGGAGGCACTAAATGGTACAGTGTCCATTCACCCACTTCCTCTTGGCCAACCGCTGCTTAGAAAGGTAGGAGGTCCAGTTTCCTTTCCTTCGGGTTGTTATTTTCAGACGATGTCATATGAATCTTTTCTGTTATTTCTTAACAGGTTGAAAAGCAATGTGCTCACTTCTATTCTGTTAAAATATCAGAAAAGGAAGCAGAGGCGGGACTTGTGTGCCGAGTGCACTCAGCAGAGAAAAGTAAATTCAAGGTTTGTTAACACTAAAAGTCTGGCGATCATATTTTGGAGGTGAAGGGTAGTTTTCTAGACAACATTGATTAGATCCATACAAACACTGTCGTAGATATTTCTAATTTGAAACTATGTAAGGCCTTTGTTGCTTGTCTTTCATTTCTTTGGCTCAGAAATCTAAATGATTATCTTAGTAGACACAAAGCTGCATTATTTCTCTCATTCTTTCTTCAAGCACAATATTATGCTTTCTAAGGTTTAGTATTCTAGTATTCGACTATCATGTGAGCAAGTTTTGTGTTACCTTTCACTTTCAGCAAATTCACCTTATCCCCTCTCATCTCTCTCGAAGCAAACAGTGTTAGATAATGTGTGGTATTCTGGCATTTGAATCTAATGCAAGCAAGATAATGTTATCCTTCAACAAGTTCACCTATGATAATGAGAACTGATGGTCAGTTCTTTAAGCATAACCCTGTTTTTTTTTCAGTCTTTTCCACATTTTGCATTTGATTCTTTTGGGAGTTTATGCTTTCTTCATTAGTTGCCTCACATGAATTTCTGCTTATCAACAGAACTTCTTGTGTCAACGAATATGGAAAAATCTTTTGAGCACAGACAGACACAGCGTCCGACACCATGGGACTTCGCTGAATATCACACACACGCACGCCCGTGTGTGTGTGTGTATGCAGACGTGTCTATCTATCTATATTTATGTTTATATAAGTTTTGAGCACATTCTTTATATCTATATTTATGTTTATATAAGTTTTGAGCACATTCTTCCTCATAAAGTAGGAAAACACCAACTAATAAACCACACAACAACTTCAACAAAAGTCATACTGGAAGTGAAGTTACAGACTATAGTTAATAAGGTGATGCAAGATCCTGTAAAAACATACAAAAAGCAGAATAGGTACAGTTTTTAGCCTTTCCATCCACCAAAATTCAATCAACATCAATTGCCTCATCATTTTTCATTGCCCTAATCTTTCACTTATGCAAAAAACCTCAACTTTCCGTAGTATTCCACCCTGATCCAAGAATAAGTTCAAAAAATTGCATTACTGACCGGTGATAAAAATTAAAAGAAAATTTTGGGCACCGTGGAGAGGTGTCAAGCACATATCCAACGGTGTCTGAGGAATGTCAGGTTGTCGGTAGCCGGTAGGTGTCGGACATGATACCTTGACCCATGAGAGGTATCCGTGCTTCCTAGTTTGTAACCTATTTTTCTGCAAAGATTTTGATAAAGGCGTACAGGTCCATTTTGTCTATTTAGCTATTACTGTGCCTTGACAGAGATTACCAACTCAATTTCAGACAAGTGTTTATAGAATGGTCCAACAATATGTGCAATTCTCTAAGGAGCGATCACCGACTGCGTGTGGATAGACAATGAAATACTCGAAAATAAAGGTGCATCGAGTGCACAGATAGAAAAAAGAGTACATTCTTTTGGGGTTCTACGCAAATAGAAAGACTCACATGCAGAGCTTGCGAAAGGAGCACTCGAATTGCATGAAAGGATGCCAGTTGCTCTAAAAATCTTAAAACTGTTACAGGATTGCTTCAACATGTATATCAGGATTTATGATGTAATAACTTGTGGAGTTTTTTGGGTTTTTTTGGGTCGCGCATCACTTGATTCTGGCTGATATCATCTCATAAAAGTTTGGCACGTCATGAAAATGTAAATGCTGTACAATTATTTTAGTTTGGAAGTATATAGAGAGTGGTTGCGACGCTTTTGTAGAAAAATCCACCTTTTAACTTGCTCAAAAAAAAGGAATAAGAAAGAGAAGACCAAATCTTGGTTCGTTTTCTCCTTGAGTGTCAAGGGCCATAGTTTTGTGCAAAGCAGAAGTGAATTCTTTTGGGATGGAAGAACTTCGTTTTTTTGCCATGGAAAAAAGGAGAGCCCAACTTTTTACATCTAATCTCTTTAAGTGGCATTTAATTGAGCAGTATTATTACTTTGCTTGAACCATGTAGTCCTACCTATCTGGCATAATACTTTTTGGAATTTTTTTTTGGGTAATCAAACTGTATTTGATATCTGAATTTTGAGTTAGTGTGGAGTTGCAGTTCTCAGGGCCATGAATAGTAGCTCTACAAGTCTCACTATACTCAAACCACTTGTGGAATCAATCCAGTTTCTACAAGCGTTTAAATCTGCTTTACTGAATATAGATGTCTAATTTAGTTTGATTCTGTTTTATTTGATACTAGTGTATCAGCATTCAGAACTTATGCTGCATTTTCTCATAGGCTTGCATTTGTGCAGCTATTATACTTCGATCAGGAGGACAACGGTGGATTGAACCTCGCCCTGCAGGTAAAAATTGTTTTGGAGAGATCATTGTTGTAATTCCTAGGAAACTACCTATTAATGTACTAACAGATGATGAAATGCTAGTCCTTAAATTGCAAGAGAGAATATGCATCTGTCATCTCTAATTGACCATAAAAATGGCAAAGAAAATATTTTTATCTCTTGTGGTGTCATCATTAAAATTGACCCTAAACCTATAAGGCACGAGGCATACAAATTTGAATCTCATCATTTAAAGCAATTGGAAGTGATGCTGTTACCTCGAAGGTTCTTGGATATCTCAAAGATGGCAGTGCTCTGGTTGCAATATTATGTTGCTCCACGCACGAAATGATTTATCTTTTTGTTTGCATTAAAGTAGTGGCTCTTGGTTGACAAAGTCAATAAATGCCACAGAAATGGAAAGAAATTCGACACATCAGCTTGTGGTGAAAGCTCGAAGACTTGACTTCCCAGAATACGATAGCTGAAAACAGAGAAACACACTTCTAATGGGATCTGGATCCTTTGAAAGTTTGTCAATGAAAATTTTCGGGGAGTCTAGATATCAGCAATAGTAATTTGTATCTTAATATAAGTCGTGGCAATACTCCAAAAAGCACAAGGGAAACATGAAACTTTGAAATCTCGGAATACCAGAACTTCCTAGAGTACGATACCTAAAAGACTGGGAAATAAACGCATATTGGGATCCAGATCCTTCGAAAGAACTCCACAGGGAGTTTGTCACTATTGGTGACGAAGCAAAAGTATTGTTTTGCTATGAATAGCAGACAACCCGTCAATTAGCGGCAAGGAGCCAATTCAGGGACCCAAAGGTACTCTAAATCTTAGTTGCAGGAAACTCTTAATATGGTGACGTTTCTCTCTCGGAAACTCGCTTTTGCGATCCCAAGTTAGGAGCTCCATGGGATCTCGTCCCAAGCTAAGATGGGAACTCGATCCCGCTAGCTGGATAGAGATGCATGGAACAAGTGATAGAATACATGAAAATCAAGCTCTTTTCAACTCAATTCCTTGTTTCTCTCTTCCTTCAAGTCCTTAAAGTCTCCTTGTTTGTTGTTGCTATCTATGTAAACTATGCTAAACAAATGATAATACTCTTTACGCATTTATTTATTCAAGCCGCTCCCAACATCAGATTCTTCTTGGTGCTTACGCTTCCCCGCCCCCGCCCCCGCTCCCCCTCCCGCCCCCGCTTTGTGCAACCAAGCTCTCTAAATGACAAACTCTGGCTATTGATTCCTCTTAGGAAGTCTAAAGTGGGAGCATTATTTCTGTGCTAGTGTATAATTACACCTTTTTTTCTTTGCATTTTGTTAAAGAAACTCTAGTAGTGTTGGAATGTAGGGTTATGTTAGGTATCTTATAAGCAGATGTTCTTGAGAGCTCTGAAAAGATTATTTCAGCCCCTTCTTCAGAGTGGTAGTTCATTTTCCAGAAGGTTTCATATCAAATGATAGTTCTCATCCCTAAATTACAATGAGAAGGTACTGGATCCTCTGCATTGTAGAAGCCAATCTGAAAAACTTATATTCCACTTGTTTTGGTGTAGGAAGATAGTGCAAAAACAGGAAAGGTTACATCTGCTGGGATGTATTTTCTCGGTTTCCCTGTTTATCGCTTGGATCAAACATCCAATTCAGTAAGTAAATGTGTTATAAAATTCTTGTCATGCTTATTACGACTAAGTTTTGACTCATCTTGCGTTATTTTTCTTGTTGAGTTGTGACAGATTGCAGCTGCGAAGGATCCAGACACGGCTTTCTTTAAAAAACTAGATGGGTTTCAACCATGTGAAATAACTGAACTAAAAGCAGGCAGCCATGTATTTGCTATATATGGTAAAGTCCTTGCCAAAATATCATTTGGTTTCCACAGGTATCTGCTTATGCACAGGGATGGGCCCAAGTGCCGCTTCCTTTTGATGTCTAACTTATTTTCGCAGGTGACAATTTTTTCAAAAGTGTAAGCTACACCATTGAAGCTCTTTGTGCTGCACCTTTTGTAGAAGAAAAGGAGAATCTTAGAGCTGTGGAAGCTCAAATATTGTCGAAAAGGGTGGACATATCTAAGTTTGAAACGGAATATAGAGAGGTCTTGGTCTTTAATATATGTTGTGTAGTTGATTGTATACATTCTATTGTCTTTTCTTATCCTCCAAGTGGCTTGTTGGCAGGTTCTAGCACAATTTACAGAGATGACAAGTAGATATGCACAAGAAATGCAAGCGGTGAGTGAAACGCTGAAACTATAGGAAAAACCGAAAAGCGTGTTCTAAATTCCTTTTTGGCATAGAATATGGACTTTAATTGAACAATCCATTAACGTCTTCTCAACTTTTATTTTGGTTGATTTTGCAGATTGATGAGCTCCTTAAGCAAAGAAATGACATACATGCTTCTTACACGAGTGCTCCACCAATGAAGCGCAGTTGTAGTAATAGTAGTAGAAGGAAGAATAGGGGTGTATCCAAGGATGCCAAAGAAGAGGGCCAGGTACGAGATAAAAAACCTACGAGGGACCGGTCAAAGAAAAAGAAATGGTTCAATATTCACCTAAAGGTGGACAAGAGGAAGCCTTGCTGAATAGGGTGAGAATTCTGGCATCATCCTACTCGTTTCCTTCATTTTCTGATTTGCCAATTGGCTTCTTATGTACACTTCGGGATTGTAGTCTCGTTGAGAAGTGTGAGCTGCTACTCAAGCTACCCCCATGGTGAAGAATGTATGGGTGCTCTCTAAGTGCATTGCAGTCTTTTTACGAGTAGACAGTTCAATATCAGAAAGCTGATTCATGCACGAGACCATTTTTCAACTACACAAAGTTGAATGCTAGATCTATCAGGGATTGCAAGATGCGTAAAGTGCTGCAACTATTGTACTGTAAAATTTCTTTCCTCTTCCCTTCCTTTCTATTTATTTCAAGCCCTGTATATTGCAAAGTATATCTATTAGTTATTCAATCGATCTTTCTTTGAGTTCTTTTTCTCATTCTTAAGTATTGTGAATTCATAAACATCCATATATCTGCTGCCCACCTGAATGTAGTTGATCTCTTGCCGCCATTAGAGACATTTGTCTCACGAAGAAAAGAAAATGTAATTTTTTTTAACTAACTGGTTGTGGTAAGTAGCTGAAGATCTGAAGTTGATTCTTGGTTATGAGGTTTAAGCACAGCAGTCCTAAAACTTGATGAATGCATGCTATCAAGTGTTTACAGCTTAAAACTGCAGTTATTCCCTTTTGGTCTGTTGAATAATCCCGGCTGCACAGTTAGTTCCTTCCAGTTTTGTCATATTTTTGTGGAAACTTGTACATGGATGTCATTGCATTCTTCCATCAAATAAATACATATTTTGTCAAAAGACTGAAAACCATTTTGACAAAAAATTTCAATACATGGACAGCCAAAACGTTTTGTCTCGAAGTAGAGAGTCAATAATTCCTTCGTTTATCATTGCACTATTTTACACAAGTCATACTAATACAAGACAGCAGTAGGTCTATTCATGAAACTCTAATTCAGGTTCGACTGAGAAAAGAGTACAATATATTGCAAAATCTGTGGTGTGCAAGGGAGAAATGTGTAACTTGCATATAACCTAATTAATTCATATTTGAGACCAAGGGTTTGGGGTTGCAATGGTTGGCATGTACCCTGGTTGGCTGGTTCCAATCACATCTGTTACTGTGTTTTGCTCTCAAGGTAATACATGTAACCTTGGCATTGCCATGGCGACATATCTAATCCTTGCTCCATTCAAAAGACAATAAAAGAACTAGAAAAGGGAAGAATCTATGATCATCATGCACAGTATTTGAATCTGTTAAACTTCAATCACCTATTATGCAGTGGTTTTGGTTTCCCCTGTCTGTATGGAGTTGAAAGCATCACACCTGTGCCTTACCTCTCCTTTCTTCCCAGTCTTTATCATGTAGATACTAACTTTTTCCATTGCATGAGCAAATGCATTGAAAAAAGCGGTCTGATTTTTCGCGTAAAGGTCCACGAATGGCTTCGTCCTCGGATCAGAAGCCATTGCTTGATCTGACGCCAACAACCCTAACCCTCTTTGCAGGTTCAAGTAGTACATGTTATCGAACTTGCCCGGTGTCATCACATCATTAAAGGCCGATACTCCCATATCTTTTGTGTAATTTGTGCATAGTTTCCTTAGCCCTTCTGCATATTTAGGGTTCATGGATGGATCATACTGTGAGGTCTTGCTAAAATTGTAGATTCTATTGCTGAATTCGGAACAGTGAGAGAATCCAATGGTGTGAGCTCCAGATAATGCCACCATCTCTTGTATACTAAGTCCTTTGGACTCGAACATTGAGATGATTTTGTCCAGAGTCATGTTGGGGCTAGCAATGTGGCCTTCCACGTCTGAGGCCCGTGACACAAGGCTATCCTTTCGGCCCAACCGAACCTTGTAATGCGGGCCGCCTACCATGGTTACGAGGTCGCGCGCCGCCACGGCCATGATGTCGGCACAGGAGACAATGCCCGGACACTGCAGCTCGAGGGCGGTTTTGGCACGGATGACAAGGTCGAAGGCGTCTCCAGGGAGGGACCGGTCGAGTTCGGCGTCGCGCTCGGCTTTGTTAAAGGCATTGGTGGTGATGAGGAGGGAGGCGTCACATCCGCCGACCATGCAGTCGTGGAAGAAGAGGCGGAGAGCACCCGCGGCCGTGGTGGGGGTGGAGAGCTGCTTATCCGTGATGACTCGTCCCATGGTCTCCAAAAACTCTGGGCATGTTTTGTTGTAGTAGTCAACATTGAGCTTTGATTCTGCTAAAGGGAACCAAAGAAGCAGAAGCAGAAATGGCAATGCCATGGTTTTGGAATGGAGGGAGGGAGGGAGCTGTGGAGAACGGAAGCTTTTGTTGGATCTTTTAGGAAACTAGTGGGTGTGGATTAAGGGGATTGGAGGGGAGATCGAGAGAGTAGTTTGAGAATGCGTCTCTGGTGTAAAGACAAATTGTGGCTCCTCAGAGTGCTTATGGAATGATTGCCAATAAATGGTGCTAAGGGACTTTTGGCTCCCCGGGTTTAGCTCCTTTCCAGAAATTCTCTCCTCACTTTCATGTGAATTGAAAAGAGGGGTACCTGAGAGGGATTACTCGCAAGTTTTTAGCCGCAGAACTTGGGTACAGCATCAAACAACATTTGAGACAAATACATATGGTCCCCTGTTATCTATTATAGTAGTATGGTCCCTAGTACTGGAAAAAGTTCTCAATCATGGTTGGAACAACCTTTGTTCTGTTTAATCTTTAATCACTGTAGTCTACCTGTTCTCACAAGGAAATTTGCTTGTAAATTCTGTTTCTCCAACCCCACATAATAAGTTCAAATTCTGTTTCTTCAAAAGCTGCTAAGGATCTAGTTTTCTTTTATTAAGGTATTAGTTCTTCTAAAAATTTAAGCCGGTAAAGAATGGGTCTAAGAGCATATATCAAGCTTTGACATTCAACATCATATTCAAGCCCTGACATTCAACATCATATTCAAGCCCCCCGGTTGAATGTGGAGAGATAAATCAAGATGCATTATTACTAAGTGCATCTGTAAACAGAGTGCAACTTGTACTATGATCAAAAAATGCAAGCGGAAAGAATCGAGCGAAAGTCCTTGTCAAACCAGAGCACTAATGCCACACTAAGTTACTATTTATTCTAAAGTTTAAGCCGACAAATAATGAGTCCGACACTATTATGTATTATAATGCTTCAACACCCTTATATGATTAGTGAAAATCTCATTTATATCACAGCAGAAGAGATGAGATACCGTATACCAAGATTCAAAGACAATCGTTTATGAAAGGCGTCCTCAGTCTTGGACATCTGCGATAAGAAAGATGTTGCAAACAAAATTGCTTATCGACAACTCTCGTGTTGCGTTTGACCGACAAAGGTATTGCTAGTTTAGTATGGAAGTGACAAGTGTGATTCTGCCGCATCTTGTGGGTGACTATCATTTATGGGTTGCAGGACTTCTTTGTTCGAGTTTTTGCCCTTAATAACCTATTTTTAAAATTTAATTACTTAATTATCTCAGTTTGAACTTTATTTATCTGTGTAACCTCTTTTTGAAAATCGCGATTTCAAAGGAGAAAACGTGATTTGAAACAGAGATTTTTTTTAAAAAAAAATCTCTCTTTCAAACAGAGATTTCATACGTTTTCAAAAGAAATGTTTATTTCAAATCATGTTTTCTTCTCTTGAAATCTCACCTTAAAACTGCGATTTTTAAAAAGGAATTACACAGGTAAATAAGATTTAAAAAAGTATAATTAAGTAATTAAGTTTTAAAAATAAATTATATAGGGAAAAAAAGCTCTTCATTGTTCTCTTAGTAGGATTATTATTCTATTTCATTCGATGCCTGAGGCCCACCGGTAAGAAACAGTGATAGATGACAAGACCAAACGAAGGTAGAAGAAGGAATTGTTGGGTCCAATTCAGATGAATATCTAATTTTTCAAGCATATGTTCTTTTTATTTCACGTGCCAGCCTTTCTCGTCCATCCAAAGGTTTGCGTAGCCTGCTGTCCCACTTTCCGCCACTCATGAACTGAATCGATATATGAAGTAAGCCTTGGTTGGTTGCTTAAAATTAGAGCGTCCAGATATTTTGTTGTACAATATTTTTATCTAGAGTATAGTATTTATAAAATAACATATTTAGTATCAAAAGGTTGTCATTGAAGTATTTTGTTCATGTCGCTACGATTTATAATACAATCTTTTATGACTAAAATGTGTTTAGCGAAATTTTTTATTATCACATTAGATGTACAGTATAGCAAAGGATCTCTTGAATGATGGCAAAATAATTGACCTTTTCAATCCCTTCCAATGGTGTTGAAATGGACCGTTGACAATATTTGCATTTAGAGCTTGTTCATAAAGTAGAAGAATATATTTAAATACTTGTTTCGAGTGTTGACAGCTAATATACTTTCCTTGGTTATTGTTGCAAGATTCAAATTTTATAGAAGGGAAATATCTTTAGGTTAGAGAATACTATCATCGTGACAAGACAAAAGTGTTAAGAACCACGTTAGGCTTATTTCGTTAACTAGCTCGACTCGACTCATTTAGGGTCTGTTTAAAATTCATTTTTTTTTTTGTGCTCTGTATGCAAAATTTTGAAGCCCCAAACTTTTTGGATTGTTTGGTAGAGCTTTGGTTTTTTTAAAACTTTGCAAGGGTTTGAAAATCTAAATCCATTTTTGAAAACTAGGGTTCCGTTTGACAACACTTTCAGTTTTGGTTTTCTATTTCAAAAAAAAATAAAAATCAAAACCAGTTTAATTTAATTTTTTTTTTTACAAAAATAAGTGGGTACTTGATAACTCAGTTTTTATTTTGATTTTTTTTTTAATGTTTGATTACCCAGTTTTATTTTGAGTTTTTTCTTTGGTGATAATTTGCGGTGGCTGTGGTAGAGCGTGACAGTGGCCGACGGTAGCTGGTGGCTGCCGGCAGCCGGCGGTGGTCCTCGACGATGGTTGCCTCACCGCCGGCTGTCGGCCGCCGGTAATCGCTAGCGGTGGCAGTCGCAACCCAACGGTGGGTGGTGGCTGTCAGCGGTGGGAAGGTGGTGGTGGTCTCAAAATAAAAACCAAAACTGAAAATCGAAACTCATTTTTGGAGTTTTCAAAAACAGTCTTGGTTTAAAAAATAATTTTTTAAACTGAAAAAAAAAAACAAAACAAAAACTGGTTGCCAAATGCGTTTATTTTTTTCAGTCTACAAAACTGGAATTTTTTTTTTTGTCAAACAGGGCCTAGGTTTTCGGTGTTTTCTTCGGTTTGCAAAAAGTGGAGAAACATGCATTTCCCTCCCACTTTGAATGAGGTCCAAGCATTGAACCTCACCAGAAACAAACACACGAATTTTTTTTGAGCCGAGTTTAACACCCTTGTAGAATTAAGGTTTTTCCCTTTCTTTTGATCTCTTCTTCTTCTTTGGCTTGGTCGCCCCCATACCTTTGCTCAACTCCACCGCCTCCATCTCTCATTTTCTTTCATCTCCTCTTCCACTGCCATTTCAAACATTGACTACAATCTTTAGTATCAAAACTCCAAAGGTTGTCATTAAAGTGTTTTGTTCATGTCGCTACTCTATGACTAAAATGTATTTAGCGAAACTTTTTACTATCACGGTAGAGGTACTATATGACATAAGATATGTTGAATGATGGCAAAACAATTGGCCTTTTCAATCCCTCCAATGGTGTTGAAATGGACGGTTGACAATATTTACAGTTAGAGCTTGTTCATAAAGTAGAAGAATATCTTTAGATACTTGTTTTGAATGTTGACAACTAATTTACTTTCCTTGGTTATTGTCGTAGATTTAAATTTTATAGAAGGCGAAATATCTTTAGGTTAGAGAATACTATCACCGTGACAAGACAAAAGTGTTAAGAACCTCCTTAGGCTTATTTTTTTAACGAGCTCAACTCGACTTATTTAGGGTCTGTATTTCATTTGTTTTTTAGTTTTTTTTGGTGCTCCGTATGCAAAATTTTGAAACCCCAAACTTTTTGGATTGTTTAGCTTCGGTTTTTGAAAACTTTTGCAAGGGTTTGTAAATCTAACCTTACCAGAAACATTTTGGTGCTCCGGTTTTCAAAAAGTGGAGAAACATGCATTTCTCTCTGACTTTGAATGAGGTCCAAGCATCGAACCTTACCAGAAACAAAACAACGAATTTTTTTTGAGCTGAGTTTAACACCCTTGTAAATTAAGGTTTTTCCCTTTCTTCTGATTTCTTCTTCTCCTTTGGCTCCGTCGCCCCGTACCTCTGCTCAACTCCACCGCCTCCATCTCCCACCGTCTCCGCCTCCGCCACTGTCATTTCCTCTTCTCTTTACCTTGATAGCCCCACACCTCCGCTCAACTCCAATGCACAAATCCATTGCTCCATCTCCCATTTTCTTTCACCGCCACATCTTCCATTTTTAGCTTTTCCCCAATAGAATTTTTTGTGACAAATCTATTGCGGTGAAGCTAAGAAAATTGATTTTCTCTTTTCTGCAAGCCACTAAGAGTGTGTTTGGAACCATTGAATTGATGGAATTTCATTTCAAATCCTCAAATTTTGTTTGTGGAAAATTAAAAAAAAGAAGGGCTAATTACACTTATGTCCCTGAGGTTAGGGTATAATTACAGGTAAGGACAATAGTTTAGACAAATTACACTTGTGTCCATTGACCAAACGGAATACCAAAATACATAACGGATTTGACGAAAAAACTTGATTGTCCCTAAATAACATTGAAACTCCTGATTTACCCTTGGTCTTCTTCTTTAACCTTACACACACCAATGGCACCTCGAACTATGCCCTTGGTCTTCTTCTTGGTTGACGCCGAAGATGAAGGAATTACCAGACGAAAGATCTGCCAGAATCACCAAAGGGGACGATGAAAAAGGAAAAAAAAATAGGAAAAAAAAAAGGACAAACCAATGGGAAGCGAGGGGTGGGTGGGAAGGGGAACTAAGAGAAGAAACGTCGTCGAAAACCGGCAATAGCTGAGATAGCGACAGATCAAAGAATACGACTCATATGACAATGAAAGTTTTCAGATTTGGATCTGGCTATGAGCCAACACGTCATCTCCCCAAACATGTTTCTTGAATATTCTTCCTTTGCTTCTTGAATCCCTATTCAAGAAGCTCGTCATCTCAGAGCTTCCATTTCCAAGTACAATCCTCGAGGTGAAACGACCCGAAAACACAAAACCCCCGGGTATGGTTAACATTACAGTCTTATTAACGAGCCATACTACTTAGAATGAGCAATCAATGGAAAGAGTTTGTGAGCCTCCTTGACTTGAAGACTGTAAGGGCTCTCTCCTCTGCAATTTCTCGCCCCATATTCTGGATATGCCATGGGGGAATATTTCCGCGTTTGGACATACCGTATGAAACCTACCTATTGGCTAAAGCAAAGGAAGAATCTCTGTTATATTTTTGCCACCAACTGGTTGCGGCGGGGTGGGGCTGAGGGAGGGGGAGGGCTGTCGTTGGTTATGGACAGGCGACGGCGGCTGCGTGAGTTATGGTTAAGGGCAGAGGGGCGGGGTAGGGGGGGTTGTATGAGTGTTTAATTAGGGTTTTCAAACATAATTTGAAAATTAGGATTTTGAAACCCTAATTTTGAAATTAGGGTTTAAAATCCTAATTTTTTTTTAAAAAAAGGTGCAATTATTAAGTATATACAGTACAAGGGTAGTATTGTTTTGAAAATACATAATGATGACATCATTAAAAAATTACACTTTTTGAACGGAATCCTGACGGATGGATACGGCTGATACATTTTCAAAATTTTGGGTCACGGTATGTTACATTTTGAAACTTAATGTTCTTGACTGTTATTATACCCTAACTTCAGGGACATAGGTGTAATTAGCCCAAAAAATTTTGGAATTGGATTTCATGGGATTTGACTGAATTTGTTTCTATATTGTGAAATCCGATGAAAAATGGTCGGATTTCATGAGATTTCAATTTACCTAAATTAAAAGTAATAATTTATCTATATTATCCTTTTTTTGGAATCTCTCCAACAATGAACCAATCACCACCATCTTCATTGCCGCTACCGCCAGGCCACGCCACGCCACTTTTACTACCACCACTACTGCCGCCTCCACCACCATCGTTGCCACCACCAGCCGCCACCATTACCACTGTCGCTGCCGCCACAACCATTGCTAACACTACTGCCACCACTACTGTCACCGCCACCACCACCACTACTGTCACCACCACCACCACCATCGTTGCCACCATCGTTGGCACCACCAGCAGCCACCATTACGACTGTCGTTGCCGTCACAACTACCACCATTACCACTACTGCTACCATTACTATCACCGCCTCCACTACCACTGTTGTCACCACCACCTTCGTTGCCACCACTATGCCGCCACAGTTATCACTGTCATTGTCGCCACAACCACCGCTAACACTACCGCCACCGCTACCACCACTATAACCACCGTCAATGCCGCCACTACCGTCACCGTCAACACCGCCAGTAGTGCCACAACTATCACTGTCACCACCACCACCACCATTACTGTCACCGTCACCACTATTGCACCACCAACTCCACTGCATGCCCCATCACTATCGTCACGGCCACTGCCACCACCGCCAGTGATGCCACAACTACAACCATCGCCACCACTACCACCGTCGCCACCACCACTGCTACCACCAACGACACCACCACCAGCGCCAGTACTGCCACAACTATCACCGTCGCCACCACCACCGCCACCACTATTGCCACCAACACCACCACTATTGCCACCACCACCGCCGATATCGCCACCATAGTCGCTACCACTACTGCCACCACCATCATCACCACTGCCACCACTATTGTCACCACTGTCGCTACCACTATTGCCACTATCGCTACTGCCACCACCATCACTACTGTCACCACCACCATTATTGCCACCACCGCCACAACTACTACCACCAGTATCACTATTGGCGTCAGTTGACGACCACCAATTACACCATATTATACCTCAATTCCAGCGTACCATCACTTGACCACCCCACCGCTTTCACTGTCGATATTGCAGTGCTGCTGCCACCCCGTGCAGTGTTGCTGCCACCACCACCACTACCACATGGTGACACTAACACTCTTGAAACTACTTACCGTAATTTATTTTTCAACGTAAGTCAAGAATATAATTGTCTAAAAAATTATTACCTTTTCATTTCCTTTGTTCTCCAAACACAAAATTAGAATTTTGTTATTTGAATTCCCTTTCATTCCAAACAAAAAAGTGAATTGAAATCCAAATCCTAAAAGAATTGGTTCCAAACGGACCGTAACTAGTCTCTTTTTCTGCATATCTAATGGGATAAATCTGTTTTGGTGATTTTTAACTTTTTCGGGATTTGTTTTTATAATCTAACAACTTTTATAATCTGTCTAAAAGTGACTATAATATGTCTATTACCGGTTAATTTTCATGAACAATAGTATGAATGTAGTCGAGCAGTTTCATTAACTATATTATGTTGATGTAAAAGCTGAAAAAAATGACTATGGTCTGAGGATTTTTATAATCTTTCAAGCATTGACTATAATCCGTTGATTATTAGTTTTATCAACTATAGTCTGTTGATGGATTTCTTATGGCATGCTTCATTACCAACCTGTTTGTGGCACTATCTAAAAGTTTAATCACATTTTCTTTAAAATCAATTACATGTACGTTACAAAATAGGTTTGAGCCGTGCAAATTCATAAGATATGATACAATATTTGCGTTGTTATTGACTCTTTGAGCATTGATACATTTTTACTAATATTAGTCTAATTATGTGACAATCTATCCAAAAAGAAACTCCAAAGTATTTGTCCTGTTAAACGGAATTTCTGATTTTGGTTTTCAGGTTTTTTTTTTAAACTGTAACTCTGTCAAACGTCTAACACTTTTTTAAACTGATAAAAATAACAAAAAATCAAAACCATTTTTCAATTTTTGAAAAAAAAAATTATCAACGCTGTCTAACGCTACATTAGTATGTCCTTCCTTCCAACCACATTCTAAACACGTTTATGAATGGTAAAGATTTGCTTCACCACCTAGAGTGGGAGAAGCCAAGTTTGCTTCACCAGCTTGACACTTGCTAGAAAAAGGGAATCTTATTAATGTCTCCAAGGGAAAAGTTTAAGATACTTCAATAGGATGCACCTTGGAGGATATTTATCTACCCTTTGCACATGTATAAAGAATGTTACATCATCCTTTTCAACTCGCAAATCAATCAGCAGACCGATGGCCCTCCAACTGATTCTCCTCGCTATATTCACTGCAACACCCTTCTGCTCTTGTTCGAGCCACCAATCCAGTCCCCACGAAAACAACTTGACAGCCCTGCTTCCGGACCATAGTTCCTCTCTAAAAGACCACATAATTAGTCTGGCAAATCACCCAGAAACGGTGAAGTGGATGAAGAAGGTGAGAAGAGAGATACACCAGAACCCGGAGCTTGCTTATGAAGAGACAGCGACAAGCGCTCTCATTAGGTCTGAACTTGACGTGATGGGCGTGGAGTACCGGTGGCCAGTTGCCCGTACAGGAGTAGTAGCCACCATTGGCTCTGGTTCTCCGCCCTTTGTTGCTCTAAGAGCAGACATGGATGCTTTACCAATTCAGGTCAGATTCCCTCTAAAGAGACCATCTATCATTTACATGCAAATATCTACTAGTTCTATATGACCATCATCCGGTCAGATATTATGCCGCTGATTAAGAATGAATTTTGTCGTTAATGCACTTTTTTATCGATTCGTCCGCTCTCTTTTTAATAGTGGGTTGTGATTATCATGGACCTACTCACCCCACGCAAAGTGGTTCTTGAGTATGGCTAGTTTCAGACATTTGGTAGAACCCAAAAATGACCGTTGATGACGGAGAGAAAGGAGGATGAGACAACTTCGTCCCATTCCTCCTCATGGAGGAGATTTCAAGCTTTTATATTACCCTGTTCCCCACTTGTAGGAAATGGTTGAATGGGATCACAAGAGCACAGTAGATGGCAAAATGCATGCTTGTGGACATGATGCACATGTGACCATGCTCCTTGGTGCTGCAAAAGTTCTTCAACAGCTCCGACATGAATTGAAGGTGATATATGAGCTTTACACTTACCGTTTGTAGTTCGAAACATGCCACTGAATGCTTCACGAGTCTCGCTATAATGTGTCACTAAAGCAGAACCGGAGCTCGAATGGGTGAAAATGGAGCATAAATATGATATATCTAACTCTTTTGCAAGTATAATGGAGACCTTTACCGTTTGAGATTTGATTTTCAAGAGTAGATTCTTGATTAAATCAGAATCAATTAGAAATTGTAGAATATATTTTGAGTATTATGATCGAGAGGATCATTTAATACTTCAATATTTTTCTGGTTAAACCCGATTCTCCAAAAAGTGAATTATTTAGAATCCAAGAAAATGAGGATTCTAGAATTTTATCACTTTTGAGCATTTTGAATACTAAGAGCCTACTTTTTTATTGCCAAACACTTCCGTAACTGATTTAACTAGATTTCGTCATCCTAAAATCAATCACAAACCGTCCTAGCGTCACTCGTCACTAATAATCTAATTTGTTGCCGCTATCAGACCCAAGCTCTGAAGATCTAGTGTGACGATAGGATTTTTTGTGCAATTCATACGAGAAGAAGAAACAGCACTCGTTCACTAAACCAAACTTTTTTACGTAGGGAACTGTTGTTTTGATATTTCAACCAGCTGAAGAAAGAGGTGAAGGTGCAAAAGACATGATACAAGGAGGAGTACTCAACAATGTAGAGGCCATCTTTGGACTTCACGTAGTCCACAGGTATCCTATCGGCACCGCAGCAAGCCGGCCAGGAGAGTTTCTGGCCGGGTGTGGGAGCTTCAAAGCCATAATCAGAGGGGAAGGAGGACATGCCGCGATTCCGCAACAAACCATTGATCCCGTTTTGGCCCTTTCAACCTCCGTGATCAGCTTGCAGAATATCATTTCAAGGGAGACCGATCCTTTAGATTCTAAGGTAATACTCCTCCGCCCGTTCCTGACATTTTTCTGATACCGACTGCTTCGGATATCCCACATATTTTATTTAACGCCCAACATTGTATATGCATTTGGCCTCATAAGAGTTGGATGATGCAGGTGATTTCAGTAACAATGATAGATGGGGGAAATGCATTCAATATCATTCCTGACTCGGCTACATTAGCTGGTACTTATAGAGCATTCAGCAAAGAGAGTTTCAATGGTTTAAGAAGACGAATAGAAGAGGTACATGACTAATCTTTCTATTTTTGTGGTGTCCGGATCCTCATCACAGAGCTGAATTTGGTCGCTATAGTCACTCATTTGTCGCCTAAAGTGTATAACATCGTCACATAAAAGCACCACAAGCGTATATAAGGTTAGCGAAAAGTTAAGATGTAGCCGACTACATCCACCTCTTCATTCCCCCAAAATCATTTTATGTCGTACAACCTTACATTAAAAGGCAGGGGTGCATGAATTTTTTGGAGTTGGCCACATCAATCGAGCTTTTTTATTTCTTGTTATGCAAGTCTAAATGTTCTTGTATGCATGCCAGATTATAAAGGGACAAGCAGCTGTGCATAGGTGCACAGCTGAAATCGATTTCTTCGGAAGAGAGCATCCAACACTTCCTCCAACTGTGAATGATCAAAGAATATACGAACATGCACGCCATGTTTCGAGCTTGATTGTGGGAGAAGAGAACACAGAACTGACTCCCAGCTTCATGGGGAGTGAAGATTTTGCGTTTTACTTGGAAAAAGTACCCGGGGCCTTTCTTTTCCTAGGTATCAGAAATGAGAAGATTGGAGCTGTGCATCCTCCACATAGTCCTTACTTCGCCATTGATGAAGATGTGCTTCCAATTGGGGCAGCAATACATGCCACATTCGCAACTTCATACCTGTCAAATTCGACGTAGATACAATATACATCCCTTATTCTCAGAATTCTTGTACGTACACTTAATTTCCATAGGGAATTCTTTTGCCTTATTGGCAGTCCTTAGATGCAGTATGAGATTATAAAGTTATAGTACTAATTCAAGTTAAACTTCCAAAAGAAAAGAGGACTATCAACTCTCGAATATCGACAATTTTAAGGTACTTTGGTGACTTAAATGGCAAGGGCCCAAGGACTGGCGGTTTCTGGTAATGGTCAAGCAGACTTGTCAATCTTTGCACCATGGTCACCGGCGTTTTGCGCGGCCAGTTGATAGCGATCTAGGCTTAGTCATTGAAGGATTCACAAGGTCGTCGACGTCAAATAATTGCGGCTCCACATAAATTAAATAGAGGTGTCTCGCATGTTCTCATGTGCTCCATAGCTGAATATATAATTTTTCTAAGCTGAAACATGCATGGTACGTGATACATGTTTTCTTGTTTTCAGAAAATCATTCTTTCCACTTGAAAAACATGAAAAATAAAAACCATGCCTAGATCGCTATCAACTGATCATTAGTTTGAAGTTTGAACCATAAGTTTATCCTTTGATCATTATGTCAAAATTGAATACCTAGACATATATATATATATATATATATATATATATATATATATATATATATATATATATATATGGGAGCTGATCCATTGATAGCGCTAGCAAAATAGTGTATTTGCTAGCGCGATCTGGACCGTCCATCCCGAAAGATGGACGGCCCAGATCTTTTTTTTTTGCATTTTCTTAAGTATGTCCGCTACATTATGTAGCGGACAATTTTTTGACAAAAATACCCTTTGTGCCTATCCGCTACATAATGTAGCGGACCGTCGAGATACACTTTTTCTGCCTATCTCTTTCTCTGTCCTTTCTTTCTTCTTTTTGTGCTGACACACTCTCTCCCTCTCCCATCAATTTTCAGACTCTCTCTCTCTCTTGCTGTCCCCACTCCACTCCCCCATTCCTCCTTTGCTTCTTCTTCAGACGTATTGGACGTGTGGAGCTCGGTCGGCTGCGGCGTCGTCTCGCCGGACTACAGGAAACTGGTGGTGAGTTCGAGGAAGAAGCCGCTGGTGGCGGCGAAGAGGGCTGAGGCGGTGGTCGGGGGGACGGCGTCGTCGCTGCCGGTGAACATACCAGATTGCGGTGAAGGGGTTAAGTCCGGCGTCGTCGTCGTTTTTGTTGTTGGCTTTTGTGATTGGGTTAAGTTTGGCTGCTGACTTTGTTGCCATGGATAAGATTTTCTTGGACTGTGGGGGTTCTGGGGATTCTACCGATACTGATGGTCGGAAATGGACCACGGATATTGGGTCAAAGTTTGCTTTGGCGGGTGCAAGGTCGTCGACATCCTCTGCCGCTACTCAAAAGCCTTCTGTCCCTGAGGTCCCTTACTTGACTGCTAGAATTTTTGAATTGGAGTTCACGTATAGTTTCCCTGTGACGTCTGGACGCAAGTTTGTCCGTCTGTACTTTTACCCAGCATCTTATGCTGGACTGAATGCGTCTGATGCTGTGTTTTCTGTGGCTGCTGGAACTTATACCCTTCTGAAGAAGGTGCTGACGCTTGATGATCTCCAAAAAGACTTGGAGCCCTTGGATTCAAGAATGGTAGACTTGCCATGTTCTCAATGTTCGGGTTCTTCGTTCAGGCCATTGTGACCGGAAAGGGACCGTTGGAGAACCTTGCCGACCATCTCTGTAGTGCCCATTGAATGCCAAGGCTGAAATCAACCAATTGAATGCAAAAACATCTGGGTAATGGGAGTTTGAGATAGGCCGCGCTGAAAGGCTGAAACATCTGGGTAATGCCAAGGCTGAAATCGTGGGTTTGTTGGTTGTGGTGGTCGGAGCTCGGGGATGAGGCCAACGCCTCTGCTGCGGCGACGCCGGAGTCGAGCTCGGCCGTGTTGTGGGCTGTTGTCATTGCTGCAAGGAGGATGGAGAGGAGAGAGACAGAGAGAGACAGAGATGAAGAAGAAGAAAGGAGGGCACATGAGAGGCAGACATGTCAGGAGAGAAAAAGGGTCTGCCTCTGTCCGCTACATAATGTAGCGGATAGATTTATGTCAAAAACCTCTGTCCGCTACATAATGTAGCGGATGGAGTTGGAGGGTATTTTTGTGAGAAAATTGTTCGCTACATTATGTAGCGGATGAGAGAAAGGAGAGAGAGAAAGAAAAAAAAGTCAGAACATTAATGACAGAAAGAGAAAAAAAAAGTCTGAAAACTTGTCCGCTACATTATATAGCGGACGGACTCGGAGGGTATTTTTGTCAAAAAAATGCAAAAAATTGTCCGCTACATAATGTAGCGGACGTACTTAAAAAACGCAAAAAAAAAAGATCTGGGCCGTCCATCTTTTGGGATGGACGGCCAGATCGCGCTAGCAACTTCTTCTATTTTGCTAGCGCTATCAATGGATCAGCTCCCTATATATATATATATATATATATATATATATATATATATATATATATATATATATATATATATATATATATATATATATATATATATATATATATATATGTTGCTTTTGACAATTATTGACTCCGATCAGAGTCTATTTGCAAAATCTAATTTTATAATTGATCCATTTCTATCGCTAGCAACTTAACCTAAATTGCTAGCGTAATCTGACCCTCCACACGCGAGAATAGACGGCTAGATCGCGCCCCACAATAGTAAATTTTTTCACTGTCTGCAACATAATGTAGCGGACGGTAAATTATCGTCTGCTACATTATGTTGCGGACGGCCAAATCGCGCTAGCAATGAGTCATATATATATATCCGTTGATAGCGCTAGCAATATAGGAGAAGTTGCAAGCGTGATCTGGCCGTCCATCCTGCCCAGATCTTTTTTTTTTCAAAAGCTATCAGTCGTCCGCTACACAGTGTAGCAGACAGACCTTTTTACCAGGTTGCCCCTCCTCCTTCGTCCGCTATACCGTATGTGGTTTAATGCATGTGAGTTTGAATTCAATATAATGTGGTTAATATTTTTGAGTTAGAGTTTGAATTTAAGGTTAACTACAGCCATGTCCCTGAAGTTTGGGTGAAAATACAGTTAAGGACATCAAGTTTTAAAAAGTAACAAACCGTGACCACAAACGTTAAAAATTTAACATTTATGTCCATCCGTTAGGATTCCATTAAAAAAAATATACTTTTTTGCTGATGTCATTGATACGTATTCTTAAAATGACAAAACTACCCTTGTATGTAGTGTATATACACTGTATAAAAATTAAAAATTAATTAGGATGAAACCCCTAATTTCCAAATTTGGGTCTAAAATCCTAATTCTCTCTATCTCTCTCATCTTCAACTCTAACAGATTCTCTTTTCTCCTCCCCTGAAACCACCACGACCACGGTTGCACCAAACAAAACTCAACACTTCTGCTACCGCCCCCCTACTCACCCAACACAGCGGCACCTTCACTCCCCCACACTGCTGCCACCCCTTCCCTTACCCCCTGCCCCTGAAATCCTACTCAGCCGCAACATAGTCGCCGCCACCACCGCCCCCGACGGATCCCGGTCTGACATCTCTCAATCAACAACTGATTCTCACGGCCTTCCATCACCATCAGAGCTTTGAGATCTATTTCTTATTATCCTTTTGTAATTATTTTACCCAATTATTTACTCAAATCTTGTGGTGTGAACATTGTAAATATTGTAGACACATACACATCGCCTCCAATTTCAGTGCATTGACCGGCGTTGGTGTTGCGTATGGCTTGACCGCAGGTAGCGGCATGGGTGGGTACGTATAGGCGTGACTTTGGTATTTGGGTTGTAGGTGATGACAGTGGTTGGTCGACCGTGGTGGGTTGATTGGAGGTTGTGGTGGGTCAATGAAAGGCGATGGTAGGCTAATTGGTGGTGGTGAAAGGCGGGTGGTAAGTGGCAACGGCCGCCATGGTGTTGGTTAGTTTGACACAAAGAAAATGGAAGTGATTGTTGAATTGTGATGTTCCAAGTGATTAGGGTTAGAAAGTTGTGACAAGTACAACAGAGAGAGAAGGGAAAACAAAGATGAGAGATTGGTGCGCTGGTGGTGTTCAGGTGATTGGAGTTGAAGAGAAAAACAGATAGAGGAAAGTGGAAATTGGAAATTGGAAGAAAACAGCAGAATGACACTTCAAGAATTTACATTTTCAGTCGTGGGCAATGTGGTCATTTCATTCAAACCGTTAAGTATTTTAATACTCCGTTAGGTCAAAGGACATAAGTGCCTATTTTCTAAACTTACGGACACGCGTGTAATTACCCCCTAACCTTAGGGACACTCCTGTAATTAACCTTTGAATTTATGCATGTAAGTTTGAGTTTAAATTTAATTTTACCCTAATTTTCGTTAATTAAAGTTAATTTGTTGTAATGTATGTTGTAATTTTACTCTAATTGTACATTGCTGCATGTTGTAACTTTAATTAACATTAACTAAACTTGAACTAACCCTAATTGACCCTAGATAACTCTTAATTAAACCCTAATTAAAGTGTAAAAACTCAATTAACCCTAAAGAACTAAATTAGCCCTAACTGGCCTAACAACCCTAATTAAACCCGATAAACCCTAACTAAACCCTAGTTAACCTAATTAGGGTTAATTGGGATTAATCCCGATAAAACTTAACTAAACCCTAATTAATACTAATAAGCCCTAATTAATATTAATTAGCCCTAATATAATCGAACCCTAAATTGAACTAATTGAACCCCCTAATTGAACTCTAAATTGAAGTAACTGAACCCCCTAATTGAACCCTAAATTAATTGCCCTAATCGAATCGAACACCAAATTGAAATAATTCAAGCGCATCGGATATGTGCATTTTGAACAATTTTTCCCATTTGAACATTGATCATTTGTTTGATAATTTTAGGTTGTTAATTGTGCATTTGAGAATTGTGATTATTGATCGATGACTTTAGGTTGTTAATTGATGATTTTAGGTTATTAGCTGTGCATTTAAAGTGATTGAGATTATTAATTGATAATTTTAGGTTGTTAATTGATGATTTTAGATTGTTAATTGTGCATTAAGCATTTGAGATATTGAGATTGTTGACGGAGGATGGGACCCAATTGGATTGAATGTGTGATTTTTATTGCATTGAGCATTTGAGAATTGAGATTGTTGACGGAGGATGAGACCCAATTGGATTGAATGTGTAATTTTTATTGCATTGAGCATTTGAGAATTGAGAATTGAGAATTAAGATTGTTGACGGAGGATGGGACCCAATTAGATTGAGATGCCGTTAGGTAGCACAGACACAGACACCGCGTCCGATCGACGCCGACATCAAAAAAACATATTTCAGCTTTATACTTGTGGACACTGGCCTCTTCAATGGGTTCCGGCACCTCTTCAATGGGTGTCCGACACGGTGTCCGGCAATTAAAAAATAAATCAATGTCTTCGAACACCGCTGAAAGATGTCGGACACATGTCCGAAGATGAGGTGTCGAGGTGTCGGTAGGTTACTGACACCTCGTCTGATCGACACCAACACCGAAAAATATCATATTTTGGCTTTATACTTGTGGACACCTCTTCAAAGGGTGACGGACATGGTGTCCGGCATTTAAAAATAAATCAATGACTTCGGACGTATCCGGAGGTGTCGGTAGGTGTCGGACACGTGTCCGGAGGTGTCCGACATGTTTCTGAATGTGTCGATCAGGCGTTAAGGTGTCGGTAGGTCATGGACACCACGTCCAATCGACACCGACACCGAAATGTCACATTTTGGCTTTATACTTGGGGACACCATGGACACGGCGTTTGGCATTTAAAAAAAATCAATGTCTTCGGACGTGTCCGGAGGTGTCGAACACCATACTGACACCCTATATGAGGTATTGGGAATTAAGATTGTTGACTGTGCATTGAGAATTTGAGAATTGAGATTGTTGACGGAGGATGAGACCCAATTGGATTGAGATATATGTGAATTAGTTGAATAGTTGGTTGTTAAAATTAGGTTAACACGACATTTTTAGCACCCCTAATGAACCCAATTAACCCTAATTAGCTCTAACGAGCCTAATTAGCTTTAATTAACCCTAAGAACCCAATGAAAATTAAATTAGTTGTAATTACCCCAAATTGATCCTAATTAACACCAATCAGTCCAAATTAAACCTTAATTAGCCCTAATATATTACTCATATCTTGTAGAATCAGGCGATGATGATTTCTGCCAAATTATTATTTTTAATGTGCTCATGTATTCGTAGTTTATCTATACGAAGTCAGATATGGATAGGATACGGGCTATTCGTGACCGGGTTGGACGCCGAGCCACTTCTTCTCCGGTGGGTCCCACCTCGTCATTGCCCATTAATGACGAGGCACAGAGTACTCGCGACGGGCAAATGGGGCCCCAGCCCCAGTCGTTGCCCCAGCGCAACGTAGATTCATCCCACACGCAAGGGGTTCACGTTTGACTCACATGATCAGCAGGCACTGGGGCGGCAGGCCTTCTTTGCTTTCATTGGCAAGAATTACCGCCGATGGCTCCACGACGCACAGGACCGGGCGAAGAAGATGCTGCCCGAGGGTGCCCCGATGACGGAGATGAAGACATATCCCCCACATTGGATATCTCCGACTGTATGGGGGGATATGATAGATCGGTGGGCTGCGGATCCAGGCTGGGATGCCAAGAGTAAGAGGGAGGCCGTGAACAGACAGAACAAAAATCCAACGCGCACAGGGGGGGTTGGTGCCACACGACATCATTCGACACATGAATGCGGTCCAGAACCCGGATCTGGAGGTGGATGAGGTCGTAGATCTGACGTATAATCAAACGCACGTGCAGAAGAAGGACAAGAACGAGGCGCACCGGGCCAGCGACTATGTTTTAGATATTGCTCGGCGGATCGATGTGAGTCAATTTGTTTAACTTGTTAATTTTTTGTCTTTTTATCCTCAATGTCTGTTGCATTAATTAATGCCCTAACATATCTTTAAATCATTATTTTTGCAGGCCTCGTATGAACAGCTTAGGGGGTCCGAGCAGCAGTCCGGACAGCCATCAGCGTCCACTAGTATGGGTGCGAGTACTGGGGTGTTGAAGTGATGGCTGGATACGTCAAATGACGACAATCGCCCTGCCTAGCACAACTGTTCGTGCCGTGATAGGAGCATCTTCACCCCCCGCTGCCCCTCCACAGACACCGGCTCCTCGGCATCCGTTGGACGAGGAGGAGATCTAGCGCATTGCTACGGTGGTGTTGAGGATGATCAGGGAGCATAATCAGTAGGGAACCCTGCTAGACATGCGCAGCTGGCCCCGGATCAGTAGGATTCAAATCTGGGACTCGGTAATCCCTGATAAGCCCCTTCTCGTGCCCGGCCCCAGCTTGTCCCCCCCTCACCCGGCTTGTACTCTTCTCCCCTCCCCCGCTCGACTTGTTCATCATGAGTTTTTTTATAATAAATATTTTTATGATTGATTATATATATTTCTTTATGTATTGATTATTGTGCGTTGTTGTTGAGAATTGAAATATCTATTATAGGTTTGGGTAATAGAAAAATTAAAAAAAATTGACTTTTGGTGACGGATTAATTCCGTCTCTAAAAGTGTCCTACTATCAGCTTTTTAGCGACGGCATATTCCGTCGCCAAAAGGCTTATTTAGCGACGAATGTTCCATCTCTAAAAATAATTAGCGACGAATATTCCGTCGCTAATTTCACAAAACAGAAAATAAATTAAAATACGTAAAACATAATTAGCGACTGATATTCAGTCGCTAATTAGTAAATAACTTTGTCGCTAAAAATGCAATATTAGACGACGGATTTGAAAATTCTGTCGCCAAACTTTTAGTTATGGGCTTTTACACGAGGGACTTTTAGCAACGGATTTTGGGCTTTTAGCGATGAATTATCCTGTCGCTAAAAGCCTTATATATATATATATATATATATATATATATATATATATATATATATATGGTCGTGATCCATTGATAGCGCTAACATGTTGCTTGCTCTGTTTGGCCGTCCGCTACATAATGTAGCGGACGATAATTTACCGTCCGCTACATTATGCAGCGGACGGGTGAAAAAAATACTAGGCGTGACGCGCGATCTGGCCATCCATTCTCGGCCGTGGACGGTCAGATTGCGCTAGCAACTTGGGTTAAGTTGCTAGCGCTATCAACGAATCAGCTCCCATATATATATATATATATATATATATATATATATATATATATATATGGGAGCTGATCCATTGATAGCGCTAGCAAAATAGGATAAGTTGCTAGCGCGATCTAGCCGTCCACGTGCGATCTGTGGACGGTCCAGATCTTTTTTTTGCGCTTTTTTTAAAATCTGTCCGCTACATTATGTAGCGGACATATTTTTGACCAAAATACCCTTCAGCGGTGTCCGCTACATAATGTAGCGGACAGAGGCAATATTTTTTTTTGACTTTTTCTCTCTCCTTCTCTGACCACTTTTTTCTGACTCTTTCTTTCTCTCTCTTTCTCTTTCTGACTCTTTCTCACTCTCTGTTCAAAACCTTAGACCACTAAATCTGTCCGCTACATTATGTAACGGACACATTAATGACAAATAGCATTAATGAGGGAAAGGACAGAGAAAAAGGCGGAAGTGTGACTAATTTGCTTTATTCTGTCCGCTACATTATGTAGCGGACAGAATAAAGCAGCAAATTGGTCACACTTCTCTCTCTTTCTCTCTCTATGACCATATTGTTCTCCGGCGAGACTTCGGCGTGTCAGGCGAGCTGATCTGAGACGAGGCTGTCGTCGTCTCCGCCGACCGGATATGGAGAGGTGCAGCGGCATGAGCTTCCCGTCGAAGAAGAGCTCGTCGACCGAGAGAACGTTGACCAGATTTTTGAGCCTGAACGCAAACCAGATCTTCGAGCCTCTGGATCTGATCCTTCTACCAGATCCGCTGGCTTCCTCGTCGGAGAAGACGGAGATTTAACTGCTCTGGCGCCACTCTTCGACGTCTCTTCTTCACGGCTGAACAAGATCCATGTTAACCGGCGAGGAGGGAGATTGATGGTGTCAATCCATGTTTAGAGTCACCAATATTTGTGCTTTCTCTATGTTATTTTCTCTCGTTTTTGTCCAATTGATGCGGAATAAGCAATGGGAAGTCACAGGGCGGTGGTTCCTAAGGCCGACTTCCAAGCGTCTATTTTGATTGGACTTAGAGTGGTTGGGGGATGCGGAGGTTCCGATGGTGGTGGTGATGGGTTCAGCGGCTGTGGCAGAGTGGTGGTGGTTGTGGGGGATGGAAACACTGCCTGGGATGAATCGGCCGTGAATCATTGTTGGTTTCTTGATGATTTTGGTCCAGCAGTTTTGATTCCATCCACCACCACAATAACAGAGATGGGAGCGGCGCCACTGCCACCTCCCCCACAATAAAACTGCTTACAGTACTCGGCGGTGTGGAAAGTGAGTGACATTGACGATGATGAGCACTCGGCGGGTGGGAGTGGACGATGACGATGATGAGCACTCGGCGGTGTTGCCGGTGAAGCTGCTCGTGGATGTGGTCTAAGGTTTTGAACAGAGAGAAAGAAAGAGTCAGAAAAAGAAAGAGAGAGAAAGAAAGAGTCATCAAAAAGTGGTCAGAGAAGGAGAGAGAAAAAGTCAGAAAAAAATATTCCCTCTGTCCGCTACATTATGTAGCGGACACCGCTGGAGGGTATTTTGGTCAAAAATATGTCCGCTACATAATGTAGCGGACAGGAGAGAGAGAAAAAGAAAAAAAAAGTCAGAACATTAATGACAAAAAGAGATAAAAAGTCTGAAAACTTGTCCGCTACATTATGTAGCGGACGGACTCGGAGGGTATTATTGTCAAAAAAATGCAAAAAATTGTCCGCTACATAATGTAGCGGACGTACTTAAAAAAACGCAAAAAAAAAGATCTGGGCCGTCCATCTTTTGGGATGGACGGCCAGATCGCACTAGCAACTTCTCCTATTTTGCTAGCGCTATCAATGGATCAGCTCCCTATATATATATATATATATATATATATATATATATATATATATATATATATATATATATATATATATATCCAACATCATAACTTCAAAAAACTTCTCCGTTATTTTTACTCTCAAATTTTCTCAGCAGAGTTGGCAAACAGATTTGTGCAATTTCTTCCTAAGAAGTCCTTAATTCGTCTAATTAATCACGTAAGTTCACAAAACCAATCCTTTATTTGTTCATAATCTAGAGTTCTGATAAGTATTGCGTTTTATGCACGGTTTTGATCATGTATTGATGATGTGCTAGCGTTGTCAATTTATATATATATGCTGATGTGCTAGCGTTGTCAATTTATATATATATGCTGCCATGCTAACGTTGTATGTATTATGCATGTGCTTTGCTTATATGTATCATGCATTGTGTGAGCATTTGATAAAAACTTTTGTTTTTTCATAATTTCAGTTGCAAAAAATGAATTTTAACCCTGGACCAGAAGAACCCTACATATTATACGACAAAGCAAACCATACTAGTACGCTCATATGGGATGGTCAAGTAAGATACTTATTTTATTAACTTTTTTATTCTCACGAGCAATGTACACCGTTAGCTTTGCTTAAATTGTATTTATTTATTCGTAGGAAAGAGCACTTCTCAATACAGTAGAGGTATTCGATTTCAAGTTGTGGAAATTGAACAAATACCAGAAAAGATTATTGTGTGGAATTGGGTTTGAGATTTTCACGCATAGGCATATCTTTCAACACCTTGACCAGCACTTAATAGGTGCCCTTGTTGAAAGGTGGAGAAGTGAAACGAATACTTTTCACTTCCTGCTCGGAGAGATGACAATTACCCTAGAAGATGTAGGGTTCATCTTAGGGTTACCGGTGACGGAGCGGCCGGTAATGCTTCTTCGTCGGAAGCAACAAATAAGAGAACCACTAGGGATTTCTTTACTTTGATACCTGAGGATCAATTTAGCACGGGTGGTATCAAGTTGAAATGGTTGGTAGATACCTACAAGGTACTGCCGGAAACTACACGGACGAGATGTTTGTGCTGTACACACAAGCATTACTCTTGTGGGTGATGGGGAAAATTTTATTCCCAACGACGTCGAAGAATAAGGTCAGCGTCAAATATTTACCGTTGTTGGGTAACCTTCGGGAGGTTGGGGATTATGCCTGGGGTGCAGTAACTCTTGCATACCTGTACCAAGCATTGCACAAGACAACAAGGCCTGACTCCAACACTATATGTGCATGTCTCGCTATATCATATAATTATTGATTATGTTATCGGGTTTTTTGGGTTGAATCGGTAATAAATTCTGATGATACTATGTATAATTTGTCTTTGTCCTCAAGTGTGGTATTATGAACACTTTGCTCCCGGGCACCCAGGCGTAGGGATGGAACCGATTATGTGTGGCCTCTGTTGTGCGCTAGGGAGTACAGCTGGAAAGAGAGCCACTACCCTAGGAGAGACGATCCCCATCATAACATTACCTATTATCGAGGGGAGTTGGACTCGCTATCTCCTGGTCAAATGTGTTGGGCACCGTACGGACTTCTGGCATGACAGGTGGGAGAGTCTTTTGTCTTCACGCTCTCCGGGTTACAGCGCACACCCCTGATCCACTTCGAGGTCACAGAGTGGTAGCTGCCAAACCGAGCAATGCACCATTTTGATTGCCTGCAGGGTTGCCAGTCGATGCCCCAGATATGAAGGTTAACAGGAACCCACCTGGTGTCGGACGATTTAGCAAGGCAAATGCGAACGAATTGTGGGCGGCCAAAATAGAGGTTTGGAGTTCTTGGCAGGACACACTGACGGCCATTGTGTCGGAGCCTGACCCCGTGATCAGTATCGAACAGTCTAATGAGTGGTACTACCGCATCACCCAGAGAAGAGTAGCCCCAATAATGTTTGAACGCGGGGAGAAGTCCCACATTAGGGGTCAGATCGATAAGCGTATCACATATGATCTGGTAAGTTGTCCAACAAGTGCTTTTAATTGAATTTGATGATTCTAAGTGTGTGTTTGAAGTTACTTATTTATTATCTCTTTGGATGTAGGTTAATGCCTCACTCGCCTTTTTTCAGAAGTTGAGCGAGCGAAAGGATCTAATGGATGCAATGGGCAAGGAGCTTCGCCAACAGGCTGATGAGTTGACGTTTGACTACGAGAATTTTTTGGGCCAAGCATCGGGACAGCCTTTGGGTGTCCGCCCGGGAATGGGTTATCCGGGGTGGCGGCCTCCTTATGTACACGAGGGATACGGTGATCCCTCGGGACAGGCTTCGGGGTGAGCCAAGGAGTTAATGGTCCCTCTGTAGCTGGAATGAGTGGTGATTAGGACCGCTAAGCACCGTGGGACAGGATCAAGCGCCATGGGACGAGTACAGTACGCCTCCATTCTCTTTATTTTGGGACTCGAAACCCCTACCCTTCTTTTAGAGTTAAGTCACGTAGGACTGGGGTTTCAAAAATATCAGTATATCCGAGACACTGCCCATTGTCTCGTGGGCGGGACCATATGGCGCCCCCGGAGGGCAATATCACAATGGGCATCCATTGAAGCCCCTAAATCAGCATAAAGGCGAACAAATCCAAGCTCGTTATTTTAGCTGGGCCCCTCGAGAAAAAGCGTCGTTTAATGTGGATCACCTGAATGACGTGGATTACTGTTGCTCATGGGGAAAAATGGCCTCGCTGGCTCCAGGGGATTGGTTAGACAACGGTGTCATCTCGACCTACATGGAGATTCTGAAGCAAAGGGGTCAGGAGCGACTGAACGAGTATATGCACATTTTTTTGTTGGATGCTTTTTTTCATAACCTCCTAGTATCTGAATGGCATGAGTGGGTCGATCTAAGAGGGAAGAAACAGTTAAGCTAGTGGAGATTGTCCGCTAACCTACGAGCGTATCTTACTAGGATAGTCCAGTGAGCGCAAGGGTTGCCAACGTATTTCTAATCCCATTTTTAGGGGAAAGCCATTGGTACTTGGTTTGCTATGAACCAACACAGAAGATCATATCAGTCATCAACAGTCTCCACGACGATACCGTCATGATGCCTGTGTTGCGGATGTACAAGCCCAGTTGGATGCTATGGTAATCTTACTATTGTTGCTTAATGCTATTGTAACTTACTAATTGTAAATGTTAACTCGTGTCTTACGCAATTTTCTATTTCTCGCAGAATCTATTTTGTGCCATGGTCCACTATATCCGTGATGTAAGAGTACCTGCACGGCCAAAGCTCCAATTCCCATTGAAGAAGCGGAGGTCCAAGTAACATAATACTTCGGACTGTGGCGTCTTCGTCTGCATGTACATGGATTACATTTGTCAGTCTGAGAGCCTCAAGGCTGCCGTCTGGAGCCAATAATGTGTAGAAGGCTTTAGATATATCTGTTTAAGAGCGAGAATCCGACTGAAGATGAAGACCCCAGTTGACATTGTAACATTCGAATCAATTGATTTTTTTTAATAAATCTTGATTGTTTTTATGAAAGTTGTCATTGATGTCATTGGTTTGATTTGATTTGTATTGAGATCAGTTGACTTGTGCTGAAGATGATTGATTTGACTGATATGTGTTGAAATCAGTTGACATTTGATTTGTGTTAGTTTGATTAGATTTGCTTTGAGATATCATTGTTTGTGTGGTTTTTTTTTCTCTCATTGAGAATGATTGAATGGTGGGAAACAAAATGGGATAAGTTCTATAAACTATTTTTGGCAAACACGTCTGCTACACAGTGTAGCGGACATAGATTCTGCTGTCCGCCACACACTAAAGCGGGCGTGTAGAAAGCATACGCCGTCTGTTACATAATGTAGCGGACATGTACAAAGCAAAAAAATTTCTAAGAGTTGGAGATTCATAGATTCTGTTGCGTCGTCCCTTACACAATGTAGCGGACGCGCAAAAAATAAAAAATTTTCTAAGTGTTGGGGTTTGGAGATTCTACTGTGTCGTCTGCTACATATTGTAGCAGACGTGTAGAAAATAAAAAAAAATCTAAGTGTTGGAGTTTGGAGATTTCGCTGCGCCGTCCGCTACACAGTGTAGCAGACACGCAGAAAATAAAAAAATTTCTAAGTGTTGGGGTTTGGAGATTCATAGACTCAAAAATTTTGTAAGTATAAGAGTTTAGAGATTCTGCTGCGTCGTCCACTGCATAGTGTAGCGGACGTGTAGAAAATCAAAATTTTATAAGTGTTGGAGTTTCATAGATTCTGTTGTGCCGTTCGCTAAACAGTGTAGCCGGCGCGCAGAAAACAAAAAATTTTCTAAGATTATGTTGCGCCATCCGCTACACATGCAGCGAACTCACAGAA
This sequence comes from Escallonia herrerae, assembly GCA_033070095.1. Taxonomy (NCBI): domain Eukaryota; kingdom Viridiplantae; phylum Streptophyta; class Magnoliopsida; order Escalloniales; family Escalloniaceae; genus Escallonia; species Escallonia herrerae. Next base: position 732,542 of record JAVXUP010000092.1, read on the forward strand.
AACAAAAAATTTCCTAAAAGTTGGAATTTGGAGATTCATAGAAAAGATAAAAAAAAATTAAGTGTATGAGTTTAGAGATTCTGCTGCGCCGTCCGCTACACAGTGTAGCGGACGCGTGGAAAACAAAAAAAATTCAAGTGTTGGGATTTAGAAACTATGTTGCGCCGTCTGCTACACAATGTAGCGAACATAACAGAACAAACAAACAAATAAAAGAGACTTAGATTTGTTAAGGATTATTAGAAAAAAAATATTACAGGCTCTCAAAAGATTATTAGAAAAAAAATTATAAAAGTCAAACAGACTTGATGGCTTTTGAAAGATTATTACGAGAAAAATTCATTAGGCTAAAGGTCCACTGCAGCTTCTTCTTCCTTATCTTCGGCGTCATCTTCTTCCTCGTCTTGCAAAACCCCTGGATTTATCTCCAGTGCCTTGTAATGGTTCCGCTTGTCATGGTCGGTCATTTTGTTACACAGTGCACACCTTCTCAGCTTTTTAGGTTGAGTTGCTTGTTCAATAGAGCTCTTCATCCGTGTAGATCTCTTGGGGCCTTTTGTTTGTGATATAATTGGATCCAAAGGCCAGATATCATTTTCGTCTTCCTCTCCCAGCTCATCATCTTCTGATCCGGTTGTAGGGTCAATGTTAACCGTACTGCTGATTGAAGCTACTTCTAACTGGTCAACGATGGGCTCTTGCTGTTGAGCTACCTCAAGGAGATGTTTATATCCGGCCATTGTAGCAGCACCTTTTACGGACAAACGGGTGAACATTGTCACCAGATGATTATACCGCAATGTCTCTGATTCTTCAAAGTTAGTACATTGGTGCTCCGAAAAGGCAATGGTACCGTGCAACCTGTTTGCACCTTTCGTCCACCGTGGCAGGACATATTTATCGGGGATTGTCCTGATATTCTTCAGAGTGAAAAACTGCAGAATGTGTCTACACAAGATGCCATGGAACTCAAACTTCTTGCAAACACATGTCACCAAGTCCGTCATGTGTCATGGCTTACTGTATAAATTATGCACAGCTTCTTAGGGACGAGGTCATTCACGAGCGAATAAACCTTGTGCTCGCGCGTAGACTTTTCTGCCACCTTGTTTATACTGTATCGTCCCAATTTTTGCAGCTCTACTTGATATAGCATGAAGATATCTTTCGTATAGACTGTGGCACCGTTCAGCTCCAGCGGGGTCTCAAGAAACCTTCTCATTTGTTTGTACGTGGTTGTAAAGTATGCAGCCTTTTCTTTCACGAATAACGAGGCAACCACTTTTTGTATAGATGTGACAAAACTCTTTAAATTGGTAGTTGTATCCACATAACTATCGAACGTGGCATTCATAGATTCACTCTTGCCCGTCGTTTTCATGCCCGCAGAAAAATACCTCCTCGTGTAAACGACAATCCATTGCTCTTTGAGCTCGTACAAGTGCTGAAGCCACTCGTTGTCTTGCAATGAGTAATCATCAACAAACTTTTCCCACCTCTCCTCAAATTCCTCAATCGTTAACGACTTAATAACGCACTTTTCAAAATCCTGTTTAAAGTCTGGATACTTTGCATACAGGTGATGCAGACATTCAGGATATTTGTTGCTTATGTGCCAAGTGCACAAGTTGTGTCGAGTATCTAGGAAGACGGTAGTAATAGCCTTCTTCATTGCCAAATCTTGATCGGTGATGATAACTTTGGGTGCTTTGTTGTTCATGGCCTCCAGCCACGCCCTAAACAACCACACAAAAGAACTCTCACTCTCGTCCCTTAACAAGGCGAACCCGAACATGATGGAGTGATAATGATGATTGACGTCCGTGAAAGGAGCGAACGGCATCGAGTACTTGTTGGTACGGTATGTGGTGTCGAAAGTCACGACATCCCCAAAATGCTTATAAGCTAGCCTCGAACGACCGTCGACCCAAAAAATTATGCTAACTCGATGCTCGTCGTCAAGTTTATAATCGAAGGTAAACTGCGGGTCCTCCATCTGCATCCGCTTTCAATAGGCTCATTGTGGATTGAGCATCATTAAGGTCATACGCGGCTCGTCTTTGGGTTCGGACCGCGTTACGAACGTCTGTCGTGTTAAAGTTTAAATTTTGAATTCCCCCAGCCTGTTCAGCAAGAACATTAACTATGTCGGTAGGTCCTATCCGCGCATTGCTCATTGTGTGAATTAGGCTCCTTGCGACCTTACCCATCTTCTTGTGTTGATGCATCTGACTCACCTTAGAAGGGGTTACTAACGGGTGATTGTGTGCCAGTTCCAGACTGGTAATAAGCCAATGATCTTGTTTGGGTTTATAGCTTACGAACATCTTGACCTGGCAATTCGTGCACGCAAAGCAGTTCCATCTTTTATGCGAATATCTTATTTCCTCATCACTGTCATCATTGCCTACATGTGTCTCATTTTGCAGTGGGTTTCTACCCCTATGACACTCGTATAA